>CM052712.1:44380820-44478365 GCA_028551405.1 Uromys caudimaculatus
TGGAACTTGAAAATATCATCCTGAATGAGGTAACTCAGTCACAAAAGAACGAACATGGTGTGTACTCACTGATAAGCGCATATTAGCCCAAAAGTTCAGTATGCCCAAGTTTCACCTTACAGTAACTGCTGGACTGAGAGTGTGGTCCCAGATGGAGGAGTTGGAGAAAGGTCTGAAGGAGCTGAGGGAATTCGCAGCCCCATGGAGGGAGCAAGAGCGCCAATGGGCCTGACCACCCCCCCCCCCGGTCGTCCTGGAGTTTGGACCACCAACCAAAGAATACACATCTATGGACCCATGGTTCAGACCACATATGTGGCAGATGATGGCCTCGATGGCCATCAGGGAGAGAGTAGAGGCCCTTGGGCCTGAGGGTGTTAGAGGCCCCAGTAAAGGGGAATGTCAAGGTGGGAATATGGGGATGGGTGGGCCGGTGGGTGGGAGGTGGAATTCCCTCATAGAGGCAGGGATGGTGAGGGGAAAGGGGGTTTCCAAAGAGGAGACCCAGAAAAGGGGAAACATTGGAAATGTAAATAAAGTATCAAAAATAAAACAAACAAACAAACAAACAAACAAAAAAAGAAAATATGCTGAAACTTAAGTAAGAGGTATTGAAGGTTGTACAATAACCAGTAGTTGTGTGATAAAATATCAGCAAAGAAATTTCAAACTAGGTATTCCAGGACTGCTCTTGTGAGGTGAGAAAAACCATTACAGTCTGGGGATATTTTGAACCTGATCTCATAGAGGGTATAGTGTTAAGCCTGGGAAGCTGTGTGACTAATGTCAGACTCTGTAGCTATTTGCCTCAATGTTTATTCATTCTTCCAAAGCAAAATGGCAGGATTTGAATGAGGGCAATTAAAAAGTTCTGACAAACATCAGAGACCAAGTAAACTACATATTTAAAAAAATTAACAAGAGGTAGAAAAAAACTTGAAGAATAAGGTCACCAGATGCAGACATCTTGATGGTACTGATTGGAGCATAATGAATTCTGTTTTCACCAAGTTAGGTAACCATACCTGTTTCTATTCCTTTTAAAAAAATATATTAACCCTCACATGCTGATAGTGTGAGACCTCAGTACTTCACACTCGTCAATAAACAGGTCATCCAGAAACAAAACAAACAGAGAAATGTTTGAACTAACTGACTGACATTATAAACTAAATGGACCTAACATATATTTACAGAACATTTCACCCAAACACAAAATAGTATTAGCCTTCTCAGCACCTCATGGAAATTTAAAGCAAAATTAGTCACATACTTGGACAGAAAGTAAGTCTCAAAAGATATTAGAAAATTGAAATAACACCCCACATCCTATCTGACCACCATGATATCTCTGAATATTAACAAGAATGTAAAGTTTACAAACTCACAGAAGCAGACCAATTCACTACTGAATGAAAAATGGGTCAAAAAAGAAGTTAACAGTAGAATTGAATGAAAAGGAATATACATCTTACTCAAACAAATGAGACACAATGAAGGTGGTTTGCAGAAGAAAGTTCATAGCCCTAATTGCCTACATTAAAAAAGAAAGGAAGAAAGAAAGAAAGAAAGAAAGAAAGAAACAAAGAAAAAAACGAAGGAAAATCTGAATAGTAATTTAACATTGCACATGAAATCTCTAGAACAAAATTAATAAATCACATCTAAAAGGAGGAGTTGTCAAGAAATAATAAAATTTAGTGCTAAAACTGTAAAAATAGAAACAATCAAAAAGAGAATAATAGACTCCTAATGGCATTTTGCTATGCTTATAGATTGGTGTTTTGCTCAGCCATCATCAGAGAGGCTTCCTCCTCCATCAGATGGGAAGAAACAAATAGACCCACAGCCCAACATAACATAAGGATAAGAGACCTTGAAACATTCAGCCATAAATCATAGGTCTTTATCAAATCCTCCCCTGAGGCTCAAGGCATCATGTAAGAGGAGGCAAAAATAATATAAGATCCAGGAACAATAGAGCTCACCAAGTGGTGCGTGGGGGCGGGGGGAGATTCTAAATCAACAGGATTCACACATATGAATTCACAGAGACTGAGGCAGGATACACAGAGTCTATACAGGTCTGGATCAGATGGGGTCCTAGATTTGAGTGACCTAGACATATACCCATCCTAATCCAGTGAAAATCTTAAATGGATAATCACTTTCTAATGATAGTTTAGTTTTTCTAAGGTGTCTCACTGAAGAAACAAGGTACACTTAAGGGCAGGCTGAATATCTCACAGTAGATAGCAAGTTAAAAATAACTCAATGGCATAATTGATTGGAGGTTTATTGTCACATAAAGCTATATCAGTGCTTTTTACAATCTTAGTTTTATTTGTGTGTGTGTGTGTGTGTGTGTGTGTGTGTGTGTGTGTGTATGTGTGCTTGTGTGTGTGTGTGTTCTTACCTTAACCTACAGAACCTTTCTATATGCATCATGGATTACAGGGTAGTGGTTTTATATGAACTAGTGGCTCTCCAATCCATATCTGTTTCTTCTTCCTTTTCTTGGGCTATTTTCCTTTTTCTTTAAACTCTATCTCAGTACATGCATTTTGTTTTATTTTTTATTTATTGTTATCCCTTTGAAGACATTTGCTTGTCATTCTTATTTTTATAATGAGAGACAAGAAGGGGGGGATCTGGATCTGAGGGGAGGTGGGAGGACCTGGAAGAAGTAGAGAAGGAGAAACTGTAATCAGGATATATTAAGTGAGGAAAAAATATGCTGGTGTTTATTGAATGGCAATCTGAACAGTGTTAATATAGAGAGAAATCTCCAAGGATATATATGATCAGAGTTTATAAATAACTAGAAATTTTAGCATTAAATCTATATCAGTCTACATACTGGCTAGAAGCAGGTGTCATAGTCAACTTAGCACAGTCAAACGAGATTTTTAACAGCAATTTTGCAAACAAGTATGGACACAATTTGGGGAAGCAGAGGAATCCTACCATCACTTATTTTTAACACTACTGCTTTACCAACCTAAGTTCTGTTGTACAGAACTTTAAATATAAGAAACATAATTGAAAAGGAAGAAGTTGTACAATCACAAAAGTCAGGCCGTCTGTAGATGACTTGTCAAATAAAATATGGGTAATACTTGGAAAAGTTAATGTTAGTCAACTTCATCACTATATGTAAGACTTTGGTAGTTACTGCCCTTCCCTAATTTTACTTAGAGTTTGGAAATTTTATCTGTGGAGAGCATAAGTTGGGAGGGATGTTAATTTATTTTGATTTGTTTATATTACAATTCTTGGAAAAAATTAAAATGAACTGAATGTAACTTCTCATAAAGGTGAATTGTTTAAATAAATGCAATCTTTCCTTGGAAAACTGAAACATAACTATAAATTTAGAATGCTCCAGATATTTCTTGTCATGAGCATGATTCCATTGCTAACTCTCAGTGGCAGTAAGGACCAAGCAAGAACTTCAGGAAGGATTGTCCTCCACTAAGCCATGAGAAAAATCTCAAGGGCATGTTAGAAATAAAGGTGCCACCTCCTTCTCACATCCTTTTCATTTCTCTACTGGCCAGATGGCGAGAAAGCTATATTATGTAACATTGCAGATCAACTTCCTCAAAATGAGAGTGAAATGTAGGATGGAGAATATGATTTGAAAATAACATCTGAAAATGCTTGGCACTGAAACTAAAAGTTGCTCGCTCAAACTACAAGTCAGCCAAGTAGAGCACATCCTTTTGGCAGGTACATTTGTGACAAATTGCTCAGAGACATCATTTGAAGGAACTCTCTCTTGGATAATAAAAGGTAAAAAGAAATCAGGCTGTCATTGTTCTTAAGATTCTGAGGCAGTTGAGTGTTTACTGAAGAGGAAAATAATTTACCAACTGAAATCTGATTATTTGAAGATACCAAAAATTGCATCAACATATACTAAACAGAGCTGCCAGAGTGACACTCACAGAGAAGGCAATAATGCGCACTATCCATCACAAGTAACTGAGCAATAAGTGACTCATTGCAGAATGACTATTAAAAATTTTAATTGTGCAATTTGTATATTTGTTTCCTTACACAGCGAATTATAATTATGCAAATATTAGGTCTGAAACCATTTTTCCTTATGGTGTGATGAATAAAGTGTGAGGAATTCAGAAGGCGATATTATGAACTGAAATCAACCACTAGTTTCAAGGTATTTATTTCAATTCAAATGGGTACATCAGCAAACATTTAACATGAGCAATGTTTAAGACTAAACCCATTAGTGTAGGACAAGAGTCACCTATAGCTGAATAAAAACTGCTGCTTCAGTTTTAGAGCGATGGAGATCCAAACTCCTGGCCCTTACTGGCTTCGTACATTATTGCTATCAGCTCTGTCTGTGGGTACAAATGCATTATCCTCACAACTAAACAAAGTGGACTCCCTTTCTATGTCTAGGCTACGATTTCCTTATTTTTATAGCAGAAAATAGTAGAGCATTGAGTAGAATGTGGGGCCCTATGATAGAGGTAATTTTATTTAAAAGCAATCATTCTTAAATTGGCCTACACTGACAATTCACTTAAGAAAATTGTTTTAAATATAGTCTTTATCCTTACCACCTGCAAGTTCTGATCAAATAGGTCCCATATAGGAAGCAGGAGTCTATATTTAGTGTGTCCTAGTTATTTCCATCACAGATTCTTGAACCTTTGTCTGCTCATTTGATGCTTGAATTCTCACAGTATAGAATACATTTACTTATCCTATTTAACAAGTGCTAAGCTTCTGAGTACATCTCTGCGTGGTGAAGACATTTTCTCCTGTTCAGATATCTCCTATGTCTACCTCATTGACATTCAACATTGCATAGTCAACCTAAATATATCAAAACATGAAATTGTTTACCTACCCTTTTCCAAATAAAAATCATAACACCACAAAATAAAGCAATTATTGAGATTCCATAATCTCCTTGACTGGAATTTATATTCCTAGAAATTATGGCCATCAGCAGCAGCATGGAGCCAAACATTGCCATGACATCAGGTGGCAGTACAGGCCACTCACATCATATGGTCTCTGGTGTCAGTACAGTGCACAGATACCAACATGGCTCTAGGTTGGAGCACTCACCATGGATATCTGCTTGGCAGATACGGTAACAAGGACCATATTCATCAACAGAGAAGCAGGCTGCAGTAGAGACAACTGACCCAGACATGGCCCCTGAAAACAGCATGGACCCAAACATCACATAGACTCAGATGGCCACACAGGCCACTTATAAGAACATTACTCACTACACACACACACACACACACACACACACACACACACACACACACACACACACACACAGTAGAAGCCTATGGAAATCAGAAAAGTACCCAAATCAAAGGCATCCATATCGCTTTCTGTGGTAATTAGGCAAGGGACATCAAAACTGTTTCCCAGCCGCAATAGGACCACAGACATCCCTATAAGTCTTGGGTTTCAACACAGCCTGTATCAGCAGATGACTGTCATGAACCTGGCTTGCCTCCAGGGGCACTATGAACCATAGAAGTCTTTTGAGGAGATCAAGTTTAGAAAACAAGCCATTCTTCCTCCTTGACACTCCTCCATTGCTCAAACAGGGCAATCTTGCAGCAGGGCAACATGTTAGGGTGCTGAGTCAGAGTGCAAGCACCAGGCTGCTGAACACACCACCCTATCAGCCATATTGGGCAATGACAAGTTCACAGGTCCAATGCAGCCCTCTCCCACAAATATCCACACCACAGCCTTTGTGGCTCCAATTCTCCTTCTCTCCAGTGGTCCCTCACTGCTCCTCTCCTCCATTTTTTCCACATTTCCATCTCACATCCCTTCATCATAGTGACATTAGAAACTGAACTGTGTTACATAGTATATTTCTTGTCCAGTCAGATTGCAATGAGTCCTTGGTCTGGTCCAAGGTTTCTGGTTTCTCACGCATCAAAAATACAGGATCATCACCCACACTTGTCAGAATCAGTGATCTTGGGGTTATGCAGAGCATCTAGGGGCAGGTTCGGTGCAAGCTCACTGTTGCCACTCATCTCCTTGCTTTATGTGTTGCGGCCCTGAGTCTTGCTTGGCTCAGTCTTTGTGTTTGTAGGCTGCAGGCAACATCACTGTCTCGTGCTCACTCTCTCCCATCAGAATATGCTTCATGCACTGTAACCACAGGGGTTCCAGGCTGGGGCCAGCTGGCTTGGCCCAGGAGCAGCCCCTTCAGTAACAACGTCTGGCTCTGCAGGACCTGTTTTTCACTCACTCTAGCAGTTTATAAATGGAGGAGATGTAGTGGGAGACAGACTCAAAGTGCTAGATCTGGGCCTAAAAGGCAACTGAGTTGGTCAATGCACGTGGGTCTCAGAAACAACTTTTTTCTTTATTTTAATTGACTTAAGTTGTTTATTCACTTTATACCCTCATAACAGGTTCTCCTCCTACATCTCTCCTCCCAGTCTCTCCCTCTTTTGCCCCTCCCCCATCCACCCCTCTTCCTCTTCACTTCCCAGGGATATCAACCAGCCCCAACATATTAAGCTTCAGTAAGACTTTTTACACCCTCTTTCAATGAGGCTAAACAAAGCAGACCAGTAAGGGGAAAGGGATACAGCAATGTATTCAGAGAAAGTCTCTGTTCCCACTGTAGGAGTCCCACATGAAGACCCGGCTACACAACTGGTACATTATGTTCAGAGGACCAAAGTCTGTCCCATTCATGTTTGCTAGTTGGCAGTTCAGTCTCCATGAGCCTCCATAGACCCAGGCAAGTTGACTTTGCATGTTTTCCTGCAGTATCCCTGACACCTGTGGTTCCCTGAATATTTCTGCCCACTCCTCCACAGAATTCCCCAAGCTCCACTCTATGTTTGGCTATGGGTTTCTGCATGAGCTTCCAACAGTTGCTGGGTGAAGCCCCTCAGATGTCATTTATGCTAGGCTCCTATGTGCAAGAGCAGAATATCATAAATTGTGTCGGGGTGGACTCCCTCTCATGGCATAAGTCTCAATCTGGGACAGTCATTGGTTAAAGCTTTCCTCAAATTCTGCTCTATCCCCCACCCCTGTTCATCTTATAGTCAGGACAGTGAGTCAAAGGTTTTGTAGCTGGGTTTCTTCCCAATCCATCCATTGGAAATCTTGACTGGTTATAGGACATGGGCCGTTCATGTTCCATATCACCCATTGTTAGGAGTCTTGGCTAGGGTCACCCTCATAGATTCCTGGGCATTTCCATTGTCCAAGGTTTCTAGCTCATCCCAAAGATGTCCCCTCCCCACTTTCCAATTGACTCTACCATTACTCTCTCCTCTGTTCTCCCCTCCATCTGGTCCCTCCTGTTCCTTTCCCTACCCCTATCCCATCCAGTCCCTTCCTTCCATCCATACCTAAGGCCTTCTCATTGAGATACATGTTTGCCCCCTTGGGCCCTCCTTGTTACTTAGCATCTCTGGGTATATAGATTATAGTGTGGGTATTCGATACTTTATTAGTAATATCCATTTATAATTGAGAATGCACATTTGTCTTTCTGAGTCTGGGTTATCTTTCTCAGGATGATATTTTCTAGTTCCATCCATTTGCCTGCAATTTTCATGTCATGATTTTAATGGCTGATTAATATTCCATTGTTCAAATTTACCATATTTTCTTTATCCATTCTTCAGTTGAGGGACATCTAGGTTGTTTCCAGATTCTGGGTGTTATGAATATAGCTGCTATGAACAAGGTTGAGCAAGTGTTCTTGTGGTATAGTAGAGGATCATTTGTATATATGTTTGTAATGGTATAGCTGGATGTTGACATAGATCTGTCTCCTATTTGATGGGTGTAAGATGGAGTCTCTTAGTTTTCATAAAGCACTCAAGTGTAGACTGCATGCCCAGCATTAGTCAGCCAACACAAAATGAACTCAATGAATCCTTTGGATGCTGTCTGCATAATCATAATGTGTCAGTATATTTACTTTTATTTTATTTAATTATTTTAATATTATAGTTCCTTTATGAAAATTTATGGATTTTTGTGGGTTTGTTTTGTTTTGTTTATCTGGGATTCCTGTGTGTACAAAAGTGTGTGTGTCTCTGTGTCTGTGTGTTTTCTGTACTTTTTCTTTGGTTTTTTGTTTGTTTGTTTTGTACTACTCTGATTTGTTTGTTTAATCTTATTTTACTTTATTTTATTATTATTCTCTAGATACTAGTTTGTTTTATAGGAGAGACAGAAAATAAGTTGATCTGGATGGGAGGGGATGCAGGTAGAAATTGAGAGCATTTGGGAGAGGGAATAATGTAATTAAAACATATTATGTGAATAAAATCTACTTTCAATAAAAGAAAAATATGAAACGTGATTACCTAAATACAAATAAGTAAAATAAATTTATAAAAATTTGAAAGTACTATCTGCAATTACAACAAAATATATTTCAAATATAAATTTAAGTTCCTAAAGATAGTTAAAGAAACTGAATTAATTAAATATCATCAAGGATCTATACTTGTAATTTGAGATAATTCAAATTTGAGGTAAAGGTCTATAATATTTTTGATCAAATAATTCAGATATATGGATGTAGAGGCACAAACATAATCTTTAATTAGTTAATTTTGACAAACATTGGTATCATGTAACTCTAAGTAGGAGCTCTAAGTTATTTAACCAATTCTTCCTGTCTGCCTCAGTGATTCCAGCTGATTATATAAACATGGTTATTTCTTGTGTTTAACACTTTTCACCTTCATGCTTACTATCTTGGTTTTTGCCATTGAAAAACATAAGAATAAAATTAGAAAAAAAATCTGTTTAGTGTTTTTGTCTCTTGTTTGAATGTGCACTAAGTTTCTTAACAATATGCAAAAGATTAATGTTCAAGTATTGAAATTTGCCTCTCATTGAAGATCTGAGCTCATTTGATCACTGTTCATAATGCCCTAATATTCTGATGTATTTTTCAGTGTTAGCTTCATAACTCCAAAATGATAAAAGGTAAATTATAAAGTCATAAATAAATAAGCAGGAGCTGTCCCTGAGTGTCATAATTACTGCTTTTAACGTATTCAAAGCAATGCTTTAGAGCTAATAATATGAATGCATTATGAGGTTAACACATTGGAAAAGAAGAGTTTTAGGCTTTTATTTTAATTAATTTATGAGTTTATTTAAATGGAAATCCCTAACCATATATTTTATGCTACAATAAAGTAATGTCATCCCATGGAAAACTATATAATGAAACCTATAACTCAGTGGAAGGAAACGTAGTTTTTCACCTTGTTTGTTGTTCTACTCTGAGACAACGTAAAAGATAGGGGCAATTTTGTTTACTGTATCCTATATACCTTGATCCTAAGTTCTATAGTTTATTCTGGAAATCAAAATTGCAAATGAAATACAAATAGGTAGGCAAATATCTGCTTACCTATCAGAACTATGTGTATTTTTGCCTTTGTGGATTCAATGTACTAAATTTCCCCAACTGAGCACCATGATTAAAGAGTTCTACTCAAATGTACTACTTGTGATATTACTTACTAAATACTCTTTATTTTGGAGATATTATACATTTCTTTGAAAAATAGTATAAATGTTTCATTCCTTGATGGTTCAGGGTTTATTAGCATAGATATGATTTGTGAGGTTTCATCTTTATCAATACCTATTAGTTAATGTTGACTATGAGAACTAAACAATATTGTAATTTTCAAAGAGTATGTTCCGAATAAAGCCAAGGAAATAAGCAAATAAAAATATATACATTATTTGGCAGTAAGGGTTTCTTGGAATTGAAAAGTATAATTTGACATAAAATTCTTGAGGCTAGTATTTTATATGGGAACGTTCGGAAAGGTTAATAAAAGACATTTCACCAAAGATATATGGGAAAGGAATAGGTAATTTCTTTAGATTCAAGGAAGGATGAGAGATACTTGTACTAGGCAGGTTCTTTAAAGGAATACAAATGATTGGATATTTATCAACCAGTCAATATGTTTTGATCCAGGCGGTCCAATGACGGTTCTTTCATAATTGAGAGGTTGAGAATCTGGCAGTTCATATGACTCACCGTCTCACCAGTCCCAATCTGGTGTGGAAAGTTAAAAGAGTTTCTGCAGAGCTGCTGGTCGTTATTCTACATTGGAAGGAACCCTGAAGAACCTGGCTCTTACATCAGTGAAGGAATGGCAGGGCAACAGGATGTGTGGATTTGCTAGCAACTGTATATGCAAGCATGCAGAAAAGTAAAAGCATCATTCTTTCCTTTACAGTTCTTTTATCTGTGTTGCAATTAACTAGATGCTATTGCATGCATTAAGGGTGGATCTTCTTGCCTCAAATTTTTAGATTTGATCATGGAATGCATCACAGCATTGTCCAGAAATATTTTTATTTATTTCAAGTGTATTCAAATTCACAAGCAAGATTAATCACATTGAAAGTGTAAAGAAACTATGGCAGGTTCAGGTTTAGAAGTTTAGAATTGTCATGAAACCTTTTTTTTAATTCATCAGTCATGAGTCATGTGAATAAAAAGAACTCAGGCACATCAACCTACCCACAAAATGTTTGATCCAAAATGTGTCTTGCCTATAAATTGGACAGGGTTAAGGAAGGAGCAGAAGTGGAGGGAATGGCAAACCAATGACTGGTCCAACTTGAGACCCATACCATTAGCAAGAACCAATTCAATACAGTATTAATGGTACTCTGTTCTGCTTGCAGACAGGAGCCTAGCATAACTGGCCTCTGAGAGCTCCATCCAGCAGCTTATGAAAGCAGATGCAAGGACACAATGCCAAACATTAGCAAAGTTTAGGGAATCATGTGGAAAAGTTGGAGGAAGGGTTGAGGGACCCAAAGTGATACAGACAACACAAAAAGATCAAGAGAGTCAACTAACATTGGACGCTTGGGGATTCCCAAAGACTGAACCAACAACCCAAGAGCAAGAATGGGCTGGACTTAGCCCCCCTCCACACATATATAGCGTATATGCAACTTAATCTTCTTTTCATTTCCCAGACTCTGGAGTGGGAGCTGTTCCTGAATATGTTGCCTTGTTGAGAATACAGTTCCCTTAAATGAGTTGCCTTATCTGGGCTCAGTGGGAGAGGATGAACATAGTCTTGCAGTAATTTTATATGCCAGGATTGGGTGATACCCGTGGGGCCTCCCCCTTCTCAGAAATAAATAAATGAGAAAAAAGAAAACTCAGGTTATTAGAAGAAACTGCATAACTTTTAGTAAGGAATTAGATTTATGTTGAATGCATCTAACTATGTAAATAAAATTATTTAATTATCATTTTAAAAGATATTTCTTGCTGACATGAGTAGATAATAGCATTGTAAGTGTATAAGATAAATATATATTTTTAAAAGTTACTCCATAGGAAGAACAACAATATCAACCAACAGGCCCCCCAGAGCTCCCAGGAACTAAACCACCAACCAAAGAGTACACATGGAGGGACCCATGGCTCCAGCTGCATATGTAGCAGAGGATGGCCTTATCTGACATCAATGGGAGGTGGAGGTTTGATGCTCCAATGTGGGGGAATGTTAGGGTGTTGAGGCTGTAGTGGGTGTGTGGGTGGGTAGGGGAGCACCATCATAGAAGCAGGGGGGAGAGGGGATGGGGTAGGGATTTGCAGTAGGGAAACCAGGAAGGGGGATAGCATTTGCACTGTAAATAAATACATTAACCAAAATAAATAAATATTTCTATTCCTTCTTTGATATCATATACATTCTTTCCCTTTCCCCTTGAGATGTCACCTTAGGATTATGACATAGAAGAATGATCAAAACCTAAAGTGTTCTCCATCTTATTACCTGGAAATGTCAATATAGAGTTTGTATTATTTTGGAGAGTCATTTCTAGAATTTTATCTCCATTATTTTGGGTGAATTCTCTCATAATACCAAAGATTTATTATAAAATGTTGAGATCCATTTCCCTTGGTTAACATTAGAAAATTCTAAACTCAGTTGTAATTTGTTATTTGAGGCATTAAATGTATTGTATGATTCAATTTTCTATGACTATTTAACTTATATATCCCCCTAATATCTTAATTTTTCATAGGAATCATATTACTTCATGTAATTGGAGATTGGAATTTTATTAAAACTTCACATTTAACTCACAATATAACAGTGTAATTTGGGGGAAATTTTATTGGTCTGGGAGGTTTGAACTGAGTTCTCTTTCTTCAGAAGTAGTATATTGAAGTTCTAATTCCCAGCCTTTCAAAATAGGATGGTATTTAGAGAAAAAATTCTACAAGCATGTAATTAGTTCTTGGTAAGGTCATTAAATGATTTCAAATCCAGTGTGACTGTTGTATGCATATTAAAATATTTAAATAGATGACAAGACAGGGACAATCATAGGATGGCACAGAGGCTCTCTATTGTATCCTGAGGACAAGCTAAGGGGAAGTCAACATCTTTGTGCACCTTTTAGGATCCAGAAGAGAATGAAAGTAAATATCCTTTGTTATGTCACTCAGTTGGTTCAGCTCTGTTATGACTGCTAACATATCTGCAGTGAAGTAATTTGATTTCATTAGAATGTATCTTTGTTCATTCAAAACAAACATACACTTTTCTTCTCTTAATGTACCACCCATTAGAATTATAACCTCCTTCCTCAGCATCTAACTGCTACAATTAGACGTTTGCACCAACACACATAGCCAAACTTTAAGTTTGTGTTTCTTTTGCACTGGGCAATACGCGTGTTCATAACACACTATTCCCATTGACTTAAGTGGCAGATTCGAGAGGTGAATGTAATTATTGCTTTTTATCATTGTAGCATGAGCTGACCTTTTTGGGGGCTCTCTTTTATAATGGATTTTTTCTACTTAAAATGCAGTATTATGCAGTTTTCAGGGAAAGAATTGAACAGAAATATTTTGATAGAACTACATGTAAAGATGAAATTGGCTTACTTGTAAACTGCTCATTAGTCAAAAATAATGTATCAGAACTGTACAATTCAAAGCAAGGATTCAAGAAAGATAGAATTCTTCCCCTATCCACTCAAAAGTATTTAAGAAAATAGACCAGTATATTAGCTTTACTATGAACATCTTAAATAGATATTTAACATTTGCTTTTATGTCTCAAAAATCATAAGACAGTCCTATAAAAAACATATTAGAGAAATCAAGTGTGAACTTATTTAAAGTGCTGGACATTGAAAACATACCAGGACGAGAATACTTTAGGTCTCTTTTTCTAACATGTCAAAGATTAGTCTCGTATATTTAAGTTATGCATTTAAAATTTGTCCTCAAAAATTCACTTTTAAACTAGCAACACTCTATTTAAAATTATGTCAGAACTATCTGAAGACCCCCTGTACATCTGCCCATTTAAGAAACAGGTACATTACAAAGCATAACTGTCAATGAATTATAGTTACTGAGTTCTTACTGTGGTAGTGTTCCCTCTCAGTTCTCAGCATACCCTTCCTTAGCTGACAGAAAATATTTAATGTACAACACATAAGGATCATATCAACTCAAGGTATCCAGATGATATCTTCTGAATTTTATGAAAATATTTCACAAGTATTTTCATGTAACTGTAACAAATGGATTTAATGCAGTTTTATTTCCTTCTTTGAGATCTATTACACAATTTCAATCTGAGCTGATCATTTGATGATCAAGTTGACAATGAAGAATGATTCTCCATATTTCCTGGAGTTCTAGATAACAGGAGTGAAAGTTCCACCAGGCTTCAGTCCACAGAATGCCCTCCCATAAGTAGTCGTTAAATTCAAGTACAGTGATTCAAAGCATATAAATGTTACCTTTAAGCATTTCTAAGAATTGTTATTCTATATTCTCTTTCATACAGTACTTTTTCTTACAGCCAGTCATAAATTATATACAGACATGTCTTGGGTATTCTAGTAGATATAGTAATTTGAGATATTTGAGTTTGATTCTGATTAGAAAAATTTGAATTTTTTCTGGAAAGGTAAGAAATTTAGTTTCTAAATTAAAAAACAAATATGTTCAAAAACGTGATATTTCTGGTGATTTTAAATTTTATGATTTTTAAGTTTCATATGTTATTCCTGAAATAGTTTATGATACCATGTTGTTGCAGATAGCCCTAGGATTGCTTGTATTTTGATGATAATTCTGTCCTCCTGGGAAGGGCTGCAAATAAGGAAGGAGTCAGGACTCAGGTGAATTCTTGTGAGCCTTCTCCCCATCTTATAGGTAAAATAAAGGCTAGAGCCGGTGATTGGGCAGAAGAGGGAAAAGGTGGAGCTAAAAGTTTGGAAGGAGAAGGAGAAGGAAAGAAGAGGACGCATGGCCTGGAGAAACCGCAAGTCATAAGGGGTTATTTAGATGAGGACAGGTTACTGTAGCGGCAGATCTGCCCAATCTAGGTGTGCAGCTTGATTCATATTAATTGAGTTGTGTTTTCTTTGCCCGGGCTTATTTGGGTTGGAGATTTACTGCAACACCATGTTACTGTTATAATTCAGTAAAGCAGATGGAAAGATTTGTTTAAATTTAAGGAAAGGGGCTTTTATAGATCTTGTCATTTGGGTTTAATTTTTTTTTATCTTTTTCAAATTGGTAAAATAACAATATCGTTGATTGTTGAAATTAAAAAATCCCCACTCAGTACTTTTTAACAAGAGAAATGCAGTAACAATTATAGTTGCTCACAAAGGATTTTAGAAATGGCTAAGAGGCTGACATGAGAACTCTGCTTTTAATCTTCCATAGAGAAACTGTAGCCTTTCATTTCTGTTGTAGTGGAGTATAAGAAATCAGTGACAGGTACATCTCTCTTTGGAATAACTTTTATAACCTTCTCTCAAAAAAAGTCTCTATTCTTGGCAAGCCACCCACAGTTCACTGACTTTGAACTAGTCATGTCCTGTCCCCAGCCCAATGAGCATGTTTGAGCTCTCTCTGGTGGAAGAGTCCCTGGAGACTTCTTTGCCAAGATATTTCCAGTTGCTCTTCTCATAATAAAGATAACGTTTCGGAGTCCAGCCAGGCTACTCATAAAGGGAAGTTCAGCAGAGTTACTTTCTTTTATATTTTGAAGGTCATATCAGTTTATTAGCATAAATTTTTAAAAGTGAAGAATATGGTCTATTACAGACTCTTATTCCTGTGCTCATTATTTTAGAATGGGTATGTGTGTGTGTGTGTGTGTGTGTGTGTGTATATATATATATATATATATATATATATATATATATATATATATATAATTTATGCAAATGAAGGAATTATTTCCCATTTAGACAATAAAAACATTTTATTATTATAGTAATAGAAATACAGTGAGCAGGCAATAGTGAAATGGCTCAGGAAATAAATGAGTTATCCATATATACCTGAGTGCCATATTCAGAACCTATGTAGAAATCCAGACATAGTAGCAAACATTGGTAATCCCAGTACTTTTATGGTGAGATTGGATACATACATACAGGATAATCGTCTTTTAGTTGGAGTACATCTGTCCTAAAGTGTGCAGTACTGTCCAAATTAAAAAAGCCTCTGCCTGGACAAGGTGGAAAAAGAAAATCCACTCTACAAAGCTGTTCCCTAACCTCCAAATACGTGCTGTGGTAGGAAATACTACACAAATACCACAAGCACAGTCATACAAACAAACACACACTCCCTACACATACTCATGCATAGATCCACACATGCACAAGTGCAAACTTCTTATATACCATGCATACACAAAACAATAATAAATACAAATAAATACAGAAGATTGTTTGATTTTTATTAAAATCAATTCTTAAATTAATTCTTAAAACTAGTACTTTAAATAAGAATAATATAAATTTTATCCACTTGAAATATATCTGGGCTCTAGCCTACTTAACTTTTTTCCAATTAAGTCAACATTTTAAAATATACTCTCATTGCATGTAAAACACTATTTATTAAACTTTCTCTATAAATTAGGTTTGAAAATAATCATGAGGGCATGAAATCATTACTTATTAGTGAGGTATAAGGAGTAAAATATAAAAATTAAGTTTACTAAGTGGCATCTTAATGTGAGCTATGTGCAGAGAAACTAACACTTGTTTAGAACTGTTGAAAATGTGTGGGAGAGTTATTTTTCTCTTTATTTTGATTTAAAAAAAAGATAAGAATGAAGAGGAAATGAACAGTGGACCACAATGTTTCAAAGAGATTGAACATGGCCACCATTTTGAGACAAGAGCATGTCTGGCATTTTTTAACAAGCAGGATGCTATTTAAGCAGATAATGAGCTTAGAACTTTGACTAGGTATTAGATTGTTCAAATCGTAGACATTTGGACACAACTTCATTCTACATGAGATGAAGACTATAATGGGGCTTGTAACACAAAGAAAGTATACTGTGTTTCAAAGGATCCTAAATAGAAATATAGTGAATACAGAGGGTGATCTGGGTGCATCATAATGCTTTAAGAGGTGATAAAACCTTTTCTGATTATATATAAATTTAATACAATACATTACTAAGTGAGGTTGGTTTTGCTAATGTAACTGAGGCAAGATTTAAATTAAATGTATTTCCTTAATTTTTCTATTTCCCTGATAAGATATGATGAATAAGGCAACTTATGGAAGAAAGTGTGTGTTTGGAGCTTAATATTTCAGGTGATTAGAGTCCATAACCCTGGTAGGGAGTGTGGCATCAGGTAGGCAGTACTACTTGGGAGCTTGCCTCTTGGGATAAAACCAAGGAGCAGAGAAAGACTCAAAATGGAAGAAGTCTT
The DNA here is from genome assembly GCA_028551405.1 of Uromys caudimaculatus. NCBI lineage: Eukaryota > Metazoa > Chordata > Mammalia > Rodentia > Muridae > Uromys > Uromys caudimaculatus. The sequence continues at coordinate 44,397,615 of CM052712.1, forward strand.
TTGAAATCTCAAAGCCTGAACCTACCCCTCCTACAGACAACACACACTGTGCATAGCATACCTCATTCCACAACTTGCCATGTAATCCTTCTTGAAAAGGTAACCAAACTAGGGATCAAGTATTCCAATTTGGTGGACATTCTCACTCAAATTCAAATGTGTCTAAGATAGATCTTTGTTTACTTTGTTTTTTCTAATGCACGAGAACAAGTAAGTCTAACAAGGAGAGAAATTCATGTGAATGAACTATTCTAAGAGAATAACAAACAGTTCTCCTTGAGTAATTAAGGTTTAAGAGTTCTTGGTGCAAATGTGAGCAGTTATGTAGAATTGTTGGTGAATGTGAAGATGATATTAGAGACATTAATTCAGTAGTTATTGCAGCATGCATGCATGCAATTGAAATCACAAAATAAGAGGAAATATCTGACTTAACGAAGCATAAAAGATTAAACAATCAATCCCTAGTACTTAAGAAGTCGAGTAAATATCGAGATTCACAAATAAGAGTTGTAAACAGTGTCAAAGGAAATAAATATAAAATATGATGCTCAGACACCCAGTAAACAAAATCTGTTTATAACATGCTGAATATTAGCTATTGTCTATAGTTTCTTCTAAAAATTCACTATATATATGTGTGTGTGTGTGTGTATATATATACATATATATATATATATATATATATATATATATATATATATATATATTCAAGAAACTATGACTCTCCTCCAAGAAACATTACACAAAATGTCTAACAAATGCTGCTCATGTATGTCAAAGTTGTCAATGTCAAAGAAAAACTAAAAAACTGTCACAATGAGGAGTGCTAGAGGAGAGATGATGAGCAAAAGTAAAATCAATTTCTGAATGAGATTCTGGATAGGAAAACCCCATGGAGAGAGGTTAAGTCTGGATTGAGAACAGTTCCTAACAATCTGTCAGTTTTCCCTCAGTAACAATATATAACATATACTTTACAAATATAGTATAAATAGACTGTGCATCAAATGGGGGTCTAGTTAGCACCTTGTATAGTGCCTTCATATTTTTCTTAAAATCTAATGCTGTTCAAAAATCAACTCAATTGTACTCAAATGTTCTTATAAGACTTTCAAATATTATAATATTTTTCTATTTATGCTGGAAGAGATTTTTAAATGATTATGAAACAAAACTATTATAGCCTTTGGTTATTTTTGATAACAACAAAATTTTTTCTGTCAGTCTGTCAAGGAATGAAGCAAATCATATTAATGGATTTAAAAATCCTAATATATTTTATAGTCAGATGAAATATAATAGACTTCAGTTGAAAAAATTGTTTCTTTAAAAATCAAAATTTTTTTATATTTCCTGAACTACAAAACCATCTTAGTTATCGTGTTACTGTGATCAATGCTATCCCCACACAAGGGGCATAAATAAAGAAACATTTATTATGCAAAAGTTACTCAACACTGTAAGCCACAGAAAGTAGGACTAAAGGCATAGAAGCATAATACTATATATTAATTATATTATATCACATTATCTTACTATAATATTTATTATATATATTATTTTCATAGAATGGTATTGTCTATCATATATATTGTGTTCTTTATTCTGTTGAATGCAGGAACCCTTAAATCAATGTTTTGGCCTTAAATTGTGGCTCATAAATATGCTGTTTTTCTCTATTTACATACATTATTCAGATATGTTTATTCAGTATCGAATTTTCTAATCAAATTTGTGGTATTTTTATACTTGCCAGAGGATGGAATTAACTTGAGTCTCCACTTACAGATGGAATGAATGAGGTGTGATATGTTTACACATATAAGTATGATGGAATACTATATAGACTTAAATATTAAAAGATTCTAGACCCAGAGTAATACAGTGGATTCGCTTACAGCCCTTTGCTGAAGCTTTCTGCTATTTTCCATAGGAACTGAACTAGTCTGCATTCTTACCAGCCATGAATAAATGTGCAGCTTTCCATACAAACTCTCCAATACCCATCATTTGATTAAATAATAATGATAGCCATTATTACAGGGGCAGAATGAAATCTCAAAGTAGTTTTAGTTTTCATTTTCCCAAAGGCTAAAGATATTTAAGATATTTTTAGACTTTTAGTAGTATTTAGTATTTCTCATTTTCAGACATGTCTATTCAGTTACAAAGTCCAGTATTTGTTGTTTTATTAATACTAACTTTTAAATTTTTTGTGTGGTAAAGGTATTAATCCTCTATCATATTTATAGGTGGCAATTATTTTTTCTATTCTATTGTCTTCTGGTTCATGTGGAGCTTGATTTTCTTGCTTTACAAAATGTTTTAACTTTATGGGAACCCATTTTTCAACTACTGGTATTATTTCTGAGCTGCTGGCATCCTATTGAGAAAATCTTTCCCTATGTCCACATTTCATAGTGTAATCCTCCTTCTTCCTTTGTCCTTTTTAATCAGAAGCAGTTTTTCATACAATGTATTCTAACTACTATTTTCCCTCACTCACGTGCCCACGTTTATCCCACATTCCCACCCACCACAATCCACTCCCATTCTTCCTCTGTTTCATTAAAATGCAAGCATTCCTTAAACAAACAAACAAATAATAAAAACAAGTGAACTAGATAATAACCATAAAAACAAACAAATAAAAAATAAAAAGGACACAGTAATGTAGGAGAAATACATACAAATATTGGACACATGTTTTTGCACAGGTGGGAAATCCATCAATAATATCATCTTGATTTATTCTCTGTGGTCTATTTTGTTTATTTCAGGAACATGACTAAGGGTTTTGTTATTTGTTTTATTTTGTTTACAACACTATTTATGCTGTTTTTCCATAGACATTGCTTTACATACCTATGTACACTAGACCCCCTCCCCCTGAAAAAATGCAATAGAGTTTGTGTATGCACTGCTTTGAGCCAATAAAACAGTAGAGTATCTAAAGGCTACCTAGGGTTTTTTTTTTTTAGCTATTTGTGTTCATGTCTTATACAAACAATAGTATCAAAATGCAGCTATATACAGAAAGAGCAAAATTTAAGCTTAAAAAACAATAACAACAGCAAACCTTCTAAGAAGGACTGAAGCATCAACACATCAATCCTTCTTTGAAGGGAGAACAAAATAAACATAGGAGGTAGAGGGTGGGAGGGATATGAGAGGAAGAGAGAAGGGGAAGGGGAAAAAGGGGGGCAGGATCAGGTATGGGAGGAGATCAGGATGATACACAGATGGTCAGGAAATTAAACAGAGGTGTTAGCAGTGGGAGATGAGGAACTGGATGTAGTCACTGAAAGTTCCAGATGCCAGGACAGCAAGAGGCTCCCAGGACCCAACAAGGAAGAGATTAACTGAAAAGCCCAACAAAGGGGAAGAAGTACCTGTAGAGACCATATCCAAGCCCCCCAACCCCACCCCAATGCAGCATGGGGCCACCCACTCATCTCCAAATTTCTAACCCAGAATTTCTCCTTTCTAAAGGAAATACAGGGACAAAATGTGGAGCCGAGACTGAAGGAAAGGCCATCCAGAGACTGCCCCACCTGAGAATTCATCCCATATATAGACACCAAACCCAGAGAAGTACTTGATGACAGGAGCCTAATACAGCTGTCTCCTGAAAGGCTCTGCCAGAGTCTGACCAATACAGATGTGGATGCTCACAGTCAATCATTGGATTGAGCACAGGGACCCCAATGGAGGAAAAGGACTGAAGGAGCTGAAGGGGTTTGCAACTCCACAGGAAGAACAACAATATCAACCAACCAGACTCCCCAGAGCCCCCAGGAACTAAACCACCAACCAAACAGTACACGTGGAGGGACCCATGGCTCCAGTTGCATATGTAGCAGAGGATGGCTTTGTCAGGCAGGCATCAATAGGAGGAGAGGTCCTTAGTCCTGTGAAGGCTGGATGTCCCAGTGTAGGGCAATGCCTGGGCAGTGGGCAGTGAGTTGGGAGTGGTTGGGTGGGAGAGGGAGCACTCATGGAAAAAGGGAAGGAGGAGTGGGAGGGGATAGGGGATTTGTGGAGGGGAAACCAGGAAAGGGGATAACATTTGAAATGTAAATAAATAAAATATCTAAAAGAAAAAGAAAAAGAAAAACAACAACAAATCTGAACATTGTCACTATGCAGATAGTAAAGCCAGTGCAAAACATAAAATGTGTGCCGAGTCTTTGTCTGTAGACTCTGGGCTCTCACAATCATTTGGACATTGACAGAAAAGCCAGGATCTTAGGTCTAACTGTAGTTAAGAAGCAGTAGTGTTACTTATGAGGAGTAGAATCACTGAATTTTTTACATGACCATTTATCCTGAAAGAATTGTTTTAAGAATTAAATAACAGTTGAGACATTTTGCAGAAGAAATGAACATCACATGTAAAAGAATTATTTAGCAGCATAAAATTTTTACTGGAAAGACTTGACTAACAGGAAAAAACATTTCTTTACACAGATGTACAATGATTGGCTGAAAATAAGTGCCTAAAACTGTGTTAATGGTGGCATAACCCGAGTCCGAAATTTGGGAAAAATATATTTTGCGAGAAGTAATTCTACGAAATATCTTATTGACGTCCAGTCAGAAGTGATAATATTTCTTCCCATTCTGCCTTTTGTCTTTGTGTAGTGGGTTCCTCTTAGTAAACTGATTATGTTGCCTCAGGGCATAAAATGTGTCAAGAACACTGAGACATGGTGGAGGGTTGATGGGATCTGTTCAGTCAAAATCAATGACAACTAATTATAATCCAGAACCTGGAAATCTCTGGGGATGAAGTAAAGTCCAAGTCTATCCAGATAAGTTTGTTTGAGGCAGTTTCTGCTAGCTAGAGTATTTATGCATAGTATTAATAATAGATGACCTGGTGCTGCAGCATTAAAATATGAAAACATCCTTATTTGACCACTAGGAAGCCACTTACCTGGCAGCAATAATAGAAAGAAAATAATAAATAATAAATAATAAATCACTTCTTTGAGCGAAGGTCTTCATGGAGTTCTTTAATATTCATAGTGTTGTTAACAACGGTTTTTAAAGCTTTTTGATGCATTCGCAAGGGTGTGAAAGAATAGGTTTGCTTTCATTTAAGAAATGTTTTGCAATTTTTTTCTACAATTGCTGTGCTCCATTGAACAACCTTAGTTCTCTGTGCATTAGTAAGTGATTAATGCTATTTATGATAAAATACCATTATTATATGCTGTTTTATGATACTTATTGTTTAATAATTAGATAATGTTTCTTGAGATTTAATCCTTTGCCAGTAAGAGGGGGGAAAGTAGTCATGATTTCTTTGGCAGCTATATAATGATTTTTCTTTAAAGCATACCTAGTTTTCAGGAGAAATATCTGCAGCATGGTTTGATTAAAGAGATATTAGGCAATTTCTCAACACCTGGAACCTTCAGACTGGCATTTGTGTCAGATGCTGGACATTTATGTGATATTTATTACTCTATTTTAGTTGATCAAGCTACCTTTTCATCCATCGTTTTCTGCTAATCCAAATGTGTGCATAGAGGAGGGAAGCAGAAGCAAAGCTAGGCAACGCTACCAGTTTACTGTGAATGAGTTTATCTTCAGATCTCTTGTTTAGAGATATGGAAGAAAAACCACACGTGCAATGGTAAAGGTATAAATGTTTCTCAGTTCCCATCTCTTTATGTAGAGCTAAAGCAAAAAGGCAGAATAAATTAAAGGAAAAATAGAATAATGAATGGATAAATGATAAGTAGGTGGCAAGATAGATAATCTTAGTGGGTGGGCTAAAGGACTCATGGATGGATAAATGATAAATAGGTGAACAGATAGATAGATAGACAGACAGACATTTATTCTTAGTTTGTGGTCTAAATTGTATATAAAATCTCAATAAGCACTGTTATTCTAAACAGCAGAGGAAAGAGAATAATTCTTCTGTTCCTTTATTAACTGACTAATGCTTCTACTATTATAAATGACCAATAATGGTTCACAAAGATGTGATGCTTTGGATAAGTCAATATACAAATACAGAGATAAAATTAAAATGGTCTTGAATTTGTAATTTTAGGATTTCTTACAGAGTTCAGTAACATTAATCTTACTTCTTTATGGAGTTGTAGATCCTTTGCAAATACAATCTTATATTAAAAACACAAAATAAAATGATGTAAAAATGTTGAGTTACAGAAATGATAGAAACACTAACAATAAAAGAAGGTATGAACCTTGATTCAGCCCCTTTATAAACACGCAAAGACTAAAATGTCTAGATCACATTGTTCAAAAGAGAGAAACATTTCTGACACTCCCAGGTTCCAGATAATATATGTACATGCAGAAATGTAGCCCAATATAGCCCAAGGATCTTCAATGATAGACTTGATAGTCAGTGTTTAGAAAAATCAATCATCCTCTAAGAATGTAAAATTAATTTATGAGTTCATAAATCAGAATTTTCCTGATTTAAGTCAGGGAGAAAACTAATGTGCATTTTTGGAGAAGAATTTTCTGATAGAAGTAGAAATCTTATGACTCTAGAAACGGATGTCAACTCCTACTTTCTAATGTTGAATACAATAAAATTATAAATAGTGTAAGTTGTCGCCCCAGGATTTTATGCCTATGTAATACTTGGTATGTTCAAGAAGTCTTTCTCCAAAATTTAATCAGTGAAAAAGTCACTAACTAAAATTTGAATCTCAGATATAAAATTAATAATTTACTTCTTAAAAATTAATATGTTGAAATATTTGACAATATCCATTCTGTTGTGGGGAATATTTCAGTTAACTAAACTTTGTTTGCCTGAAGTTCAAACCTAATTGGGAATTTTTCATTCAATTAAAAATCTTACTTAATGCATTAAACTATTTATTATTTTATTCCAAAAACTATTCAACATAAAGTATTTTTCTATTTTATAAATGGATATTAATTCTGTAGAGCTCAAGAGAATTTTCTTTTTCTTTTCTGAACGTTCAAGTTTACTGTAACAAACTGCTAGGGATAGATAAACAAAAGAAAAATATGATATGATTAAATGAACATAAGTCAACATAATAAGTTTTCAAAGAAGCCAAAGGCTTCCATTTATTATTTGCAGGGCAAAGCTAAGTGAGGAATTATCTTGATATGCAAAGGAGAGTAGTAGATTATTTGGAGATGATAAATAAGCCCTGCTATCAGATAAGAGCGTGAAACAGTCTCTGATCTTCTGAGAGAGTGGTTACAGTTCTCCTGTGCCTCTTTTGTAAAAAGTTTAATCTGTTTGAAAGAATTTCAGTAACAAGATATGAATGGATTATGGTCCATTTTAAGGTTTTCTGGTTTGTAGGCCTATAGAGTTCAAAGTATGCTCTTCATCCCCCACGTAGCTTTTCACAGTATGAGAGTCATCTTCTGAGCCTTAACAGCCACTGACCTAGGAGTTACTTGTGGAAATTGCCTGTTTTATTTCTCTTGTGTTTCATGCATGTTTAAATATCATCTATATGATTTGAACTGAATCTGCAGGTTTCAGTACTTAAAATAGCCTAGTGTTTCCTTCAGACATGTTAGTAGCTAGTTCTAATCTTTGCTCCTAGGACTGGCACAGAAGAGACCTGAAGATGAATCCAATGTAATACTTCAACAGATTTTGAAATAGCATTATTTCAAAGAAACTCATAATTTTTATGCTTCGTGAAATATTGATGTATGTTGTGGCATGATAAAACTATATTGTACAAATAATAAATGCATGAGGTACATATCCACATATATGTATGCATGTCTAAATACATAAATACACATAAATGTATTTACACATATATTTTTCACATACGTATACCGCAGGTATAGTAAACAATATATCTAACTCTTACAGTTCATTGAATGCATCTCTTTTTCTTGTCTCCTTTGAGTTTTATTTTCTATATGAGCTAATATTCAATAATTTGTATTTTATTACTGTGAATCATTCTAATGATGTAACAAATTTCAAAGTGTGTGGTGGGAACTACAAATTTTAGTCACATTTACAAATAGGGGCAGTCTCCTAAGACCCAGACTTTTCTTTGTGAAATCCTCACCAAATTTCTGGAGTTTTGTGTTGTAATTGAATTGAGTTTTTCCACACCCATTTGATACTAGAGATTTGGAGAACTATTTGGTTTGAGAAACTAGTATGTATTTGTTATAAGCATATATACAGACGCACTCAGATGCATGCACACATTTGCACATGAACACACATATACATGTGTGTACACACAAACACTGTTATAAAATATTTTCCAGCAAAAGTATGTAAAAAAAAGATATGCACATGTATACACATTTGTCAGAAGTTTTCAGAAATATTTCATGAAAGATATATATGTCGTTAAACAAATATTGTACTTTAAAACATTACATATAAATATGATAAAAGTTAAACATGCCAGTGCATTCAAAGAGAAAGATATATAACAAAAAAATTAAAGATAATTTTTTTGTTGGTAATCTTTGCTCTGGTCAAGTTTGTGCTAAGCAACATGGATTATAATCAATTCCATATTAAAATACAGCAGTGGATACTTCATTTGATATAGAATACCTGAATATGCTCTACTTGCTATATGTCCTAAGTCACACCTTCAAGTCATTGCATATCTGCTCCTGCACTTAGGTTTTAATGCAATATAACTCAGCACTGGCTGACAGATGCAGCAAGGCTGGGAAGTAGGAGTTAGTATCCACATTGAATAGACATGAATTTCAGAGATTCAGTGTTTTCAAGTTATATAATTATTCTCAAGTTTTGGCATTAAATCATATAACTATCAGCTAGCAAATGTTTGGTGTTGGCATTGTATATGACTTGGTAGTAACTTGATGATTTTACTGTTCAAGAATAATATTATAAGTCTGTTAGCTCTCATGTCATATCACAAAAGACTGATTGACACATCATGTAGTTGAACTACTTGCTAAAATATCTTTTGAATTACGCTTTAGAACTTGGAAGAAAGGTAGAAGGTTTTATTTTCATTTTGGTTAGGTGAAGCCACGTAGACTATTCAATGTGAGGCCAGACTATTCCATTCACAGAAGGACGACTTCTTTGTGGAGCTAGCTGTTTGCATAATTATGGGTTTGATAGCCTTAATATTAGTATCTCAAGGTTATGCACTATTCTACAAAGAACACATTCTCCTCAGCTCTATTTTAAACACCCACTTACTCTCATTCTCAGATAGTAATTTGGCTTTTAGATCTATCAGCTGCTTTTTCATGGCATCCTCTTCAGTATTGAAGGGGAAGCATGTGATTATGAGGAACAGGAGTAGGAGGAGGTGTGGTTGCCCCGTTGAGGTCTGAGTTGTGTATTAAGTGGTCAGAGTGTACTGACATCTACCTATCCCACATCTGTCACCGTGATGCCCTGTGCTCCTTCTGATGCTATTTCTAGCAAAATATATGCATCAAAGAATGATTGTCTATGTTTGCACAAATGGTTAAATGGGAAGATTAGTACTAAACTCATATTTACTTTATTTAAATATATTTTCTATTAAAGTTAAAAGTTAAATATTAAAAATAGTATAGTTAGGTACTGAAAAGAAATCAATACATTCCAGTGATCAAAGCAGAAGATCAAGGTAATTTGATTGAAAACATTTTCATTAAGTAATCTGTGTATACCAGACCAATGAAACATGAAAATACCTTCATTCCTTGGATTGTCTATGCATCAGATATTTACCATTTCTGTATATAAGTTTCAGGGTGATAGTTATTCTCCAATACTTGTTATATTATCATCTAGGCCAACAAAACACCATCCTTCCAAGGCAGTAAGAGGAAAACTGGATTTAAAATCATTAACATTAAAAATTCAAGTAATTGTACAACTTCTATGCTGTTGTGACTACTATATGCCTACTACTATATTACATGCTTTTATTTTTAAGGTTCACACTGGTTATATTCTTTTCCCTAGATGTGTCTAACAGTTTGGTAAACCAAAAGAAATATTACCAAAAAGCAAATTAGGAAACATAAAAATTGCAAATGATCAAAAATATACAAGAAACAAACAGGTTAAATGAGGCATTAACATGTGGTGACTGTCATTAGAACAAAAGAGAAAAGGAATGCTTACCCCATTAATTCAGTATTCACTCCTCAGATGACAGTCAAAACTCATGTCAAATGTTATGGAAATTCTCAACGTTTTTGTTCAGCATCTAAGCATGTCCTTACAGCCTTTAGAACACAGATGCCAGAGTCTTTTCCTGGAAAAAATCTTCCAAAATAAGTTTATGTTTTTCTTATGAGCAACAAAATAATTAAATGGTTTCCCAGGGGGTTTACAAAAGTGTTTACTGACCTATGATCCCAAACTCTTCTATGTTTTTCCCTTCTTATAAGATCTTTAATGCTCATTTAAATTTTATCTGGTTTGGTACATGAATTCTTATTGGCTTTAGCTCTCAGTTGTATTTCAGGAAGAGAGATTCAAGTATCATATTCTCATGACTTGATCTATGCACAGTGCTGGGATTTGTGGAATTGTTTACAGATGCACCAAAACTTGGGTGAGAAAGGTCAGAGCAGCAAACAAAATGTAGATTCTAACTTCATTGGACACAGTGGTAAGATGCATCTGTAAATATATATTTGATATCTGGCCTCCACTCTGCTACCAACAATTTAATAGCTATTGAGATTTAATGCTTCATAAATGCTTATCTCAATAGCATTGTTCAAGAAAGTCCTCCTTGACATCTCACACATTTGTTAGGAGTCCATTCGTTAAACTCAATGACGCTGTTAAACCACAGCTAGGAACTTCTGCTAGGACACAACATTTCTGTCCACTTAAGGACTTCAGCAAAAAAAGTTACTGCACACTGCATATCATTTAAAGGCCTGCTACTAGTGAAGTATCAGAGGGCCCAAGTTTTAGATTTTGATTCAGTATTATTTTTGTCCCACCAATTAAAATCTGATTCAGAGGCTCAACGTGTAGGTTAAAAGTAAATGAATATGCTGACATGGACTTACAATAACATAACTTTATGAAAGCTAAAAGTATAATTTCTTACAATATGCATGATGTTATTTTCAAAAGTTAGAGTAGTTTTTTTCACTCACCAAAAATATATGAACTTTCACTTTCACTAACCACTCACAAGGGAAAAGTTAGACTTGGTCCCACTGCCTTTGTTTATTGATACATTGTTTCTACCACTTAATTATAAAAATGACAAGGGTTACAAATGAGACCAAACATATATACTTTTATTCATCAGTAATGCATGTGCTCTATCAGATATGCAAAAAATTTGTTCACTGACTGGAAATAAAATCTTGTATTATCAAAACCTTGCAAGAAAGAAAGAAAGAAATGACAGAAACATATCTCTTTCATCTCTACTAGACTGGATCTACTCTGAAGGACTAGGTATTAACAGGTTTCTAAGTTGATTGAAGTGGTGCACTTAGCTTTAATGGAACCAATAGTTTTCAGTGCTAATACTTCTACAACCACATTAGAATTAAAACCCTTTCCTTCCATGTATTTCCTATAATATTTAACACACACTCACATACATACATACATACATACAGAGAGAGAGAGAGAGAGAGAGAGAGAGAGAGAGAGAGAGAGAGAGAGAGAAGGAGGGAGGGAAGGAGGGACAGAGAGAGAGAGAGAGAGAGAGAGAGAGAGAGAGAGAGAGAGAGAGAGATGATCTCTCTTAGTATATTAGCTCTGATATCTTAAAGATGGGATTGAGATTATATGGCAAAAAAGTTTTGCAATTACAGCCAACATGAAAAGAGTCACATCACATGTGGCACTGTAGATATTTGAGTGCAAGGTGACATCTATGTAAATCATTTTTTGAAAACTGTCTTTCCATGGTAGTGAAATCCATCAAAGACTCTGTAGAGACTATGAAAGAGCTACATATTTAGGATTCTACATGATCTAAGTCTCAGAGATTTTCACATAAAATATTTTGAATTCAGGACTGGAATGAATCTTAGGAAATTTCTAATTAAAATATCACATAGGGGAATCCATAAGTCTGGATGGGTCAATTGCTTCCTGGCCTACTTTTATAGATTAGAATTACTTCTGCTTACTAATGCAGAAGAAGAAGAAAAAAACCAAAGAGCTAGTTCTACATATAAGGTTATCCAGGTTAATGAAGAGCAGGGTCCTTGGTCCTTGAGCTTCATTATGTCGACTGTTTATAGTACTTCAACAGCCACCAGGAGAAAAAGTAGGATAAAGGTGACATCATTGCATTTAGGGCTTGATACATGAATTACTCTGAAACATTCTCCATATCTGCTTCCTTGTGTCTATCCTAGTTCTGTATGATTTTCTTTCTATTATGTTATGATTTCTTGTTTAACTTACTATTATTTCTATTTCTTTCTTTTCCATTATTTAAAAATAGATTTCAAAAATTGGTATTAACCAAAATGCTAATTTTATTATTAAATAAAAATCAAAACAATATGATCCTGAAGATCACATTTTGCATCTCTAAAACACTTTATACAAAGTAGAAAAGTACACTGATATTATTATTATTATTATTATTATTATTATTGTTATTATTATATTAAGACTAAAAACCTGAAAATTACCTTAAAGTTTCATACTGCATACTACTTTTGGCTAAAAATGGAGTTAGTCCTCTCCTTGATTATTAAATTTATTTTAAATATGTAACATTAATTACTGGCATAATGGAGGCACTGCATACAGCTCAAGAGATAAACAGCAACAAAATCATTGCAAGCATTTTATCATTTTAATAAACTAATATGTGGCAAATGTTAGATGAACTACCGAAATTCATGTTATCACATAATGCCTAGCAATTTAAAAATGACAACAAGGAAACACAGTAAGTTGATAATTATAAAATCCCAGAAAATATTTGGTTAAATCATAGAGCACTTTAGAAGCAGTAACATTTTTTCTTAAACTTCAATAGTATCATTAAAATTGTAATAAGCTTGATTTGTATTTTATTTTGAGCAATTAAAATACATTAACATTTAAAGAAAGATAAGATAAGAATGAGTGGAGAAAGTTAGAGGGAGGAGATAAAAAACTGATTTTTTAGAATTCTACAAAGAAGTGCATCTGAATTTATGGATTTTATGATAGCTGATACAATAAGATGATATTGCAAGAAAAAATGTCACACACATATGACGATGATCTGAGGTTAATTTGAGGACAAAGCAAGCAAGAAAACCTGTCTAATCAAGTGCATGGAGCTTAAGCAAAGCCTGTATCGAACTACTCCAATACAGAACATCAATCAACTATTGAGGTAGTTTGAATGAGAACGGTCCCCAAAGACTAATACTTACTTCCCAGTTTTTAGAACTGTTTGAAATGGAATAGTTGATGTGACCTTTTTGGACGAGGTATTTCACTGGAAGTAAGCCTGATGTGTCTAAAGACTCCTGCCATTCCTACTGTGCTCCCTGTTCCCTGCTGGCTGAAGGTGTGAGTCCTGACCTTTTCCTGTTGTAATGTCTTTGCGCCACCATTATGAACTCTAAAACACTGGAACTTTAAAACAAATTAGATTTGTTCATTTATAAATTGCCTTGATTTTTTTTTATCATAGCCATAGAAAAATAATTAGAAAACCTATGATCTCCAAGGAAAAGTGCCTACCTTCAGAGACTTCTTCCTTTCCTGTTGGTAGTAAGAAGTCCCAAGAGCATAATCTTGAGCTACAGTCTGCTCAATCCAGCACCCAGCCTATGGCAAGAAATTAACACTTTTCTTTACTGAAAGGAAAAAAAAAACATGCAATTAACAACTGCTGAGACAGAGAGAGAGAGAGAGAGAGAGAGAGAGAGAGAGAGAGAGAGAATTCGTCTTCCATGAGAGTCTTCCCTCTAATAGATGTGATTTATTCTAAACACATACACACACACACACACACACGTATATACATGTATGAATAAATGATCTGAATTTATATGTGTGTGTAATAACTAAAGAAGACGAGGCTATGAATTTTGAGAATGAGTGCAGTATACAGAGAGAGACAGGTGGAAAGTGGAGGGAGATGATATACTTATTAATATATACATATACTCTCTTTGAATACTATTTCTTTCTTTGTTTAATCTTTGTATAATTATATCATTTCATGTTTTTCTTTCATCCCTCCAAACTTTCCTGTATGCTCCTACTTGTTCTCTTTAAAATTAATAGCCTCTCATCCAAGTACTAACTAGGAAAAAATCCATAGCCTCTTTTTCTGTTATACGTTGTTTTATACACACACACGTATATTCATGAATTCATAAATATCACTTGTTCAATTTGTTTAATGTTACTTTTTGCTTTTCTAACTTCAAAATTTACAAATCAAAATCAAATTAACTTCACTTTCATTAATATACTGTGTCCTGCTTAACCATTTACGACACAAAAAAATCTTAATATCAAGTCACAGGAGACCCATAAGACCTTGTTGCTAATAGAAGTATAAAAAAAAAAAAAATTATGGGGTTAAGGTGGAGAAAAAAGTCTCATAGGAACTGGGCATTAGAATGAGAAAACACTATTCTCACCCTAACTTCCACCAAGAAAATGATAGAGCCGCGACAAAAACATATCAGGCCTCGTTGAAATCTCTAGACAAACCTGAGTCAAATATTATCATTCAACCTGTTTTTTTTTTTTTTTTAAATGAATGGAGTTTGTTTTAGCTTCATTTTTTCTTGTGTAAAACATCTTGAACATAAGCAATTTAGTGAAAAATGGATTGCTGAAGCTTGCAATTTACAGTCCATCCAGGAGGAAAAGCTGAAGTAGGAACTCGTCAGGAATGGAGATAGAAAAGAACACCCACATTAATTATCTGCTTTAACTCTCAGCAAATTTTCATTATACTTATGTAGCTCACAGCCAAACGTAGGGGATGTGCCTCACAGAATAGGCTGGGTCAAATGACAATGTAGACAACCCAAAAGGCATGTCTGGAAATCTATCTGATCTTAATAGATCCTCAAGTGAGACTCTTCACAGGTGAACAGGGGTGTGACAATTTGATGTTTAAAAATATTGGTCATAGAAATAAAACAGCCTTTGGAACACACACACACACACACACACACACACACACACACACACACACACACATATATACATATTTATAAATACAACATACTCCAGTCAATATGTTACTTACATTTTCATGTATACAATTTCAAGGCTTACAGTTTTTATTAGATAACCAATTCTGTGGGCTCATTCCTGGGAGATACTATTTTACCTGCTCTCAGTATCCCTTAGTTTTCTGTATTTCTTTGTCTAGCGTTGCGACCTATTGAACTTTCCCCTATCATCTTAGCATATCAATTTTTGTCATCTTTGTTCAAATCTTGCTCAGTCACTAATGACAGCCGTGAGATCGTGTCGCTTAGAAATATCATAAAAGCCACACCAATGAACTCCCAATTTCCAGAGATTCATGAGTATATATTGTT
Source organism: Uromys caudimaculatus (assembly GCA_028551405.1). Lineage (NCBI taxonomy): Eukaryota > Metazoa > Chordata > Mammalia > Rodentia > Muridae > Uromys > Uromys caudimaculatus. Next base: position 44,413,128 of record CM052712.1, read on the forward strand.
TAATAATGAATATATTTTTCATATTTAGATTACAGTTTCTTTTTCACATTATTCTATCCTCACCTGACGGACTACTACTATCATTTAAAATTTTTGTGGGACAGAATTGCTTTGTGATCATCCTATCCATAATCGAGTAAGTAGAACCTATTTTCTATTTCAAATATTTATCACCCATATTGACATTTTTTGGAATACTTACAACACTCTAAGCATTCATACTACTATATATTGAATTCATCTAATAGATATTAGACAAAGAATCAATATATTATGATTCTTGATTCCGGAACCCTAGATGATATTGTTATTTGGTTTGGAATAGGTAAACAAAGCACTGAATGAATGAGAAAGGAGATGGGTACAACTAGATCCGGATTTCAGCAATTGAAGCCCTCTAGAAAGATAAAATATTGCAATTGAAGAAAATCTAACACAGTTTCCAACGCTCAAGTCTTGATTGTGTTTAATTATAGGTTTAACTTGCCGCAGGAAGGATAAGACAGAGTGTACTTTCTTTGTCCTGATGCTTGAACTTATGTCTAATGCATGAAAGACTAGCCTGAATTAAAAGTAGTTGAGAATTCTCTTGTTTGTCTCCTCTGTTCTTCCAAACTTGTCTGGAAAACCAGATTTGAGGGGGTGAGGGTGGGAGGCAGAAAATTAAGCAAAGACTAGGAAATAAGGGATTGGGGGCGAAGTGAGAGAGAATCTGGATGGAAAAAGAAAAAAAAAGCAAGATAATTAGCAGTCGTGATTAAATGACTACATTTTCTAAAAAATATGTTTTCAATCTACTCGATGAAATGTTAAGAAATATCTCTAGATGAAGTAATCTTCTATACTGAAAAATTTTGATAAATATTATCTTCCTGTTTTATCCATAAAATAGCAAGTTATTATCAATTAATTACCATAAGGAAGCTCAACAGGGTGCTGGATGAGCCCTGAGGAAGGACCATTATCCTGAGGATTAGGCAGAGTTTCTTCTTGATCAGCACCTGAGAACAGAAAGTAGTCCTTATCCTTCCACAGTGGAACATATCAGGCCTTTCTGCCCATCTTCTGATAGGCAGGCTTTGCTCTCTCCACAGGGAATAGGATCTGACAGGAATATTATCTGAACACACCTGTTTCATAAGAAATCGACACTCGTTCTTGCTGACTTGCTAGTACACTAGTACAGTATCTCACTCAGCATCTCTTCATGGTACAATGAATAGATGTTGAGTAAGATACTTGTACTGAAGACAAGTCAGGAGATGATTTTCACGAATATACCACTTAACGCTCACTGATGTATATCAGCAAATTAGGGCAAAGCAGCAAGCATAGTTTCTTCACGACATGATAAGGATTTATTGTGTGTACATCTCAGTGTAGGCACATTATGAGCAATGGTCTTTACACAGTATCAAGAAGTTTATCACATGTTTTATTTACACTACCCATGATAATAACTTTTTATAATAGTATTTTTTAGATTATATTGAAGGCAGAATTATTGGGAAACTGCTCTCAGGCGAGTTCACTGGCCCCAAGGATTGAGGCAAGGGGAATCGCCATGGGAAGAGAGGGGTAGGCAAAGGGGGAAGAGAAAGAGCAAAAGCACATACACAGAAAAAAGAAAAGGAGAGAAGGGTATAACAACATTTTAAATCATAATGTTTGTGTTTCTGATCTAATAAAAAGTCTCTTCATATGAAGCAGCAGATTATAAGTGAATTTACCAAAGTATCCAGTGTTTGTCTGTCATCACTATATAAAGAAAATTCAGTTCATGAACTTATGCACATTATTTGTGACCATTTGTTGGTACTTTTCTCTATTACTTGCCAGTATAAAATGGCCAGGGCAGTGTTTATTTATTAATGTTCATTTCCACCTATTGACAGCTGTTCTAGCTTGCCTTGTAGTTGTTAAGATTGTGTAGCAAGAATTATTTTCTTTGTTTCAAATGAAATGTAATGAACATGTAAATGGCTATTTTTTTGGTACTGTGGTCAGATAAAGGTGGATATGAGTGTAGAATTCTAATATCAACATCTGGTTCTCTTGTCCTTACATTAGAATGTTTTCTTACTAACTGGTCTAACTTATTCTTTTGACCCTTATCATAGTTACTGTAAATAATGCCTCAAGGACAAAGTGAATACAAAAGGACACAGTAGCATATTTCAAATGTAAAAATCAAATCGTTCAAGAGTAATTCACAAACAGATACCCCTGAATCAGACTGGTTGGATAAAGAAAGTAAAGCATACTAGAAATGCATGAGGCTTAGCAGCATGTCCTGCCTAGTTCTAGAGTTGTTGGCATGGTTGGCAAGAGTAAGGTACATTCTAGGAAGCCAGTGAGCCAGCGCCACCTTGGAGGTGGTATCAGACACTATCTGAAGTTGGAAATGTTGCAAACAAATTGGAATATTAAAAAATTCTATATCAAATATGTATCTCTTCAACTACTTTTCTTCAAATCAGAAATCTATTAAGAAAGTAGTTGACTGTTAAGGTAGTAACAGTCACTGGTGGTCTATAATAATAGTTAAAAAACAGGAAAGGACTAAATTATAATGTTTCCTTTGAAGTGAAGCATACCACTAACATGATACCAGCAAATGACCTGAACATATACAAAAGGATTTTCTGATTAGCCTTTATTAAATTTCTTGATTCTGTGAGTTCATGGTCATGAATCAACAAAGAGTAAATGATCTAAAAGAAAACAGAACAGATCAATATTATTATCATTAACATGCTGAAATGACCTGGAAAATACAAAGCAAATAAATAATTACAAACATCTTAGTGCAAAAAGTGACAGTAAAAATGATGAGGTAAAAGTAAAAATAAATTCTCACTGTAGCCTTAGAGTGTGTGGATAATAAAAATTTCCTCCTGGCAAAAGGCAGGAATAAGCTCTTTTCAAATTTTCACTGCATAGAAATGGTAAATATTTGAGGAGTTGGATGTTTTTACATTGCTTTAAATATTACACAATGCATGTATATTGAGTTGTACCTTGCAATCCACAATGAATATATAATAAACCTATGTTTTCATAGTGTGTGGGCAGATTCCTTAATACATTTTTAGAGAACCTATTAGGAAAATTATTTTTATGGTGGAAGGAGCATGTGAAATTCAGTAAGACAAATCTTTTGGTATAATGTATGAAAAGTAAATTATAATCAAAATAAAAGTTATAAACATATAAGCATGAAATGCCAATTTTGCATGTTTGTTATAATTGCATGACAACAATGACTCTTACTATCAAAAGCTGTGTCATAATAATCTTGTTGATTACTGTGATAAGATATTTCTATACATCTCCCCAGTAAACAAAATACATGATATTTGTTTAACTGACAAGTGTTTGTAATAGAAAAAAAAATAAGCGCCACCCCTACCAACAAATATATTTTCCACAAACAATGTAGAGACAACTTCCTCAGAAAACATAAGTATCAAAAAGTGTGTGTGTGTGTGTGTGTATGTATGTGTGTATGTATACACATTTTATTTTAAAAATCTCATATATCATCTCAGAAATGAAATACACACATACACACACACATACACACACACACATACACACACACACATACACACACACACACACACACACACACACACACACACACACACACACACTGAACAATGAGATACTGTTGCAGGCAGAACAGATTAAAAAACACCAAGAAGAGGCAAAATCTCATCTAATGCCTTGGTAAAACAAATTATAACTTAAAAATGAAATGAAGACTAAGTCTACTTTCTTATATGAAATAAATTCTAATTAATTCATGGATCCATCATGTTTTAAATTAAAAAGTCAAAAATTCTAAAACTTGACTTTATTTTATTTTTCTTGAAGTCAAATTTTAATAGAATATATTTCAATTATATTTTCTCAAGATTCTTCCCTTACCCCACCTATCAAAATCCACACCCTTTCTTTCTCTCTCTCATCAGGACACAAACAGGCATCTACACAGTAATAATAATAACATGTAGTTAGATAAAATAAAAACAAGTAAACCAGAATAGGATAAAACAGATGAAGAGAAGAACCAAAGAAAAAGCTCAAGAAGCAAAAAAACTGGTAACAATAATATAAAATATATTGCAAAGGACCTGTAATTTAGAAAGAAAGAAAGAAAGAAAGAAAGAAAGAAAGAAAGAAAGAAAGGAAGGAAGGAAGGAAGGAAGGAAGGAAGGAAGGAAGGAAGGAAGGAAGGAAGGAAGGAAGAAAGGAAGAAAGGAAGAAAGAAAGAAAAATCCAGAAAAACATTATGAGACAAAGAACCCTCTAAAGGGCAGCTGAGTTCATTTTGTGTTGGCCATCTACTCTGGGCATGTGGTCTGGCCAGCAGGCTGGTTTCGTAAGCTGGACCAATGTGCATATTAATTAAGTGACTGTAGTATCGTGCAGAGCCTGCTCACACCTGACCTGATGGGTTCCCATTGCTGGGAAGTCAAACGGAAACAAGCCTCCATCACTAGCTCTAGTTTGACTTTAATAGACTCATACATTATTGCTCCCCAAAATATAAAGAATTAGTTTTGATCTATGTTTTCTCTGTATTTCAAATTATATATGCATACATGATGGTTAATACTGGTTGCCATCTTAGTAGGATCTATAAACTTCTTGAATTCATACCTCTGGGAAAGTCTTGCCAGATATTAATATACCTTAGTTTAGCCTCTGGAATATCTTTCATAGAAAATCTATGGTTGGTTACCTAAGTTAGGAGACTCTAGCCTATTTTGAGTACCACCATTTAGACCAGGGTACTAGACTACATAAACAGCAGGATGCTCACTCAGCAAAAGATTTCTTTGCTCTCTGATTTCTGATTGTGGATGTAACGTAAGCCGTTTCCTGCTGTCCTTACCATAGCAGCTTATCTGCCATGTATAATTGGGTCCTCTGAAACTGTGACTAAATTAGGTCTTTTTAAATTTTTTTTTTATTTATTTTATGCAGGCGAGTGCACTGTCACTGTACTAAGACACACCAGAAGAGGGAAAGGGATCTCATTACAGATGGTTCACAACCATCACATGGTTCCTGAGAACTGAACTCAGAACCTCTGTTAGAACAGTCAGTACTCTTGACTTCAGAACTATCTCTCCAGCTCCCAAATAAGGTTCATATGTGATCCATTTCAGAAATTCTGTCAGTACAATGAGAAAAATAACTGATAAATACTTTCCCATATCTAATTTGGGAGTGATTCACCAGCAGACACAATGTAGTTATAAATTTAGAACATTTCCTTCAGATTGTATATTTTCGGGAACATTCTAAAAAATTTTTGCATTATATAATTTTTATTGATTATGCTAATAATACCATATATGGAATTTCATGCACTTTTGAAAATATTTTCTGCAATTGACACATTTGTTAAAATTTTAATCATTTATAAGATTTTAGTCTACTGTGAATTCTTATAGACTAGATAAAGATTTATAAACATTTATTCAAAAGATTTGCCACCATAGTGTATTCTTTTATGAATGTGAATTTAACTCAAGAGAATAAGGCCTTCACATATGCTTTAAGTTGGCAGTTAGTACTTTTTGTTCTCATAATGATACTGTCCTATTTTCAACATTTTGAGTTACTTTGAAGTCTGAGTTGCTTCATGTTTGTGAAAAAAACTGGGTCAAATGACGGCTCCCGTACATCATGATGTAGGTAGGATTTCTTCGTGGTGTTGGTTCCTTCACATTTTCCTGGGAGATCTGATGCCATTGTAGGTTTTTCCTTTTTGCTTACATTTTGAGGGCACAAAAGGCTTTACTCCAATATAACTACACCAATCTACTCAAATGTAACTGGAAGTTACATTTAGTTACATATAGTGAACAAAAAGATTTTGGTAATTTCCCTTATATCTAAGGAGGAAGTGGGAATCACTGAAGGCTGTATCATCTAAGTTGACTCACCAGTGATGGAAAATAAAATTGAAGCTTTCCCTAAATTGTAGACATGTATAGATTTTCTGTGCACTGTGAATTTTTAATACATTCTGGAGGAACCAAAAACACAGGAGGCTTTCCTCCAGTGCTTAGATACATAGTGCTCCTTTCCCCTGTGAGTTTGTTCCTGTCTTTGAATGCTGCTCAAAGAATAGAAGACTTTCAAACATTGCTTTCATCCATTTTTTTTTTCTTTTCCACTGTGAGTTCTCCCATGTGTTTGAACATAGCCACATTCCCTAAAGGCTCTCCAAGGCTGCTTATATTCATGGTGTTTGTCTTCAGTGTGAGGTCTTTGATGCTGCTGAAACCATTAGGGATAACCAAACACTTTGACTAGCTTATGTTTGTGTGGCTTATTTCCATAATCCTGACTCTCTTGTGGCTCCTGTCATATGTAAGCAATGAGGGGATGCCTTGGGATGAAGCACAAATACGGGCTTATTCATCCACTCAGCTTTCATCTGGTTACAGTCCTGGAAGAGTTTCGGTGTTGACAATAGGACCTTGTGTCAAAATGAAGCTTTAGACTGACGGCCTTTTTCACATCCAAAATCACTCAACCACCAGATATAGCTTTGCCCTAGATCTCTGTTAGTTCTTATCAGGGATCTGCTCGTCCTAGTTTGTGTGCAGTTGCTAGGTTCCTCAGACTTCAGACTTTGCCTCTTGAAGAACTTGAGAAAGGTGAACAAAATTTACTCCTCTAAGGATAATATTCAGAGCCACATTATCAAATTTCATTGATGCTATTTCCTGCTTCTTGGGTATCCATTACACACCCATTGCATTTTGAGGTCTTTGGAGACACATATCAAAAGAGATAGAATTACCTGGGGCCACTTTCAACAACTAAGACAAGGACATGTGCATATATATGACAATGCGAGTTATTTTAATATATGAGTTCAAAATCAAATTTAGAAACGTGTGTGTGTGTGTGTGTGTGTGTGTGTATGCATGTGTGTGTGTTTGCCACAGTGCACTTATAGAAGTTAGAGGACAACTTGCAGGAGATGGGAGATAGTTCTTTCCTTCCATAATTGCATTGTCTAGGAATCAAACCCAGATTGTCAGGCTTGGCAGCAAAGACTTCTACATGCAGAGCTATCTAACTAGCCATACAAGTATAACAAAATAAAGTGAAAAATTGCTTTAAATAACATTTTACTATGTTTTTAAAAATAATGCTTTCAGGTGAAGATCTCAATTGATATAACAGATAAAGTATAGATATTTGTTTCACATACATAAATTTCTCTAGGAATAATAATTTTTCTCAGAATTTTACATGTATAAAAAAGAAAACTTTCAATATTTAATAAAGTATAAGGAAGGGTGAGTTATATTGTGGTTTCAAACAACATGTAGTATAGTAAAAAAGAAATACACATCATTAATGAATAGGAGAGAATCACTGGAAGAAGAAAGAAGGAGTGAAAAACAAAAAAAAAAATACAAAAGAGCAACAGAAAGAAAACAAACAAAAACTAAAAAACAACTGTAAAACCTTAGGACTGAATGTCATGATATCACAAATTTTGCCTATCTCAAAATATACCCAGCTGAAGAGATTATTAAAGTTCAACCCCCAAATCCAGCAAGCATCCCTTTTCACATTATCGTGGGCAGCTTGTATGCTGCTATCAGAAATTTGGTTATCATAATAACACTGGATTTATCAATCACACAGTAATTTCAATGATGATGCAGCTGCTACTCAATTGAACCAATGTAAGTCCTCAATTCTTCATTCAGACAGACCATAGAGAAGACAATTTTGATCTTCATAAATTCTTAGTGATTTTATTTTGTTAGTGCCTGTCCTCTTAAAATATTGAAAGATCAGTAGCTTTCCTCTGAAGAGAGCAAAAATGAAGAAAAAAGAAGCAGACTTGGTTAGAAGGATTTTGAACATAGAATCATGAAAGGAATCTCTCAAAAGGATGATTATGAAAGTTTCACATTACGGGACTTTTTAGAGAAAAAAAAAATCACTCAATGTAGAAGCAAAAAATAAATATGCCTACAAAGGATGCATCAAGAAAATCAATAATTCTTACATAAAGCAGTTTGGTTATGACCAACTCTCACTGTGAACACACCAATCAAATGACCAGAATCAGGAGACCATGTATTTACACTCACTATGGTGAGCAACTGTGCTGAGCCAGTATAACCTATCACCTATTTAATTTGATTATTTTGAAAGTGGACACAGACACACAGACACAGACAAAGACACACACACACACACACACACACACACACACACACATATACACATCAAACTGGTTTTAACTTTGCTAGTGAAAAAGAAGTATTTTTGGATCCATTGTGGCTTTTTCTTCCTGAGATAAACCTGTTCCTCAACCTTTGTATATTCTGTTGGCAGTTAAGGTGGCAAACCCAAACTTCAGCTCTTCTGGATTATCTACAAGGTACAGTGATTTACTTGGTAAATCAGAAAAGATTTGAGAGAAATTGTTCTCTGTATATAACTCAATGATTAAGTACCTGGCCATCATATATGCTACTCTAGCTTCAAATGCCAGCACTGCAAAACTAGTAACAATACAATAAAATTTAAGAAAATAAAGCTGAGAGAAAAGAGACAGGCAGGCCTGATTTGTCTCAGATGCCCCCAGTCTAACTCAGATTGATGCTTTATTTGAAAATGTAGGCATATTCATGAAAACTACAACCAAGTAAAGATAGTTGGTTCTAGGCCTCCCAGCAAACTGTTCTATATGACAAAACCAAGTTTCAGAATCAATTTTTTTGCAGTTCCATATTTAGAAAGCATTAACACAGAATGTAGCCACTCAGTCTTTACATCATACAGAATTTTGACAAAAGAAATTGAGGGTTGTGCACTTGTCTGAGTTAGAATCTCATAAGAAATTCTAAATATTTTTTAAAATTACAATGAAAGATATATTGGTTACATAAACATCAGAAGAAATAGCTGAATTATTTAAAAAATTTCTCCAGTTGAAAAGAAATTACAGTTGGGTCTGAGAAGCACTTCAAGAAATGTTCAAAGTTCTTAGTCATCAGGAAAATGCAAATCAAAATGACCCTGAGAATCCACCTTACACCAATCAGAATGGCTAAGATCAAAAATTCAGATGACAGCACATGTAGGCAAGAATGTGGAGTAAAGTAAAACTACTCCATCGCTGGTGAGATTGCAAGCTAGTACAGCCACTCTGGAAATCAATTTGGACGTTCCTCAGAAAATTGACAATAGATCTACTTGAAGACCCAGCTATACCACTCTTGGGCAAGTACCCAAAAGTTTCCCCACCATGCCACAGGGGCACGTCTTCCACTACGTTCATAATGGCCTTGTTTGTGATAAATAGAGCTGGGAAGAACCCAGATGCTGCATGATAGAAGAATGGATACAGAATATGTGGTTCATTTGAACAATGGAATTCTACCCAGCTATTAAGAATGAGAAAATCATGAGTTTTGAAGGTAAATGGATAGAACTAGAAAATATCATCCTGAGTGTGGTAACTAAGACCCCAAAGGACACACATGGTATGTACTCACTAACAAGTTGGTTATTAGCTTAAAAATGTACAGAATACCCAGGATACAATCCACAGAACTCAGAAAGTTAACAAGCTGAAGGGGCCAAGTGAGAATGCCTCAGTGTCACTTGGAAAGGAAAAAAAAACAATCAGGAAGGGGAGAGAAGGAGGGAGGGACCTGGGTTGGAAATGGAATAAAGAGGGGAAGAGGGGAAGATGATCCAGTATTGGGGGTGGTGAACTGGACTAAAGCCCTAAGAGTCGCAGAAAGATTGGAAACAGGCGACCTCAGGAGGTAGGAAGTGGGGCAAACCTCTAGAATGTACCAGAGACCTAGGAGGTAAGAAACTCTCAGGACTCAAAGGGATGGACCTTAGATGAAATGCCCTATAGTAGGGAGAGGGAACTTGTAGAGTCCACCTTCAGTAGAAAGACAGGGCATCAAGTGGATGGATGGGTTTGCCATCCCACAGTAAAAAAATCTGACCTAGAATTGTTCTTGTCTGAAAAAACTGAAGAGTCAAAAATGGAGAAGAGCCTGAGGGAAAGGAGATTCAGTGACTGGCCCAAAGTGGGATCCATCCAACTCAAGGGGATACCCCAAGGCCTGACACTATTACTAATGCTATGGTGTGCTTACAGACAGGAGCCTAGCATGACTGCCCTTGGCAAGGCCCAATAAGCAGCTGAAAGACTCAGATGCAGATATTTATACCCAACCAATGGACAGAAGCTGGTGACCCCTGTGGTTGAATTAGGGAAAAACTGGAAGAAGCTGAGGAGGAGGGCAACCCCATAGGAAGACCAGCAGTCTCAAATAACCTCCATCCCCGAGATTACTCTGACATTGAACCACCAACCAGGCAGCATACACCAGCTGATATGAGACCCCCAACTCATATACAGCAGAGGACTACTGGGTCTTGACTCGGTGAGAGAAGGTATACCTAACCCTCAGGAAACTGGAAGCCTGATGGGGTGGGGAGTGGGTACATCCTCTTGGAGACAGGTAGGGCAGGTTGGGGAAGTAGGTATGAGATGTGGATCAGTCAGAGGGTGAACTGAGAGGGGGATAAAGATTGGAATGTTTAAAAAAAGAATAAAGAATAAAAAAAAAAACTTCTCTATTTCAAGTGGGAAAGAAATGTTGCATAAGAATTAGTACAGACTGAACCCCATGCTCCTGGTGTCATATGTACTAGACTATCAAGAGTCTACTGGTTTGGGGAGAAAAATTCACTGTCATAGCAAGATTGGTTTACAGGGCTTTATGTAACCCAATGATTTTAACTTCTCAATTCATTGTAATAGGCAGACACAAAGGTACAAAAAGAACAAGCCAGTTCACTGAATCTGTACCACTAATGACTACAGTCAAGAGAATCACACCTTGTCACATCAGCTGTAGCCTTTGTCCTCCTAAACTGCCTCTCAGGAATAAATTGAAACTAGTGAAATAGGCCATATTCATTTGGCTTTGAGGACTGTGGTCCTTTGGCTCTCTAAGTCTCATTTCTTAATCTCTAAAAATGAGTAGACAGTGATACTTAGAGGACTTAAAGTCAATATATGTGTGAGCGATTTGCAAAATTTTAAGGCATATAAAGTGATTTACTTGGAAATGAAGCACAAATCTCCACAAATAGTATTTTTTGAGATGTGAGTTAGAAGCTTAAACACAGACCAACAGAAGCAACAGGAATGCCTCTAACTTCTGACCTCTGTGACTCCACAGAGCTAAATTGAAGACTCTTATAATTGGGGACAATTGAATGGCAGCATGCATTGCAATGGGGATTGCAGAATGTGGTGAGGTCCATCAATAAGCTCACCTATGTGCAATAGAAATTGAGAAATTGGAGAGGCAATGAGTTTCTAGGCTTAATAGGATAAATGTAATTAACTGAATATTAAGTCTTCCTTCCCACAGGACAACAATGAAAATTGGCCTTTAACAAAATAGCATAATTCAGTCAATAATCATACTGAATTGGTGAGTATAATTCAAAAATGAAGTCTGCCAGAAGATTCACTCGAGAGCTCATGCTTCTGAACACTGTGCTGGCTCTGTTAGGCAGTGAATTATTCAGTAATATATTTTTCCATAACTCACAAATTTTCTAAACTTAGGAATTAGGGATTTTGAAGGTCCTAGGAGGCCATCAACTTTGTAATGAAATACAACCTAATAACAAATTAAAAGTCTTTCAAGGTCAAAAGGAAAATCTGTTTCCCAGGATCACTGGCTTCTAGCTGTATTTTAAATCAAAGGCAAAATTAAAACAGCAAATATTACTTGAAGAACGTGTTAGGTCTTTTAATCACTGAAATTTCAAATTTTAATACTCAGTTAATTAGTAGCTGGCACATCAAATGATATATGGTGCCAGATCTAGTACAAAACAGAATAGGAAAGAAAATAACTTGTGAGTGGGTACAGAAGCTTTTTAAGTAAACAGAAATCAGTAGGACCCTGTATTGCACTGGGGTTCTAAATACATCAAGATTGTATCTGATTTCCACAGAGGACTGTATCACCTGTAAAATATTTGTCATCATTAATGGATGTTGCTAACATACCGCAGTTAAAATTTTGAACATATGCTTAGGCTGAGGGAAATATAATGGGAAGTTTAATATTTGACTGTTGTCTCAGTATTTGTTGAATTCAAAGTCCATAGATGAAAAAAAAAATCTATTTTGCATATTTTAGAACTTTGTATCTTTTCGTTTCTTTTTTGGTTTTTCGAAACAGGGTTTCTCTGTATAGCCCTGGCTGTCCTGGAACTCACTCTGTAGACCAGGCTGGCCTCGAACTCAGAAATCTGCCTGCCTCTGCCTCCCAAGTGCTGGGATTAAAGGCATGTGCCACCACTGCCCGGCTCCTTTCATTTCTTTATATACAATGTACAATTTTTAAGAATTCAGGATATTAAAATTGAGTCCAGTAGACACTAAGTAAATGATATATTTTGTTTTCATGAGACCTGGTGTGTGCTCAATATTCCTATATATTTTTTTTAAATCTTGTGTGTTCATTCTAAAATTCAGTGCTGAATAATAATTTTATAAACTGTAAGAGCAGATGGAGAACTTCTAAACTAGCCATGCAGGAGGGAGCCGGGAAGCTTGGAATACTAAAAGTACAGGAAAAACCTATTTTCACACCAAAGAGATTGTGTCCCCAGAACACAGTGCGCTTAACTTCAAAATGTTGAGATATGAAGAGGAATCTGAGGTACTTAGAATTACCAGAAACTGATTCCTGGAGGATCATGTTTTCACTGTCAAATATCTCCTGGAAAGACAAAGAGAAAGGATTTCTTTTCAAAATCTATAACAAAAAATCCTCTGACAACTATCCAACAGTATTTTTAACTGTGCATATCTTGAATTATGAGGAATGGCTTACTTACTAAACACCTAGTTTGCGAATTTGAAAGCATGCAACTTTTCCAATAGTTTCTTTGGGCAATGTTTTGTAAGTCTCTACTCACTGTTACTGTGTGACGAGTGGGCAGATTTCAACTTCAGGGAAAACATGAGCAACTTTTAATCCAGCATCATGGCTGCTCTGGCAAACGATCACATCCAAAGACCTATGTCTTTGTGTTTCTTCTGGAATACAGACACACCTTTAATCCCAGGAGACAAAGGCAAGCAGATCTTTGAGTTCAGGGGTAGCTTGCTATAGAGCAACTTTCTTGTAAAGAAAACCTTAGGTCCAGGAGTGGTGGTACATGCCTTTAATCCCAGCAGTCAGGAGACAAAGGCATACAGATCTCTGAGATCTAGTTACTCTGTTGAGTCAGTGAGTTGAGCGGCACTACAGTGGAGTTGATTTCAGGACAGTTCGTTTTGAGGAGTTCGGTGATAGTTTTTACAGGGAGAGATTACAGAGATAGGTCACAGAAATAACAAGCTAGACAAAGGTAAAGATAAAACAAGCCAGTGAATGAGAAGGAGCCAGAAGATTAGAACGGATTGCCAGAGTTAATTTGAGGCTCAACAGAGCAATTCAGGATGAGGAACTGAGAAAAGCCAGACTGAATTAATCAGCTCGGAGAAGAGTTTGGACTAGAACATCTGAGTTGAACCAGCCAGCCAGAGTTCAGAAAGAGCTAGGTAAGTTGAGTTTATACAGCAGTAGTCCTCCGAGATAACAACTACATCAGTGGAATAAAAATTACTTTTACAGAGTACTCCTCCTTGTCTGTGTGTAACAATGAATTAAAAACAGGAAGCAAGGTGTAGATTACAATAAATTACCTTTCTGCTCATAATGCATTTTCTCCTTTTTGCTTTGCTTCTGGTAGACACTGATCCTCACGGTACATTTCAGTAAGGAGGGTTTTGAGCAGTGAGAACATTCAGGGAAGTAATTTTTGAGCTATCTTACAAAGATAATTTAACCTAGCTTAATCTTCTCCAAAGAAACTCACAAATGCTCATCTACCACCATGCCCCACTTTGGGATATGATCAAGATTCTGTGGCTCATCCAAAATTTCCATTATTTAATTTAAATAAAATGCACGTACATTTTCCAGATTATTGTGACAACATGAGCTTGTTATTATTCTCCATTCTGTTGTGTGTTTCTTCTAGTGCCCATTTTACAGTTCTCAAATATTATAAAACAAATTAATATTCTTGACATATAAATAGGTATTATGCCAGAGTTGAACATTGTTAATTATTGTACCTACAAACTGTACACAAAGCTTAGAATTTGTAAGTCTGTGAAGGGCACCTTCTATCTATGATGGTTAGTTATAACTGTCATCATGACATTAACTAAAATCATTTGGGTAGAGAGTCTCAATGATAGATTGAAGTAGTAATATTTTAATCTGTTTTAAACTCCCCAGCAGATGTGTGTGCATGCTCCTCCCTAACCTCCCAAATATTTTGGATTCAAGAATGACACACACACACACACACACACACACACACACACACATTCATATTTTTAATATGTCCTAAGTAGCTCAGTGGTTGGGCCACTCACAAACTTCCATGTGCTACTACCTCTCCTCTGATATTCCTGAATTATTACTTACAAAAATCTATATTTTATCTCCACTACCTCAGACCCAAATGGGAGGAGCAGCCACTGGGGCTGTTCTTCCCCTATTCTTGTAGAGTTTATGCTTTCTTTCCTGCAGCTTTCAGCTTGATGTTTCTGAATAACAATTTTAACAACTTCTTCCCCTTGTCCATGAGCCCCTTGCCAGGAGAATCTAAAGTCTCACCTCTTTCTCCCTGCCCAGTCATTGGCCTCCGGAAACATTTATTCACCAATCAAAGCCAACTAGGGCCAAGAACCCTCAGCATCTTACAAGCAGATGTGTGGGTTCTCCTGTAATTTTAGGAGCCAACCTAACACAAATAGCATTAGAACCAATCCAAAACAGTGGATCATGTAAATCAAGTTGGCCTGTGGAGAAGTCTGGAAATATCGCCTTGATTGACTTAATTGATATGGGAATAATTGGTCCAGTGTTTGTAGCAACATTCCTTGGATTAGGGGTCAGGAGTACACAAGAGTGAAGAAAGAGAGCTGAGAAGTAGACAAGCATGCATCCACCTTACCTCAGCTAGCTGAGTCTTGTTCCCGACTTGACTGAGAATTGTAAGCTCAAAAAATCTTTTCTTCCTGTAACTTGTTTCTATCAGAATATTTTACTATATCCTCAGAGATGAAAGTAGAAAATCATCTAAACTATAATATATATGCATCCATGCTGCTGCAACTATTTAATGCTTCTGCTTCCTAAAATTCAAGTTCCACGACCATCTAGTTTATCATTCACAAATGCAAAAAACTATCAGGATAAGATTGATACTTCAGATTTTGAAATTGAAGCTTTTCAATCTTAGCCTATGTGATTCTGACTTGATTTTTGAAAATGTAAGTAGATGACAATAGCCATCATTTATAGATTTGTTAGAAATATTAGTAAGGCATATACAGACAATAGAGTACTTAACAAACAGCTAATTTATTGTAAATATTTTTGCATTTAGCATCTACTACTATCTTAAAATTATCATTACATGTCTCCTATTCCCTTATAATACATTTTTTTCTATATTTCACAAGGAAGAGGTAGACCACACCAACACAAGTACTTACATAATTTTCACTGGGGTCAAGTGGAATAGTCAAAATTTGAGTCAGGTTGTTTTGAACTTCAGCACACATACACAAATTCCTAATAAATAGTTTTTCTGATTTTCTCTCACATGATCTTGACTGGTTACGTTAATTGAATGGTTACGTTAATTCCCTTCCATTCTTCAGCATATCCTTCTATCAAAAGCCTCTCACAAGACAAATAACTCTTCTATGGTCTGAGCTTTGCCTCTTCTGCTCAAAGGTTTTCCACATTTACTCAGCAACTGTGACTATACTAAGGTAATTCGAATTACTTTTCTTTCCTGTCCAATTATTCTTTTCTACCATTTTCCCCCTCTTCACCTGAAGGACTTTGTTTTGGTATTCGCTTCAATAACCTTATCTCTTAATTCCTTAAAAAACTAGTGGCTTCATGTTTTATGAATACATTGTTAGCTTATTGTTTCTGCTGTTATTAACTATTTTAAATCTGTAGTGTGAGGCAACATGAAACAGTTCCTTGATTGAAGATAGGTACACTTGTGCTCTTGCAACTAGAAAATATTTTTAAAATGTAAATTTATTTTCATAGAAAATGTGGCTTTCATTTGTGCTTCAGCTGAATTATTGAAGAACTAATCTGATCAATATACATATATATATATATATATATATATATATATATATATATATATATATATATATTCTCTAAAATCATATCAGTGGACATTATACATTTTACAGTACAAAAATTTTGCTGTGGAAGAAGATAAAATGTATGATATAAATTAATGGTTGATCCAAACTAAAAATCTATTTTGTCATTGCCTGCTCTCCTTTCTCATAATTTGTTGATTAAATCACCTCCTGATATTTTTCCTCTTCAAATGTGTTACTGAATGTGCTTTGTATTACATAAAACTATACATATTTAAATATTATGTATAGAATATACTTTAGTGACTGGACAATTATTAATTTCAATGTAATCTATGAATTAAATTCAATTCTAATGTAATTATTATATTTTAATTGATCTAAATTCATTAAAGAATCCATGTTCTATTAAAGAAGGGGTATATCAATTTGTAATAATGTTATTGAAGCTGAATGATAATTTGTTTTCATGTTGTTTTAAGTAGATAATAGCTTAGCATTTTTTACCTTCACTTAATTTTTTCTAGAAATAATAAAATATTCCAAAATAATACATAATTAAAATAAAATTGAAAAGTTGTCTATAATGTATAGTATTTTAAATGTGAAAAACAAAAGTTTCAGAACAAAACAAGACATTCTCATTTAATTAGGAATCATGGTTGTGGAACCCGGTTGTAAGAACATATGATGATTTAATAATATTGAAAGACCCTCCAAGTCGGGGAGAACCTCACTCAAGTCTCAGGACGGCGCGACCCCCCAAGAACTCACGAAAGACCGTCCTTGCTGCAATCACATGAGGTTTAATTTGGGGGCGGGGCGGTGAGAAGACCAGTGCACTGGGGTCGAACCCGTAACCTACGCAGAGGCAGAGGGGTTCGGCCCCCAGCAGCTGAAGTCAGGGGTATTTAAAGGAAGAAACAACCCCGAGGCAAGGACGGCATTACAACTCAAGAAAAGGATCATAAAACAAAGAAAATTCACAAAGTAAGGGGTGGGGAACGGAAAGAATTTGCATTATGGGGAAGTAAGGATTGTTCTAAGCTATTCACAGGTTAGTTGCACAAAGATTTCTGGTTCCTGAAATGTTTTTCCTCTGGTCCTGAGGCTAGGCCAAAGTCAACTGTAGGAATGTAACTGGGTGGGATTTTTTGCCCGGGCATGTAGTTTCTAATCTTGACTCTAAGTTCGCTAGGGGCCTTTGCCTTCCTCATAAAAGGGCCAGGTCTTACAATATCTACTATAAATTTAAGGTTTTTAAAGAGAGTGTTGGGAGAACAGTTTTGCAGTGTAGAAACTCTTGATGGTAGAGTCACGGGATGTAAGGCTAAAGCATGTCTTTACTTGGGAAATCAGTTTGAGCTAGATACATAATTTTGTGTGTTTCTGTGAACCCATCATATAAAAGTGAAGATAAATCAGATCTGTTGACTTATTCTAAAGATTCATAAAGCAGTATTTACAAGGAACATAAAATACAACTTGATACATCGTAATGGTGTGAAAATCCCTTTTTAGGCTTTGTTCAGATTATATTGGACATTAGGAATATATCTAGATGCTTTATCTATATTTTAAAGAGAATAAGTCAAACTATATAGAAAAATATATGTACTGCTTGACTGGCATCTGAAAACCAAGAAAGGTGATTCAGCAAAGGAGTTCACTATAGGAAAGTGTTCTGCCTTTATTGCTCTGTTGTGTATGCCACTGTTTGCATCCAGGAGTCACCCAACAAACCACACAACCTCTGATCTCAGTCAGTTTATTATTGGATTGTTTATTTGATGTACACCCTAAGACTGATCAAGGTTGTAGCTCAGAATTTGGGGACTGAGGCTATGACCCCAAACATTTTTCTATGTCAGCTTATAAAGGCTTACCCCACCCCCCAAACCACCATGAGCTTACACACAAGTACTGGAAGTGATGTCCAGTGGAATTGCTCCAGTTTAATTCATGTAATTGCTTGATACTAAATTCTAAACAGATGACCCAATTTGGTTCACTATCTCATTTTTATCCTAGAATAGTATGTGTCTTTGAATCTCTTTCTTTTCTTTTTTCTTTTGTTTTCTTTTTTCCTTTTCCTTTTCCTTTTCCTTGTCCTTACCTTGTTCCCTCCCTGTCTCTCTCCCTACTTCCTTTCTTCCTTTCTATCCTATCTCATTGGCTATTGTTGTAGAGGTTTTATATTCTATACTTCTACTTAAAAACACAATCACAATATTCTAATACTCAGTTCTTGAACTTTAGCTCTGTCTGTCTTCCAGCTGTCCCTGAAAGGCTATTCAGATGCATGCTACTAATTAAGAATTGCATTAACGCGTCTAACATTTGTACCCCCTACTCTTCAAGAGCACTGAGTGTTGACTGACCTTCCAATCCACATACTTGAATCTCTTCTTGAAAGTTCTTGTCATCTCTGATTTCACCATTAGGATGCATATAATAACCCGAATGTCTTAAGATAGTCCTCTAAATATGCTGCATACTTTCCTGTGCAAAACTTTCATCTAAATTGATGATAATAATGCCACAGACCCACACCTCTAGAGTCAACCTTAGTAAGTTTTCCCTTTCAAAACTTCGGTAGATTCATTCTTTGTAACCACTAATAATAATACTACCATTAAAGTCACTTTTCCTGTTCATTTGTTTTTTTGGCATCAGTTCATTTGATAACGTTCTAACAGCTCTCTCCTGAACATAACACCCTTCTCTAAAGGTGTTGTTCAAATAGCAGTCATAGCTTCTGTACATGAAATTTAAATAGCACCTTACTATCTTCTGTATTCTTTCCGGCTCTCATCAAGTCACGATCTTATGATATTCCTGGTTCTGTCTGTGACAGAGGCTCGTTTGCTTTTTCATCCTCCACTCCCACCATTTTCACCACTGATCACATCTTTCACATCAGTGGTCCCTGGTTATGTGCCTTTCACTGAGCTCTTCACTTCATGGCCTGAGAAGGTTAACACTGTCTTGTCTTTGTAGTCTCTTCTCTGCATATGATTATTTGCATGTATTATATTTTTGCAAGAAGAGCTTTAATTTGTACAGTATTTGCATTTACTTCCTTGGTGTTTCAGATCTAGCATGTTAAGTCAGGTGTGAGAAGATAATTGTGAACTCTTTATACATTGGATTTCCTGTTGTACATTCACACTCGTCAGAAGAGGGCACTGCTTTCAGTGGCTTGCCTCTGCTAGGACCTGCTGTGTACGGGATGTGCTGCTTTGTGTCTTACAGCATGAAAGGTTTCTGTCATGCCAGCTTCTTGTGGTAAAATAATACCCACTGCACTGGGATCTCACAGGTATTATGTTTACCTCAGGAGCACAGAGGAGCTTCTCCTGACATCACTCTCAAAAATCATTATTTGTGAACATTTACCATTGTCTTTAATGTTGACATCCAAATAATTTGTTCTATCATTGTGTTTGGGATTTTTCTGCCATTTATGTGTCTAATATGATATGTTTGAAATAATAACATAAATATATGACAATTATTAGATTATATCACTTATAAATCTAAGCTCTTTGATCAGAAAATTGAATACTGAAAAACTTGTGTATAATTGTGTTTGAATTTTTATGTATTTTTAAAGGTATTTACATATTTGCATGAAATAGAATCAGAATATTTATTATCATTACTACTTTTGGTGTATAATGAGCCATTCTGTATGTATTAGATATCACAATAAATTTAAAATTATGTCATAAGCAGGATAAGTAAACAATATAATAATCTCTATGTACCATCACTGTACTAAGGTCTGTCATGGTTATGGAATTTTTTTAACCCATCTATTCTTTTAATATCCTACTTGTTCTCTTTCTTCTCATAGCCCGAACATATGGATTGTGATATGCTCTATTTAATATTCCATCCAATCCGCATCCTGAATGTAGTCACTTTTAACATTGGAATCATGATTTCATGAGCAACTTTAAGTGGAATGCACTTATTTATTGGACAGGAACAGTACAAGTACAATAGAGACACTAGGTTGACTGAGACATTAAAGCCAAGTTTTTCCCAAAGCTGTATTTTTTTGTTCAATCAATTAAGTAATTACCTGGCTACATGGCCTAATAAGGTTTAGCAACTGATACATATATAATACATATGCATAATGTATATATCAAAAGCCATTGTGTTTCTATTTTTTAAATGCACAATTTCTAAAATAGACTGAGACATTCATAAGTGCTATGAAGCTGAGCATGTGGCTCAGTGGTAAGGTGCTTGCCTAGCATGTGTGAGGTCCTAGATTCAATCCCCAGTGCCAAAGTACGTGCAAAAAATAACTTATTCATAAGTCTTGTGAAAAGTAAAGGTTAATAACATATCAGACACATGAGAAAGTTTAGCAAAGGGAAAATGAAAGGGAAGGTGATAAGGCAGAGAGGAAGGGCGAGTGGAAAATTGTGGAAGAAAAAGCACTGTACAGGTTTGCCAAATTATTATTTTATTCTTTGGTTGATTATTTGAAAATGCAGTTGACTAGTGCTGAACTGAGATTTTTGCTATTGTGTTCAAATCTCAACCTCCAGATACTGCCAATGTCTTAAGTGCAGGAACTACATTTACATGATAATGAAACAGCAGTATTGAACACGTTCCAGCTCATATTCATTTGACAATGAGGAAATACAGTACGCTTCGATTGTAACCACTGACAGAATTTGAAATAGTCCTTTCATACATATTTATTCTAAATGTATTGTTGCTCCTATTTCTAATGGTGTCAGTAGCTAGTCAACAACTAGGAAAGGCACCCATTTTCAGTAAATTGGTAGTCTTTCATGATGGAGTTGCTATACCTTAAACTAGCCTTATGCTACAGGCTGATTTACAGTGGTACTGTTTGTTATTTACTGTGTGATTGTGAAATGACTCTATTATATGTTTGTGATTTACAAGCTGCATTATTTAAAATTCTGGGTTGTGATTTAGCAAAGGTCTCTATATAATCCTTCTCTTCTCCATGGCTCCTTATGCCAGTTCTGATTTATGATGTCAAACTGAAGATGGTGTACTTCATATGAAAAAGTTAATCTGTTACAAGAAGGTATTTCTTAATCCCAGCAATGTTAGTCCCTGATGTCTTCATGTAGGTGCCAGCATGACAGCACTCATGGTAAACAACTGTCAGTTGTTGCTCTTTACAGCTGTCAGGATCCCATCCAGTCCCGACCTCTCATGCAACTAATATGACATTAAAGCTTAGAGAAGTTGTTTAACTTCTTTTAAGAGCACCTATCAAAAGTGGAAGGAAGAAATAACTCTTCTCCAGATAGTGTATCATGTTGTAATTCTATTTTACATCTCATTATCCATCAGTAGTAGTTCATGTAAATTCCTAGGTTTGAAAGAACAAGTTTTAGTTGATTAGATGATCAAAATCCTGCTCTAGGCTAATACTCCCATTAAAAAAGTAAAACACTGTGTATGTAAGTGAGGGTGTGTCTGGGAGAATTAATACTAAAGTTCTGAGAGTGAACAATTCTGTTATCAATATGCTACATATCCTCCTTTCAACTAAGAGTCTTAGCAAAAAAAATGTGAAGAGAGGGTAAATTAGTTCTCTATGCAAATTTGTGAAATCATATTTACATGTATTTGGAAACTGGTCATTCTGCATAACAGATCTTTGGCCATGAATTAACTTTGTACCTCCTGCTTACTGGTGGCAGACAGTGGGATTTCTCAGTCTGCACAAGTGAATCAATGCAGTAAATCTCTTTCTTTGTAGGATCAGGCACAGCATTGCAGAAGGATGTAATGGGAGAAATGTTTGCCAAGATAATTTATAGAAGTCAAATATCATAAAGTGTACTCTCAAAACTAAGAAAATCATGATGTCACTTTGCTATATATTATTTGGGGACCATCATTGTATTGAGATCTGTCACTGACTGAAATGTGGTTATGCTGTTCTGCTGTGGCTGAACGTAAATTTTTATGTCCTGTAAAGCCTGTTTTTCTGTGTGACAGTGACAAATCACTGTTTCGCATTTTGTTTAAATTTTTAGTGAGTCTAGACCGTAAATCAAGGCAGTTATCCTACTAATATAAAAATTAAGCTAGCAATATTAAATGTAGGACTACTATTTATTTAATGTATCTAACTAATGCAAGTTTGAGAATAGAAGTTGATTGAAAGTTAGTAAATAATTGTTAATAATTCACATGTCAGAATGAATTTACATATGTTTGCATTTTAATACATAACCAAAAATTAATCAATTGGTGGAATTAGTTTTAAAATATATATGAGGTAAAACACACAACTGAATAACTCTATTGCCTTTATTTGTTTAAGCCTGTGCAATAAAGAGGTCTCAGTGTCATCATTGTCTCTGATGGAAGTTGGGAATAAAAATTTAGATATCTGCTACCAAGGCCTCTCAAGGATTATACACTTAAATGTTTACTTGATGGAAAGACTCATTGAGACTAGGTCTCAAAGCTACTTGATCTATATTTGAAGATAGAGTGTCCTCACTGCAGCCCGATGGAGGGAGCAATAGTGTCAACTGCTCTGACACACACCCCCAGTCCTCCTGGAGGCTGGACCACCAACCAAAGAAAACACATGGAGGGACCCATGGTTCGGACCACATATGTGGCAGAGGAGGGCCTTGTTGGCCATCAGGGGGAGGAGAGGCCCCAGTAAAGGGGAATGTCAAGGTGGCAATAAAGGAGTGGGTGGGCGGGTGGGTGGGAGGTGGAATTCCCTCTTAGAGGTGGGGCAGAGGGAGGGGTTAGGTGGTTTCCAAAGAGGAGACCTAGAAAGAGGGAAACATTGGAATGCAAATAAAGTATCAAAATAATAATAATAGCAATAATAATAATAATAATAAAAAGATAGAGTGTCCTCATCTTGTGACTGAGTTTTTCAGGGAGTCAGCTTATTATCAAAGTAAAGTCAATTTTATTGGGCATAACTTATAACTGTTCAGATTTATCAATAGAGTCAACCAAGCATCCATTTAAAAATACAGTTAAACTCTTCCTTCTCTAAAGCTGCAACCATAAGTATTCAACTAGTCCCCTTTAAATGAAAAGTTTGTACAGGGTAATTGCATCTCAGAAATTGTGCAAATATCAGTTCATGCATATAAATACTTTGTGTCCTTCTGGTTTCCTGGTTTCCCCTTACTTACTTATTTTAAAACAATTTCCTTCTCATTACGCAAAGGCATTGTTCTTTTGTGCTTTT
The DNA here is from genome assembly GCA_028551405.1 of Uromys caudimaculatus. Taxonomy (NCBI): domain Eukaryota; kingdom Metazoa; phylum Chordata; class Mammalia; order Rodentia; family Muridae; genus Uromys; species Uromys caudimaculatus. Next base: position 44,436,683 of record CM052712.1, read on the forward strand.
CAGCTGGTTTTAATGCTGGAAACAGGTTTCCCACATTGATAAATGAGCTCTGCCATGGCATATGCACTTTGATGTTCTAGTTCTTCTTGGTGTAATCATGAGCACCACAGCTTCCTAATAGGCATTGCTGTTACCTCTAGTGAGAAAAAAGGAATTTTACAAGATGATTTATTGACTACACAACACGATTTCCAAACTGATTTGCTGGCTGACAAGTAACAATAATATTACCAGTTGATACTAAACTTACAGAAATGGAGAGTTAATATAGAAACTGATGTCTTAAAATATTTCTCAGCTGACATATCTAATGTTCAGACGTCTAAGCTCTATCTTAATGGGTTTTAGTCTTGAAAGTCAACTGCATATGGGATGACTAGCCAAATCCAAGAAGGCTATGGTGGTTCAGAAATAACCTTGAATGAATGCTTATCTTCAGTCCATTAAGTTCTTTGCCTTTATTTCTTTCACCTAAAAGATTTTGAAATTTCTGTTTTTACATATAGGAGAATTATATTTACTCAAAAACAACATAAAATGCCATGTCCCCATTTTTAAAATAGTTTGAGCTAGAGACAACTATTCAACACTAAAAATAAATTCTGGTATTAAACAAACTCTAAAATATATTTTCTCTTTCCCTGAAAGAACAGAAGACACATACAACTATAAGTGACTTGTGTGCTGTATATTAGTGTCTCCTACTTTATTCTGGCAAGATAGCCATGAGGCAGGTTGTCATTTTTCTTTTTGTAGATTGAGATATTGAGAGAAGAATTACTTTGTCTTAACACTGCAGTGCTGTTAACTTTGGAAGGAAAAGAAAGATGATAATTAATATTAATCATTTTCTAGTATTAAATAATAATACTTTACATATTTTAATAACACCACTTATTTACTTTGGCAAGAAAACTAATTTTAAAAAAATTAACTACCTTTACTTTTACATCTATAGAATTCATTAAGAAAAATAAAACCTAAACATCTCATTTCTTCAAAATGTAGTTGTTTCTCTTCTTGTTTTTTGTTTGTTGTTGTTGTTTTGTTTTTTTTATTTGTTTAGTTGTAGGCTCTCAAGCAATCTCATCAAGGATTTCTGAAGATAATAACATCTTCTGGTTGTGATAAAACCTTTTATCATTTTAATACCTTGTACATTTTCATCCTGAAACTCCAATGTAATTAGAATACGTGTCAAAATGGAATCACTGACCACATATATTCTCTTCCTTTTAAGGATGAGATATTTGATGTTTGTGTGGCAGGAATCCTGGGAGTGCACAGACAATTAGAGGGTACACAGGTAATCTAAATTGCATTTCCTGATCCCCTGAGCAAAGGAGTTCTTTGCACTTTACAAAACTACTTTTCTGATATTTGCCTAGCTTTGGAAAATTGCAGATTCCAAGGGCTGTGAATTGAATGCTTGTACACTTGGCTTTCCCTTTGTACGTTTTATAATGGCTCAGTGGCTGTGGAGAAGGTAATCTCCCTCTCAGTGGGCTTGTTCTTTTGCCATGGGCAATAATCTACTGAGTTCTGGAGTTCCCATAATATAAGCAACTCCCTTTGTGACTTTCAAATGCCGTAGGTTTGTAATGATCCTTGGCACTTTAATAATTAGTCTTCAGGGAGCTTTAACAGAGTAGGGCAACTGTTTTAATTAACTTAATCCCCAGAACATGAGTTGACCATTAGACACCAAATCACACTTTAGCTCCAAGAGTATTTGAACTCTGAGGAAATCACATTTGTAACTACAGTGTGGATAACATTATCTTCGGTTGCAAAACAATGTAGCTGCAACTATTTGGTTTTACTGGCCTCTGACACTGTGGTAAATGGAAGCCATTATTTCCATTGGAACAAAGGGATAAGAGAAATGACTCGAGAGTTTGGCTTTGGGTGGTGTAGAAATGATGTGTGCTGGCCTAATTTGTGAGAAGCTGAAGACAAATCGAAAGGAAGAGCCCTTTTACAACTTTAGATTGCCCGTTTTCAGATGAATAAAGACATGTATTTGCAAACCAATTAAAAAGTTAATTTGGCTAAAAACGAACAATATTGCTGTAAGGCATCTTTGTGCTCTGATAGCTTTATGCAACTTTTAAAACCATAGGAATATTTAAGCTCCCCATTTATTTATTCACATGCTTTTGTTCTATATAAACAATGTATAGAAAAAACACTAGGTGCAGGGCTGATGAAGAAAAGTATTTGTAACCATAATCACATTGCATAGGGGAACTTAAAGGATATGTTTTCATCTATGTAAAAGAATTGTGTTCTCACAGCAAATTCAGAGGTTCTTTGTGAATAGCTATATACATTTATACATTTCAGGTATAGATTAAAAATGTATTACATAAAATCAGGTGAGAGGAAACGGAGGTCAAAGTTTATAAGTTATTCCCCTGATTTGTAAAGAACGTACATGAGTAAGAACTGTTAGATAAAGTCTGATGACAGTGTCTATAGAGCGTGACACGAGGATATAAGAGCACCTTGCTTATCTTAGAATTTTAGAAGGCTTTATAAATGAAATATTTGAAAGTAAAATTGAAAATGAGAAAGCTATGTCAAAATTAAAACTATCTAAAAATATTCCAAGACACATAAGAAATATACAGTGGTCCAGAATTATTAAAAAGAAGTTGTATAGCATCAACATCTTGTCCATGTCTGTACTGAAATGAACAAAGAAGTAACTAATGGAATTGTCACAGCAGTAACACTGTTTTTTAATACCTTATGGAACATTTTTTCATTTTTTTATTAATTATTTTATTTATTTACATTTCAAATGTTGTCCTCCTTCCTGTTCTCTCCCTCCATGAGCCCCCACTCCATCCTCCCTTCCTTTTGCCTTTAAGAGGGTACAACTCCACCCACTGATCCATTCCTACCTCAACCCTCTAGCATGCCCTATGGGGCATCAAGCCTCCACAGGACCAAGGGCCTCCTCTATCATTTATGCCAGAAAAGGCAGTCCTCTGATACATATGTAGCTGGAACAACTCATCTCAAAATTTTTAACCCAGAATTGTTCCTGTCTAAAGAAAATGGAAACACGGGGACAAAAAATGAAGCAGAGACTGAAGGAAAGGCCATCCAGAGACCGCCCCATCGTGGGATCCTTCCAATTGCAGACACCAAACCTATTGTAGGTGCCAAGACACGCTTTCAGATAGGAGCCTGGAATAGCTGTCCTCTGAGAGACGATGCCAGCCCCTGACTAAGACAGATGCAGATACTCAGAGCCAACCATTGGATTAAACCCAGCGACCTCAATGGAAGAATTAGGAAAAGGACTGAAGTAGGTAGAGGAGATTGCAACTCCATAAGAAGAACAGTATCAACTAACTGGAACCTTCTGGAATTTTATTAACTATTAATAGCCACACTAAAGTTCAAATACAGATGTTTGGGAGGGATGAGTTTTAAAAAGTAGCATTTTGTAGATTAATATTATGAATTAAAAATATCAATTAGTAAAATATATTGTACATTTTGAGATTGTAGTATAATTACATTTTCCCTTTACCTTTCATTTTACCAACATTCCCATGTAACTCTATTTGCCCTCTTTCAAAATCAGACATCTTTTTTTCATTAATTAATATATATGTATATATATATGTATATATGGGCATAGACACAAATATTGTAAATATACATTCATATATACATACACCTTCCTCATTTCCTCAGTGGGTATAATGTCTCCTGCATGTATGTATTTCCAGAACTGAGGATATCGTATTAAATAGACAAATAACATCCTCTTCCCTCGTGGTATTTCTCCAACCTTCAGAATTTTGTAGTTGCTTATAGTTCTTTTTGTAGAACTGAGATATATTTCTTTTTCCTCTAAAAGTTTTAAAATTTGATGCACATTTAAACTGCCTGCACCTACCAAACAGATTAGCCATTTATCATCATCATCATCATCATCATCATCATCATCATCATCATCATCATTTTGTGACTGAATGCTTCATGAGACATGGAAAACAACAAGTGTGCCAGGCAGTGGTGGTGGCACACGCCTTTAATCCTAGCACTTGGGAGGCAGAGGCAGGCAGATTTCTGAGTTCGAGGCCATCCTGGTTTACAGAGTGAGTTCCAGGGCAGCCAGGGCTACACAGGGAAACCCTGTCTCGAAAAACCAAAAAAAAAAAAAAAAAAAAAAAGAAAGAAAGAAAGAAAAAGAAAAAGAAAACAACAATTGTGAATAGACCTAGCAAATTTTAAACTTGCGAAAACAGCCTCAGGCAAACTAGATCATAAGTATACATGTGTAGGGGAATGTATGTATGTACACACTTACTAAAATATATTATGGTATGATAATATGTGCGTGTGTCTGCTCACTGGTGGACACTAACATAGATCAAAGGATGTGATAAAATTTGTCATAACAGAAAAAGTAGAGAAGTGATTTGTCAGCTAATCATTAAAAAGTCAGAGAACATAAGGAATACTATTCATAGAGTATGATAGTTTCTATTTTGCTATGGACACATTTACAATGTGAGTGAGACATCCAAATAAAGAAAAAGATTGCTACCGAGTTGTTTACAATAAGCATGTGAAACTTGGTCTTACTATATTACATTCATCCCAAAATGAAGCTATTGGAATTTCTGTTTTTCACTGTTTGTGTGTGTGTGTGTGAGTATGCGTGCACGTGTGTGTGTGTGTGCGTGTGTGTGTGTGTGTGTGTGTGTGTGTGTGTGTGTGTGTTGTGTGAAAGAAAGAGAGAGGGGGAGGGAGGGGAGGGAAGGGGAGGAAGAAATGCCATCTGGAATGCATATGGATGTATGTGGATTCTGAGTGCAACATGAGAGTATTGTTACCTCATTCTACTATGTGAGATGCAGGGATAGAGGTCAGAAGGCAGGTCTCATTATAAAGTCCAATTAACTGCTGAACCATCTCTGTAGCCCTCTAACCATCTTTATAACATTTGTTTACCTAATCAAAGTCATATCAGTTATCTATAAAATTTCTTTCTTTGGTTCCAAGCATCCTAATTTGAGCAGGGTCACATCTTGATAAGTTAAAACAGGTCTTCATCAACTTGAATTTAACAATTAAATCAACGTACATTAAAGACTGACAAATTATAAAATGTGGAATTAAACTACAAGAAATAAATATTAGTTATGATTACTTCAACAGTAACTCTGACAATTATTAAATTAGTATAAATTGGAATATCTCGATTACAATATCAGTCAAATTCGGTGTATTTTTGTGTATTACTCATATTTTTAACATGCTTTTAATATCATCTATATTACAAACTATAAATTCTTTATCACAAAATTGAGTCTAAGCTGTACTTGAGAATTAATGTTCAAAATAAAAGGTACATGTGACCAAATAAGAGTGAATATCATATTCAACATTGACCTCTGTGACAACATAGCTGAACCTGGAAAACAGCGCTGAAGGAAAATGATCGTACCTACACCCCAACACACTACATGATCTCCCTGCCAAGTGGATACTGAAATAGTTAAACCCATAGAATTAACAAGAAAAGTTATAAGATGTAAAAAGACAAAGTTCTAATAGCAGGTATAGCTAATACTATCTTAATTCCTTGAAATCAGCTAAGATCTTACATGCCTAAGTATCTTTAATACATTGTGTTATAAATTAACTTGGATAAAATAATGATTCTTAATGAATACATAAATACATATATTATTCAAAGAGAAAAAATTAACTGTCAGAAGCAAATAATGCTGAAGAGAAGAAAATATTTTAACAGTGACAGACATTGAGAGATGTATGACCAAATTATGTATATTTCAAAAATAATCACAATTTTAAACTTTGAAAGGTAGAATTTTGGGGGTTGAAGCAAGAGAATTTCTGTGAGCTAAAGACCAGCTAAGGATACTTCAAGATTTTCATTCCAGTTTGAGCTATGTTTTGATATTCTTATATCTTAGACAACCTAGGTAAATTAATTAAACAGATTAATAAATAATAAGTCTTGGAAGATATTAGACACCATTCACATTTTACTCCTCATGTCAAGCAAACAAATATTAATAAAAAGACTATTATACTTTTATAATTCTTCTTAGGATATAAATGATAAAGGTATAAGTTATAGTAAGTTTATGCTTATTTTACTTTGAAAAGGCTAAAAAAATACATCTTTGGTAAAACTAACATAAAATCTAAGCATATTGATATGTTTATATTAAATGAAATAACTAGAATATAGCAGAAAGATTCACGTATTCTCACTTACATTTTAGTAAAGAATTGTATTTGGGGCAATTGGGCCCTTAAGATAAACGTTAAAGTACAAGATTGGTAGGTGCAGAAACGGCGAATGGTGACAGAGAATAGCAGTCCCTTGGTGGCCTGACTAGTGTCTTCAGTGATAAGGATATTACAGCATTTTTGCAAGAACCAAATGTAGTGGGAGAGGAAAAAGGCCCTGAGTGACACTCACTAGAGATGGATTTTGCCTTCTTGGAAAATCCATTCAATTGACAGCAAAAGTGATGAATTGTCCTGACAGAAATTTCTGGCCAAATATAATAACAGCAACATGGAAGAATGACTGTATCTTTGATGGAGTTCCTAAGGAAGAATTATTTCCTGTACTTTAAAGCCAGGGAATGAAATGTGTATAAGCCATGCAATATACTGCAAGTTCTAAATATGAAACTTGGGAACCATGGCTATTTTCAATATTTAATTATATGTGTGTTTGCTTCTGGGTATATTCATATAATTGCAGGGGCTCATGAAACCCAAAAGTGTTATATCCTGGGGTGAAGTCATAGAAAACTGTGAGTCATGAGATATTAGTGCTGGGAACCAAAATTGGGTCTACTGAACCAGTCCTGAAGCCCTGAAATCTGAATCTTTAAAGCAATGTTTGGGTCATTATTTTTCTCCTTAGCATTTCATTTTAGAAAACATATCAATAATAAAGCCATTGTAAAAAATGAAAACAATAACATAAGACAAGTATCAGGCAAATTAGAGGTGTTGGATTATGAAGTCAGCCAGATCATCTTCCTGTGATAGAAGAAAAGGGAGCTATAAGGATTTTGAATTATTGGGTTTTTAGATGCAAAATCAAGAAAGGAAAATATGAACACCATTAACTGTTCTTTTTTTTCCCCATGATCATAACCTATTGAATTAGCTCCCTTAAAAGGTTCAATATGATCTACTGCTATTTACAGGTATTAACTCATCCAGTTCAATATGATTAAGGGGGAATGGCGGAGGCTCCAAGTTCAGTTCTGTGGAGAGCTCATTTGCATCAGCAGATGTCTTTGTGCCTATTAGCTTCACTGTAGAAACTGTAGCTCCTATATCCCTATAGCTCTCAAGGGAAGACAGGAAAGGGACTATAGCTCTGCCTCTCTAGCTTGAGCTAAGCATGAAGTAGAGTTTTCCAAATCAGTCTTCAAAGAGGTATGAAAGAAACATTATCTTCTTATGCTATCAATCTAAGTTGTTATGGAGCAACTGGTGATTTAATAAAACTCTTAAAATAAAAACACTCAGGTGAATGAATGAAGTTTTAAGTTTATGAAGAACTATTGCAAAATTAACAATATACAATAATGTAGAGAATTTCAGTTTTCTGATTTATCAATTTTTGTACTAAAAAATATGTGCTTAAACAAAAAGCAGACAGGGACTCAGAGACAAGAGAGAGACAGAGACACAGAGGGAAAGAATCACAGTATATAATCCAAAAATATCCTCCTTATTTGACAATTTAGAAAAAATAGAAGACAAGTGCAGACAAATTTGTCTATTGTCCATTCTATTATTATTCTATGTTGAAAGCTGTATTTTTAAAGTAGGATATATATATATATATATATATATATATATATATATATATATATATATATATATATATATATATATATTTATGTAACTTGTTATATTCCAAATGATATTTGTATAAATTGCTCATTTATTAAGTTATGGTTATTATGTCTAAACAAAAATCAAGACCCTTTTAGACTATAGCTTGAAACATAACTTTTAATAAGTTTCTGAAGTACTTCTAAAAGCACTTTAATACTAAGAAAAATCAGGAAAAAATGTCTGTTATAAATTCATTTCAAAATGTACAAATATCTCTATCTTAAGCATAGTCAGTAGACAATAAGATTCAGATTAAACTGAGGCAGGTTAATAAAAGTAATCTCCTTTGTTGCACCATATTAGAAAATGAGTAACCACGATGACTCTTCTCTTGTATCAGATGCCTTCTCTTTACTTCTGATTCTTGGGTTTTCTATTATGTCAATACCAAATCCCAACCAAATTCTCATTACTGTGCAATAAATCACTGGAATGGGTTAATGTTGCAAGGACTCAGGAGACATTCGGTTTTCATTAGCAATATGTTCTGAGTCCAATATTCACTAGAAGAGTGATAAATGTTAATATTTGTTTTGTCATCAGAGCAACTGAGATTCAGAGAAATAAAATAAAAATTTTAAAGGGAAACATTATTCTTCTAATTCTATCCACCATCCTTGAGTAAAATAAAAATCAATAATGTTGAAGTACCTTTTGAAACATTCTTACTGATACTGGGGCTATTCACTGACTTCAGACCAGCCTAAAAAACTCTGCTCCTTTTCTACTGTTTACACTCTTAGCCATCACAGTCATCATTTTCACTAGCTGTCTTAGTTATCAATACTGATATTGTGATGAGATACCATGATCACTAAACTTAGGGAGGAAAGGCTTTCTTTGGCTCATACTTTCACATCACTGTTCATCATCAATGAAAAGTCAGAACAGGAACTCAAATAGGACAGGAATCTGGAGGCAGGAGTAGATGCCATGGAGAAGTGCTTCTTACTGACTTGTTTCTCAAGGCTTTCTCACACCTTATTGCTTGTAACACCCCAGTCCATGAGCCCAGGGTAGCCCCATCCACAATGGGCAGGACTCTCCCACATCAATCATTAACTAAGAAGAGAGATACAGGCTTATCTACAGACCAGTTTTATGAAAGTGTTTTCTCAATTTACCTTTTTGATTCTCCACTGAACCTAGCTTGTGACAAGTTGACATATATCTAGCCAGCAGTTTAGCTTAGTAAATTCATACCAAATATCAAGAATAGTCATGTGATTGTGGACACATCAGTCATAGACAGTGGTGATGATCTCAATCACTAAGGAAACAAAAAGGAATAGTGAAAGGATGGTTATATCAAGGAGAATTAATGTAATTGGCCTGGACTGTGTTTTCTTTAGAACAAAACAATCTATAATATGCAACTTTAATTCATTAATAAGAGAAAATAAACTAACAAGGATTAAAATGCCTAGGTCACAGAAAGCTTCAGAGCTACATGTCTGTCTCCATAAGACTTCATGCCAGATGGTGCTTTTTTTCACCATACATCCTAGTAGACTTCTCCTGTCCTTCATAAAGCTCTGTGATGGACCCTTTATGCCCCTATAATATTCCATGCTTAGCTGATATTGGTCTCCAAGATTCTCTGTGCTGGAGCTCATCTTTTCCTCAAGAATATCTGCTCTGCACCATGATTGTTCCTCCTCATACACCATTCTGTAACTAATAAGTTTATTTTCATGTACCAGGGTATACAGTTCTATGCCATCATTTATCTAAGCATTCATTTTATAGCATTTTTTCTCCCAATGGTGGTAAAAACATCCTTCTATTCCCAATATTTTCTACCAATCTGATAGAAAACTGTTCATCTGCTGAAAATAACTTTTGAATTTACACATGAAGGAAGCGCACAAACATCCACATTCTCTCCCTCCTGCACAGGCCTATGTGTTTAGTATGACAGTTTTAATTTTCAGGAAAGTATTTGATATTATCTCTGAAGTGTTAAAAGTTCAAAATACAATTAAATAGCTGGTAATAAATGAATAAATAATATGTATTTGGGTAATCTAAAGCAGCAGGTAAATATATCTCTAGATTAGACATTCCAAACTCTTGAAGTATCTGTATTTATTCACTCTGTGGAGCCATAATGAGAGTCAATGCATAATAGAAGAATTTTAAAATGTCAAATGGCATTGTAAAATTTGTTTCTTTTGGAAAAATGGGCCAAAGAAAGGATGTCACTTGATTAAAGAAGCCTGGCCACTTTTCACTTATGCATGAAGTAGTTTAATGAAAATAAATTATAAATGGAATCTGTTCTAAAGTGTTCAGACACATTGACAATTGGCTTATATTTTCCTGCTCGATGTCTAGAGGTTAATTAATGTACACATAGCAGAAGTAAGAATTAAAGCTTGATCCATCCATTTAGTTTTTTTTTTTTTTTAATTGTCATTTGTGTCCAATCACATCTTCTTGCACTTCATTCTGAAAAGAATGACTGCCCTATGGCATATGACAAAGTTCTAGTTACTGAAAGATATGAGTAGGCTACCTGTGAAAATCAGTGCCTGACCAAAAAGGGGTCAGTAAGGAGTCCTTACAAATAAGCACAAAAGTTTAGTGTTAGTGAGTGCACAATAAAGCAAAACCAGAATTGAGCCAGTATTTATAAGGAAGTTGTTGTGAATGTATGTTGTGAATGTGAATTTCTCACAAAATGTTCTACTGAGCCTACCTTTTTTTTTTTTTTTATTTATTTTTTTTTTTGCTGCAATCACACGAGGTTTATTCGGGGGCGGTGGGAGGACCAGTGCACTGGGGTCGAACCCATAACCTACACAGAGGCAGAGGGGTTCGGCCCCAAGTAGCTGAAGTCAGAGGTATTTAAAAGAAGAAAAAAGGGGCCGGAGAGATGGCTCAGCGGTTAAGAGCACCGACTGCTCTTCTGAAGGTCATGAGTTCAAATCCCAGCAACCACATGGTGGCTCACAATCATCTGTAATGAGATCTGATGCCCTCTTCTGGGGTGTCTGAAGACAGCTACAGTGTACTTACATATGATAAATAAATAAATATTTTAAAAAAAAATTAAAAGAAGAAAAAACCCCAAAGCAAGGAGAGAACCACAAAGCAGGAAAAAGACCATAAAGCAAGGAGAAACCATAAAGCAAGGGGTGGGGAATCGAAAGAATTTGCATCATGGGGAAGTACAGATTGTTCTAAGTTATTCGCAAGTCAGCTGCACAAACATTTCTAGTTCCTGAAACATTGTGCCTCTGACCCTGAGGTCAGGTCAAAGTCACCCTTTTCTTAGGGGAAAGAATGTAGTTGGGTGGGGTGTTTTCTTTTTCGTGCCAGGGCATGTAGTTTCTGGTCTCAGCTCTAGGTTTGCTAGGGATCTAACCTTCCTCATAAGGGGGTCAGGTCTTTCATTCCCCACTTCTTCTAGTGGTTAGTTCTAATCTTAGAACTATATTTCATAGATTTGATTGTTTTTGTCCCCCAGCGCTTGGTACTGTTATCTTAACATAAGAACCTGGACAGCGCTTATTCGTTCCATGACAAAGGTTAACAAACTATTAATTAAGCAGGGTCCAATAGTGAGCAAAAGGAAGCATCTGCCATGGTTTCCAAGAAGAAGGTTTAGAGTGCCCAAGGCAAGTGGATAAGATAATGGTTCTGCTTTTGTCAGGTATGCCAGGGTGTGGCAAAAGTACTGGGGACAGATTGGAAACTTCATTGTGAGTACCATCCCCAAAGCTCAGGGCAGGTAGAGAGACCTTAACTAAATTGACCTTGGAGGCTGGCTCGGACTGGGTGGTGCTCCTCCCCTTGGCCCTGTTCCGAGTTCGGGGCATCCCCTACCATTTTAACATGACCCTTTTTGAGATCCTGTGTAGTAACCCAACTCCCTTGATGTACACTGAGCTCTCCCAAGAGGTATCCCACAGCATGAGATCTGACCCAAACTGTCTGCCTTAAGTGCTCCAGGGGTGCCAGAGATGCCTCACCGCTTTCAGACTGGTGACAGGATCTATGTAAAGAGACATCGGACACAGTCGCTGGAACCCAGATAAAAGAGATCCTTCCTGGCACTGCTGTTTACTCCCACAGCCCTCAAGGATTAACCTCTTGTGTCTCTACTTCAGTTTTCAACCAGTCTAAAGATTTTTGTATTATGACAGCTTGTCCCCCGAGTCTATTACCATCCTGAAGAAGAGGTCGTTGATGAATATGACTCTCGTCCCACTTGGTTCAAAAGAGAACCTGTATCTCTAATCCTAGCAGTCATGCTGGGGTTGGGGGTAATGGCCGGAGTAGGATCATTCAGGAACCATCAAGGACTCTATGAATAAGCTGAGAGAAAGACTAGACAAACGCAGGAGGGAAGGAGAGGCTAGCCAGGAATGGTTAGAAAGATGGTTCAACAAGTCACCTTGGATGACGACTCTGTTTTCTGCCTTAGCAGGACCCCTGCTGATTTTATTCCTTTTGCTCACTACTGAGCCTAGCTTTAACTCTCATCCTTCTATTCTCTTTCTCTATTTATCTCCTTTTTGTCCCTGCATAGAATATAATGTGATTATTAAGAAAATTGATTCCTCATTAAACTAACCAGGTTGCTATTCTAAAATTTGTTGTCACTATAGAGGCACATAGGTACTATAAGGTCTCCACGACAATCTTCATTAAACAAAGTAGGTGAAACTACCCATGGGTTTATCTTGATGCCGTAATTAAACAAAGTTTGTCAGTATCTAGTCTTAGCAAACATCATATACTCTTCGTTACTTTTATACATTTTTTTTTTTTTTAGGAAGAAAGTGTACTTTATTAACAGTCTTTTTAAAAGTCAAAAATAAGAAGAGATATGGCTAAGCAAAGAAAAAATATAGCCTATAATACGAGGACATACTGCATAATTTTATAACTGTTTACACAGAGGTACTCAACTTTCCTATTCTGTGAACCTTTAGTACATTTACTCAGGTTGTGGTGACCCCCCAACCATAAAATTATTTCATTGGTACTTCAAAACAATACTTATGCTACTTTTATGAATTATAATGTAAATATCTGAAGTGCAGGATATCTGATATGTGACCCACAAATGGGGTGACCCCCAGATTGAGAACTACTGCTTTGCAGAGTACTTTTCTTTTTTCTCTTCCTTTCTTTCTTTCTTTCTTTTCTTTCTTTCTTTCTTTCTTTCTTTCTTTCTTTCTTTCTTTCTTTCTTTCTTTCTTTCTTCTTTCTTTCTTTCTTTCTTTCTTTCTTTCCTTTCTTTCTCTGTCTGTCTCTCTCTCTCTCTCTCTCTCTCTCTCTCTCTCTCTCTCTCTCTCTCTCTCTCTCTCTCTCTCTATATATATATATATATATATATATATATATATAGTACTATTTACTCTTCAAATGTTTTCCCCCTTTCCAGGTCTCCCCTTTATAAACTCCCTATCACCACATCCCCCCTCCTCCTGACTCTATGAGGTTGCTCTCCCATGCACCTAACCACCCCATCTTCCCTCCATAGCATTCTCTTACACTGGGGCATCTAACACCCTCAGGTCTCCCACTGATGCCCAACAATGCCACCCTCTACCACATATGTGGCCAGTACCATGGGTCACTCCATGTGTATTCTTTGCTTGATGATCAAGCCTACAGGACCTCTGGTAAGCCTGGCCAGTTGACATTGTTGCTCCCTCAGCTTCTTTAGTCCTTTCTCCAACTCCTCCATCTGGGACCTCACACTCCGTCCAATGGTTATTGTGAAGTGAAACTTGGATATTCCAAACTTTTGGGCTAATATCCACATATCAGTGAGTACATACCATGTTCCTTCTTTTGTGACTGAGTTATCTCGCTCAGGATGATATTTTCAAGTTCCATATATTTGCCTGCAAATTTCATGAAGTTATTGTTTTTAATAGCTGAGTAGTATTACATTGTGTAAATGTACCACATTTTCTGTATCCATTCCTCTGATGAGGAACATCTGGGTTGTTTCCAGCTTCTGACTATTATAAATATGGCTGCTTTGAACATAGTGGAGCATGTGTCTTTATTACATGTTGGAGAATCTTCTGGGTATACGCCCAGGAGTGATATAGCTGAGTCCTCTGGTAGTATTATGTCCATTTTTCTGAGGGTCTGCCAAACTGATTTCCAAAGTAGTTGTACCAGCTTGCAATCCCACCAGCAATGGAGGAGTGTTCCTCTTTCTCCACATCCTTGCCAGCATCTGCTGTCACCTGAGATTTTGGTCTTAGCCATTGTGAATGGTGTGAGGTGGAATCTCAGAGTTGTTTCGATTTGCATTTCCCTGATGACTAAGGATGTTGAACAGTTCTTTAGGTACTTCTCGGCCCTATGAATTTATTCAGCTGAGAATTCTCTGTTTAGCTCTGTTCCCCATTTTTAATAAGGTTATTTGGTTCTCTGGAGTCTAACTTCTTGAGTTCTTTGTATATATTGGATATTATTAGCCCTCTATAGGGTGTAGGGTTGGTAAAGATCTTTTCCCAATCTGTTGGTTGCCATTTTGTCCTATTGACAGTGTCCTTTGTCTTACAAAAGCTTTGCAATTTTGTAAGATCCCATTTGTCCACTCTTGACCTTAGAGCATATGCCATTGGTGTTCTGTTCAGGAACTTTTCCCCTGTGCTCAAGTGTTCGGGAGTTTTCCCCACTTTCTCTTCTATTAGATTCAGTGCATCTGGTTTTATGTGGAGGTCCTTGGATTTGTGATGCACTTGGACTTGAGCTTTGTTCAGGGAGATAGGAATGGATCAATTTGCATTCTTCTACATGTTGACCACCAGTTGAACCAGCACTATTTTTTGAAAATGCTATCTTTTTTCCACTGGATGGTTTTAGTTCCTTTGTCATGGATCAAGTTACAGTAGGTGTTTGGGTTCACTTCTGGGTCTTCAATTCTATTTCATTTATCTGCCTGCCTGTCACTGTACAAATACCATGCAGTTTTTATCATTACTGCTTTGTAGTACAGCTTGAGGTCAGGGATGCTGATTCCCCAAGAAGTTCTTTTATTGTTGAGAATAGTTTTTGTTATCCTGGGTTTTTTGTTATTCCAAATGAATTTGAGAATTGCTCTTTTTAAGTCTTGAGATTTGAGTTTGAATTTTGATGGGGACTGCATTAAATCTTTAGATTGCTTTCTGCAAAATAGCCATTTTTACTATATTCTTCCTGCCAATCCACGAGCATGGGAGATCTTTCCAATTTCTGAGGTCTTCTTCGATTTCTTTATTGAGACACTTGAAGTTCTTGTCATACAGATCTTTCACTTGTTTGGTTACAGTCTCACCAAGATACTTTATATTGTTTGTGATTATTGTGAAAGGTGTCTGGAGAAATGGCTCAGCAGTTAAGAGAACTGACTCCTCTTCCGGAGGTCTTGAGTTCAAATCCCAGCAACCACATGGTGGCTCATAACCATCTGTAATGAGATCTGATGCCCTCTTCTGATGTGTCTGAAGACAGTTACAATTACTCATATAAATAGAATAAATAAATCTTAAAAAAAAAAAAGAAGAAAAAGAAAGGTGTTATTTCTCTTATTTCTTTCTCAGCCTGTTTATCCTTTGAGTATAGGAAGGCTACTGATTTGTTTGAGTTAATTTTATATCTATCCACTTTGCTGAAGTTGTTTCTTAGCTGTGGGAGTTCTCTGGTGGAGTTTTTGGGGTCACTTAAGTATATGATCATACCATTTACAGATAGTGATATTTTGATTTCTTCCTTTCAAATATGAATCCCCTTTACCTCATTTTGTTGTCTAATTGCTCTAGCTAGAACTTCAAGTATTATATTGAATAGATAGGAGTATAGGAAGCACTGTCTTGTCCTTGATTTTAGTGGGATTGCTTCAAATTTCTCCCATTTAGTTTGATGTTGGCTACTTGTTTTCTGTATATTGCTTTCACTTTGTTTAGTTATGAGCTTTGGATTCCTGATCTTTCCAAGACTTTTATCATGAAAGGATGTTGAATTTTGTCAAATGCTTTTTCAGCATCTAATGAAATGATCATGTGTTTTTTTTCTTTGAGTTTATTTATGTAATGGATTATATTGATGTATTTCCGGGTATTGAACCATCCCTTCATCCCTGAGATGAAGCATACTTGATTTTGTTGAATGATTGTTTTGATGTGTCCTTGGATTTGGTTTATGAGAATTTTATTCAGTATTTTTACATTGATATTCATAAGGAAAATTGGTCTGAAATTCTGTTTCCTTTTTGGGTCTTTGTAAGGTTTTTGTATCAGTGTAACTGTGGGTTCATAGAACCAATTTGGTAGTGTTCCTTCTGTTTCTATTTTGTGGAATAGTTTGAAGTGTATTGGTATTAGGTCTTCTTTGAAGGTATGGTAGAATTCTGCACTAAATCCATCTGGTCCTGGGCTTTTTTGGGTTGGGAGAATTTTAATCACTGCTTCTATTTCTTTAGGGGTTATGGGAGCATTTAGATGGATTATCTGATCCTGACTTAACTTTTGTATTTGGGTTTTACAATCAAACCATATCGATTTTTATGTGGGGGTTAATGATTAAATATGAATCTATCTTAACTGTCCTATGAAATCATTCTTTGAAAACAGTTATATTTACTAGTAATAAACTATAAACTCTAATCATTAATTTTGCTGACTATGCCACAGAAAATATAATAGTGTTCTGTTAGTGTTTCTGATTATTCACCACTGTTGGTATAATGCATATTTACAAGAATATATGAAAAGATGGGTTATTTTATAGTTGATCTCTCAAAGCAGAAAATAAGAAAATAAACTATTTTTAATATAACCTCCCTGGTGATGAATTAATATTTTTATCATTATAAGTAACCTTTGCACTGAATACAATATATATGACCATCATGATTGAACTGATATGTTTTATTTAAAGATATCATTAATTTTTATGAAACAGTTATATTCCTATGGAGCATCGGTGCCATGTATGATTCAATCTTGAGGATTCAAATTGTTGAAAATGAAGGATATGGTGGCCATTAGAGCAAAGTGTTCTGCCTCCTTGCTTTACTTTGTAAGATGAGAAAATGATGCGAGAAAGAAAATACAGTCTGCCTTTAAACACACGGAGCTTTAAAACAAACAAAAAAGAGCATTCATAGTATGCACTGTAAAGTTTTTTGCGATGCCTGTAGCTAACACTTAGCAGACTGCTTTGATGTTTGTAGCTGCTTTTACAGTCAAAGGCAGCTTCATCTCAGCTTTCTCTCTTGCACATTCCTCTCTTCTTTTATTCTCACAGTTTCTGGCATTAGGGAACCCTAAGGAAATGCATTTTTAAAGCAAGAATTACTGCAATACTTTGTTCTTATTGAGGAACAACTTGTCCAGGCAGTGTTTTCAGAGCTGCATTATAAGTCAAAGAATAAAAGAAAAGAGGCCCCTGGTCTCAGAGTGTCAGCCTTGTCATAAAGAGAATTTCTATGCTTCTGAAGTCCACAGCATGTCAAAAGTGGTCCTCCCAGGCTTGAGCTAAGCTGCTCATGAGGCCCTAGGATCACACTGGGGCTATGTGCTGAATGGCAGAAAGTGTGATAATTGCAGTTTCTCTCTACATATGTACAGCTTTCAGTATTGACAAGTACCAATGTTGTTTTACTTTTCTTTTTGTAGCTATGATAAACACCAGGAAAATAAGCAACTTGAGGAGAAAAAGGTCTATTTTCCTTTAATTTCCCAATCACTGTCCATTATTGAGCAAAGTCGAGGCTAAAAATCAAGCAGCAGAAGAATCAAGGGCCATGGAGGATTACTGACTTGCTTCCCATGGCTTGCTTAGGGAATTTTTTCTTGTACAATCCAGGTTTATGTGACCAAGGGTTGCAATACCCACAGTGGGTTCAGTCCCTCTATATCAATTAGCAATTAAGAAAATGCTGCAAAGGTATACCAGAAGTGTAGCATAATAGATGTAGCATCTCAGCTGGGGTCCCTCTTTCCAAGTGTGTCCAAAGTTAGCCATCAAATATACTAAGTTATTTCATTTGGTTTCTAAAGAGAAGCACTGAATCCACTATGTCTCTTCTATGAGTATATGATGTGAGAGTTTTTCCTGATCATTGGACTATATCAAAACCTAGGATAAAAACTGTAGATTTTGTCAACTTTGATAAAATACTTTTCTTTTTTGTATATGGCATTTAGAGTGTTTATATGAGTCTGTATGCACCAATATGCTTTGATTAACAAATTGGAGTTTATCAAAGGAGTTATTAAATTAAAATAAATTATTCATCATACAGTTGCTACCATAAGACCCAAATTAGACCAAACTTTTAGTAGGAGATTTTTTAAAGAAAGAGAATCAATAGTATAGATTACAAATCAACTTTTCTCTGTCTATAGCACACACAGATATATACCTATAAATATTTTAGACACATATATATGAATAGAACTACTCAAACGTTTTTGTGTGTATATATATATATAAATATATTGTGTGTATATATATATACATATATATGTATATATATATAAAAATTCATGCTACCATATATATATTCATGTGTATATATAGATGGATAGGTAGGCAGGCAGACAAAGGCAATAAAGACAGAAGACAGAAAGACAGGATAAGAAATAGAAAACAATAGAGATAGAAAAATAAGTATCCTACAATCTAATGCCAGCTGACTGGAGACACAGGAGTCCCTTTGTGGTTTTACTTTTCAGTTTTGACACTTAAGAACAAGGATAGCCTGTGACATTTGATCTAGTTTTGAAGTGAAAATCTCCAAACTTTGGAAGAGCTGAATATTTAGTCTGATTTTTAAGACAGAAAAGACTTATGTGTGCACTTAGGCAATGAGAAAAGAAGCATTCTTCTGGGTAGCCTCTCTATTTTCTAAAGATCTTCAGTTGATTTGATGGCATGCACTCACCTTAGAAAAGCATATTTGATTTACTGTGTCTACAAACACAAATGTTAGTTCATACAGAATACTACCCTCTCAGATGAACTCAGAATAAAGTCTGGCTAAATAGCAATGCATTCCATATTCACTCAGACACCCTTTTGGAATATTCTGATGCTCTGGAGTACTCAAGAAATGGTTTTGAAAATGAGACATATTCTGTGCAATCTTATGTGCCTTTGATGAGTTGAAGCATTGGTTTTGTTCCTGTGTTCTGTGTATAAAAGTTACAACACTCCAAAATGGTGAAATATTGTTTACATAAAATTAAAGCGAACAAAATTTGCCTCTACCTATCTTTCTCTTTCTGTCTCCGTGTCTCTCCCTGTTTCTCTATTGCATACATATACAACATGACATATAATGATGCAAAATGTTACTCTCTTTTTCTTTCCTTCTGCTTGTATATTTCTGTTATTTATCCTAGTTACTCATTAGTCATGTTTCAGTGATAATAGAACATTATTATGTATAAGAAATACAGCTATTATATGTAGCATCTTGTCAATTGGCCTGATGATCTTGATATTCCTGGTAATAAGGATGCAAGAACAGGAATAGTTAGAGTGGGAAATAGCAATATTGTTAGTTATCTTTGATACAAAAGTAATGCAAAACATGTCTTCTCTGCAAGCACAAATTTAAAATTTTGTATGGTCAATGCAATTTTCACTTAGAATAGATGAGATTCATTTGGAAAGATGCCGTGTCTTTCAATCTATCTGCATAGTGAGTTTGTTACCAAAATATGGGCATAAAAGAAGATACTAAGGCACCTCTTCCTTCAAAAGGTATTGTTATTGTTTCCTAATATAAGGGAACTTAGAAAAGGATACAGATCAGAATATAAACTGTGCACATCTTTTTTGCAAGATGTGTAAAGATGATGTGGTGGGTCTCTAATATTTTATATGAGGAATTTGCTCTTCTAAAAGAGTTACAGTGTTAATATATTTTCAAAGATGGTTTTAATGAGATCATTTGGTCATCCATCCTTCATGGATATCTGGATTTTTATAGTAGGAACAGAAAGGAAACAATACTTACTTCCAAGTACAAAGCAATGCATTCCACACACTTGGCTTTTAACCAAGATTTCCAGACTTCCATTTGTCTTTTCTTAAATTCAAGTATACAGCTGAAAGCTAAAGGTCACTTTATTTACCAAAAGCAAAATGCCAACAAACAACCATTCCCTCTTCTGCCTCCTTAAATCAGTATGCATAAACCACCACACAATACTCTAAACCCTTCTCCATGGAGATATTAAATGAAGGCATTAATCCATACAAAATATGTTAGTTCCTGCTCTACTCAGCCCACAGGAACAGAAAGATAATGTGTCTGGAATCAAAACATTGTGTATAAATAATCCTAAGTCTTACTGTGCATGCATCCCTGAGCATAACAGTAGCGATTCTGGAAAATCTGGCTTGGAAAATACAACACTTGGGTTGGCTGTTGAGGCAATGAATGCCTATTTAAATAAATAAAATCACTGCTTCTCATTTTTCTCGAATCATATATGTGGTGTAAAATTTTCTGTAAGAGTTATTGCTGGAAGAATACACATCTATGGACCCATGGTTCGGACCACATATGTGGCAGAGGAGGGCCTCGATGGCCATCAGGGAGAGAGGAGAGGCCCTGGGCCTGAGGGTGTTAGAGGCCCCAGTAAAGAGGAATGCCAAAGTGGGAATATGGGGATGGGTGGGTGGGTGGGTGGGAGGAATTCCCTTATAGAGGTGGGGATGGGAAAGGGATGGGGGTTTCCAAAGAGGAGACCCAGAAAAGGGGAAACATTGGAAATGTAAATAAAGTATCAATAATAATAATAATAATAATAAAAAGAGTTATCGCTGTTAAATACAATGAGATGCTTGTAATCATTGGACTTTATTGCTCTCTAAAAGTTAAAATACTAGGACTGGTGAGATATCTCAGTGGGTTAAAGTGTTTACTTCAAAGCTGGCACTCACATTATGAAGTACACCTGCATTGTAACACCCTCCATATGAACACATACATGAAATACTTATTTTTAAAAAGTTAAAATCTATGATTTGCAATGACTAGTCGAAATTGTTGGTGAAGACATACTCTGTGGCTACGAGGGGACTATCTTCAGGAATCTTTCTAAGTCTTTGCTAACGCGAGTGCACTGAGGACATAGTGTTCAAGCTGGTAACAGTTCAAAGCTTAATGTTGGTACTAGAATCTGTCTGTAACATGGACATTGAGGAACTGTAGTGGTGTGAATAAGATGCCCCAAGAGGTTCATACAATTGAATTTTTGCTGATCAGGGAATGGCAAGTAAATGAAAGGTTTACAAAGAATATTAGATATGGCCTTGTTGGAGTAGGTGTGGCCTTACTGGAGACCTGTGTCATTGGGGTAGACTCTGAGGTTACAAAAGCCCATGCCAGGTTCTGTACACCTATCTCCCTCTCCCTCTCCCTCTCCCTCTCCCTCTCCCTCTCCCTCTCCCTCTCCCTCTCCCTCTCCCTCTCCCTCTCCCTCTCCCTTTTCCTCTCCCTCTCCCTCTCCCTCTCCTCCTCCCCCTTCTTTCTCCCATCCCCTTACCTACTCCCTCTCTCTTCATAGCAAGATATAGCACTCAAAAACTACTACAGTGCCTTCCTGTCAGTATGCTCTCTGCCATGATAATGAACAAAATTTCTGAAGCTATAAGCAAGCTTCTAATTAAATGATTTTTTTCACAAGAGTTGCCATGGTTATGGTGTCTTTTCCCAGCCACAGAACAGTGACTAAGACAGAACTCAACAAGAAAGAATGTCATATATGATCAGTGTTTGAGAATCATACCAGAACACACAGGAAGTATTCTCTGGTCTAGAATCAAGGAGGAAATCTTGCGGAAGGAAAGGTTAATTACTGGAGTGATGTTTGCAGGTGTTAGAAATTCAGGTACAATTCTTTGATACATGTGTGACAAGTAAGGGTTACTCCCATTTCTCTGGCTTTTATGGAAGGTTGTAAATAAACTTGTTTCTCATTGTGACTCCCAGGAAATAATCTTTAAAACCTTATTTCTAAAATAAGAGTGCCTGCAAAAAAAAATGGGGCTCGTGGGGAAAATAAGATTGGGAACAGATCACTCCAAATGTAATGAAAAGAGAATTGTAATGAGACAATTATAATCTAAAAAACACTGGCATAATTAAAGAAGATGAATTAAATCCAATAAAAAGAAACAAACAAAATTACCCAATCATTAAAATGTCAAGTTTTGCTTTAAAAGGTAAAAGGAAAGCAGTTAAGAAAATAGATACAAAAATAAATAAAATGATTTTAGTTTTTAAAAGACCAGAATAGCTGAATTCTGGGAACAAGGTCAAAATGCATTCAGATCAGAGCAATGCTTTGCAAGTGGAACAGGCGGTCCATCTGAGCCACGGAAGGGGAGTGCACAAGCCTGTGCCCTGCCTCTCATTTATGTGCAGGGTTCAACTAATACAACAAACAAAACAAAAACAAAAACAAAACAACAAAAACAAACCCTTGGAAAAGGAACATTTCAGCTGTGACTTTTTCAGTCGTGTTAGGATCAGTTCCATCGTCGTCAAGCACATGAGAGCTTGCTCACAGTCCCCAAACCCTCACTGTCCCTGAGAAGGCTGTTGAGAAGTTTATTAACTGTTGGCAGGTTCTAGAAAGAGATTCTCTGAGGCACATTATCTGACTTGCCACACTTGCTTGCCCACTGTTTGCTCAACTCAAATACTTCTTAACTAGGTTTCCCATGCAATTCCTGAATTAAAGCAAAAAACAAAAAACAAAAAAACTCTGTGTTTTTTCTTTCTCAACAATCATGAGGATTGTTTTTTTTTCTATTAATCATTTTATTCGATAACATTTCAAATGATATCCCCCTTCCCAGTTACCCCTCCACAAGCCCTCCATCCCATCTGCTCTCTCCTCCCTCCCTTTTGCCTCTATGCTCCTCTATCCACTCACCCACTTCTGCTTCAATGCTCTAGCATCCCCCTACACTGAGGCATGAAGCCTCCACAGGATGAAGGCCCTCCCCTCCCATTGATGTCAGATAAGGCCATCCTCTGCTACCTATGTATCGGGAGTCCTGGCTTCATCCATGTATACTCTTTGGATGGTGATCTAGTCCCTGGGAGCTCTTGGTGGTCCAGTTACCTGATATTGTTCTTCCTATGGGGTTGCAATCCCCTTCAGCTTCTTCAGTCCTTCCCCTAGCTCTTTCATTGGGGTCCCCATCTTCACTTCAGTGATTGGCTGTATCTGCATCTGTATTGGTCAGATATTGGTAGAACCTCTCAGGGAACAGCCATACCAGGCTTCTGTCATCAAGTGCTTCTTAGAGTCAGTAATAGGATGGGGCTTGGTATCTATAGATGGAATAGATCACTAGGTGGGTCATCTCTGGTTGGCATTACCTTCAGTGTCTGTTCCTTTTTATGTCCCTGTCTTTCCTTTGGATCTTTAGAGTACCAAAGTTGTTGAGGCTCAGACTTTGGTTCTTTAGACTTGCCATATTATTATTGACTTTATTATTTGAAAATGGTATAACATTTACTTTAATGGAGTGTTCTTTGATCAGAATCTGTGTTGTGTTTTTATCTATTAATTAAATTATCTGCTTGATGTTTAAATGCACCATTTTATTATTTCTCATGTTTAATTGGAATAATGGGGAAACAAAGATGTTGATGCAAGAAAACTAGTTGCCCAAAGCCTGAGATAATAATTTTCTGAAACAGAATATAAATCTAGGATTGCCTTTCCCTGACATATATATTAGTTCCCCTGTGTTAGTCTTGTGTTAAATGATAGCTGTAAGTGACTCATTCATGTCAGTATCAGCTTGCATTCCTACAGAAGTTTAAGTAGCAGTGAATGTTATTCACTTCATTGACATGTAAGGAGCTTATAGAAAATAACAGCATGTTTTAAAATGACAAATATCTGTGTTAGGTTTTAAGAAATCTCTAGTTTTGGAATGAGGAGTGATGTTCTTATAAATGCTTCAGTTTGATAAATTCACATTCATGGTACCACTTAAAATAGTCTCCAAGAATCACCTGTACTGTGACTTCTCTTTCAATGGCCTCTCTTATCATATAGTTTTTAGCACTACTCATGAGATGAACTGGTAAAACTTCTTATAGTAATAAGAACAGGTTATCAGAGTTGCTAAGAGCTTTACAAAAAGTTAAGAATCCTTTGAATCCCCATTTAGTAGGTCTTTAAGAGCATCCTAAAAGTCTGTATAGTATATTATTTCTCATCACCAGGAACACATTGGAAGTTGTAGTAGTTGTTTGTAAGTTTGCCCCATGAAGAACCTGCAGAAAGCTGCCTTCCTTTTCTTTTTCATAAACAGACAGGAAACTCAGTCCATGTGGGGCATTGGGGATTCAATATTGGTATTCTCAAGAATTACATTTGCTGTCTTAACACTCATGGTGATGATATTGGAAGGTTGGGCCACAAAGGAGTGTTTATGGGACTCTGATGAATGGAATTAGTGTCATTATAATAAAGATTAGATAAATTGAAGATTGCCTTGATATTGAAAGGTACAGTGAAAGGTATCTATGAACTAGGAAGCTCTCACTGATATGTAGTTTCTCAAGGTTATCTCCTGTAAGAGGGAGACTTTATATCCCTCATCTCCAAGAAAACATACTTAGGATTACATTTGCATACTTGATCTGAGATGAGAGTCCTTATATTACTGTATAAACAGGAACAACCTACACTGGCTTACAAACTGCTGGTGTAAGTATGTGAGTCTTAATATGATGTTGACAGAAAGTAATACCCAATCAAGAAGAAGCTAGTTCTCTTTTCTTGGACTCATGAAGTAATTAAAATTATTATATATAGTTGATGGCATTTTGACATAGTAATTAGAGAGTACTCTTAAGATGAATTTAATTTCTAGTTGTTATATTTTCAATGAATACTTTTAGGAAAGACATTTGTCCACATCTTCCTGTGGTGTATTTTATTTGTTTAGACATCTAATGAGACGTGATATGTCAACGTGTCATAAGGAGCATTCAGTTTCTGAAAGCCTCTCTGCCATGCATATTATTCATCTTTCCTTCCCTTCAAACTCCTGACAACCTTTGATCAGTTTAACATTAGCATATCACTGTTATAATTATGAATTATGGAATCCTCAAAATGATCTGTTTTATTCAGTAATATATACATTGTTTCCCTACAAATTCACATAGATTTATGATGCATTTGCTTTTAAAGATAAATTATATCCTAGTATCTGGATGAACCAAAGAGTGATTTCCTAAAACACAAATTATTTGCTTTTTAGTTCGTGTAATTTTGAATAACTTTACTGCTAAACACTGGAGAGATTTATAGATAAAAAATTTCTCAACTTGTTTGGCACATGTCAATCATCATGATTCTTATTCCTATGGTGAAATGATATTAAATTTTTTGTAAAATCTTCTAAGTGTCTTCTAAAGTTTCTATACTGTCTGGGATTCATTCCTGGGATGCATGGTTCATTTCTCCACATCATTTCCAGCATTTTGTATTATAAATGCTTAGTGTTTGTACTGTTCTAGGAGGATTACTGGAGTATCTAGTTGCATTAACTTTCACTTCACTGATGATATACTCAAAGGAGTACCTTTGTTTGCTTACTTTTGTCAATGCATCTTCTTTGGTGAAGTGATTGATCAAATACTTGATACATTTTTGTTGAGTTGATTGTTAAATTTATGATGCTTTTATACTTAGAGTTTTGACTAATTTGATTTTTGGTAATTTCTGTCTTGTAATCTGTTATTTCATACGATAGTATATTTTACATAACAGAAATTATTCATCCCATCAAGTTCCAGCATATTTATAAATTATTTCACAAAATAAAACATTGGTTATGTGACTCCAGACATCTTATCATGATTAACTTGACCAATGTGTATACAGACACACACACACACACACACACACACACACACACATATATATATATATATATATATATATATATGTATGTATTTGGATTAAATCACTAAGGATTAAATAAATCAAACAGTGAATTCTATGTCTCATAAAAGCAGCAAAATGATTAAAATATGACTATAATAATTATAGTAAATATTTATAAGTATATATTTAATATTTAATTCTATTTAATATATTTATATTTAATATTTGATTTAGTACTCATCACTATTATATATGAATAATAAAATATTAGGATATATAAAAATGTAAATTAGGAAATGGAAGCTCAGAGTTTCATATATCTATGTATCTTTTTTATAATATTCACCCTCAGCTAGTATAGCTGATTAATGTTAATACTAAAATTCAAACATAGAAACATCTAAGAGTCAAATGATACTTATTTAATGACAACAATATTATTGGTTTTTTTTGTATATTCCTTGCTTTTCTCATTGCTTTAACAAAATACCTGAAGAAGTAATTTAAGGAAAGAAGGTTTATTGTGAAGATGTTAGATGTTCCATTCCAATATGGTGGGGTAGGCATGAAGGCTCATGTAGAAAGCTAACTGTTGATAACATCCACAGTTAGAATGTGAAATATGAGCAGGAACTGGATCTATAGCATAAAAACCTCAAGTACTTCCTTCAGAGTCCCAACACTCTAAAGTTGCTATAGGTTTCTCATAGCATGTCTCAAGGTTTAGACCAAGTATACAAACACATGGGCTTTGGAGGGACATTTTATTTGAAGCCACAATGTTTTACCACCTTAAGGAAGTTCTATATGAGAAGGGAAATGCTGTGGCTCCCAATATGTTTGTACAGTTATAAACACAGCAATAAAAGTATCCAGTGATTTCCTCGTTTGATGGAATCTGTCAATTCTGCTCCCTTCAGCTTCTGGCTTAGGGCCTGATTTTCTACATCTCCTACATCTCACCTTTTAAAAAAATCTTTTAATTACTAAAAGCATCAGCTAATCATTAATTATGCAGCATCAATTATGCTTACATTTTCGTTTCAAATAGATACAATATCTGATTGATTTGTCTAAAATCGACCCCTTGCTTCATTGCCAATTTGCATAAATTCACATGCAATGAGAGGTTGCACGGTGATTCATTAGGCACTTCAAAAAAACAGCAACAACCTGAACAACAGGAGGCTTGTTCTCACAAATTACAATCACTTTCATCAGGGAAGGGTTCCATTACAGCTGGCTTTCCCCTTTCCTCAAATGTGATGGAGAATTTGCAAACGTTAACCCTCACGGCCTATATGGGGAAGCTGTAAAAGAGAACAAACTCCCATGAGCACTTACAAGGTATCTGTCTGGAGAGAGGTTCAAACTATCTGTTGTGCAAGTCTGGTTCATGGTGTAGTCCTCATTTTCTGAAAGGCTAAGTTAATGTGATCCCTGGGAGGTGAATGCAAAGTGAAGGTTTGACTGAAGCTGAATGAGATGATCTTTCTCCTGTTTTCTAACATTATTTTCTCTTGCTTTCGTATCAACAATATTTTAATTGATTCTATTG
Organism: Uromys caudimaculatus; assembly: GCA_028551405.1. Taxonomy (NCBI): domain Eukaryota; kingdom Metazoa; phylum Chordata; class Mammalia; order Rodentia; family Muridae; genus Uromys; species Uromys caudimaculatus. The sequence goes on from CM052712.1 coordinate 44,464,076, forward strand.
TATACAAATTTTTGGAAGTACATGTACTTGACTGTTCATAATATTCACGCCACTTCAAAATTTGTTGGGGTGTCAAATCTTGCAGGTCACACTTTTAACAAGTGACAAAGCTGCACCAGATTCCAAATTGGATGGATTTAAATATCTCCTCTGTTCTATCTCCAATACATATGACTAATTATCATGCAATAAAGGAAGACTAAATTACACTTTTATTCTTCTTTCTGTTGGTCATTCTTTTTGATACTTCTGTCCTGCTGTACTTAATAGAGACAGAGATGCTGGAATAGTCAAATGGATGGAGTAAAGTTCACATGGGTGGTTGCATGGTTAGAACCATCCAAAAAGTATTCTGGTGTCCTGAGAGCATTTGTTATCTGAATACAAATGGCACGTTTCATCCAAGCCCTATGCTGTGACATATTCTCTCTTCTCACTTTAGTCAATACTCTGGTGACAGACAGCCACTTAAAATAACCTTCATCCCTATGCACACACATTTACTCAAATGCAGTCGTAGCAAAGAAGTCACAGCAGCTCATAACCTGTGAATGTAACAGAATTTCCCTGTGGCACTGCTGCTTTCAGTTATCTTACTCAACCAGCATTGTCTTGTGTCTGTGTCTGTGTTTGTTAACTAGTTCATCATCTGTGTCTACTCAGTAGAAAGTAAGCTTCTAAGGAAAATGATTTTTTCCTTCTAATTCATTAACCATGTCCTGAAATTATTAGGTGCTCATGAAATATTTATGAGGTAAGTATGAATTAATTACATCTTTTTCTTCCCTTCCAAATTATTCACTTAATCTTTTGATTGATAGATTATTGAGATCTTTTCCTAATCTGCATTGAATCAACTTATCAGTCATTTGAAAGTAAGTCTGACATCAGTACTGGTGCAGATGTTTGCATATTGATTTTCCATTTGGTTTTGATTTCCATGAAAGTAAACAGCTTTTAAACACTTCCCTAGATTAATATTTAATAACACATTACTAGGTTTTAGATCTTACTTTGTGTCTGGCACTAGAATAGATACTTAAACAAGCAAACAGTGACAACAACAAAATTATAAAAGTTAATATTCAGGTATTCATATACAAAACATTTTATATAATTTCATAATGTTAGTTTTAAAAATGAAGAGAATAAGGTTTAAAAGATTTAGATCCATGCACTTCAGAATGTATAACCTGAAGCAACTTCTAAATGCTCAAGAAATAGCAAACACTTTGAGAATGGGCTTAGTTTATTTATAACTTTGCCACTTTCAAAATGTGAACAGAGTGTGATTAATTAAATCTGTAAATACTGAAAGGGAAAGATGAACAGCAAGATGCTCTGAGTCATTGGATATTGTTATCACAGACCTTAAAGACTGTGTCTACCAGAGCCCTTGTTCTTGGTCACTACACTGAGTTGCTAAGAGGGCAATAACAACATTTACTTTTATATTCTATCATTTGTTATGAGAAACACTGAGCTTGGGTGCAACTCTGGTCCAATCAGCTAATTAAGTAGGATAAAACTCTGATTAGTTTTCTGATCACTGAATAAGAACATCATTTTTCCTTTATCTTTTTTATTAATAATTTCATTTGTTTCCATCTCAAATGATATCCCACTTCCCATTTACCCCTCCACAAACCCACATCCTACATCTGCTCTCTCCTCCCTCCCCTCTGCCTCTATGAAAGTACTCCCCCACTCACCCACCCTCTCCCACCCTACTGCTCCAGCATCCCCTACACTGGGGCATTAAACCCCCACAAGACAAAGGGCCTCCCCTCCCACTGATATCAGACAAGACCATCTCTGTTACACATGTATCTGGAGCCATATATCCCTCCCTGTACACTCCTTGTTGGTGGTCTAGTTCTTGGGAGCACCGAGTGGTCCAGCCAAGCGATGTTGTTCTTTCTATGGGGTTGTAATCCCCCTCTGCTCCTCCAGTCCTTTTGCCAGCTCACCCACCAGGGTTTCTTAGCTCAGTATGATGGTTGGCTCCAAGCATCCACATCTGCATTGGTCAGTTGCTGGCTAAACGTCCCAAGAAACAGCCACACCAGATTCTTGTCAGCTAGCACCTCTTGGCAATGGCAACAGTGTCATGTTTGGTGTCTGCATTCAGGATGGATCCCCAGGTGGGGCAGTCCCTGGGTCTCCCTTCCTTCAGTCTCTGCTCCATTTTTGTCCCTGTTCTTCCTTTGGACAGGAATATTTCTGTGTTAAAAACGTTGAGATGAGTGGGTGGCCTATCTCTTAAAGGTGGTTTCTACAGACCCTATCTCCCCTTCTCTGCACATTCCAGCCAAAGTCATCCCCATCGTGTCCTGGGAGCCTCTTGTTTCCCTGACTTGTGGGACCCTACAGTTACTATCCCTAGTTCCTCATCCCCCAGTGCTACATATTTTATTCGATTTCCTGACTCTCTGTACCTCTCTCCTGTCCCATCCAGTAACTGATACTGGCCCCTCTTATTTCCTCCCTCTCCTTTCTTCCCCCCAGGCCCCCCCTCTACCTCTTGTGATCATCCTGTTCTCTCTACAATGCAAGACTGAAGAATCCACACCCTGGTGTTCCTTCTCCAAAGCTCTATATGATCTGTGGATTGTATTACGGGCATTATGAGCTTTTGGGCTAATATTCACTTATCAGTGAATACATACCATATGTGTTCTTTTGTGACTGGGTTACCTCAGTCAGGATGATATTTTCTAGTTCCATTCATTTGCCTACAAATTTCATGAAGTCATTGTTTTTAATAGCTGAGTAAATGTACCCCATTTTCTGTATCCATTCTTCTGTTGAGGAACATCTGGGTTGTTTCCAACATCTGCCTATTATAAATAAGGCTGCTATAAACATAGTGGAGCATGTGTCCTTGTTATATGTTGGACCATCTTTTGGGTATATGCCCAGTAGTGATATAGCTGGGTCTTCAGATAGAACTATTCCCAATTTTCTCATAAACTGCCAGATTGATTTACAAACTGGTTGTACCAGCTTACAATCCCACCAGCAGGGGAGGAGTGTTCCTCTTTCTTCACATCCTCTCCAGCATCTACTGTCACCTGTGATTTTTGATCTTAGCCATTCTGGTTGTGTGAGGTGGAATCTCATGGTCGTTTAGATTTGCATTTTCTTGATGACTAAGGATGTTGAACATTTCTTTAATTGCTTCTCAGCCATTGGAGATGCTTCAGCTGAGAATTCTCTGTTTAGCTCTGTACTTCATTTTTAATAGGTTTATTTGGTTCTTTGGAGTCTAACTTCTTGGGTTCTTTGTATATTTTGAATATTAGGCCTCTATCAGATGTAGGGTTAGTAAAGATATTTTCCCAATCTGTGGGTTGCCATTTTTTCCTCTTGACAGCGTCCTATTCCTTACAGAAGCTTTGCAATTTTATGAGGTTCTATTTGTCAGTTCTTGATCTTAGAGCATAAGTCATTAGTATTCTGTTCAGGAAGTTTTTCCTTGTGCCCACATGTTCAAGGCTCTTCCTCTCTTTCTCTTCTATTAGATTCAGAGTATCTGGTTTTATGTGGAGGCCCTTGATCCACTTGGACTTGAGCTTTGTACAGGGAGATAGGAATGGATCAAATTACATTCTTTTACATGCTGACCACTAGTTGTACCAGCACCATTTGTTGAAAATCCAGTTTGATCTCTATGGCAAAAACTTCAACTCCCTGAAGAAATAAATCAAAGAAGACCTCAGAAGATGGATAGGTCCTCATAGATTGGGAAGGATTAATATAGTAAAAATGGCTATCTTACTGAAAACAATAAACAGATTCAATGCAATCCCCATCAAAATTCCAACTCAATTCTTCAGAAAATTAGAAAGAGCAATTATCAAATTAATTTGAAAAACAAAATCCCAGGATAGCAGGAACTATTCTCAACAACAAAAGTACTTCTGGTAGAATCACTATCCCTGATCTCAAGATGTTATATAGAGCAATAGTGATAAAAACTGCATGGTATTGGCACAGTGACATGCAGATAGATCAATGAAATAGAATTAAAGACCTGGAAATGAACCCACACATCTAGGGTCATTTGATCTTTGACAAAGAAGCTAGTATATCATTTTCATCTCTTTCCTTCTGGAAGGAAATGGATTGATGCATTTTTTTCTTAAAAAAAAAAAAAAAATAACACCCTCCTTCATCTCTAGTATCTCCTAGCCCTAGGAATGCAGAAAGATCAGTAGCATGGTTTTTACTTTTACAACATAAAAAGATGCCTCAAAATACAAATTAAAAAAAAAGAAAAGAAAAGGAAAAAAAAAGAAAAGAAAAGGAAAGGAAAAAAAAAAAAGAAAATGAACTGGGCTGTGGTGGCACATGTTTTTAATCCCAGCACACAGGAGGTATTTTCAGGTGAATATCTGTGAATTTGATGACAACCTGGTCTACAAAATGAGTTCCAGGACAGCCAGGACTGTTAAATAACAAAACCCTGTCTTAAAGGGGAAAAAAAAAAGAAAAGTAAAGAAAAAAAGAAAAAGAAAATTAAAGAATTTTCTTCCTTCCCTAATCGATACTGAAGGTGGGTCACATCTGTTTCTCATTGTGATGATTTCAAAGGACGAGATCAAAGTTCAATATTATAGCTAGTCTTATATAATATTCCTGTTTACATTGCTGCATGGGAATGTGTCCAGTAATACCTGGGAGACTGATACCTTAAAACAGGTTGGCATCAACAAGGAGAAGGAAACTGTTTGTAGTACGGCTTGTGATTGAAATGAGAAGTTGTGTATGAAGATCTTTGAATAATTTAATGAGATTTAGGAATACTTGTATGTTTTGGGGATTACTCTACCTAGCCATAATATACTAGTAAAGATATCTGGCCAATGATAGTGTTTTCTAAAGAAAGTATGAGTCCCTAAACACAAGGTGAAACTTAAATAGCAAAGATGTCTACTTTTAAATAGAATAGATTCACTGCCTTATTTTCTTTTATCCACGAGTGGACTATATTCTCATACACAGCTGTTTTCCCCACAAGTAAGGTTTCTTTAACAGAGAATTGCAATTATTGATATATTTGAAAGTGGTTTGTGCTGATGAAATGTTAACATTTACTAATTTTGAATAGGAGCATAACTGAGATAGTTTAGCTGTTCACTGTTTTAATGGAATTCATGAAATCATTTAATTCTAAAGAGACAAGTTATATTTTGACAACTAGCAACATTCTAGACAAGGAATCAAATGGATTCATTGCTTCTCATGTCTTTGACCAAGCCTGATGGCAATGTCAAGGAAAAAAGCATCTGACCATGTGACACAAGATGACACCATATCTCAGAACACACTTCTGAAACACACTGGCAATAACCAGTGGCTCCCAAGAATCTCATTCATAGCAATCCATCATGAAGGCCATAGCACATATTAATGGCATGACCTTGAGGTTCATGCCTTTCATGGTGAAATTTATAGGGATTTTTGTATCCAACATCTGGAGTAGCCTTGTTTCAAAAATTCTATTTTAAAATTTGCAAATTTAAACCTTTTATCAACTGCAGCAATAGGAGCAGCAACAGCAACAACTACAGCAAAAATCTCCAGAAGAAAGCTGTGGCTGTGTGATAAGCAGCCATATTCTGTTGGCTGACTTCCCCTCGAGCTGACTACTTAGATCAGTTTTATTTTCAATATGATGGAATGAGAAATGAAAGGGAGATTAGCTTTGTAATACTTTCAAAATATCTGAATACTAATGTTTTTTAAATATTTAATAGATTTGAATTACACCTACACAGTCTGAAATACTGTAACTTCTTGTTCTACTTATTTTAAATGCATTCAAGGGGAAATTATTCAAAAAAATATTCCCAGGATGAAAATCATAGGCTTATATGGCTATTTTGCCTCTACTTACTTTTCTGACTTAATAAGTAACAGGCTTTTATGAAAATGAAATGTTATTGTTATACATTTAGCCATTTGGACTGTAAGTACTGTCAATTTGATAAAGTACAGTGTTGAGTTTGAAATGGCTTCTGAATAGAGTATACTTTTGTTAAACTATGTTTGTTTTTCTTCTTAACATTAGAAGTAATTGCATTCTGAAATAAATATTGCAGTTTTCTTGGCAGTGAGAAAATAAAATTGACAATTTTTAATATACAAATATATATATCCTCAAAAGCAACAACTATTTTCTTGATATCAGTTTTATTGAGTTCAGGCTGATAACAATTAAGAAGCTTCCATTAGGGCAAATCAGTATATCTCCTATTTTTAATTAACTATAAAACACAAACAAAAACAGCTGAGGTTAGCCGATCCGTATTTTAATTAATGCTAATGAGGGTTATGTCACTTTATACATTGTATTACTATAGCTTGAAGTTATTGGCACTGTAGAGTGAGGTATATTTCTAATAGAGACTATCATCTTATTGAGCCCCTGGGTGTAAAATATGGATAAAGCTTAGGGTTTATTATGGAATATTTCTAGTCTAGAAAATCTCACATGATTTTGCATCCAACTTGCATAAGCACCACAGCTCAAAATCACTCCTATAATCAAACTTTTAAAAGGCAATACTTCAAATGTGAATTTAAATAGTCATTCCAAGGGCTCTTATGCATTATAGAACTGTCATGGAAAATAACTATTCTAAAAAAGCTAGAAATCCTTCCTTAATGACTTTTCTGAAAGTTGCCTATCCTTGAGAAAAGATAAATATTACAATGCTGCACCTAAACTGCTCACAACCATGGCAATCTAATCACTGGTATAAAAAGGCCTTAGCTTTGTCAAATTTTGATTCCAAACACATATTTTAGCTTTATAACATTTATAACACAAAAACTTCTAAAATGTCAAACTAATTTTATCAATATTTGTAATGCAAAGGTGGTACTAGGATTTTAAAAGGCACATTTTCCACTTTTCTCTTTTCATGTAATTTCTGCTATGCACAGACTGGCTAATATTTAAATAGTTAACATTAATGGTATTACTTTCTTCCTCATTTACAAAACATGTAATAAACACAATCTGTTGGATGACTTTCTGGTGTCCATAAGTTAAAAGAGGCATATTGGAGGAAAGAAAAAGAAGGCAGGAAGGCAGGGAGGAAGGAAGGAAGGAAGGAAGGAAGGAAGGAAGGAAGGAAGGAAGGAAGGAAGGAAGGAAGGAAGAAAGGAAGGAAAGAAGAAAGGAAGGAAGGAGATATGGAAGAAATTAAGATGTAAATAACATCTCTGAAAAATCTGTGTATAAATAGTGCTTTTCTAGTACATAATACTTGTTATATTTTGTATTTCTGAAAAATAACATAAACAAGCAAATTTACTATTGAATAGCTTCTAATATTTTATACACAGTTGAACTGATATTCAGAACATGAATTCAACCCACCAGAACTTGTGTTGATTTTGTAATATTACACTTATGAAGAGTTTTGCTTGCTTTACCTTAAATAAAAACTTGCTTTTGACTTCAATATTTGAACTATTTTTTTCTGTACAATGTAAACAGGTTTGTTTTCAAATGTTAAAATGATTATTATATTTGACAGAAACACAAACAACTACCATTGTGACTATCAATTAATTGTACAACAGTATTTGTTTAATATTCCATGGATATTGTCCAGATGATCATTTAACGCTCATCCCTAATATGAGAAATGCAGTTGACTTTATAGTCTGACTGAAAAGACAACAAAAAGAATAATTTCCCAGGGCATAGCAAGACCATTCATCCTGTGAATCTGCATGGCACCTCCTGTTACAACATGATTTTATTTCCCAGTGTACAACATCGAACTTCTCTGCATATTGTGAGTCTACAGATCTTGTGTCAAGAACCAGCCTGGTTAATCTGCCCAATTTTCCTATCCATGGACCCACCCCTGTCTCCATATCTAAGCAGGATTCCACATCTAGTGCGCAGCCTTGTTGGATAGCCGGGGATATACTGTCCCCAATCTCTGAGCTTGGGCCAGGATGTAGATACAGTAAATCAGCAAAGGCCCCCCTTTTGCCCTCTGATTTCAGTCATTGAATACCACAATCAAATGCCAGGAGTAGTCTGGCCCAGCACATCTCACCCAAGAGACCAGCCTTGCCCAAGCTTGCATGTTGTGAGTAGTGACTACGGTTTAAATGTGCAGTGGCACTGGGTGTAAGGCGTAAGCTTGGACCAGGGAAAATATCCTGTGAATCACTTCAGACAACTATGTCCTCCTGGTATCATCTCACCCTTGCCATATGTAAACTTCAGTTCCAACCCATCTGTACGTCCTGTGCTGTGTCCCAGGGTTTTGTTTCCATATTAAACACAAAACAAACAGAATACCTTTACATACACAAATATCCTAATCAAAATACAAATAATATTTTTTAAAACTCTAGAAAATATTTCCCTAAGCATACCAGGTTTATAAGAAATGAAATTTACCTAGATGAATCCAAGCTCACAGAATTTAAAAGAACCATAGAAAAATTTATCAAAAAATAAAATAAATTTGAAGAAATTGATAAGGATGAGACTGATCAATAAACTTCAAATAAGTACCTGAGGAATTCCCAAAAGACACAGATATATAATTAACTCAAACTAGATAATCCAGCAAAATCTAATTAAAATATAGAAATATTGAAGAGAATTCAAGCTGGAATGGAACATGGAATTGAGAAACTAAATAACCCAACTAGAAAATACAAGAGAAAAACTTCTATTCAGAATGAATCAGAAGATACAGAATAAAAAGACTCAATGACAAAGTAGAGGATTTAGCCAAAATAAATAAGTAATGTGGAAAAATAGCTAAATCTAATGAAAGGAATATTTAAGAAATACTGGTCACCACAAAATGATCAAATCTACAAGTTATAGGCATAGATTAGGAAAAATAATTCTAGGTCAATGGCATGGATCGTATGTATATTCCAAAGATCAGAGAAGAAAACGTTTCCATATTAAGGAAGGACAAATACAAGTAGTACATATAAATATAAGAAAGCACATAGACTACCAAATAGATAAGACTATAATAAAACTCTCCAAGGCATCCCTAAGTTAAAAACACTAGATATGCAGAACAATGAAAAGTTAATAAAAGCTGCAAGAGAAAACAAAACAAAACAAAACAAAACAAAACAAAACAAAACAAAACAAAAGTGCCATATAAAGAAAAACCACATTAGAATAAGCAATGTTTTTTTCTTTGGAAACTGTGAAAACAGAGACTAAAGCAATGCATTATAAGCTCTTAAAACAGCATTAAGGCCAAGATAGACTATGGTACTCAGAAAAACTATCTCGCATAGTTAAATTGTAAAAAAAAGAATTCCATGATACAAATGGGATGAATAATTCATATCCAGCAGATGAACCATAGAAAAAGTATTTTAGACAGAAGAGAAGAATATATATAACCATGAGAATGAAGAAAGAAAATAAATGAAGCTATAACCATTGAAACAGAAGACATGACAAAGAATGCAAACAGTAATAAACAGACAAAAGAAACAAGAACCAACAATATGAGTGCAAACAATATAAACCTTTGAAAAATAATTTTGAATTTTAATTTTAAAAATTCAGGCTGGCAGAATGGGTTAAGAAACAGGATCCATCTCTTTATTTTCAAGGAAAAAACCCCGTAATTTAGTCTTAGTGAAAGACAGAATCTTATAATGAATGAATTTGGAAAAGTAATTTAATCAAATGGGACCAGAAACCAAGTAACCTTTACAATCTTATTATCTACCAAAATAAATTTCAAACTGAAACTAGTCAGAAGGAATAAAGATACTTCATTCTAACTAAGGGAAAAATTAATCCAAGGAGACATTATTATTTTACTCTTATATGTGCCTGATGTATACAAACTCTGATGTACCTAACTTTATGAACATATTCAACTAAAATCTTAAAAACAGGTTAGCATCAACACATTAAGAATTGGAGATTTTTCAGATTTTTCAGTCAACTGGATGAAACAATAAATCAATATCAGATTAAATTACATCAAATGGACTTAACAGATCTCTACAGAATAAACACTTAAACACCAAAGTATAAACATTCTATTCTGCATCCCATCAAAGCTTGAGGAAAATCGAGTACATCCAAGGACACAAATTTAATCATAATATATTCAGAGAAATAGAAATAATTCTGTGTATCTGAAATCCAATAAAGCTTAAAGAAAATTTAAAAATCTTGGGAATTAAATCAAATTTAAAACAAACAACAAAACCTCTGAGAAACACTGAAAATAGTCTTGTGAGGAAAATTTATAACTCAAAATGCCTATATAAAAAAGAAAAATCCACAAAAAGCACAAATTAATGACTTAGTAATACAACACAAAAATTTTGAAAAAATAATCAAACCAAACTCAAATTCAGTAGTTAGTAAAACATAATAAAATTCGAAGTAGAAATAAATAAAATAAAAATAAAACAATAAAAATAATCAATGAAAAGATAAACCGGATCAACAGATAGTTGTCCCAGCTAGTGAAAAGAAAGGGGAATCCAAAATAACAGAATCAGAAAGGAACAGGGGCACAGTACCGTAGACACCAAAGAAGACCAGAATTTTATAAGGGAATATTTTAAAAAGATAAAATCCACATAAGCCAGTCCTGTGTACAAGAAGTTCAGGGACAAAGCAGAGATGAGTGGAATGGAACCAGTGAGTGGCCCAAAGTGGAACCAGTGAGTGTCCCAATCAGAGCCCCATCCCATGGGCAAGGACCAATCCCTGAGTATTGATACATTGGTGTTTGCAGAAAACAACCTATCACATCTGTGAGAGCTCCACCTGCAGCTGTCGAAAACAGATGCAGAGATCCAGAGCTAAACAGTAGATCAAGTAAGGGGAGTCTTGTGGAAGAGTGAGCGGAAGGGACTGAAGGAGCTGAAGAGAATAGGGACTCTACAAGAAGACCAGCAGGGTTAACTAACTTGGATCCTTGTGGGCCTCCCGGAGATTGAACCACCAAGCAACCAGAATACATGGGGTGCAATTAGGCCACCCTGCCAAGACATGTGTAGCAGATGTGCAGCTTGGTCTTTGTCTTAGTCAAGGTTTCCATTGCTGTGAAAGGACAATATGACCAAGGTAACTTAATTGGGGCTGGCTTACAGTTTCAGAAGTTCAGTTTATTATCTTCATAGAAGAAAACATGGAAGCATCCAAATAGACATGGTGCTGAAAAAAGAAGAGAGTTCTACATATTGAACTTAAGGCACCTGGGAGGGGATGTCTACCCTAGGCAGCCAGGAGGAGGGACTCTTCCACACCGGGTGGAGCTAAAGCACTGAGATGTCAAAGCCCACAGGCATAATGACACATTTTCTCCAAAATGACCACACCTACTTCAATAAGGCCACACCTACTCCAACAAGGCCATACCTCCTAATAGTACTTCTGAGAGTAATATACCTTTTATTTTATTTTTTAAATTAATTTATTTATTTTATGTATATGAGTATACTTTAGCTGTCTTCAGACACACCAGAAGAGGGTATCAAAGCCCATTACAGCCAGTTGTGAGCCACCATGTAATTGCTAGGAATTGACCTCTTGAAGAGCAGTCAGTGCTCTTAACTGCTGAGCCATCTCTCTAGCCATAATCTTTTATTTTGAGTGTCTCAGTTAAACTTGCCCCATTTTGTATTTTGCAATACTAAATTTTGGAAAATTTAACTCAGAGTTTGTTTAACAGCATACATTTCTCATAAAACCATTCGGTAATACAGCAAATGGGTTTATGAATAATATTTAGAGTGATTGTTTAGTATATTTAGCAAAATAATTTTTTTGTTTGTTTTTTTCCAAGACAGGGTTTCTCTGTGTAGCCCTGGCTGTCCTGGAACTCACTCTGTAGACCAGGCTGGCCTCGAACACAGAAGTCCACCTGCCTCTGCTTCCCAAGTGCTGGGATTAAAGACGTGCGCCACCACTGCCCGGCTAAAATAAATTATTTTTAATGACATCAAAACAATTTGGTTGCAGCCATGTGTGCTCTGATATTGAGCTATTTATGAGTTGTCACTTATTAAAGTGAATTACATCAAGATGGACCCTTACTAAGGGATATATAAGATTGTAAGGCAATCTACAAGTCAGAACAGATTTGCTTCAAATAATCAATTTCATAAAGGCTTAATAATACAACTTTCATTTTATTGATGTTCTAAAATTGTCAAGATATTAAATAATTGTCTTATGTTATAATTTTATTCCTAAAGTTTGCTCAGCATTACAATAAAAATAACATTCAGTGCAATAATTGTTAGGAGTCTCATGAAGACTCTAGCTCATCTTTTAGCAGTTGAAGTTGGAACATTCTCTATAAAGGTCATTCTTCATAATTATTTTAAACACAATGAAACTTTCTGTCCTTTTGGCTTATATTAAACCAAATGCTTTTACACTCATGGCTCTTTTTGTAATTTTAATAAACCAGTGTTCATCATCCATAAAGGGGGTGTTTCCATCAAATCCTCCCTTAGGTCTCACAGAACCCTGTAAAAGAGGAAGCAGAAGAGAATGAGAGCCAGGGAGGACTGTTGTCCACAAGAAAACAAGGCCCTCTAAATGAATGAGATCCATGTATTACGAGATCATGAACACTGAGGCACATACATAGGACTTACATGGGTCTGTAACAGATGAGGTCCTAAAGATGAAAAGAAAAATGGACACATGGCCATATTCTTAGCCAAGAAGATATATTCTACTGATAATCACTTGCAGATCAAAATTTAATTTTCTAAAAGGGAGTTTCACTGGGGAAACAAGCACTGTTAAAATTTGGTTAAATGCCCAGCAGTAGATGACCAACAGAAAACAAATTCAGTGGCATAATAAGAAATTCCTTGTTTGATAATGTTCTGTTAGGGCTTCTTATTTTATAATATTTAATTTTAAATTTAATTAAATGTTTTTCTTTTTTTCTTACTGGATATATATATATATATATATATATATATATATATATATATATATGCTTCTAGTTTAGTATTTTTATGAGATTTAGTGGTTCTCTAGCTCCATCTCTTTTATGTTCCATTTCTTGAACTCTTTTTCTTCTGTCAGTTTATTTTATCTTATTTGATGTATTAGTTTCTGATTTTATCTTATTATATTTTTATTATTATCCCTTAGATTCCTGTTTGCTTTTCAAGAGAAAGGGTGAAGGTCTGTATGGGAGAAGAGTAAAGAGGAACTGAGAGCAAAAAGAAATAGAAACAGCAATCAAGATGTATTATGTGAAGGCAAAAGCTATTTTAACAAAACAAAACAAAACAAAACAAAACAGTGTCCAAAGAAAGCAAATTTCCAGCTTCAGGGATATGTGATCCTGTAGATGACCACATTGTTAAAAATCTACCCTCACCATAAACTCTACTGTAACATGGCCAACCCATACTCAACCAATATCTCACTTTTGGTAGTTTAGAAATTTTGGTATAAAACCAAAAGCTTAAAAAGTTCCCAAATCTTTAAATCATGATATAATTTTAAAAATGTATTAGACAGAAGACACATCATATTCATTTTAGTTAAAAGCAGTGATTAACTACCAACCTGAAGAAAGCATTCCCCTACATGAAAATAAATATGGAGCCTGAAAAAAGGTGTTTGCTTCTAGGTTATAGCAGAGACCGGGGGGGGGGGGGAGGAAAAGAACTAGAAAACTGTGTTTTGTATTCAAATATTGGGCTTACTTTCCCTAACATGTCTTCATTAATATAATGACCCAGCTTTCAGAAGATTTGTGAGCTGCCATGGAAGAGGATTTTGGTTTTTAATGCTAAAGTTTGGTTTGGGTTTTGTTGTTGTTCTTGATTGTCCAACTATCCTTTTAATTTAACCTGCTATCTGATATCATCTAAAACACTTAGGATTAGTTCACATTAACTTTAAGTGCTCCCAGAGTACGAAAAACATTCTAAACATTTTCTAACAGTCATCTCATTTAATACTCCAGTGAGTAAAAAAGAGTAAGGTTCTAGAAACCATATATTTTAGCACTAAATTAATAAGGCACACTAGATGCAATTGCTAAAGCCAAAGATTTATTTTACATATTCAACTCTTGACTCTCCATAGCTTCATTTTTTTCTCATTATAAGACAAGATTTCTCTTCCAGATATCAGCATTTCTGGGACTCTTCTCTTTTCTCTTCTCTTCTCTTCTCTTCTCTTCTCTTCTCTTCTCTTCTCTTCTCTTCTCTTCTCTTCTCTTCTCTTCTCTTCTCTTCTCTTCTCTTCTCTTCTCTTCTCTTC
>CM052712.1:44478465-44499641 GCA_028551405.1 Uromys caudimaculatus
TTGTTAAAGAGGTTCTTCTCCCTCTCATTTGTATAAAATGTGTTGAATTGAAATAGAATTATTTTACTTTCACCACCCTGCTCTCCCCCCTCTGACCCTCCCTGTTACTTTACCTCAAATCCCTCCCATGCCTCAACACAAACTAATAGCCTCTTCATCTTTGATTATATTTCTTATGCTTATATGTATGTAAATGAACAAATATAGATAAACATTACCTGTCTGCTGGGGATTGGTTCTAATGTTTTGATTTAATCTGGAATTTGCATGCCCAAGTGCTGAAGGTCCTTGTCCCAGTTGGTTCTTGATAAATCAATAAAGATGCCAGAGGCCAATGGACAGGCAAAGGGACATGGGGTGAGACCCTTAGATTTGTGCAGGCAAGGAATTGGCAAAAGGAGACAGAATTGCCGTGACTCAGGGGAGAAGGATGGGATGTAGGAGCTGCAGGAGGGAAAGTCAACCAGCCATTTGAGAATTTGCGTGGGTGACCATTGGCCACTTCCCAATTGGGCCTGGGCTAGCAGGGGAAGGTTTAGGAATGCCAAATCTTTGAGGTAGCCAAGGCATTTTTAAAATAACTGGTGTGCGTGTGTGTGTGTGTGTGTATGTGTGTGTGTGTGTGTGTGTGTGTGTGTGTGTGTGTGTGTGTGTGTGTGTGTCTATGTGTGTGTGTGCGTGCCTGAGTATCCTCCATTTGTGAATCCAGATAGCTCCTGAGTGACTACACACCTGAAACACACCAAGAGTCAAACAGTTGTAGCCCAAACTCAGTGCTACAACTGTCTGTTTTGTTACTTTTGTATTTTGGGTTTTTTGTAGTTGTTGTTTTGATTTGTTTTTTTTTTTTTTTTCTTTTTCCCCCAAACCACGATACTTTGCACAACTAATTAAAGAGGCTCATCCCTGGGAGTGACTAAGCATTTCATAAATGTCAAAATCTGCCTGCAGTCTTTGTCTTGGGATGGTATTACAATGATTTTGTAAATGGTTTATGCTTGCTTATGCAGACATTATGAACAGAACATCTTTTCATTCCTTCTTTAAAGATATTCCCTGAGCCAGGTGTGCTGTGACTATATCAGTTGGGATTAGACTCCCATTGGTCAGATGATGGCTGCATTACACTTATCAATTCTTTTCTGTGATGATCTCCAGTAAGTTACACTGTTCTGTGTATATATGAATAAATTTTAAAATGTAGATAGGAATTACACTGGTCTATCAAGGTTGTGGTACAGTAGATTCTCTACTCTTTAAACTCCTGCATTCCCATATGCATACATATTTCATAAATTAAATGAGCAAAATATCACCTTATAGTAATTATTTCTTTAGGTAGTATTCTATAATATGAAGTCTGAATTGTTTTCCGTATTTAGAGAACAGAAAGAGTCAGTCAGTCTAAGCACTTTCCTTCACATATGCAGTTGGTACAAGCAAGCACGACCACACATACAACCATAAAACTCTCATTTAACTTCCAGGATATTCTTTAGTTACTATGGAAGCTCTTTTTTCCTGTAGCCGCTCAGCTATTAAGAAACATCTGGAGATTTACATTTTTCAGAAATTTAACCTTTTCCCTCTCAGTGCATTTTTCAAAGGCAGTTGCTATTGTTACAGTCTAAATTGCTCAGAAGTGAGAAACTGCAGCAACTGTGAAAGAAAAGCTTCTCAGGCAGGTCAAAGCCTTTCTTTCTCAGTAGCAGGTAAAAACATGGGCATTGTGGAATAGAACTAAATACCAATTTGCCTCAACAAACATTTCAGGCAATCATGTTGTAAATTATAACATAGAAAATGATTTGTGTAATTTTCTTTTCTGCAACAATATGAATGAAAATTGTATGCACCTATTATCTAAGTACTTATTTGTTTCTGCGTAGTAAATCTCTTACAGCATTTCATTTCTCAGATTATATTAAACGGGAAATCACAAAAGATTATAATCCACATAAACATTACGAAAAGGCTAATTATGAAGTTACTTTACTAACTTTGCATGGAAATCTCTTTAAAATTACATATCTTATTCCCTAAAATGCTTATAAATGGAGTACGATCCTTATTAACAAACTTTCTTCCATAATATATCATAGTGCTTATACATAGGTATAAATTATGGAGGTGGACTAAAATACAATGAAAAAGTTATCAAATTTATTTAAGAAAGAAAAATATAGAAGAAACTCTCACTTAAAATGATAAAATTTTTTCTCATTTGTTCTTCAGTTCTGATGATTCATTTCGAGTAAAGCTGAGCTTAATGGACAAAAACATTGTAAAAATATTTTTAAGAGAGATAGACTTGGCTTTTACTATAGTGCCATATTGTGCTGGAAATAATAGAACTATAAAGTGTTTTCAAAACTCAGATGATCTTTTTAAAAGAAAATACTCAATTTGAATTCTGTGTATCTTAAAACAGTAACAGCCCCTTAGAGTTCAAGGTAACAAAAACATTTCTGTTTACTTCAGAGGCCCTGTATGAATATAGGCAGGACACACAAAAATATATTAAATAAATGAATAAATAAATAAATATCCTGCTTTTAGGTTCCTATTTATGTATCAAAATTTTTCTAGGATATTCCTTACTTCACAGCATAGTGTCTATGGAGACATTTTTTTGCCATGATGATTTTGATAATTTCTTTATATTTCTTCTCTTCTCTTCTCTTCTCTTCTCTTCTCTTCTCTTCTCTTCTCTTCTCTTCTCTTCTTTTCCTCCTCCTCCTCCTCTTCCTTGTCCTCCTCTTCCTCTTCCTCGTCCTCCTCCTCCTCCTCCTCCTCCTCCTCCTCCTCCTCCTCCTCCCCGTCCTCCTCTTCTTCTTCTCCCCCCCCGCCTCTCTCTGCCTCTACTACCTCTTATTTCCTTTCCTCATGCCCTGAATAAACTCTATTCTTTACCATACCATCGTATGGCTGATCCCTCAGAGGGAAGGGATGCCTTGGCATCTGCCCACTGAGCACTCCATTCCCCCACACGCACCACACTTCCATAGAACATATCTGCTCCTTCTCTTTATCATTTTATAAACACACCAGAGGTCTCTTTACCCTTTTCACTTTCTATTGGTTCAGACATTTTTGCAAAATACTCAGAGGTACTTTTATCTGTCTGCTTTGGGGTCCTCTATTCCAAATCAACCATTTACTTGAAATAAGAGACTTAATTTTAAAAATAAAATAGTCTCGAAAAAAAAAAAAAATTCCAGCCAGGTGGTGGTGGTGCACGCCTTTAATCCCAGCACTCGGGAGGCAGAGGCAGGCAGATTTCTGAGTTCAAGGCCAGCCTGGTCTACAGAGTGAGTTCCAGGACAGTCAGGACTACACAGAGAAACCCTGTCTCGAAAAGCCAATAAATAAATAAATAAATAAATAAATAAATAAATAAAATATTCCCCCAAATCTTAAATATCCTTTATTATATTAAATGTAAATATGCAATGCTAATAACAGCTGAATTATTGATTGATTGATTGATTGATTGATTGATTGATTGATTGCTGCGTGTGGTGTATATATTGGCATGGCAGGGATGATCATGTGCTCTGTATGGCACATATGTGGGGTCAGAGGGCATGGAGTTGGTTTCCTTCATCTACTCTGTGGATACTAGGGATACAATTCATATCTTCAGGCTTGGCAGCGTTACCTTTACCCTCTGAGCCATCTTGCTAATTCCATGAAAAATTATGAAATCGTCAAGGAAATATAAAAAACATTCAGTATTTTCCTTACATCAAATTGTCGAGTACCAGTTGTGGAATTATCATTTCACTCTTTGGATTTGTACATGAGTGCACATCACACATGTACAGTGGAGGAGAAGACATCTCCAAAGCAGCCTTTGCATCAGTGTTTTGTGGTATGCAGCTTTGTCTGTGCACGTATTCATATATCCTACTTTTGCATGCTTTTTAAGAGACAATCTATTAACTGTCATTTTAAAATATTAAATGACATACTTGCTTTTTGAAATTAATCTAATAAAAGGAAAAAAATTGAATAGTTTGTCATTAGAATTTTTATGAATCATCTTCATTTCATCTCTCAAAATCCAAAATTGTGAGTCTGTAATTTTTACATACCTTTATACTCAATCTTAGCTGAAAGACTGAGAAGCCATTTATACGATCTTTAGTGAGCTAATATTTTCTCTAGTAGTTCCCACTTGTCTTCATGACCTCAGGACAATTTGCAGCATTTTCCACATTTGGGTCTTAAATACTAATCTCTAGTTTGCTATTTCTGAAACAAAGTAAGGACTAAGTAAGGATTAATTATTTTCCTAGTAAGAATATTTTTCTTTATGAACTTGTCTTTGTTTCACATGCCATAAACATCTATGGAAATTTCCCTAATCTCAATATCAGTTTAGACAAATTTAAAAGTCTGAAACTGACTATACCACCCTTGCTACAATGAGCACAGGGATTTATACTTCCCCATATACTGAGAGATATGATTACTATCATTGCATTATAAACATTCCTCAAAATCTAGTGAATTAAATTAAAATAGTGAGATATTGCTCATTTAGTACATGAAAATGCAATATGATCTCAGTGAGATGAGGAAGATACACGAGTGTTCAATGCACCACCAAGGGCATTGCAAGGCATATGCCTTCTGGTGTACTTTCATAATTGGTAAGGTGGTGATGACTCTTCTCTTTTAGCTAACTAAAAGCCTCACAATATTTTTCAAAATATTTTCATCGATTATTGGGAAATTCACATCATGAACTCCGAACACATTCACTTCCCAATCCTTCCAGATAACTCCCTGCCCTATAGTAATAATAATAATAATAATAATAATAATAATAATAATAATGAGGAGGAGGAGGAGGAGGAGGAGAAGAAGAAGAAGAAGAAGAAGAAGAAGAAGAAGAAGAAGAAGAAGAAGAAGAAGAAGAAGAAGAGGAAGAAGAAGAGGAAGAAGAAGAAGAAGAAGAAGAAGAAGAAGAAGAAGAAGAAGAAGAAGAAGAAGAAGAAGAAGAAGAAGAAGAAGAAGATAAACATGTCCAATTTGTGTTGTCTATCCTTTCACGGGAACATGGTCAAACCCTTACACCAACGCACATCTACAAAAAAGGTATAAGCCTCTCTTGATTTTAATAGTTCCTGATCTGGAACTGACTTGGCTTTTGCATAATATGGTCATCTTAATATTCACACAGAAATGGTACAGATACTACCAGTCTCTGATCCTGGACTTGATGAATGCAAGTTGTCTGTAAGAACAGTATTACATGCCAGTAACTGCAAATCCATAAACTTAAACAAAATAAGTTCTCAAATATATTGGTTGGTTATGAATGTAATGTTGCATTATTGAACTACTGTTCTGGAAAAAGATTGATTCTGTTAGTGTTTTGTTATTTGTTTGCTAAATTTTTCCCTAAAAGAAATATTTAAAGAATTGGCTTTAGAAATTAAGTTGTGTTCATTTTCAATATTTGCAAGGTTAGGGTTATTTTCAAAACACAATTGACTGAGAGACTTTCAAGTCTGGTCTCTATCTCCAGTCACCTCCACAGTAGCTGTCTGACACTGTCTGACAGTTCAACGTAGTTCTCAAGCTGAAGCAGATTCCATGCTGATCAACATAAAGTCAAAACATGATTTAGAGGATGGCTGGAACTATTTGAGCTAGTACAGAAATTATGATCTTGTAGACAAGAAAAAAAACATAAGATAACCACAAGAAGGAATAAGAAAATTGATATTTAGTGTAATGTGGGACATATGAAATGTATTACTAAACAACAAAGGAACAGTTAAATTAACACTAATTGGCAAAGTGCCAACACATTTGAGTCAGAAGAAAATTTACTTACTGCCATAGGTGGGGAGTATCGTATTATTTGATTTGTTTGTTTTACAATCTTTGTGGCAGATTTTAACTACAGCCTAATTAATTTACTAATGAGATTTGAACATTAATTGACGTTTTACAAAGTTCTAAGACTATAAAAACAAAAGATGCTTTACAAATCTTGTCAGAAGTAATTGCTTATTTGTCATCCTATCAATCAAAATACTTAATATTGGGAATTCTAAATCTATTAGGAATGATGATCTTAGCTGGTTTGCATATCTATGTAAATTCTACAAGATGAGAATCCATAACTATTCACTCACTCTTCCTCTCTAGTTGCCCCACTGTGAATATGGAGTCAGAGCTTATCCCCCAAGACTCCTTTATTTTCGTGTCATCCTCACTCCTGCCCTCCAGTTGCTTTTCTTCTCTCTTAACCATTGCATATACATACTCAAATTGTCAAATCCATACGATTTACATTTATAATACTATTTACATCTATAAGACTAAAAAGTTAAGCTTTTTTTCTGTATCACATGAGGAATTTACAGTAAAGAATCAAATCTACAGGTGGAGAGTTTACACATTCATAAGTGTGACTGACATAGTTCATACCTATGAAGGCACATGGTTTTTATCACTATAGTTTCTAGCACAACTTGAGGTCAGGGATGATGAAGAGTCCCCCAGAAGTTCTTTTATTGTTGAGAATTGCTTTTGCTATCCTGGGTTTTTTGTTTTTCCAGATGAAGTTGAGGATTGCTCTTTTTATCACTGTATAGAATTCAGTTGGAATTTTGATGAGGATTGCATTGAATCTGAAAATTGCTTTTGGTAAGATGACCATTTTTATTATATTAATTCTGAGATTTTCTTAGATTTCTTTCTTCTGAGACTTGAAGTTCTTGTCATAAAGATCCTTCACTTGTTTAGTTAGAGTTATGCCAAGATAGTTTTTATTGTGTGTGACTATTGTGAAGGGTACTTGTTCTCTAATTTCTTTCTCAGCTTGTCTTAGTTAGGGTTTAACTGCTGTGAACTGAGACCATGACCAAGGTAACTCTTATAAAGACATTTAATTAGGGCTGGCTTACAGATTCAGAGGTTCAGTCCAATATCATCAAGGAGGGAGCATGGCAGCATCCAGGCAGGCATGGTGCAGGAGGAACTGAGAGTTCTACATCTTCATCTGAAGTCTGCTAGCAGAATACTACTTCCAAACAGCTATGATGAGGGTCTTATAGCCAACAGTGACACATCTACTCCAACAGGGCCACACCTTCTAATAGTACTGCTCTCTGGGCTGAGTATATACAAACCATCATGCATCCTGTTTATCCTTTGTGTAGAGGAAGGCTACTGATTTGTTTGAGTTAATTTTGTACCTAGCCAGTTTTTTGAAGTTGTTTATCAGGTGTAGGAGTTCTCTAGTAGAATTTTTGGGGTCGCTTATGTATATTATCATTTCATCTGGAAGGAATTAATGCTTCTTTCTTAAAGAAAAGATGTTTCTGACTACCACAGCTGAGTCTTACTATGTTAAAAAAACAATCTATTGCTGTTTTAAAAGCTGTCTCTGTTTATGTTAGTTAGCATTAAAAATGATTCAGTCACATGTTGCATGTAATATTAATATGTAAGCTTGTTCCTTCTTGGGAGCTCTCCCCCAGTTCCTGGCTATACTCTGAGAACAGCCACTACCATATTTCCAGCTTGTGGTTTCCCAAGAGTGCTGCCAATTCCCCTGGCTGGCTTTGATAAAATGTCTAACAACTGTCCCTCCTGAGAATGTGTGGAGCTACCTCTTAAGTTCCACTGACCGACCGCACAGGAGTCCTGCTTTCTCCTGCCCACCTGAGTCACTGTGAATGGAAAACACCAGACAATCTTAATATTTTAAGATACAGCCAGATTACACAACTGCTGGGTGTCCTAAACTCATCAGCTATCCTGTATCAGAATTCTTCGGTTGAAAGAGGCCGCCACCAGTTCTAATAACCACCAAGCCAACATGGTGTTCATGCTCCTCTCACCAAAGCCTGGCAGAAAAACTCCTGTCTCTATCTAGTCTCCTCCTCTTCCTCCTGGGACCCGGAAATCCCGCCTCTATATCTTTGCCCAGGAATTGCTTCTGCTGTCTTTATTGGCCCAATCAAGAAACAATTAGGGAACCTCCCCCTACAGTGATATAATATTGACATGGGAAGCATAACACCAAATAGAGTGTCTCTAGTCCAGAATACAACTGAATAACTTTCATTGTTGATAAACCTCTCAGAATAGGGCCTTCCCTGCTTCTCTGACTTAATATCTTTTGTATATATATATATGTCTTGTTTTCATGATGCTCCTGTAATCCATGCTCCAAACTTGGGTAAATAGCTCATAGATATAAGGATTATTTCATATGTATAACATGTATATACATGAAATACTTACTTTTACATATTTACGAATTTGTAAATTTTTTACATATTTACTTATATGTTATATATGTATATAAGCCTCATGGTGAGATATGAATTTTTGCTTTGTTCACAACTTCAGATTTTTTCTGTGAATTTATCACTGTACATAGTCTTAACTATTAAATTAATTATAAAAATGTATATCCTATATATACAACCATTCAACTTCATATTAGTAACTAATTTGTTGTTACTTAAACACAAATATATTCTCCTGGGGCATACATTTGTTCCTATCATTTATCCTTTCCTCAAATAATTCACAGATTTGTCACAATTTTAGTCTTATTTAATTTTCACACTCATTTCTAGTTTTTTTTTTTTTTTCCATCTTGTATTTGCTCCTCTGGAGTTGTGTATATACGAATTTACTGAAGCATGAAAAAAATGTTAATTCTGCATAAAATTTTTAAAATATTTTGAAGAAAAAGTAATGAGTTCAGTAAAATTTTATGTAAATTTAACACAAAACTAAAAAGCAACAATAAAAAACAACCAATACAATGATTTTTTTAGATGCCATTTTTGTTTTCTAATGAGAGACAGAGAGGGTGTGGATTCAGACTGAAAGGAAGTGGAGGCCATCTCTCAGGGAAGTTCCAGGAGTGGAAATTGTTATCCCAAATCCGTTTTCAATAAAAGAAAGAGGAAAAAAACACAAAACATGACTTCTGATTTTAGAATTTCTGACTTACTACTAAATGACAATAAATTTGAATTGTTTAAAGAAACTGCATTTGTGGCACTAGTTCATCTCTTTAATGACAACAGCAAGGTGATAGTGCTAGTATCTGCTGACCCTTGCTCTAGGTCACAAAAATTCACACACAAACAAAAGAGAGAGTTACAGTGATCGTTATGTTTGATGTTTTCCAAAAATCCAAGTCTTTGTAAAAAAAAAATGCCCATGTGGCTATATTTATGTCCTTTTGGTTGACAAGGAGATTGTATGTCTATTCTCATAAAACTGATAGGTGAGATGATTATCTCTAAATAATCTCTAGAGACTCACGTTTTTAATCATGGACTTGTCTTCTCCAGACACCATATAAACACAATGCAGTATATACTAGCATAAATGAAGACTCAGTTTCTGAGCTATGTCTGATTTCACCATTGTGGAGGTGGATAGAAAAGCAGGGAACAAAGACAATTTCCTGATAAGTCAATTTTACTAGAGGAAACTGAATTCGGAATGAGTTAAAGATGTATGTCTAGATAAAATGAAAATAGAAACTATGCTATTTATTTTCAGCTAATTTTAAAAAAGCTTTTGTTGGGTGTTTTCTATAATAACTTTGTTGTCTAGTTTTTATTTATGAATATATTCAATGTAGCTTTTTATTTAAAATTTAATAAGCAAAACCAAAAAAATTCCATAAATAATGCCATTTTGTCATATATTTAAACTACTAGCAAAAAATTAGAGAAATAATTGAATAAGAGTGACTTGAGGAATTACTCAGGACACTATTGCTTTTACTTTCTTAGCTCAAGACCTTCTTTCCAAGTCTTTTCCTGTGTAATCCATTTAGCTTTTTCTTCTTAAAATATCTTGTTGTCATTGGTTTCTATCTCAAATATTTCTCTTTAAAAATGTTGCTCACAAAAAGAAGTACGTTGTGGCATAACTACAGACTACTATCAATCGTCAGGGCTGCTTATGCCCTTCGAAGGCATGAAATTATCATGTATACACAATGACAAAATCAGGACTATAGAGGAGCAGGAGACCCATAGATAATCAGATATCACAGTGTATAAGTTGGTTCATTAAGTTTCAGGGCAAGAAACCTCAGTTAGGAAAAAAATGGAATTCTGCATTTTAAATGAGACAATAATGTTTCTGAGAAACTAAATATCTAGATGTTATATTATATCTTAAGACAGAATTTCAACTGAACTTCCTTTAAAGTCCTGCATTTCATTTAAAAATTATGCAATTGGTTGAAAAGAAAAGTTAAGAAATTGCTTATTAAAGCGTACTTACAGATATACAACATTCCCTCGTGTTGGACTTTGTCTGTCTTTGGTTAAAAGCAACTCTAAGACCTACAGAAGATGCTTTTTGCCCCTAGGTTATTTTGTTTTATTTTTAATAATTGGAAAACACTTTTCTCAGATGTGAAGTAAAGATTTCTTTCATAAAAGCATATTTTGCCTGAAGAGTATTTTTAACTGTGATGAAAACACAGTTGCCAGCCCATTAGTTCTCTTCTCGCAAATTATTCATTTACAAAGTTATTAGCTTAATAAAAAGCAATAGACAGAAGGCCTTAAGCAATTCTTCTCTAAATCTGGGGGATTTGCATCATTAAAAATCAATTGCAAAGTCAAAGCTTGCTCTGTGTGTATGTGAGTAAGAGGGAAAAAGAGAAGTACTGCTGTACTAATCTTGCCTGGAGTTTTCTTTATCTACTATTGAAGATAAAAATCTTCATGAATGACATTTTAAAATATTTCTTCTGGATATTTCTCTTTCATTCTGATAGAAACTTTAATGATACTTATGGACTCTATTATCAGAAAATTTCAGAACTAAATACTTCCATGTCACATATTCAGATTATAAAATTAATTTTCTGATAATTTCCTTGTAAGTTAAGCCTTACAATTGCTTCTGTTATTTCTGTGACTCAGCTATAAATGTTGCAACCAGTAACTTAATAAATTTTAAGATCTTCTCAAGAATGAGTAAGATATCAACAGAAAATTAATATGTGGTACTTTGTTCATTTCATTTTTGAAAAGAGTCATTGACTAGATATGAAAACACAGGCATCTTGAAGATGATGTTAATGAACATTATATTGGGCATAAATTTTCTGCAACTTCCTTTTAATAAAGGTTCAACCTCTCCTCTAGCCCATCACCCAGCACAGGTAGTGAAAGAGAAATGTTATTTGGATGTGGTGACAGTAGACCTTTTCAACAATAGTTCTTTAGGGGAGAGCTTGATCTTGTTTGGCAAATAGTTCAGTTCTATAGCAAACACCAAATAAAATTCAGCAGCTGCAGGCCAGTTCTCTCGGCAGCCAGACTCAGGCATGAACCACCAGTTTACAGTCCAGCCCTTTCAGCAAGCAGACACCAGGCAGCTGTAGTTCAATCCTGAAGACACCTCCAGGCTCACCAACCAGCTTGAGGTGAGGCCTAGCAAGCAGCAAGCTGCTGCACGAAACTTAGGAGCAGTTCTTGGGTGAGTTTCTCTCAATGGCAGCATTGCCACAAGTTGAGCTCAACAATGCTATGTAAGGGAGCTACCCCATGCATGTCTTCAGTGAAGAACACCAAGGTGGAGCAAACCAAAC
This sequence comes from Uromys caudimaculatus, assembly GCA_028551405.1. Lineage (NCBI taxonomy): Eukaryota > Metazoa > Chordata > Mammalia > Rodentia > Muridae > Uromys > Uromys caudimaculatus. The sequence goes on from CM052712.1 coordinate 44,490,080, forward strand.
CTATGTTTAGTGCTCATCCCCCACTGTCTGTAGGCCCTTCATCAAGCGGCCTTTCACGTGTTTGCTATATCAAAACATCCATTCACCTGTGTCTGCTTCAGGAAAAAAAAATCTTTCACATATTTGTTTTTCAAGACATTATTTCACCTGTGTGGCTCAGCAAAACAACATTTGGCATAAATAACTTTCTAAAATACAGAGGTTTCCACTTCAGTCATTCTTAAAGTTTGTAATAGGATTTGACACGTGACTAGAACGTTGTCTGCAGTTGTTTGAGACATTACTAATAGGCATAAAAGATTAGATGTGAAGCTGCAATTTCTTTATCTTAAAGGTAATTTCTTCATTTGCAAAACAACTGGAGTCTCCTCTGTACCTGGAGTATTTTCCTTGGACATTGCCACCGTGTCTTTCTTCAGGCTGTATACTGTACAATGCCCTTGTACAACTGGTTTTTACATTTCAGAAGAGATCCTGCAGGAAACACATTTTTAGATTCAGAAGGGATAGATTTGGGGTGGCTGTTAATTTTTAAATATTTATATACTGAAAGTAATTCTTTAATCTCAATTGTAATAACGAAATGAATGCAAATGACAAACTTAAGAGGTTTTAATTGAAATAAGCTCCATCACTCTCCCTCCTTTCCCTTTTTGTCACCCCATCCTTTGACAGATACACACCCTCTTTTCCTTTCCCATGCCTACCCACCCACTCAAGTGGATAACCTCCTTTCCTTTATTACCACACACCACACACACACACACACACACACACACACACACACACACACACACACACACACAGAGTTCATTTTTTTTTAATCTTTGTGTATATGGATTAAAACCTGAGCACTCTACTTTGAACAACAAGTAAGACTCATTCCTTTGAGAGTCTAAGTCTTCTCCCAGCGCTCAGGGTATTCAACTAACTCTCAAAACAACACAGACTTTTGATGTAGTCCTTTGCTGCCTATCATGGGTAGAAGACAGACCTCTATTGCTGTAAACACTGCTGCATGGCCTTAGATGAATCAAGCTTGATCTGATCTTAAAGCCTCTTTCTTGGAGGTGGGGGTCAAGCTCCTGCAGTACCAGAAAATGCTATGCAACTGCTAATGGAAGGAAACAAGTAAACAGCCCTAGCCAGATGCAACATGTATGAACCATGAAAATCCCCACTGTGGAAAAGCTTACAATTTTCTTCCTCAGCATAAGGCCTTTTCTGTGTTGACAGGCTACGCAGTGTCAGCTGTAATCTCACAAAAATTCTGTTTTACAAGCAATGCATTTTATCGCACATTAGCACAGGATATGGCCCAACCTAATTACCCGTTATGACATCTTTCCATAACAGCTTAAGCTTTACTCTCCTGTCCTTTGATAGCCAGTGCTATTATGCTTCCTGAAGTTATCTTCTATGAGATTTAAAAACTGTAGTGTAAATAGGCCTTGTTTACAAACCATTTGCTGCAAATCCCTCTCGCACATTCACACATCTATGGATATGACCATTATTCCAGGCTTCTGTGTCCAGCCATTCCTATGGGATATTCTTTTACAGCAGAAAACCAGGTATTCTGGCTCTTACAATATCTCCACCTCTTCATCTGCAATGTTCTCTGGGCCATATTAAGATGATCCGTAGTTGGATATAGGTATATCCATTGGGGTTAGGTTCACAACAATCTGTTGATCTCTGCAGTGTATCCATTGTGGGTTTTTTTTTTTTTTTTTTTTGTGGTGGTCTCCATTTGTGGTAAAGGAATGTTTCTTTCATAAGGAGTGATAGTTACATTTATCTATATGAATCAGAATAAAATTGGACTATAAATAGAGACGATGCTATAGCTAAGTGATGGTACTAGGTATTTTTTGAAGGTCTGTAACATCCCAAGATTCAGAATGCTGGCTAGCTTTCTAGTACTAGGTGTGATTTTCCTCCTATTGATTGGGCTTTTCACCTAATATTCTTCAAATTTTAGTTGACACAGACATGTGAATGCTAATACTTACATGTTTGGGCATATCTTGCCATGCTGGTCTTTTTTATAGTTCATATATGTTGTGGCTTAATAGGGCTGTTTAGTTGTTTTTCTTTATTGGCAACTTGCATAGTATTTTCTGGGACTAGAGAAATTAGTGCCCAAAAAAGATGTTTCAGGTCAGTTCCTTCTTTAATAGTCTGAATTTTGTGTCCCAACTATGCAATGTTTCCATCTATAAAGATCCATCGTTCAATTTCAAATTTCAATTTTTCATCGAAAAATTACATAAATAGTCTATGTCACTTGGGTTACTTTAACGACCCTGACCAATTATTGGAAAAGAGTCTTTGTCATCCCTGGTACAGGGTGTTTCCTTGGTATATGATCACACACACACACACTCACACACTATTATATATACATATATATGTCATTATATATTATATATATTTATAATATACTTTATATATATATTTGAGAGAGAGAGTATTCAAATGCACTTATACTATACAGCAAGAATTGTATGGGTGTTTTGCTGAATATATGTATACATGTGCACCATGTGAGTGCCTGATACCTATGGAGGTCATGAAAAAATTCCAGATCCCTGTAACTGGAGGAACAGAAGTTATAAATGGTAAGCAGCTGCTATGTGGATTTTAAAAACAAACTTGGGTCCTCTCAAAGACCAGAATCTACTCTTATCTACTGACTCTTCTTTCCAATACCAAAATATAATTTTTATAATAACTATAATTTTTCATAAACAAATACGAGCTATAGGCAGAAAGAAAAAGAAAGAATAAATATAAATTTGGTAAAGCCAGCATAGAAAATTGGAAATGTAAACAAATATTTTTTTGATTTTATGGAAACATTTCTTCACAATTTCTTATACTATTAATTGTAAATATTCTTAGCAAACATCAGTAAATGCAAGTGTTATAAACAGTATTATAATAGGGTTCATTCAAAAATTATGTCCTTGGTAAATCCTCTTATTCCTGAGCTCTTATGGGGCTAACTATCAAATTACAATCTGTAAATCTAGGAGTCAATGATATTTTTATTTCTTTCTTCAATGTTAATAAAAAGGTTTCTTTGTGTTTTGAGTTGTTTTACTATCCTTTAGAACAGCATTCAAACCTTTTCCTTGACAACAGAACTCACAGTGATCACATCCTTAGTGGGCAAGTTCCCTAAATTTGAATGAAACTCATGTGACTCTTTTTACTTTGTAAGCTGCTTGGACAGCTCAGTTTCTGGAGATACTATAAAACTCATGTAAAGGTATTTACAATGCTGCAATAACATCATTATTTAAAGCACATGGTTGTGTATAAAATTGTTGGCTTAAGCATGTAAGACGATGGTTATTTATGAAGTTCTTAAGAAAAAAAAACCTTCAACTCAGACACTACAATTCAGCTATAAGCTCTTTGGTTACCATATTACGAACATATTAACAAAAGTCTCTAGGGGCAAAGCTTAGGGAGTCACACTCTCCTACTAAGAAAGGATAGGATCACCTACCCTCTCCTGGTCTTTTTAAACTTCATGATGATGGCAAAATATCTAGGCTTGTATAGCATAAATTATATCTCTTACCATGTCATTACACTGGTTCAATTCTTTCATGCATTTTGTGATACTGTTCTCACTCAACTCAAGTACCAGAACAACCTATTATTATCTTCATCTGTCCATTAATTGCATCTGAAAGAACATTTCTTTAACATGTTATGAATAGGAAAGTAACCTGTATTTGAATATCAATCCAGAAAGTTGGCAGTACAAAAAGGCAACCATGGCTGTGAGTATTTGTAATCACAACATGTAAGAGGACAAGTACCTTTAAAATTACATCCTTTGTAAATACTGTTATTTGAATCTGAAGTTCAAGGTGGCCTTAGGTTATATATTGGGATATATTGGGATATCTCAAAAGCCTAAGGACTAGGAATTTATAACAATGGTACATCATTTTCTATGCATGGTCTAGGACTGGTATGAATACTAACATAAAAGGAGAAAAAAAGAAGATGAAAGAAGAAAGAGAGAAAGAAAGAAAGAAAGAAAGAAAGAAAGAAAGAAAGAAAGAGAGAGAGAAAGGAGAAAGAAAGAAAGAAAGAAAGAAAGAAAGAAAGAAAGAAAGAAAGAAAGAAAGAAAGAGGCAGAGAGAGAGAGAGAGAGGGAGAGAGAGAGAGAGAGAGAAAAGAGAAAAAAAATATTTTATAGGACCCAGAGCTATGCTACATAATGATGACATCATTCAATTATCTTGCTTCATGAGTAATATCCACCAAGAGATAAGGCAGATGACTTTGTCTGGATCACGTCCATGGATACAGCAAAGAAACATTCAAATGACACAAAGACACTATGTAATTGCTTTGAAGAAATATTTCTCAGCTGAAGGATTAAATTGAATTGGTAAAGGAAAACATCATTTTGGGACTTTAGATAATGTATTTTTCATATATTTTCATTGATCCCATCAGCAAACAATTTAAAATCTATATTATTTTTCAGGACACATGAATACTTAATTAATTAAAAAGATCCCATTGAGTCTCCACATTTTATATTTAAAACTGACAAGTGATTAAGATGATTACTAAGCCTTAAACACATTTGAGGTGTGTGTGTGTGTGTGTGTGTCTGTGTGTGTGTGTGTGTGTGTGTGTGTGTGTGTGCGCGCGCGCATGTGCACATTTTATGGATAGGCACATGTACACATATGTGTACAGTAGTGCATCCAGAAACCAACATAGAATGACAGGGGTACTACTCTGTCAAATCTTACCTTATTCCTCTGAGGAAAATCCTCTAACTGAAAATGTATGAAAGCTGATACCCAGCCCAAGAGATGTGTCTGTCTCTGTCTCCTTATCTACGTGATTAAATAAATGTCAGTACAAACTTGGCCAGATTTCACAGAAGCTAAGAAGTATGGAATTCTGTTCAGCCCTAACAGGTATTTGATGCACATGAGTTATTCTGCGCAGCAATAAAGTTGGGCTATGTATAGGTAATGATTCAAAAATTTTTCTGAATAGCAGTTCAAAGATTGTGTAAGATGTGGCAAAGAATTGTTACCAGAAAAAAAAAAATAGAAAAGGTATATTATATATAACCCATTCAAATTCTGTTTCAGTCTGAATATGCTTCAGACAGTGTCTGACATTTAGTAGGACGTCTTCACATCACCCACTAAAGTAAGATTTCTTTATCCCCCGATTGTGCCATGATTGATTTCATTGTTTTAAGCAAAGGCTAGTAAGAATTTGGAAAGCAAGAGATCCATGTTCAGGACACCTTGACCCTGAAATGTTACCTGTCTTATCAGCGCACACAAACATTTTGCGTTAGTCAATTAGCCCAGAATTTGGCTCTTTTCTGATCCCACTTATCAGAAGACTGAATTTTGTTAGCTTTCTATACATGTCCATGAGTGAAAAGAGAGTGTGTTCTCCTATTAACAGTTTGTATCTCTCTGAAATTTAGTTTTAGTAGATTTCCTTGCTTCTACAACTTTCTGATAGATTTAAATATAAATGAATGTTTATTTTAGCTTATGCTGCTTTTATTAGAGGGAGCACTCTGTTTCCTCAGACTGCTTAGTCCTAACAAGAAGTATATAGTCACTTATTTTTTACGTATGTGTTTATTCAGACTCCTTGTCTCTAAATTTTATTTGAAAAGTGTAGTATAAAAACTCCAGGAACAGTGTGTTTTGCATGTGTATTCACAGTATGTATAATATTACAGACACAGAGAGAGAGAGAGAGAGAGAGAGAGAGAGAGAGAGAGAGAGAGAGAGATAACACATTTAGTCTTATTCTCCTTTATTTCAATTTGTGTACTAACCATGAAATAAGTTTTAAATATCAGCCACACTTTTGCCGCAGATGACACTGTTTAAAACAGCCAGTATTACAAAAGTATCCCCTAGCTCCCATAGAAAATGGGAAGCGAGCTAAAATAAGTGTCCATCTTTATGTATGTATGTATGTATGCTTAACAGCATATACAGCTGTAATTAATATACATCTGCAGGAAGTAATAATTGAGAATAAATGAGATATTTTGAATGAAAATCTCTCCTAAGATAGCATCCAAAACTATTCCAATTTTAGCAAGCTATCCCACATTCACAACTGTCATCAGATCAGAAAAGTATCACTGCCAACTTCTTGAATTCTTCATCCTCTGTGACAGGTGGTGATTTCTGTTCCCTTGAGTAATATAGACAGTATAAGTGCAAGTCAGCTGGTATTTCACACACCTAATGGAATATCTCCATTAAAATCTTATTACTAATTCAGTAGACACTCAGAATAGCACAGGTACTCTATGACAAGGTTGTGCTTGTTTATAGTTAATGTAATGTTTAGGAAATTATTATATGTCTTTAAATTTAAGCAACATATTATCTAAATTACATAATTTAAATATAGTCATTATAAATTAGATGTATTTCATACTTCCAACATAAGGGAAATTTCTATGTCATCCATAAAAAATCTGTTAATATTGTATGAATTTTAATTTTCCAATTTTATTTGGGCAATAATTTATTTATGATCCTAATGCTGTTATACTTTCTTTGTACCTTGAAGAGGTTAAGTCTTGCCTGGTAATTTTTTTTTGAACAGACTAGATGAAATATATTTTATTAGATTATTTAGTGAGCTAGAGGAATACTATTTTAGATGCCATCAATTTTAAACTGCCACAATACATGATATTAAGCTTAATGTTAGTTATCTGAATGCTTATATATAAAAATATAATGCATATTTATATGTACATACCCATGTAAATACTTAAATACACATGAATGTACAGAAATTTTCTAAAAATATTTTACTTGCTTGTTTTACATAACAGATTCTAGCAAAAGAAACAAAAAGACAGAGCTAAGTAATATCTGTTTCATTTTTCTTATTCTATGAATCAAAAATTTTAGTGACAACCATGAAGGAAGGAATCCCTAAAATAGAGTCAGTAGTAAGGCATGGGCCAAAAAGTTAAAAAACTATAGAAGTTGGAAAAAATAATGAGAAATGATATTTGTGCTCTAATGGATTAGAGAATTCAAAGAAAGTTTATACATATATATGTGTGTTTGTGTGTGTGTGTGTATGGTGTGTCTTGTGTCTGTGTTTGTGTGTCTGTGTCTCTGTGTGTGTGTGATAAATTAGTTTTTATGTGTTTACTACATATATAACAGTTTTCTATATGTCTCTAAATGTTTACTATATATACACACATATACAATATATACACATATAACTACATATATATGTATGATAAATTAGTTTTCTTACAAAAGGGAAAAAAAGGACATAGCTATTTGACTATTTACTGCATATCATTATGTGCATTTAAAAGGCATTCTGTTTTAAGAACTTGCATTTCCTATGAAATAAAAGCAAAATTGTCTGATTTCAGCGGTGGTTCTTTAATAGTAAATAAAAGAAAACACATTCCAAATTCAATCTCTTCAAACTTTATTCATTGTAAATATTCTTTTAATTCCTTCTCTTCAAAACAAGGTCAGAAACTTCAGTTTCTTTTCAAAGATATTGGTAATATTTCTTTTTTCTAATGGCCCATTATCTTCCTTGAATGCTTCTTTTGTTTAGGTCTATCCACTGCGTCTTAGCTTTTCTCTTCTTGCTTTACTTCTTTCTCAAATTATTCAATAAACCACACTCTTTACTTCTTCATGGCATTATCTACCTCTTTCTTCCATTATTATTCTGTTTGTGTATATGTGTGTGTGTGTTCGTTCCTGTGTCTGTGTATGTCTGTGTGTGATTGTGTGTTTGTGTGTATTATATACATATATGTGTATATATATGCATATATTTATACATTCAATATACATAATTAAAACTGAAGCTTTATGTATGCTAGGAAAGTGATCTCTCCCTGAATTACTTCCCTCCAACAATTCATTATGGTTGGTGTTTATGTTTTCATGTGCCCGTCAAATATGGGTTTTGTACACCAATTAAAGACATCATTGGAAACAAGCCACCAAGGATAGAAATCTGAATAAAAATGAACATTAACAAAATCCCACTGTGTTTTTAGCTCCTACGAATTGCTTCAGAGTTGTAATTTTTTTTGCTTGTTTGTCCTAATTGTGTTTTATCTGGATGTATACATCCCTAGGAATTTTCTGTCAACACACTTAGCCTGGCAGGTTTCACTACAGGAATTATAACAGTAGCCAAGTATCTCAAACTCAATAAACCCTCAGAAGTTCATGGTTGCTAAGCTGGAGACATGGTTAGATGTTTTATAAACTATCATACTCAGTTCACTCAAACTAATCTCACAAATACCTCTTCTTCATATAGTAATAACAAACTATTAATTGTACTACCTATTATCTAAAGTCTAGTTTACCTGAGAAAATTATCCTTGTTATATCCATATACTTGACTATAGTAACTTTGATAGTTCATGTTACTTTCCTCATTCCCTTTCATGAAATGAATTAACTAGGCAGAAATAGAGTAAACAAACTAGTCTATGATTTCCAAGATAATAAATGTGGGAAGTATCAATCCAAGGAGTCTCATTCAACCGTCTGTTTTTACTGTCTATGTTGTCAAAGTATTGGTAATGTGACAGAGCTCTTAAAAGAACCATATTACTGGTCCTTTAAGTTGGGAATCTTCACTCTCTTAGATACCTATTATCCTTAGGTTCTGTCTTCTAATTGTGTCCTGGAGGTCATGGATGTTTTGGGTTAGGAGCTTTTGCATTTTGTATGTTCTTTTACTGTTGTGTCAGTGTTGTCTATGGTATCTTCTGCTCCTGAGATTCTCTCTTCTATCTCTTATATTCTGTTCATGGAAAAAAGACAGCATTTTCAACAAATGGTGCTGGTTCAACTGGCAGTCTACATGTAGAAGAATGAGAATTGATCTATTCCTATCTCCCTGTACAAAGCTCAAGTCCAAGAGAATCAAGGATCTCCACATAAAAGCAGATACACTGAATCTAATAGAAGAGAAAGTGGGGAAAAGTCTCGAACACCTGGGTACAGGGGAAAAGTTCCTGAAGAGAGAACACCAATGGCTTATGCTCTAAGATCAAGAATCAATAAATGGGACCTCATGAAATTGCAAAGCTTCTGTAAGGCAAAGGACACTGTCAATAGGACAAAACAGCAACCAACAGATTGGGAAAAGATCTTAACCAAACCTATGTCCGATAGAGGGCTAATATCCAATATATACAAAGAACTCAAGAAGTTAGACTCCAGAAAACAAAATAACCCTACCAAAAAATGGGGAAAAGAGCTAAACAGAGAATTCTCAACTGAGGAAATTCTCAGGGCTGAGAAGCACCTAAAGAAATGTTCAACATCTTTAGTCATCAGGGAAATGCCAACCAAAACAAGTCTGAGACTCCACCTCACACCAGTCAGAATGGCTAAGATCAAAAATGCAGGTGACAGCAGATGCTGGCGAGGATGTGGAGAAAGAAGAACACTCCTCCACTGTTGCTGGGACTGCAAGCTGGTACAACCACTCTGGAAATCAGTTTGGC
>CM052712.1:44502641-44530398 GCA_028551405.1 Uromys caudimaculatus
GGATTATATTAAAGCAATGTTCTTGTAGATGTAATTAATGGACAGATGAAGATAATAGAGGTTGTCTGGGAACCTAAGTTGAGTAAGAACAGTATCATAAAATACATGAAATAATAGAATCAGTGTGGTTACATGGAAAGGGACTGAATTTATGCTATACAAGCCAAGATATTCTTACAATAACCAGACGGTACAAAAAAAGATTAACAGAGGGAAGGTGACTCCCTATTTTCCTAGTAGGACAGTATGACTCTCAGCTCTGCCCCTGGAAAATTTTATTTTGGTTTTCTCTTTATTTTATTTATTTTTTCTTGAAGCAAGCCAGGTCTGGACTGAAACTCAAAATTTGCCATTCATGGGATCACCAGGGTATAATAGTAAGTATGTGCATAGTACACTCATCAGAGAATAAAGTTTTACTATTTAAGATCATCATTGTATTCTGATTAATGAGCCATCAAACCATTGCCCTCTTTTGATAATGTTTATTATAGAAGAAGGCTTTTGAAAAATGAAACAGGTTATGTTCCGGGTTAAAGTTGAAATAATTAATACAATTAATAAAGAGAATATTTGTATATTATTCATATATAATAGTTCATATTTCCATTAGTGATATCTTCTCTAGTATGTGCAAATTAAATAAGTTACATAGACTAGGCCAGGGAAGCAGGGAGGGTAACTGCAGTTTTCATCTCTCCCTCTACTCTTCCAATTCTAAATCCAAATCCCTGAGAGTCTCAATTTCATGTCTGTAGGAGACTACCTGCTTTTTCCTATCCTCCTTCTCCAGCCTTTCCATCTCCTTGGGTTCAGTGAGATTTTTCTCTTACCACCTTTCTCCTCACTCACCCTGTTATATCAGTGCCCAACACCAGCAGATAATTTTTGGGAACCTGCAAGACAAGCCTGCCAGAGAAGCAAGTAGGCCAACTGACTAGGTAGGAAAGCTCAAATGTTCCTTCTGCCACCTCTCCTCCATATCCAATTACCCTGCTCCATCCTCGGGTCTGTATCAGACAACTTGTTACAGTCTTACCTCATGCTCTATCCACACTCCCAAAGGACTAGTAGATCCTTGTAGAAAATGCTACTTTCCATCCTCCTGTGGAACAATTTTCTAGCACATTCTAATTACCAAGTATAGTTCCTAGTATATAGAAATGTTTGCCTGGAGTACTCAGTGGCAAAACCTAACAGTTTCCAAGATGAATTTCTTACTAGGTAACACATAGCCACCATACTCTCTGAAGAACCAGAAAAAGCAACAGAAACCCAGGACCAAAACACTCACTTTACAAAGACAATGCCAGATATCAAGCCATAAAATTGCACTTCTCCCAAACCCAGATGGTTAGGTGCCATTGTAAAAAATATAATGAATAATATCCAGGACAACATGTCTCTATTAGAGCCCTGCAACCCTATTACAGCAGGCCAAGAATATTGCACAGTAAGTAAAGCACAAGACAAAGAACTTAAAATAGCCTTTATGAATATGATTGAGGTCCTCAATGAGGAAATGAATAAATCACTTAAAGAAATCTATGAAAACAGAAATAAGCAGTGAATGGAAATGGATAAATCAGTTCAAGATTTAAAACTAGAAATAGAAACAATAAAGAAAACCCAAATGAGGAAAATCTGAAAATTATGAATTCAAACAGAAAGTGTAGAAGGAAGCTTCACTGACAGAATACAGACAATCAAAGAATTACTGGAATTGAAAAAGGGATAGAAGAAAGAAAGAAAGAAAGAAAGAAAGAAAGAAAGAAAGAAAGAAAGAAAGAAAGAAAGAAAAACACAGAATAACAGAATAAAGAGGAAAACAGGATCCATCCTTCTGCTTCCTCCAAAAAAATACACTTTAACATTAAGAATCAACTAACCATGGCACTTAAGAGTTCACTGAGAAAGAAGCAACAATCATGGACCATGTATGGGTCTGAGATAGATCCTCTGTGTACAAGCTATGGTTATGTAGCTCTGTGTTCTTGTGGGACCCTAACCCCAGGAATGGGGGTGCCTCCAACTCTTTTGCCTGCCCTTGGGACCCTTTTCCTCCCAATGGTAAGCTTTATCTAGGCTTGATATGAGAATTTGTACCTGATTATTATTGTAATTTTTTATGCCATGTTTCAGTTGATATTCACAAGAGATCTTCTCTATCTTTTTTTATATAGGAGTTGAGAAGTTGATCTAGGGGAGAGGGGAAAGGCAGCTGCGAGAATTAGAAGTTGGGGAAACTCTAGTAAGATGGATGTAATGTAAGTAAATAAAAATGAAAATAAAAAAATAAAAGAATAAACATCACCTCAATTGGCATAGATTCTGTCACCAGCTATCGCTACCTCCCTCTGACAATTCATTTGTGTGTTGAAAGACTCTTGGACATGATTCTCTGCTTTTGCATCATATGAACACCCATTATTTAAACTTCACTGTAGTCACAGTAAGATACGTGCTACAAACTGAAAAAGACTTTCATTTGCATGTGAGAAATTGTCTCCCCTGAGACAATCACAAATGCACACATGCTTAAAGTACTTCGACTTCTCCCAAGAGAGTGCACTCTAACTTGCAGGAGACAATTCTTGGGTAGAGGGTTTTTGAAGGAATGCTTTAACCTCAGATTTGCTTATACTGAAAATTTAAGAACCATTTTTTTTTTTTTAGCAGAAGTGATATTTGAACTCGACTAACTAATATATCTATCTTAAAATTTTCTTATGAATAATATATGAACAAGTGGTATTTTAATTTTTGAAATAGATTGGCCCTGATTAGAAATCAGAAGATGCTAACGTCCTGTTAGATTTTTATTTATTATGTAATGCATCACTTCGCACTTGGGTTTTGGAAGACCTCAGCTTTCCCTTACTCGGGTCTTTACACCTTCCCTTTACAGGAGAATTTACACAGAAAAACTACGTAAAACCTTCTTCCATTTGTTATATAAGGTAAAACTTAAATGGCATACTCTTTTGGTAAGACCTTCTGTTCATTTGTTTGCTTTGCATTTTCCCTGAAAGAAATGGGTACAAAAATCTAAAAAAGTAATTGCATGCAGGAACTAGAAGGACATGTTAGGTTCTGTAATTTTACCAAAATTTGTAATTGGTTACCAAAAGTGTAGCATCATGATCTTCAGTAGGCATCTCAATGTTTCTGCTTTTGTCTGCTAACAGGGTGAATTTTGAGAGCATTTCTTTAGTGCTGTTGTGTCTAAATCATCTCATAACAACCTAGGCATCTAAGTTGTCTCTGACAGTGAAACACAAAACATTCTAAAACACTTCCCCCTCTTGGTTGCACATCCTACTCTAAGATTGGATTAATTATATAAGTATACTTTTTGTTTTAGGGCTGATATTTCATTTTGTACTTGAAAGCACTCTTCAGAAAGTCACTAGAACTTTAATATAATCTTATCGAGAATGTAGATGTAGTATATTTTTATTACTGTATACAGAGGTCAACAGCCAACTCTTGATGTAAGGTAATGTACGTGTGTTAATATAGGTGTCAGACTCAAAGGTACTTTCCCAAAGAGCTTAAGCCAAACCTATCACACATTTGGGTAAAGGAGAATTACTCTGAAATACTTGTCTACATTTTTCTTTGTTTTTCCACTGAATCACAAAAGAGAAATACAAAATATTGAAATCAGACATGAAGAAATACAAACATATCCTACACCATGAATTATTTTTGTATGTAAAGATCACTTTGACCATGTCCTTTGTGATATATGACATATTGTATCTGAGAGGGGAATAGGTAGAAACTTGTAATGTGATGTTCTTCTTAGGCATGGGCTACTGGATTTAGCCCTGTGACTACTAAGTAACTATTTTCACTATTACTCTTTCTATGTAGAGATTAATTAGTATTTCTTTCATCCATCTTAACCTCATTGAAAATGAAAAAATGTAAGTTCTCTCATTCATTGAAAATCATTTTCTTTCCACACTATTCAACAGTGCAATATAATTCCTTCTGTCTTTTCTTGCTCTGTCAGACACCTGGAATTCTAGCACTTGCTTTGCCAGCTGTACTTCTGACGTCATCCTCCATGATTTCTTCACTTCCCCATTGTCTTTTGCTCAGTCCTTTCTGGTGACCTGTAAAACAATTCAAAGTGCTCATTCAATTTACTAGCATTGTGCATGAAGTCATTGAAATCATCCTGCCCTGAGTTTTCCTGATTACACCTCTGAGTCCTTTGCCATTCCTTCAATTCTTTCCTCAGGGTTTACAAGATGCTTCCACTTAGTCATCTGTGAGCTCATCAAGAAGGATTGTGTGTTTGCCAGAAAGTTTCTCATTCTTGCTTTTTTAGCCTTCTTTATACGCTTTCCTTCTTCACTTTATTTTTCTGAAGCCATTGGTTTCACCGATGAACTTAATTCTAACTGAATGAAACAAATTCTAACCCAATTTGTTTACAAAACTGTAACACAATTATTTTTTTTAAATGAAAGGCATTTCTGGCCAATCCGATCCAATCACATAAGAGAAAACTTCAGTGAAGGGGAAGAATGGATAATTATTTTTATAAGATTAACCATATAGTGTATCATTTGAATTCTGTAGAGGCCTCGTTATGTTTGTTTTGTCATGTTGTAAGTATAAAATTCAAGTTCTCATTATAATACTTGTAGTTTATTGCAACATTTTATATAAGAGAAATTTGAAGTATTTTCTATTATATTTATGTTATTTCATGCTTCTAATGTAGTTATACTATTTCTCCTTCCTTTACTCCCTACCAAGCTTTCCCATATAATCCTCCTTGCTGTTTTTCAGAGAATTTTTCATTTACATTTTTCTAAAGTTATTTATTTAAAATCTACCAAGCATATAAATATTTGCCTCTGATTTTAATGAGACTTTTTTCAGGCTACTTTCCATTTAAGGGAGTAGGTTAGAAGCTATGGCATGTAACCAATGAAAAAGAAAAATCAGGATTTTTTTATAAGTAGGCTGTATTCCTATAAAGAAAAAGAAAGTGACGGATATCCACTTGTACAACACAACTCACACCACACTGATCAACAGTAAATGGCAACTAGAAGCAGTTTCCTCATTGGTATTAATGGTGGAAGAACAGCATACTGGAAATAGATTTTCCAGGTTGCACATGTGTGATGGTCACTCTAATGCAACATGGCCAGAGGGAAAATTGGAGCAGCACAGACTGTGCATGCTCAAAAGTGTGGAAAGAATGCTTGAATCTGAGGTTCTCCCGAATTGCCCTGGAGTGAAAATAGCTCAATAAAGATGCCACCACTGCTTGCAAAAGGGACATGGAACCAGTGATGTGCTCTGAAGCCTGAATTTATTTGATGGTCATAGGAGGCCACAGGGGTGATGAAGTAATTAGTACTAGACACTCAGCTCCTTACTGGGACACAAGTGAAGTATACACATGCTATCTGATACATTAACCCTAGGTTGCTTGCTGTTTCAACCTATGTGGTTCTGAATTTGGATTTTCCATTTTACTGGACAACATAAATTCATACAATGCACTTTACCAAGAAAACCACATAAAAAAAAATCAAACAAAAGTATGATAGAAAAAGCAAAGACTGAAGAATAGTTCCATTTCAATAGATGAACAACACTACAAAGAAACAAACAAACAAAAATATGGGGCACTGAATATTTCTGGGAAAGAAATAGATCTGAAAACTAAAATGGATCAATGAGGATGAGCCTTTAGTGATTTGTCTTTCATCTGATAGTGTGGTTTATATTATACATATATAACAAAGGCCGGGGCTGCAATCTTCATTATTACCTTGTGACACAATGGTATGTAGTGTAAACTTAAAGATATAGGATCTAATAGGAAAAAAATTGAACAATTAGTACTATGACCTTGAAGTACTCTGTTTCTACTATACATTGCTTCCTTGAGGCTCTTTCTTTACAAACATTTTCATATATATACCTATATACATACATGTTTATATACATACATATATACACATATCTTTCTTGTATACATATATATCTACATATAAATGTATATGAAAATGTGTTTAACAGAGATATCTGCATGAGCAGAAAGACTACCTTAACTTTCACCAAAATGATAGAGCTAACTGACATTATAAACCAAATGGACCTAACAGATATTTTTAGGACATTTCATTTGAACACAAAGTAATATAGCTTCCTTTTAGCACCTATGAAACTTTCTCCTAAACAAACCACATATTAAGACACAAACCAAGTCTCAACAGCTATAAGAGAATTGAAATGACATTCTATGTCCTATTTGACTACAATGCATTAAGCTTGGGTATCAGCAAAGTAATATTACAAATTCATGGAAATTGATCAACTTAGTACTGAATGGAAAATGAATAAAGTAATAAATTAAATACTTTATAAAATTGAATAAAAATAAATACACAAAATACCCAAACTTATGAGACGCAATAATAGAAGTTCTAAGAGCAATTTCATAGCCCTAAGTACTTACTTCTAAAATAAAAAAAAGGACATATCACATACTAATAGCTTAACAGTATTCCAGAAAAATCTAGAAAAAAAGGAAGAATCACACCCAATAGGAGTAAACAGATAGAAATAAACAAACTCTCGACTGAAATAAATAAAATAGAAATAAAAAATAATATAGTGAATCAATGAAAAATGAAATATCTAAATTAACAAACATAGAGATGAAAAGGGGGACATAACAAGAGAAACCCAGGAAATCCAGAGGAACATAAGGACATACTTTAAAAAACTGCATTCCCCCAAACTGAAAAATCTAAAGGGATGAATAATATTCTCATTACATATGAGTTAAAAAGTTAAATCAATAGCACATAAACAAGTTAAATAAACGTATAGGCCCTAATGAAATATAAGCCATCATTAAAAGTCTCCTCTAGCCATGCCCCCCAAATAAACCACAGGGCCATATGTTTTAACACAAATTCTACCAAACACTCAAAGAAGAGTTAATAATAATATTCTTAAAATTATGCCACAAAAATAAACAAAAGCAACACTGCTTATTAATTTTAAAAGGCCATAGTTACCATGACATGCAAACCAGAAAGGAAGAGAGGAAGAGAGAGAGAAAGAAAGAGAGAGAGAGAGAGAGAGAGAGAGAGAGAGAGAGAGAGATTTGATTATACATCAATGTTCCCTGTAAAATGGATGAAAAATTCTCAATGAAAAAAAACTTTTGGGGGTCCTTTATGTCTACTATCATATCATCTGCAAATAGTGATACTTTGATGTTTTCCTTTCCAATTTCTCTCCCTTGATCTCCTTTTGTTGTCTAATTGTTCTAGATAGAACTTTTGAGTACTATATTGAATAGATAGAGTGGGCAATTTAGTCTTGTCCAGGATTTTAGTAAAATTGCTTCTTGTTTCTCTCCATTTCATTTGATGTTGGCTGCTGGTTTGATATATATTGCTTTTATTATGTTTAGGTATGTGCTATGAATTCCTGATCTGTCTAAGACTTATAACATGGGGGAGTGTTTCTGTGTATTGAATCATCCCTGTATCCCTGGGATGAACACTACTTGATTATGGTGAATGATCCTTTTGATGTGTTCTTGGATTTAGTTTGCAAGAATTTTAGTAAGCATTTTTGAACCGATATTCATAAGCGAAATTGGTCTGAAGTTCTCTTTCTTGGGTTTTTGTGTGGTTTAAGTATCAGAATAACTGTGGCCTTATATATAGATATCCAAAATTCCACCAGAGAACTACTGTAGTTGATAAACCACTTCAACAAAGTGGATGGATATAAAATCAACTCAACCTGATCAGTAGCTTTCCTTTATATATATGATAAACATGCTGAGAAATAAATTAGGGAAATAACACCTTTCACAATAGCCACCAATACCAAAAAATATCTTGGTATAACTCTCACCAAGCAAGTGAGAGATCTGTATGACAAGAATTTCAAATCCCTGAAAAAAGAAATTGAAGAAAATCTCAGAAAATGAAAAGATCTCTCATGCTCATGGATTGGTAGGATTAACATAGTGAATGGCCGTCTTACCCAAAGCAACCTACAAATTCAATGCGATTCCCATCAAAATTCCAACACAATTCTTTACAGACATGGAAATAGATATTCTCAAGTTCATATGGAAAAACAAAAACAAACAAACAAACCCAGGATAGCAAAAACTATTCTCAATAATAAAAGAACTTCTGGGAGAATCACCATCCCTGCCCTCAAGCTGTATTACAAAGCAATAGTGGGAAAAAAAAACCTGCATGGTATTGGTACAGAGACAGACAGGTCGATCAATGGAATAGAATTAAAGACCCAAAAGTAAATTCATACATCTATGACACTTAATCTTTGAAAAAGAAGCCAAACACGTACAGTAGAAAAAAGAAAGAATCTTCAATAAATGAACCTGGTCTAACTGGCAGTCTGTATGTAGGAGAATGAAAATTGATCCATATTTATCAACTTGCACAAAGCTCAAGTCCAAGTAGATCAAGCATCTCAACCTAAAACCAGATACAGTGAATCTAAAAGAAGAGAAAGTGGGAAAGAGCCTCAAACTCATTGACACAGAGGATATTTTTTTGAACAGAACACTCAATGGCTAAGTTTCTAAAAAATTTTTTTTTCGAGACAGGGTTTCTCTGTGTAGCCCTGGCTGTCCTGGAACTCACTCTGTAGACCAGGCTGGCCTCGAACTCAGAAATCCACCTGCCTCTGCCTCCCAAGTGCTGGGATTAAAGGCGTGCGCCACCACTGCCCAGCGGCTAAGTTTCTAAAATCAACAATTGATAAATGGGACCTCATAAAACTGAAAAGCTTCTGTAAGGCAAAAGAGAGTGTCAGTGAGGCAAATGGACAACCTACAGATTGGGAAAAATCTTTATTAACCCCACATCCAACAGAGGACTAATATCCAAAATATGAAGAACTCAAGAAGTTAAACTCCAAAACCCCAAATAACCCAATTTTAAAAATGGGGTACACAACTAAACAGAGAATTCACAACAGAAGAATCCGGAATGACCGAGGAAGCACTTAAATGTTCAAACAGCTTCTTCACAGTAACCTTCTGGGGTCCTGGTTTTCCAGACGCCTCTCCCACTACAGCACGCTTTAGCTCAACAACCACCCCGCTATCAATGAGAGGCCTTGCAGACATGGCAGCAACAACCTCGGCCGTGCATGAGAAAGTTACAAAGCCAAATCATCTTGATCTTTTGCTTGCAGGATCCCTCATAGTCACAGTCTATATTGCTCATAGTAGTTTCTCAAACTTTCTTCTGTGGTTTTAAAGCTTAAGCCACCAATAAAGAGATTATGAAACTGTTCCTTTTCTCCCTCCATAGTGGACTCAGTCACTTCAACCCAATTTCCCGCAGCAGAGCAAGATGAGAAAGACCTCGGCAGATGCACACACAGGGACTCATTCTGCTGCCCAAGAGACTGCACTGCAAGGAGCACCTGCACACAGAAACCGGCATCACTACTATACTACCTTAGAGATTACTTTGAAGAATACAGATAAATTGATACTACTGGAATATTTACTGATAGGCAGTCTGGGAAGAAAAGAGGCTTTGGCTTTGTTAGTTTTGATGACCATGATTC
This sequence comes from Uromys caudimaculatus, assembly GCA_028551405.1. Lineage (NCBI taxonomy): Eukaryota > Metazoa > Chordata > Mammalia > Rodentia > Muridae > Uromys > Uromys caudimaculatus. The sequence continues at coordinate 44,512,260 of CM052712.1, forward strand.
TGCAGAAAAAATTGTCTTGCCAAAATACCATACCTTAAATGGTCAAAATGCATAAGTTAGAAAGTCATTGTCTAGTCAGAGGTGGAAACTTTGGTTTGGGGATTCTCATGGTGGTGGTGGCAATTTTGGACCATGAACAAGGAGCAACTTTAGGGGGAATATGATGGATATGGGAGTGAATGTGAATTTGGGGATGGCTAAAATGAGTATGGAGGATGACCTGGAGGTGGCAATTTTGGAGGTAGCCCTGGTTATGGAAGAGGGAGAGGAAGATGTGGTGGTGGGGGGGGACCTGGATATGGCAACCAAGGTGGTGACTCCAGAGGTGATTATGACAGCTATGGAGGAGAAATTATGGAAACTGAAATTACAATGATTTTGGAAATTATAACCAGCAACTTTCTATGGTCCAATGAAGAGTGGAAACTTTGGTGGTAGCAGGAACATGGGAGAACCATATGGTGGAGGGAGCCATAGTCCTGGAGGATGAGGAGGAAGTTGGGGTTAGGGTGGAAGGAGACGATATTGAGCTTCTTCCTATTTACCATGGACTTCACTGTATAAATAGGAGAGGATGGGAGCCCAGAGGTAACAGAGCAGCTTCAGGTTATCAAAATAACTATGTTAAGCAAATTCTTATTTCAGTCATGCATAAATATGCAGTGACATGGCAGAAGACACCAGCGCAGATGCAGAAAGCCATTTTGTGAATGGATTGGATTATTTAATAACATTACCTCACTGTGGAGGAAGGACTGTAAAAAAATAAATAAATAAAAGCCTTTGGGACAGCTTCTTAGCTTTTAATTGTTGTTTCTTTCTAGTGGTGTCTGTAAGAGTGTAGAAGCATTCCTTCTTTGAAAATGTTAAATTTGTAAGTTTCAGGTGACATGTGAAACCTTTTTTAAGATTTTTTTCTCAAAAGTTTTGAAAAGCTATTAACCAGGATCATGGTGTAATAAGATATAACATTTCTTTTTCTTTAAAAAAAAATTAAGTTCATATATAGAGTTAAGAAGCTGTTGTATGGCTGGGCAGTGGTGGCACCCGCCTTTAATCCCAGCACTTGGGAAGCAGAGGCAGGTGGATTTCTGAGTTCGAGGCCAGCCTGGTCTACAGAGTGAGTTCCAGGATAGCCAGGGCTATACAGAGAAACCCTGTCTCGAAAACACCAAAAAAAAAAAAAAAAAAAAAAAAAAAGAAGAAGAAGAAGAAGAAGAAGAAGAAGAAGAAGAAGAAGCTGTTGTACATTTGTGATTTAATAAAATAATATAAAGGGAAAAGAAAAGGAAATGTTCAAAGCTCTTAGTCATCAGAGAAATGCAAATCAAACCAACCCTGAGATTCTATCTCACACCAATCAGAATGGCTAAGATCAAAACCTCAAGTGATAGTACATGTGGGCAAGGATGTGGAGAAAGAGGAAAACTCCTCTACTGCTAGTGGGATTGCAAACTGGTACAACCACTCTGGAAATCAATCTGGCAATTCCTTAGAAAATTAGAAATAGTTCTACCTGAAAACCCAGCTTTACCATGCTTCGGCATATACCCAGAAGTTGCCCCACCATACCACAAAGACACATACTCCACCACGTTCATAGCAGCCTTATTTGTAATAACTGGAAACTGGAAATAATCCAGATGTCCCTTGACCGAAGAATGAATACAGAAAGTGTGATTCATTTACACAATGGAATATTATTCAGCTATTAAAAACAAGAACATCATGAATTTTGCAGGCAAATGGATAGAACTAGAAAATATTCTGAGTGAGATAACACAGACTCAAAAGGACATGATGGTTTATACTCACTGATAAGTAGATATTAGCCAAAAAATACAGAATCCTAGGATACAACCCACAGATCTTAAGAAGTATAACAAACAGAAATGCTCAAGAGAGAGGGCTTCAATTTCACTTAGATGGGGGAAGGAAATAATCACTGGAGACAGAGGTATGGCAGGACCTGGGCGGAAGAGGGGTGCAGCAGGGGAAAAGTGAACAGGATCAGATATGGTGGGGGCACAGGAGAAAAGCCCAGAAGGCCAAGAGAATAAATGGAAATAAGCAGCCTCGAGGAATGGGAGGTGGAGGGGGGTGCTAAAGAATATACCAGAGACCCAGGGGTTGACATACTCTTAGCTTTCATTGGGGGTGACCTTAGCCAAAATGCTGAACATTGGGGAAAGGGAACTCTAAGAGTCAACCTCCAATAGATAGAGTGTCAAGGGGAAGGACATAGTTACTAACCCACTGTCAAAATTACTGACCCAGAATTGTTCCTGTCTAAAAGAACTGTAAAGGCAAAAATTGAGAAGAGACTGAAAGAAAGGAGGTCCAATAAACAGTCCAACTTGGGATCCATCTCATGTGGGGACATCTAGGCCTGACACTACTATCCTGTAAAATGCTTACAAATGGGAGCCTGGCATGGCTGTCCTCTGAGAGGCCCTACCAGCCACTGACTGAGACAGTAGCATATACTTAAATCCAACCATTGAACAGAAGTCACAGACCCCTGCGATTGAATTAGGGGAAGGGTTGAAGAAGCTGAAAAGGAGAGTGACCCCATAAGAAGACCAAAAGTTTTAACTAACCCAGACTCCAGGGAGTACACGAAGACTAAGTCAACAACCAGGAGCATACAGGGTTGGTTCAAGGCCCCTGGCACATATGTACCAGAGGTCTGCCTGGTCTGTCCTCAGTGGGAGAAGATGTGTTTAATCCTCAAGAGATTTGACACCCCAGGGAAGGAAGAGATTTGGAGGGGGAGCACCCTCTGAGAGGCAAGGGGGAAGAAGAATGGGATGAGGAACTATGGGAGAGGATCAAGGCAGGGGCAATGACTAGATTGTAAATAAATAAATTAGTTTAAAGAAGAGAATACTTTCAAACCAAATGCAACATATGGTCAAAGAGATCATCCACTATGATCAAGTGTGCTTCCTTCCAGGGATTCAGGAATTATTCAACATAAGTAAATGGATCAATATGATCTATCATATAAACAAGCTGAAAGAAAAGGAAATGATTACATGCAGAAAAAACTTTTCCCAAAAAATTCAACTGCTCTTTGTGGTAAAAGACATTGAGAGAACAGGAAAACAAGGGACATACCTCGGCAAAATAAAGTCAGTTTACAGCATGGCCATAGCCAACATTAACTTCAATGGAGAGAAATGCAAAGCAGCACCACTAAAGTCAGAAAGAAGGTTGTCTACTCACCCCATACATATTTAATATAGTATTTGAAGCTTTAAGTATAGAAATAAGGCAAGTGAAGGTCAATGAAAGTGGTTAGAAAGGAAGAACTCAAAGGTCTTTATTTGCAGATAATATGATAATATACATATGTGACCCTAAAAATGCCTCTAGGAAACTCCTGAAGCTGATAAACACTTTCAACAAAGTAATTGCATACAAAACTATCTCAAAAAATCGATAGCTTTCCTATATATAAATGACAAATGGATTGAGAAAGAAATCAGGGAAAGAACACCTCTCAAAATAGCCTCAAGTTATATCAAATATCAAAGGATAACACTAAACAATCAAGTGAAAGATTCATATGATAAATACTTCAAGGTATTGAAGAAGGTATCAGATGATGCAAAGATCTCCTATGCATGGATTGGTAGGGTTAATATAGTAAAAGTTGCCAACCCACTAAAGGCAATATACAGATTCAATGTAATTTCCATCAAAATTTGACTGTAATTCTTCATAGATCTTGACAGGCAATTATCAGTTAAATATGAAGAAATAAAACAAACAGAATAGCTAAAACAATGTTGAACAATGAAAGAACGCCTGACAGTATGGCTGTCCCTGATACCAAGCTGTATTGCACAGCTGTAGCAGTAAAATCAGCATGTTATTGGCACAAAAACAGGCTTGGTGATCAATAAAATGGAATTAGAGGCCCAGACATAAATCCACATACCGATTGAAACCTGATTTTTAATGAAAAATCATAAATACACACTGGAAAAAGACAATGTCTTCAACAAATGGTCCTGGCCAAAGTGGGTGACTGCATGTAGAAGAATCCAAATAGATTTGTATTTATCATGTTACCCCAAAACTCAAGTCAAAATAGATCAAAACCAACAGTGACAAGTCATCAGATGCCTGAATCTGAAAGATTCAAAAAATCTTTGTGGGGGAATAGCCTTGAACTCATTGGCACAGGAAAATATTTCTGAAAAGAATACCGTTATCACAGTCACTAAGATTATAAGGTAAAAATTGGACCTTATGCAACTGAGAAGCTTCTATATTACAATGGACACTGTCACTGAATAGAGTCAGTCTACAAATTGGGTAAAAGGTTTTACCCACTACACATTCAATAGAGGACAAATACCAAAAATATATTTTAAAAAGTCAATATCTATGTATCAACAAAACAAGTAAACCAATTAATAAATGGGTTACAGATATAACAAAGAACTCTCCAAAGAGAAAACACAAATGGCTGGGAAATAGTTAAATACATGATTGACATCCTTAGCATCAGAGAAATGAAAATCAAATTTACTTTGAAAATTCATCTTATACCATTGAGACTGGACACTATAAATAAAACAACTGACAGCTCATGCTGAAGATGCTGTAGAGTAATCAGCCTCTGCTGCCTGGACTTCACACTTGTACTGTCATGATGGAAGTCAGTGGATCAGCAAGATGAGAATCAACCTATCTCAAGATCCAGCCTTACCATAGTTGGGTTTATATTCAAAATACAACCAACACACTTTACCAATTGTGCTCATTGCTTCTTTATTCAAAATAGCCAGAAGTTTGGAACAATTTAAATTTCCCTTCACCGAAAAATAAGGAAAATATGGTTCATTTACATAATGAAATATTATTCAGGTGTTTGAAAATGAAATCATCAAATTCACAGGTAAATAAATGGGACTAGGAATAAACAATATCGGAAAAAAACATACGAAACCATGAAATTCACAGGTAAATGGATGGAACTAGGAAAAAAACAAAATAAAAATCAGAAAATCATAAGAAATCACGAAATTCATAGATAAATGAATAGAATGAGAAACAAGCAAACCCCAAAACATAGATCTAGTCTTATTGTATCATTTTGTTCTTAATAACAAACACCATATTAATCATTTATATTCATTATTTAATAATGGTTTTATTCAGATTTTTATATTTTTAAATGAGTGTCTTTCTCCTGGGTGAGTGTGTTTTGTTTGTTTATATTGCGGGTTGAGATATAGGATAAGAAAGAGAATTGTTACCTTGGGATATGTCCTTTCCCACTTGGGTGTTTTTAAAGGTTCCAATTTTGGTGTATGATAGTAAATAATGATGTCAATTCCCTTAAGTAATAATTTTCAACTCTGGTATAATATTATAATTAGCTTGGAAGGTTTGAAAAATCCCTGGGCTCAGACTGTTCCCATTGCAATTAAAGTGGGATCTCTGGTGTTGAGATCTAGACATAAGTAGTAGTGTAAATTCCCCAGGTGATTTTAATAGACTGAGAGACTATGTTCTGGACTTATAGTAAAATTTCTTTATTAAATAAATACATAGAATGTGTGTGTGTGTGTGTGTGTGTGTGTGTGTGTGTGTGCGTGCGCGCGCATGCTTGTATGTGCATGTTTGTCTGTTCCCCTGATTTTTTCTGGTTTCATATTTTAATTATCTGTTAATTCATGTATCAATGTCACGTACAGTTGACATTTTCATCAATTTTCTGAGCATATTTTCTATTTTCTGACTTTAGGAAAGCATTAACTTATTTAGAAGTACACTAAATACCATGTCCTAACATTTTTTAAAGGTAGCAATAAAATGATACCTAATGGCATTGTGCTATACTCATAGTGTCTTACACAGCCATCATCAGAGAAGCTTCTTCCTGCAGCAGATGGAAACAAATGCAGAGACTCCCAGAGTGAGAAACCTTGGAACAGTCAGGCCTAAATAGGATGTCTTTAAGAATCCCTTCCCTTAGGCCTCAGGAAGCTCTATAGAAAAGGAGACAGTTAAGAACTAGAGACGACAAAGATCACCAAGAAAGCAAGGCCCCCTAAATCAACATGATCAAATCTCATAAGGACTCATAATGGCAGAAGGAAGATCCTCAGGACCTGTACTGAGCAGGTCTTCTTCATGTATGGTATGGCTTTCAGCTTAATGTTTGTATGGGATCCCAGAGTATGTAAATGGGTGGCTCTGTGATTCTTGTGTCTTCTCCTGGGATCATTTCATTTGGTTTGTCTTGCACAAATCCACTGGGACAGTTTTTGTTTTACCTTATTGCATTTTATTTAGTTACATTTTGTTACTATCCCTCAGAAATCTGTTTCTTAATGAGAGACAGAAACGGAGTAGAACCTTGATGGGACAGAAGGGAAGGAGAGGGGAAATTGGGAAAAGTAGAAAGAGGGGCAATCATAATCAGCTTATACTATGTGAGAAAAAAATTATCTTCCATAAAATTGGGAAAATTAATATTTTTAAAACTATGCTCGATCTCTATATTTTCAGTGGTTTATATTTTGTTAACACTAAAATATATTTTTATATTGTAATTTGCTATTTTTAGGTCAGAAACATTGATTTTGAATAGGGCTATTATTTTACATAATTTCAATGTTTACTCACAAGCAGACCATTAAAATGATGGTACAATATGGACATTTATTATTTATGGAGCCTTATGGCATATTCTTTCTAGCATTTTCTCAGTATTCAAAAGATGATATACTCCACATGACTTTACATTAATTTATAGATGTTGAAACATGTCAGAAGACAACCTGTATCCACAGCCTAGTTTAAAGGTTAACTGAGAACCGTGGGCATCAGGGAGCTTGTTCAAGGCTGATAGTGTTGAAGTTAGATATTCTGATCAGCAGTTCAGCTTTCGGAATTTTTAATACTTGTCAGTATCAATACGAACCAGACAGTTTCTAACACACATGCTCCCAAATCCTACTAGCAAGAATTGCTGAGGAAGCCAGTTTTAGTTTTATTCCCAAATATATTCTGGATATTCTTTAGTTCAATGCACAGGTTAGCGCACAGGCTTATTAGAAATAGTGAACCACCAAAAAGACACTGTCAATCTGTACAGAATATTCTTTGATTCATACTGTGATTTTTTTCTCCCATTTGTCAATAACTTTTCTTAATATGTTCACAGTACTTACAGTTATATGTATTTCCAGTTTTATATGAAAAATCTGTAATTTTTAATGGAAATGTAGATATTAAGGATAGAAATGCTAAAATTATTAAATGTGCCTATATTGGGAATAAATGTACTCATAAGGAAAACCCAAGAATAAATTATGTATGTCTGGCAATCCTCTGAACTACTAAAAGGTATGAAGTTTGACTAATTTTTTTAATCATATAATACTAGACTACAATTTATTAACATACAGAAAGTTATGTTGGTTATGTTGAAACGTTCTTCATCCTGTGATATAAACTTTCTGGCTTATATTCTCATCATTATAATGTGTTTATACAGAATACAATTGAATAAAGAGGAAGAGAGAAAAGAAAACTATTTCTGGTTTAACTTCTCCCTGATGTACGATGTTGTTTATTTTGGAACTCACTGATGAGCAGGACAGTCTCGTCTGAATGGTATCTATTATAAATGGATATATTGGTACCTCATCCCAATGTTTGTAGAATAGAAGCAGTAGAGTGTCTGGTCATAATGTAAATAAATATCCAAGAATAATTTCACCTAGCAAATTTCTATCAGAAGCTGACATATTGGAATTACACATTGATATAAGTAGCATCAGTAAGGATACTACAGTCTCTATTGATTCCGATTTAAGAAATATGAGACTCAGTTGATTATCAGCTCATATTACAATGTCCATTCATTCATAAAGTGTATTTGAATTCACTCTAAGAAACACTAATAATTGACTAAAACATGGATAACATGAGTGCCCTTTTCACAAGTTTGTGATATATATTACATTTGAATTACTGAGTAGCCATTTAACTATATTTTTCTTTTTAAATTGCGAATGTGTTTTTCAAGAATAAACTAATACACTAGAAATTTTATGATTTTTAAGTCAATTTAATAAATTTCTTTTGTATAAATAAAAGTTATTTGATTTATATTTTAAAGATTTACTCACAATTGGTGCAGATATACTTTGTATGATTAAATGTATTTAGCACTAAAAGGCTAAATGTGGAAAAAAAATCAGGAACACTTAATTTTCAGCTCTATAGTATGCATTTAGAAAAGAATAAATGAATTTAAATATTTTATATAACTTATTTTTGTATTTTTGTTGTCTACATAAACTCATGATTTATATAAAATTATAAATATTTTAAAGAGATTGTTTCTCATTAATTTCACATTTAATTTTACATGCATACATTCTCATATGCACTCACATACACTCATGTTCACACACAGTATCATAAACATACATGCACACACATATGCTGTTGGCACATTCAACCAAAAATACCAATTTGGTATTAATTTAATAGTATTGAAAAAAACACTCTCAGTTATTCTAAACATTAAATAATTAGACATATTTGCCTCAACAAGATCTCAATAGAGTTTTGGTAGATTGTATAGTAATATAAGGTATTCATATATTTAATAACCACTTGTGTTTTCAGAAGCCAGAGTAACAGGAACAAAGAAGATTTCTTTTAAGTTTCCAGTGTTGTACATCTTAATCATTATATTTTTCAGGAAAGCATATTATATTCTAAAAGAAGCTATTTTATCTCCCTCTTTCTTTGATTCGTGAACAAAAATTAAAATATTAAATTCCTTCCAAATCTGTGAATGGTTTTAATAAGTTTACCTAGGATTTACACAAAGCTTTATATTTGTTGAGTCTGAATTTTTTCATAGGCCAGTGAGATATACAGTGTAAATTCCTCTAAATTTTTAACAAGAGACTGGGCCAATATCACCACCACCAAGAAATAGCTACTCCCTATAAAGCAATTACCTGCAATGGGAAACTCCCAACACTCTATGGGGTCCTATCATGTTAAGTTGGCTAAGTGTATTTAATATGTAAATATTGTGAAATCACAGTGTATTAATTTGAAAAGAACCATTGCATAATTGGGGAACATCTTCTCATGCATTCTCATGCATATAGGATTTCATTTAAATAAAGCCCTATAAGAAAGCAATGCTCATAATGAATAAAAAATAAATATTTAAAAATACCCAATAATAAAAATTGTTTACAACCAATGAACTTATGTCTAAGAATCTACATTTATCTTTGTTGTATTACAGTTGACCAATTAAGAGTAAAACCACAGGAAGTGACACCATGCGTAGCACAAAGAAGTCATGATAGGTGAGTGGCAACATTGATTTAGTAACTTGATGACAATATTTACAATGATTAGTTGTCACTTATAGCTGTCATTCAAAGCCTACATATTTCAAAACGGCATATGTGTTCAGTTGTGATATCTTATAGTTCACTGATTATCTTTTTTCTCCATTCAGTTTCCTCTATAATACATGTTTGCATTTATCTGCATTTCCACTGTTGCTGTGATATCTCTGAGAAACTTGTCATTTCTTTTGTATCAGTTCAATGACTTCATAGCTGCGATCCTTGTTTCATTTTCTGAACAGACTTCTAAAGATGTTCTTTGAGATTTCTGTTCCCTGTGATTGAATACAATACAACTCTAGATATTTCTGTGGAGAGAATTTTCAGATAGATTTAGGGCTACTAATGCAAAGACCTTAAAATGGAGATTAAATTCTGGATTGTACAAATGAGTACAATGTTATACCATGGATCATTAAAATCAAGATAAGGATGACTGGAGAGCTATGCTAAAGAGATGAGGCAGAGAATTGAGTGCAAGAGGCATCTGATGAGATCAAGTTCATGGGAAAGGGCCTCAAGAGCCAAAAGACATGGCTAGGACTTTAAATTTTGAAAATAAAATAAAATAATCCTTAGTTTTGCCAGAGAAACACTGAAAAAATATGGTAAAACCCTAATTTTACCAATTCTACCACAGATCTACCGAATCTGGAGCTACATGCTTTCTAAGCTAGGAAAGAAAGGCTAAGACTTTTTTTTTTTTCTTTTAGCTTTGTGACCACTTAAGAAAACAATGAACTCAGGCACACTTCACATGGACTTCTAATTTGAGTGAGCACTGAGGTAGCACGTTGTCCTGTCTTAAGGTGTTCCATTTGTGCTGATTTACCGTGACAGCAGGATTCTCTCATCCCTCTCCATTAGGAGGCCTTAAGTAAAGAATGTTGTCTCAGAGATTAAGACAAGGTGTTTCTGAATTTAGGCCAGAGTAAGGTGTTTAATATTGGAACATGAGTTATAAGCATGTATGTGCCAATGTGAGTGCCAAGGACCAAATTCAGGTCCTGGAAAAGCAGCAAATATTTTTATCTACTGAGATGACAGTCTACTCCAGAGATTTTATATATATATATATATATATATATATATATATATATATATATATATATATATACACACACACACACACACACACACATTATATATTATATATATAATTTATATGATTCATATAATTCATATAATTCATATACATGCAAACTACAGAAATATTCACAAAACTTGTGAGGTTATAATATTCCTTATGGGGAAGGAAACATGTCCACCTGTGAAATTCATAATTGCAGTAAGCACAGAAACAATTGTTTACCTGAATAAGAAGTAAATTTCACATTTTTGTTTGCTATTGAAGATAAAGATTTGGACATAATTGTTTCATAATATGAAATTTTATGAATTAGCATACACTGCAGTCACAGAACCCTAAATAATTTAATAGCATTTAAATAAGATAAATTGTAAATAATTAAGTCTAAATTATCAATGTAGTCTTCAGAAATAATTATAATATTTAAAATAAAGCTGACTGCCATTTCTATTCTACTAAATTTTAGACTAAAATATGCTTAAGTAGAGTCTGAAAAATTTTAAACATAAGATTAAATTTTATTTAATTAATTTTGCATTTTAAAGTAAGTGCCTGAGAATATTTATGTATGTACTCAACATGGGAATTGAATTCTCAATAACTACTATAAAATTATTACTTATTTATGTTGTCATTTAGATTTATTTCTTTGGTAAAACATTATGTAAAATACTCTTCTATTAGTTAGAATTATAATAATGTAATTTCATATACATTGGGAAATATTGACAGAATATTATCAAGTATGCTAGATAACTGACTCTATTATATTATGTGCATAATATGTAGACGATACAGTGAATTAGAACAGATGAAAGAGATCTTCAGAGGCATTTTTGTTCTTTTGCTGTGGAACAAACAAGATACAAGTAAGGCCATATTCTAATAAAGTTATGTTTCTGTTTTTAAACAAGTAACCTTTTAACAATTTTCTCTTTCTCAGTATAAATGTAATGCTTTCTGAGTATTTGTAATAGTGGATAATTTTTGAGCCATTTTCAGAGCATTAACTTTAAGCAGAGTGCTCTAAAAGGTTTGTTGCTTATATGCTAGAGAATAGAAGAAAACAATTATTTAGGAATCGACAGGTGAGATTTCATCTACTGATTCTTTCCAAATTCTGCCAACAATTACTTGATTTCCTTATCAGGCATATCAATTAAATGTAAACACTGTTAGAGATTAATGAATTTATACTATTATAAATGTTATATAGGATGTCTGCTTTCATAAACTTGTCTTCTGGTCTGGAGGTATATTGAAGAACCATTCAAAAACAAAAGACAAAATAAGTATGATAAATTTTATGGTTGAGACTTTTATCTTTGGTTTCTGATAGATAACATTATTAATAAATATTTAATACATTGTAGATCCAGGTAGAGCAATGCAACCAAGTTAAGCCCATGGATCATGCAAACATTGGAGTAAATAGAAGGATTCACCTGGAACTTTCAGATACAGCCTCATCCTTCTGACATCTTCATGTCTTCTTCCTGCCTCCAGAGCTGTAGTCATTAAAGGTTTCTGCTTTTCTCTCACAAAATAATATAGCACCTTTGAAAATGTACAATATTGTGAATGAACATATAGATTCTTATGGATATCATCATTTTGAGGTGGATAAATCAGCTCCTGTATCTATGGCTCACAGAATATCTTGAAAGAGAATGTGGAAAGATATTAAAAGCAAGGATGTCAGAAACTCATATAGGACATAGTCGTCTCTAGCCTGACACATTATGAGAGATAAAATAGTGGCATAGATAAGCTATGATCTGTGTACACGTTATTCCACTCGTAGGAATACAATGAGTGAATTTTGATTTTGATTAGCACTATGAAAAATGTTGTCTATTTGTTACATGTCTATATGAAAAAGATATGCCTAAAGAACTATGCATAAGAGCATGTCCCTGTGGATTCCTCTAAGAATAACAATATTTGCTTCTCTATTGGTTTATGTTAAATATTTATATAGGAAAAGAGAGTAAGTATATTACCTGGATCAGAGGTAAACAGGGGGCCACTAGCTGATTTATCCACTGCTTCTTGGATACCCAAAATCCACTGCTCTTCCTTGACTCCAGTTGTGATTTTCTGCAATGGTATCCATTTTCTGTAGAGAGAGACTTCTTTGATGTGGAAAGGGAGGTAAACTTATCTGTGGGTATAAGGGTAAGATTTAAAATAGAGTAAGGAAACATTTTCCTCTAACCATTGGTAGTAGATTCTTTGTTATGGTCTATGATCTTAAGACATCCAGAAATGTGCCTAGGATTACAAGACCAGTCATGATTTCCATCAAGCTGAGTAGGCATAAAATCTAATTAGTTGCTTGTTAGCACTGAATGTGAGTGTGAGTTATTGCACTTTTATTGGTTTCTTGTCATGCTGGTCATTGCCAGTGTTCACAGTTGCTGCAGAAGAGTAGAAATGGCTAATTGCTTCGTTCTCTTGGAAACTTGCAGTTTTTGGAACAAGTTTTTGAAGTAAAAAAAAAAAAAAAAAAAAAACCAAAAACCAAACCAAACCAAACCAAACCAAAACAACAACAACAACAACAAAAACCCCAAAATTCCAGACAGCAGAATAGAGGGCTTCAGTTCAGATGGAATAATATTAGTCCTGTGTTGCATATTGGGGTCTACAGCAACAAAGACCCATCTTTAATACTTGAGAGGTAACCAAGGACTGCCTCAATAATCTATATTGCTTAAGAAGTCATTTCAATGACCTTGACCAACAATTAAAAAAGAGAGTCTGTGATGTCTGATAATGGATCATTTACTAGTCTTTTGTTCATGTCGTAAGCATTGTCAGTATAAGTAGGATACCTTCCTCCCACCCTCTCATATATGTACATGTAGTATATATATACATATACATATATATGTATATATAAGTATGCATCTATTGTAAGTATGTAATATATTACATATTGCAATAAGATATATCTCATGTGTGATATATTTATATACATACTATATATTCTTATACATAAATATAATATATAACATATAACACATATAAAAGACATAAAATATAAAATATTAGATATTTATGTCATAAAACCAAACATTTTACCACAAATATAAAATCATTATAATAATTTATAGTGACAATTCTAGTTTATAAATTTAAAAGCTAATATAATCACTATTCTAGTTTAAATGTATATATTTAGCTTTTATATTGATACATATATATGTATATTTATAAAAGCTAAAGCTATAGGTATTTGTAGAAAATATAAATATTTCTCTGGTAAAAAATGAATTTTTCATTTGTTCATTCATTAATGTATTCAATAAACTTAATCTTAAACATAAAATGCATTTCATAATATAATATGGACCAAGGAATGATGAAGCATGAAATAATTCTGTAGTCTTTCCTTAATGCACAACACACTTACATCTATATACAATACATAACACAGCCTAATACATTATTTATTTTAACATAACATTTGTTTTTAGCATAACTATAACATTAGTCTTATAATGATTCATAGTCAATCTTATTATTTTCCTTTTCAACAATAGTATAGCATAATATTCTTGTGGCTATTATTTATCTCTGGTATATACTCCTAGTACCTAGCACAAAGTAGCCTCTCACTGAATGTTTTATGAATAAAGGATGATTTTTTATTCAATATTTATCATTCTAATTAATGTCAGGGACTCTTGATCTAGAATCTCTATATCTTGTAAATTATTGTTTGGTAGCAAAATCTGATTATTTATAGTATTATATCTCACCTTGTGCTCTTATTTATGGTTGTTGTTCATGTCAGCTGTGATAAAACATCATAGAGGAAGAATTGTGAGCTCCCATATACTTGCCTTTACCCACTCTCACAGGTCCTACACTGAAGTGAACCTTCATTTGCCATTGTCATAATTTCTTTTATCTAACTACCATGATTTTTATATCACTGTTGTATATTAACTCCCACTTTTAGTTAATATTCAGAAATTATTATTAAGCAAAATGCTATATTACATTGATAGTAAACAATTAATCCTGGGAGATGTATTCTTTCACAATCACATGGAGTAGCTAAAATTTAATTACTACCAGCAAGACTGGTAATGATTGAAAGGAGAAAACACAATCATCATATCAATGAAGTCTATAGTTGGAGAGAATACTCACTGAACAATGAAAATAACAATGTGAAACAGAAATAAGTAAGAGTATCATGGATTGGGATGCTGTGCTGCAATACATGAGCAAAGGAAGCCCTGTTGGAAAAGTTGCCACCATTGAATATAATATTCAGTCTTTAAAATTCTGCCCTCAACAGCAATATCCAAACCTTCTCATCAAACTCAGTCTTTTTCCTTATCTGGATTACTTAGTATGTGACTTTCATTATTGACAGTATAGAGAAATAAATAACAACTTTGAAGTTCTAGACTCTCACTTTTTAATGGGGATAATGTCACCAGGTATCTTGTTAAAGTATTAAGGATCTGGAGATTATAAAGATAAAAATCCTCTAATCCTTTCTCTCCAGATTTTGGATTGTTTTATTTTCTGAGACTTTTTGTTTGTTTGTTTTGGTTTTTTTTTGTTACCCAATTTGAGCCAGAACTCAAGATCTTCAACTGTCCAGGTGTTAGGATGCAGTCATGAACCATCAGGCCCAACTGTAACCTAATTTAAAATTTTTTTTTCCTTTTTTATTTTTGATACTTTATGTACATTTCCAATGTTTCCCCTTTTCTGGGTCTCCTCTTTGGATACCCCCTGTTCCCTCCCCAACCCGCCTCTAGGAGGGAATTCCACCTCCCACCCACCCACCCCCGTCCACCCATTCCCATATTCCCGCCTTGACACTCCCCTTTACTGGGGCCTCTAACATCCTCAGGCCCAAGGGCCTTTCCTCTCTCCCTGATGGCCATCGAGGTCATCCTCTGCCACATATGTGGTCCAAACCATAAGTCCATCAATGTGTATTCTTTGGTTGGTGGTCCAAACTCCAGGAGGACCGGGGGGGGGGGTGTCAGGCCCATTGACTCTCTTGCTTCCTCCATGGGGCTGCAAATTCCCTCAGCTCCTTCAGACCTTCCTCCAACTCCTCAATCTGGGACCTCCCTCTCAGTCCAGCGGTTACTGTTAAGTGAAACTTGGGCATTCTGAACTTTTGGGCTAATATCCGCTTAACAGTGAGTACATTTCATGTTCCTTCTTTTGTGACTGAGTTACCTTGCTCAGGATGATATTTTCAAGTTCCATCCTAAGTTAAAATTTAAGTGTATGGTTGAAGTCATTTTCACAAACATTCCCCATGATGTGCACATTGGTTTTAATGAAACAACACAATTTAACCAAAAGTGAAGATTGCTAAGTAATTCAAGTTTCACACTGTCAATTTTCTGTATTTACCTTTCTGAGTCTATTGTTCCCCTCAAAGCTTGGATTAGTCCTGTAAACTTGTCCTCAGGCTATATCAAATTTTTACTTCTGTTACAATGAAACTCACAGATTGTGGACAGGACACATAATATGTCCAGAGGGTATCTAGATGAAGTCCATCAGAAGTCCAGGTTTCTTCCACATTCCTCATAGCCCCAGACCCTGAGGGACATAATAGAATGAACATTCTTTTGTGGCTCTTGACTCTGAGAGTAAAGGAAATGATCTTCTTCAGGAGAAAACCTTCCAATTATTGTTTAATATCCAGAGGGTGCCTCAAGATCGTATACATGCAGGTAACATTATAACAAAAGAGAAGGTTCTGTGTATGTATTCAGAAATAAATGCTATAAATCCATTTTAATTTTTTTTGATACTTTATTTACATTTCCGATGATTCCCCTTTTCTTTGGAAACCCCGTGTCCCCTCCCCCTCCCCGCCTCTGTGAGGGAATTCCTCCTCCCACCTACCCGCCCACCCATTCTGGGACTTTGAGTTCCCTGTATTTCCTGCTATAGCAATAGGAAATATTTATTTGTTCATGTCCCCCTTCTTTTCTTACTTCACTCTTGCATGAATTTAAGAAATGGAAAGTTATAATTTCAACTCAAAATTTAAACAGAACACCTAATACCAATACTCTTCAATCTATTCTACAAAATAGAAACAGAAGGAACACTACCCAAATCCTTCTATGAAGTCATAGTTACACTGATACTAAAACCTCAGAAGGACCCAACAAAGAAAGAAAACTTCAGAACAATTTCCCTTATGAATATCGATGCAAAAATACTCAATATAATTCTCGCAAACCAAATCCAAGAACACATCAAAATGATCATTCATCAGGATCAAGTAGGCTTCATCACAGGGATGCAGGGATGGTTCAATACCCGGAAATCAATCAATGTAATCCACTACATAAACAAACTCAAAGAAAAAAAAAAACCACATGATCATTTCATTAGATGCTGAAAAAGCATTTGACAAAATTTAGCATCCCTTCATGAAAAAAGTCTTGGGAAAATCAGTAATTCAAGGCCCATACCTAAACATAGTAAAAGCAATATACAGCAAACCAGTAGTCAATATCAAACTAAATGGAGAGAAACTCGAAGCAATCCCACTAAAATCAGAGACTAGGCAAGGCTGCCCTCTCTCTCCCTATCTATCCAATATAGTAATTGAAGTTCTAGCTAGAGCAATTAGACCACAAAAGAAGTTCAAAGGGATACAAATTGGAAAGGAAGAAATCAAAATATCACTCTTTGCAGATGATATGATCATATACTTAAGTGACCCGAAAACCTCCACCAGTGAACTGCTGCAGCTGATAAACAACTTCAGCAAAGTGGCCAGATATAAAATTAACTCTAACAAATCAGTAGCATTCCTATACTAGAAGGATAAACATGCTGAGAAAGAAATTAGGGAAATGACACCCTTCACAATTGTCACAAACAATATAAAGTATCTTGGTGTGACTCTAACCAAGCATGGGAAAGGTCTGTATGACGAGAACTTCAAGTCTCTGAAGAAAGAAATCAAGAAGACCTCAGAAGGTGGAAAGATCTCCCATGCTCATGGATCGAAAGGATTAATATAGTAAAAATGGCCATCCTGCCAAAAGCAATCTACAGATTCAATGCAATCCCCATCAAAATTCCAACTCAATTCTTCATAGACTTAGAAAGAGCAATTCTCAAATTCATTTGGAACAACAAAAAACCCAGGATAGCAAAAGCTATTCTCAACAACAAAAGAACTTCTGGAGGAATCAGCATTCCTGACCTCAAGCTGTAGTACAGAGCAGTAGTGATAAAAACAGTATGGTATTGGTACAGCAACAGGCAGGTGGATCAATGGAATAGAATTGAAGACCCAGAAATGAACCCACACACCTATGGTCACTTGATTTTCGACAAAGGAGCCAAAACCACCCAGTGGAAAAAAGACAGCATTTTCAAGAAATGGTGCTGGTTCAACTGGCGGTCTGCATGCAGAAGAATGGGAATTGATCCATTCCTATCTCTCTATACAAAGCTCAAGTCCAAGTGGATCAAGGACCTCCACATAAAACTAGATACACTGAATCTAATAGAAAAGAAAGTTGGGAAAATTCTCGAACACATGGGTACATGGGTACAAGTTCTTGAACAGAACACCAATGGCTTATGCTCTAAGATCAAGAATGGACAAATGGGA
>CM052712.1:44530898-44557702 GCA_028551405.1 Uromys caudimaculatus
CTGGGCATATACCCAGAAGATGCTCCAACATGTAATAAAGACACATGCTCCACTATGTTCATAGCAGCCATATTTATAATAGCCAGAAGCTGGAAACAACCCAGATGTCCCTCATCAGAGGAATGGATACAGAAAATGTGGTACATTTACACAATGGAGTACTACTCAGCTATTAAAAACAATGACTTAATGAAATTTGTAGGCAAATGGATGGAACTTGAAAATATCATCCTGAGCAAGGTAACTCAGTCACAAAAAAACGAACATGGTATCTACTCACTGATAAGTGGATATTAGCCCAAACATTCGGAATACCCAAGTTTCACTTTAAAATAACTGCTGGACTGAGAGTGAGGTCCCAGATGGAGAAGTTGGAGAAGGGACTGAAGGAGCTGAGGGAGTCTGCAGCACCATGGAGGGAGCACCAGTGTCAACTGGCCTGACCCCCCTTGTCCTCATGGAGACTGGACCACCAACCAAAGAATACACATGGAGGGACTCATGGTTCGGACCACATATGTGGCAGAGGAGGGCCTTGTTGGCCATCAGAGGGAGGAGAGGCCCCAGTAAAGGGGAATGTCAAGGTGGGAATATGGGAGTGGGTAGCAGGTGGGTGGCAGGTGGAATTCCCTCATAGCGGTGGGGGTGGTGGAAGGGATAGGTGGTTTCCAAAGGGGAGACCTAGAAAGAGGGAAACATCGTAAATGTAAATAAAGTATCAAAAAAAAAATTTTAAACAGAACTTGCCTACAGCAGACCTTGAGTACTTACTAGCCACATTCTTATTGAAGTTTGTTCTTGAGGGTATCAGCAATATCTGAAAACCACTTCCTAACTATAGTAATTCAAAAGATACATGATATTAACTCATTTAAAACTATTTAATGTCTTTTCTATGATATGTGATGTTTCAGAGGGTTGAGTGATTTTTATTTCAAAGAAATTCCATTAAATTTTATGGTTTCACATTTTCATATGCCACAATGAGTAACAGCAAAACAGAAATTTAGCTACTGAAATGAATCCAGACTGGCCTTTCCCTGCAAACTTAAAGACTTTGGAGTGATGACAATGTGGCCCAAATGATTGGATTAGAAAGAAAACCACCACATTCAGAAGTCATTGCCAAATTTCACAAATTGAGAGTTCTCTAGTAGAGGAGAAATAGCTGCAGGCTACAAAAACTGGCTTCTGTCCTTCTGCTGAAAACAAATAATTATTTCAAGATACAAATGAAGTCTTATTTATTGGCAGTAGGATGTGGATCCTTGGTAATTACTGGTGAAAAAGAAAACTGAAATTAATTTGTAGAAAGTAAACTGCATTCAATTCAGCAGGATTGTCCTTTGAATTTCTATCAAAATGTAGGCACGTTATTATTGCCTTTGGCTCTGTGAATGTTGCTTCTGGTGCCTAGGAAATTTCTACACTAGGCTTTCAGTTAAATATTTTATTTCATGATGTGTTGATCTATAACATGTGATGAGAGTCATTATCAATAATGGAAATGATTACCCCTTCAGATGCTGGTGAAAGAATCTAAAATTATATATTTATCTTCTGTCTTAATAAGAATACCATTCAATGATAGCTTTGAGTTCATGACTGCTATTTATTTTGGAGACATCTAGAAAAGATTAAAAATAATAATAATAAAACCACTGTGACAACTAAAAGAAACCTCACCATAACTTCATAATATAAAATATCCCAATTGTAAAGAAATGAAACACTTTTCTTTGTTTGAATATTTTGTTTTTTGATTTTTATGACACTACACAAATGCAGTTGTATAACACCTGTTTAGTGTTGCAAGCATTGTAGCCAGAATTTCCACAAGCATGGCTGTGGCCTCATGAACCCCTTCTACATTAATAATGGAAGACTTTTGAGCCTTGTCTAATGCAGGTCTCATGCAGGTAACACTGCTGTTATGAGCTCATAGGCACAGCCCTCAGGCCATGGTAGAAGACAAAATGTTGCAACCCTCCTCCTTTTATTTTATTGGATATTTTCTTTATTTACATTTCAAATTTTATCCCCTTTACTGGTTTCCCCCCTTGCAGAAACCTCTTGTCCTACCCTTTACTCCCCTGCTTCTATGAGGGTGTTCTCCTACCCACCCATCCACTCCTGCATCTCCTCCCAAGATTCCCCTAAATTGGGGCATCTATCAAGCCTTCATAGGACCAAAGACCTCTCATCTTACTGATCTCTGACAAGACCATTCTCTGCTATATATGCAGCTGGAGCCATGTGTACTTCTTGGTTGGTAGTTTAGTCCCTGGGAACTCCGAGGGGTCTAGTTGGTTGGTATTGTTGCTCTTCCTATGGGGTTGCAAACCCCTTCTGCTCCTTCAGTCCTTTCTCCTCCATTGGGGACCCCTTGCTCAGACCAATGGTTGGCTGCAAGCATCTGCCTCTGTAATTGTAGGGCTCTGGCAGGGCCTCTCAGGAGACAGCCATATCAGGCTCCTTTCAGCAAGCATTTCTTGGCATCCACAATAGGGCCTGGGTTTGGTGACTGTATATGGGATGAATCCCCAAGTGGGACAGACCCTGGATGGCTTTTACTTCAGTCTCTGCTCTACATTTTGTCTCCATCTTTTTTCCCATGAACATTTTCTTCCCTTTTCTAAAAAGGACCAAAGTACCCACACTTTGGTCTTCCTTCTTCTTGAGCTTCATATGGTCTGTGAATTGTGTCTTGAGTATTCGGAGCTTTGGGGCTAATATCCACTTATCAGTGAATGCATACCATGTGTGTTCTTTGGCAATTGGGTTACCTCATTCAGGATGATATTTTTCTCCATTGTTGGTGGGATTGCAAACTGGTACAACCACTCTGGAAATCAGTCTGGCGGTTCCTCAGAAAATTGGACATAGTGTTCCCTGAGGACCCAGCTATACCACTCCTGGGCATATACCCAAAAGATTCCCCAACATATAACTAGGACACATGCTCCACTATGTTCACAGCAGTCTTATTTATAATAGCCAGAAGTTGGAAAGATCCCAGATGTCCTTCAACAGAGGACTGGATACAGAAAATGTGATACATTTACACAATGGAGTACTATTCAGCTATTCAAAATGAATTCACGGAATTCTTAGCAACCCTCCTCCTTATCTGCCAGTTTTTATGTTAGTCATGTTTTCTCCATGGAAATGGTCTCTGAGCCTTAGATGTGATGATGTAGAATGTTCTGATGCTGAAGACACAACAGTCATTGTTATCACTAATTTGTGCAGGTATAAGTCTTTTCATGTATTGCTGGCATTGGGGGCCACATTTATCTATGCATATAAACACTAATATTTAGGGAGCAACTTGACAACAAGTCAAAGATCAGTTATTATTTTCTCTTCCAGGCCTGCTATGAGCCTTTCTGGTTCATGTTTGAGGTTGATAGTATGTTCTCTTAGCTTCGTGTAGCAGCTGACTGTGTTGTGCATCCCCGTCCATTATGCAGTCTTCCTCTGGAACAGTAAGCCCAAATGAATTCTTTCATTGTTAAGTTGCCCTTGGTCAGAGTGTTTGATCATTGCAATAGAAAAGGAATACTGCACATCCATTCTACCTCTGCTCTCAGCAATTTTCTTTCCCCATCCTCATGTAAGCCTTTTTACCACCAGTATTTCTTTTGATGATGATATTCTCTACATTTTTCAAAAGCAGAATTCTTTCTCCTTTTCTCTCAAGGTTCTTGATGCAACCATATATTCTGACTGAAGGAAGATAATAGAAACAACTGACATTTATTAATACTTTCTGTGTGCTAACATTGTTCTAATAAACTGTGTTTCTGTCTCTTCATCAGATCAGACAATGCTATTATTGTCCCATTACGTAAATGAGAGAAAAATAAAAATTGAAAACACCAGGTGAATGTGTTCTCTTTAATGTGTTTTTGTAAAGAATTTTGTCTCAACAATGAGAAAAATAAATAATAAAATTATATAGCAAAGCAAAGGAGCACAAGTTATGTGCAGCATAATAATGAAAATGTGGATATTTCAATCAAACTTTAAAACATGGCATAACTAGAGTTTGAAACACATTAAAGATGACATGTTCATATGGTAACAAAGGAAGCAGGGCATAGGTACTACACACTGTGAACTTATGCCCAACAATATGTTCCCAGCAACTTACTGTGGAGGCTATGTTCATAGTCGACTGAACAAGAATCTGTAAGTTCCCAGTGACCTAGAATTTTAACTATCCCCTATGTCCTGGCTTCCAAATTCTCTCCAGATGGTAGCACCACACGGAGAGCAAGCATTAGTACATAAGCCTCCAGAGTATGTTTTATATTCAAACTAAATCAGGGAAGCAAATTGACATCTCTTAATTATGGTCAGAGATCATGAATGGGCAAATCTGTCCAGTGCCTCATACAATGTCTAGTATATTTCAATAGCTCCACTGTTGCCTACTAAATAATTCTATAAATTGTTCAAAAGACCTAACTTGAAGTTTTCAATTTTCAGTGAGTTTCTTTGAAATAGTTTAAATCTGGACTAAATTTCTTTGAATGTGTGTAAAAGCATTGACTTGCAATTGCACATGAAGGATTCTAACAAAAATAGACAAGAGAAAAAGAAAATAGAAATGTTCTTATAAGCACAGTAAATATGTTATACAAACCAGTAAACTAAAGAAGTTAAAATACTTGTATGCAACAGTGGGGACATGAAAGCCAAAGAGATGACCTCTGGTAGTCAGACCTGACCCCTAGTGGAGGGAAGGGAAGCTATCACAACTACAAACCTTTTGATTCAAAATTAACCCTGTCTAAAATAAATTGTCTTAGTGTTCTCTAGAGTCACAGAACTTACGGGTAGTCTCTGTGTAGTAAAGGGATTTGTTGATGATACAGTCTGTATACCAACTCCCAACAAAGATCAACAGCAACTGTGATCCAAGGATCTAGCAGTTGCTCAGTCCCACAAGGCATATAGGCAAATAAGACAGTGAATCTTCCTTCTTCCAATGTCTTTATGTAGGTCTCCAGCAGAAGGTGTGACTCAGATTAAAGGTGTGTGCCGCCACGCCTAGATCTAGGGCTTGCTTTGTCCCAGATGACCTTGAATTCAGAGATCTCCCTGCCTTAGTCTTTTGGGGTCCATAGTCACTATGCCTCAAGATCTCCATGCCAAGATCCAGGTCAGAAACTTGTATCTCCCAGTCTCCAGATTAGGATCACAGGTGTGTCTTCCAATTCTGGATTGTAGTTCGTTCCAGATATAGTCAAGTCGACAACTAGAAATAGCTATTACAGAAATGAAGGGACAAAGATGGAGCAGAGAATGAAGGAATGCCTGACCAGTGACCAACCCATTTGGAGGCCCATTCCATAAATAGGCACCGATCCCTGAACACTATTAATGATGCTATTTTGTGATTGCAGACAGGGGCCTAGCATAGCAGCCCTCTGAGAGGCTCGACCAAGCAGCTGACTGAGAGACATGCAAATATCCACAGAGAAACACTGGACAGAGGTCAGGGACCCCTGTGGAAGAGTTAGTGGAAGGACTGAAGGAGATGAAGGGGATTGCAACCCCATAGGAAGAACAACAGTGCCCAATAACTTTGACCCCTGGCAGCTCCCAAAGTCACCAAGACATACAACAGTTGGTCCCAGGTTCAAGAACATATGTAGCAGAGGGCTGCTTTATCTGGCCTCAGTGGGAGGAGATGTGCTAATTCTGCAGAGATATGAACCCCCCCAGGAGGGGGTTTTGGGGCGTCCCTCTCAGAGGCAGAGGGGAAGGGGTGGGGGAGGAACTTCCCAAGGGGCACCAGGGCAGAGACAATATTTCTGATATAAATAAATAAATAAATGAATAAATAAATAAATACATAAAACTTTTTTTAAAATGGTTTAGAGACTGATGATTTTCAGCTAAATAATAAGAGAGTGTATACCTCTAGGGAATGTGTCATTCATGAATGCAATCTATGAAAAGAATACATCTCAATGTGTATGTATAAAAGAGAACTAATTGTTTACTTTCTTTCATTAACTAAGGAAATATGATTCCCTAAATTCAATTCTGCCCTCCAGACTTTATGTGTTTCTCAGAATTTTAAAACCCAAATGTCTAATGCAACATGACACTATGGAGATTTTTCATGAAAAATAAATTGTATCTCAATAGTGGGAGAAGAATATTGATGACACACATTGCTCTGCTCTTTGAGAAAAGTAGAATGAGCCTCAAGGTAATCCTGAACCATGGGCTGCAGAAGTCAAGATGATGTGAACAGATTTCCACTATTTGGCTAAGGAAGCTCACACATGGTGTAAGCCCCAAGGATCACTCTAGTTCCTCATTTAGCATAACCTGGGTTTTGAGTGTAGTGGATATCAACAAAATACCAGAAATTTATTCATGAAGTATTTGTTTCCCAATCACCTGAAGCAGTTGAACCCTGTGAACTCCCATAAGGTCTTTATAGTGACAAACAGAAGTAATGGTGTCAGTGATGGAGGCAATTAAGGACAAATAGTGTGAGATATCTGCCACAGTCCCAATATCAGGAAATGCGTATATTTAAATCTCTAGATCCAGGTTCTGGTTACTTACCTATGGGTAATGAGATGTCCTGCTCTTAAGCCATTGTCGATCTTCAAATATTGTGCACATCAGCTATTTTAGCATTATGGTACATTTATAATGTTGACTATATGCCACTGCTAGGTGGCTGGTTAGGATTATGTAGTAAAAGGCATAAGTATGAAGAAAAATGTACTGTAACTAAATTTACCAACAAAATCTATTTTAAACATATGGATAAATAAACACTGAAAGTATACTACCTTGCATATATACGTAAAAGTTAACCAAGGATATGCAAAAAGTAATAAATTATCAATGCTATAAGAGTATAATGGAAGTAGAGATATATAAATTCTAACACCAAAATTATTACTTCTTTAAGTACCTGTTTTAGAGCTTTTTCAAATGTTGTCACTTTTGTTCTTATTTATTGGTATGTGTGCATTTTTGTGTGTGTGTGTGTGTATGTGTTGGTAGTCGTGGTGGTGATGGTACTCTCCTGACTTTTAGTTTCTCTACTTGTTAGATTCATACAGTTCCACCACAGGTGAGGTGCAGGATACTTCACAGCCTCTTTTCTCTTGTCCCTTATTTCTCTGTGGCTCTGTTCTTCCTTCCCTACCTTTGTAGTTATTTGAAAAAATGATTGATATGCAGAAACATGAACCCTAACTGTTAGTATATGAAAGTCAATTTGCTTGTTAGCATTATTAAGACACTGGAATTCAGGATTCCATCTTTGCAAATAACAGCAGCTGCTGTTGAGGATGCAGGGGAAGTGGAACACATAATCATGGCTGATGGTAGTGCAAAGTGGTACAGACACTGTAAATATCAGGGTAGATATTGCTCAAAAAAACTGAAAAAAATAGGGAATTATAAATCAAGAGGCAGAGGAGGAAAGGGGTAGGAGATAGGAGGAGAAATTTAACATTTTGATGAGCAAAGAATTAAGAGATCCAGAAAATTTACATTGTTAGAAGGTTTTTTGTTCTGTTTTGTTTTGTTTTCTGTTTTGTTCATTCTGATATAAATTTCATGAATCATCTGAACATGAGTTGTAAATTCTGAAAGTCATGAAGAGTGACTTAAACATTATACAAATGTGTAAACAATGAAAAGTCAGTTTAGTGGATGAGAAATATAAGTCAGCTCCATCATCAGGTTTGCCCATCATAGGATCTATTTTCCATAACTGAGGACTTGTTTTTAAGTACAGGTACTTCAAGAGAGGAAGAAGGGTCTTCTAGATTTATCAGCCACTTATCAATTAATTCTGGTGTTAACTGAATAATTCTTAGTGTTGTCCTCAATGTACTTTAATGTAAACATTTTAGCTATGTTCTTCATTCCCAAAGAGCTCTTTCTGGATGTTGGACCGTTAGGTTCTCCCTTTTGTCATCAGCCAGTCTGAAGATTCTTGAACCATGCTGAACAACTTTTACACCTTTCTCTCTACAGGCTTTGGACTTATGCTTCTACATCTGTCCTCATTTGCCTTTCTAGTAAAGGCACTTTTGCTTCTCACTTACCAATTCTTGTTTTAGGCTGGAAATGCAAGTCAATAAGGCAACCAACTTTCACAGCATACTTCTTTAAAAATTTAAATGGTATTCCTAATTGTCAGCTTCTAAAATTGTTTAATTATATCCCATTGTGTGAATGCTTATGCCAAGTGTTATATAAAATAGGTTACATTTTGCTATATACTACCTATGTATTGATACAACTCTCCAAGATACCAATGCTTATGATATCATCATTACTACTTATTAGTTTTAGACAAAGTAGGAACACCCTGCCCTGATTGTCCTTTGGACACCTTTGACATAGAAACTGTAACATACATATTAGATCACGTCTCATCTTATGGTATAGATGGTTTGGGCCTCTATATTTCTCTTTTCCAATAACCCTTCTTTCCTCTCTCTGTCCATCTTTTTCTCTGGTAGTAGTCTATTCAGAAAAAAAAAATCATCTAGAGACAATGGATTTGGCCGTTTTCCACCATAACAAACAACTAAATTGAAGTTTGAGTAGAGCTTGGATTTTTGACTCCTAAGGAGTATTACTCTAACTGTAATTATTTCCCTAGTTGCTCAGAGAACTCTTAAAAAGATAAAGCCCCTCTGTCTTCATTTCCTTTCAACAATTAACAGTGTTCTTTGTATGATCCATACTTATGCATGAAAGTAAGCAGATATGTCTGTAGATTCCCTAATTTGTTGGTACATCTGTATTAGTTAGCAAGAGTTAGATTTTTTATGAACGATGATAATATTTTTTTAAATTGGAAAATATATTTCTAGGCTTGGGGTTTGGCTCATCCTGAAAAACCAGCTATAAAACCATTTCATTCTCACTCTCTCCCAAGAGCTCAATAACATATGACAACAGAGTTATTCTATTCTCAATGAAGGCTTCTCCCTACATTTGTTGTGCTTCTTTGAGCCCACTCTACTCAAAGCAATTTATCATGTTCTTTTCTGAACCGCTACACTATTTATATTGTTCCCTCTTCAGCCACTTCTAATGAACACTTAATAGCATTGAAGGGAACACAGACTTACACTCTGAACAGTCATTAAAACAATAAAAATAGCTTGTATAACATAGGGGAAGAATTAAACATCAACTCTAGCATTTAGAAAAGACCTCTTATACTAGCCAGCTAATCATCTACCTCTTAGCATATGTGAGCAGGCATCTGTTTTAGCTGACTGTGTCCTGACTTACCTTCTCTGTTAAATAGTTAGCACATATATAGTAGGAATTACGCCTTATGCATTGTGTTCTTCATTGTAACAATGATACTTAGGCAGATACATAAACACACATGCACACACACAAAAACACTCACACAGTTTTGTATGTCAGAGCAATGGTGCATAGAATAAAATGTAAAACATTGAATGAGTAGTCTAACTAGGAAATGTTGCCCATTAAAATTATGATTTTATAAAATATTCAGAACTGAAAATGACGTCAAGTACCCTAATTATTTATTTGTGAAATTTTTGGTAGAAACTCAAATATACATACTCGATATACATACTTATTTTTAATTGATATTTTCATGCCAGTGTGTGCTGGTATATTTGTTTTCCCAGTACTTATTGTCATCACAATATGAGTGTCATTTTCCTCATGTCAAGTGTACTTTGCAGAAATGTACTTGATGTGTTGAAGAGATAATGTGTATATTTTCTTTGGGGCTCTTGAGGTTAAAACTCTGAAATGTGTTTTTCTGAGAAAGTATTTGAGATTTAACGTCAGCAAGAAGAGCGTATTTAAAATAAATGAATATCAGATGGTTTGTGGGTAGTGTTTAAAGAGAGCATTTTTTTTAAATATCAGCATTTAGACTTTCTATGAAGAACACAGACAAAAATGAGGTTGACACTCTCTCATTTTGTAATCTTTGAAAATAACTGGCTCTTAAATATACATAATAATTTCAGAATTTAGCTTACAGAACTATTGCCTTGGTGTAGATAGAAATAATATCACATTCTGTGGAAATTAAGTGTAAATCCAATTAGTAAAGCCCATATATACATTTCTCCATTCAATCAAGCTAATTGCAAAAATAACCTCTTATACTTTTTAGATGATATATAATTTTGCAAAAATATTCTGATTAGAAACAAAAAGTCATGCCACATAAAAAGTAAATTTGTATTTCAATGAGATCGTACAATTATCTCCCATGTGACATTTACCTTGTATCTCTGTTTGTTGCCATTATCTATAGAATAACTACAATATTACAAGCATGATTGAATGTGGTATCCATAGGAGACAGAAGCATGGACAAACCAGGCTTGTTAAGGGAAGATGAATAGACATGTTAATTTATCAGTGAATGACAATCATTCATGTTAATATTGAAATATGTAAAGGAATTTTAATCCAACAACATGGCTGTTCTGGCAAGGGATCACACCCAAAGACTATCTACATCTTTGTGATCTGACTGGAATAAAAACACACCTTTAATTCCCTTGGCTGGAATAAAGACACAACCTTAGTACACAGCTTTAAGCAAAAACTATTCTGTAGATGGAAGCAGCCATGTTTAAAAGTGACATCTAAATGAGGGGCAGAAAAAAGTGATGAATCAGTGAATCAGAATAAGATGACAAATTGAGTCAGAGATAGGAAACACCCAACTCTCAAAGAACATCCCAAGAAAGAGAAGCAACTTAAGAGCAGTGCAGGGAAAGAGAGTCAATCAGTTCATAAGTCAGGTAAGTTGAATGAAATTTAATTTGGTTCAGTCAGTTGGGTGTCAGGGAAGTGAATACAGTGCAGTGGAGTTGAGTTTGTTTGTGAGTTCATGCAGTGCAGTGTGGCACAGTGTGGGTCAACATGGAGAGGAGTTTGAGGAGGACAGCTGAGTTGAATCAGCCAGCCAGAGTTAAAAAATATTTAAAATGTGTGAGCTTATTTAGCAGTAAACTTCCAAGAGATCAATTACTTCTGGTGAATAGAAGTTAGATTTGCAGATATACCTAAGGTATAAGGTGAAATATAATGTTTGAGCATCACTAATATTATAGCATATTATCTATATTACTGTGTCTGGTAACAGACATTATCTGAAGATCTTTTGAACTTTCCATTGTTTCTTATAATAAAAGCACTGTATTTTTCCCTAAAATCTGTATCTTTCTCTTCATCCC
Organism: Uromys caudimaculatus; assembly: GCA_028551405.1. Classification (NCBI taxonomy): domain Eukaryota; kingdom Metazoa; phylum Chordata; class Mammalia; order Rodentia; family Muridae; genus Uromys; species Uromys caudimaculatus. The sequence goes on from CM052712.1 coordinate 44,542,151, forward strand.
ATACCATCACATGAAATTTTCTTGTGACTAATATCTTGTTTACAAGATCTATATATAGTATATAAATTGGAATGCTGAGACTGAAAGAACTATAAATCAACCATATTTTATATTTAACTTCTGTTCTAAGTTTTATTCTATGATTTATTCATAAAACCGTTTTTGCATGAAATAACTTTGAATATTAATCAAATTCATAAGTTTTATATGCAAGTCAAAATATGAACTTATTATTTTGACATTATCTCAATAATTGTCTAGCCATTTTCTTTTTACTATTTTACTTATTTGTTTTGCATGCCATATATGATTTGGGGGGGGGAGATACATGCCTACTACCTAATGTGTATGCATAGGGTAGAGGACAACTAGTGGAAATTGGTTCTCTGTATCCATCCATTATATTAAGTCCAAGAACCAAATCAATCTCTCTCTCTCTCTCTCTCTCTCTCCACTCTCTCTCTTACTAATTTGGATATACAGACTGACTAGTAAGCTACAAGAATTCCTCTATCTGCTTGCCTATTATTGAGATTACAAATATCCTACTATGCTTTGATTTTATGTGAATGCTAAGAACTAAAGTCATGTTTTCATACTTGCTTGGGAAGCAATTCACTAACTAAAAAACAATCTCCCCAAACACTTTATCTAATAACTTTTGGTTTTTCTAATAAAATATATCATATCCTCATTTATTACAGCTATGATATATAAAGATCACTGATTCTATCTGATAGTGTTTCTGTTCTGGTTTCCTTCATTATCTGAAATCTTAGAGGCTATGACTTTGACTATTTTTTTTAAATCATCTTGTACAACAGCATATCTGAACTCTTCAAAGCAATGAGTAGAAAATGATTGACACCTGTATATTATTTTATTGAGTACAAGAAATAAATGACTTCTTTCTCTGTTTTCTCCAGAGACAGCTGATGATATATCTAATATAACTCCATAAAGATATCTATGAAGCTTTTCTCTTCCCATGGGCAATTCATGAGAAGAAATGCATGAGGCTTTTCCAAATATGGTTCAATATGTTTCTATTATCTTGTAAAACATGCATGTCTTCATTCAGTTTTCTTGATTATCAACGAGTTTTGTAGTTTTTATTATGAGTGTATAGTCCAGATTTTGTAAGATCATGAAACACTTCTAACACACTAAAGTATGAAACAAACTAACCAACAAAAACAACCACAAAAAAGATCAGATCTGTTTACATGTGCTTTACTTGTATCAATGATTACACATACAAATATATGAGTTGCAGTTTCGTTCTCAAAAACAACTCAGTGGTTAGCGCTTTTCTTTTATTTAGTATGTTCACAGTAGCAGTTAAAGTAGAATCACTGAAATCGTTGGACACATATCTACTGTTTGCATCTTGAAGGCAAGATATGAGAAGTTTGTAGCATGCTTGTTGTGTTTTCCAGCCATTTTCCTTCAACAGAATCTTATAAACATCCTGTCTTGTGATGGATAGGCTTGAATTTATATAGTATCATTGTGTGATACCCAAGGAAAAAAATAGAAGCTGTGATATATAATTTCTGGTATCATAAAATATAGATACTTTTAGATATATACCAGTAAAGAAAATCATACATGATTAAGAGCTGTATTTCTGGTATATATGAGTCTTCATTTTATCCATCAGTAATTTGATTAGTAAATAAATGATTCCTTAAAGATGCTGATACAGCATGTATTTAATTAGAAAACACACCAAAGCTATTTTCATTTGGTCATCAAAAATAAAATTGTTTCATAGCTTTAATGTTGCTGGAAGTTGTATTACAGTAAACTGTATATCAGGTACAAAGAAGTCAGTAATGGATTTTACCCACTTCAAACCTTATAAACTACAATTACAATTCTCCAGGCAAGAGGCATTCACTAATGTAAGAGTGGCTTGGCTATTATAAAGTAACCAATTGTTTTTTTAATGAATCTGAAGCCTACTCTTAAGGGAGAAGGTCATTCCCAGAATAAGATGTAGGCATATGTTTTTGTGCATTATGTAAAGGTTTTCCATGGGTTATTCAAATGCTGATTTCTCTGCCTTCATATCTTGTTTCAATGAGGACAGGCATTGTAATGATTAGGTATAGAAACTTCTGTCTCAAGTTTGTATAAAGAATTCTTACCATTTATTTTCTGCCTTGTCAATGAATGATGATCACTCAGTGGCTGGGCAGAAGAGAGAATGGGGCAGAACATCTGCCAACCAGGACAAAGATTGAGAAGGATGGAGATTGACATGGGCCATGAGGAAGAGAGGGTCCAAGAAGAAACATCAGAGAAGAAACATCAGAATCAGAGAGAGCTAAAACAATGTTAAACTGCAAGTGTTATGGGGCTTGGGCTGAGGTAGCCAGATTAGCATAGGGACTTAAAGATAGATCATTTAATTGCCATGGTATTTAGGTTCAACTTGAAATAAATCTTGGTTTCTCTGTGTAGTTATTGGTATTAGAAAAGGTAAAGAAATACAGTAATTGGATTAATTCACTATTTATATTTATATTAAAATAATTACAAAAATAATTATTTTATTTATTTATATTAATTACAAAAATAATTATTTTATTTATTTATATTAAAATAATTACAAAAGAAACCTGGTTAAATGCCCATGGCAAAAGAGTTAATGGGAACAGAGGTGAACTGACCTCTATTGTTTTTCTACATGTACAAATCAAACTTTCTCTTAAATATTTATGTTTATATGTATAAAAGAATATTACTCTCATGTTTAGTCAAAGAAACTTCTCTTTGAAGTACATAGTTGTTAATAACAATAATAATAATAGTAATAATAATAATAATAAAAACCTGACACTGGTCAAAGTGGTGAAAACTCATTCCTATATAGGAAACCCATTTCAACCCATCCAAGGTCCCGTAAGCATTTTATATAAGGGAGTATAAAGAATATAAATAGGCTAACGAAGTGTAAGAGAGCAAAATAAATACATAAATAAATAAATGTAAATAAATAAAAGTCGTATAGGCATGGTGTGTCTTCACAAACTTTTAAATATGCTATGTTTCTGCACAAGATCCTGCACAAGACTGAGCCAATAAACATTCGATTACAAATAGGATATGATTCATGCAGCTTAACTCCGTATATAGGAACTATTGACAATCTTGGGAGGTCAAAGGAAATGCAATCAGTATTTTCATTGATGCAGCCATTGGCACATTACTCATACTCTATTACACAGCTCTATACTCATGTTCATATAAGTGACCTTGTCTGAACCCAGTGGGTCACAAAGGAAATACAAAACCAAAGCAGAAAGCCAGGAAAGTGAGATGGAGACTTGGAGGGAGGAGAGGTGCTGATCTAGATAGAGGGAGATAAGAGAAGCTGGGGAAAATGATTTTGACCAAAATATAATACACACAAGTATACAATTGTCAAATAATTAACTAATTTAAAAAGTAATGTTAAAAAAAATAAAAATAGAACAAACTGATAAAACACAATGAGATGCTAAAGAATATGTTTAAGGGTTTCCTGAATGTTTAAGAAAACAATAGAGGAGAACTCTGATATAACATGTTCACAAAACTCATACTGGCCGAATGAGATAAACAGAATAGAAAATAGTGTGCAAGGGCTGTATGACATTAATCATTAACTATTAATAAGGAGCCATAGTGTCCAAAGACTTCTTTCTGCAGATAGAAACTCGTGTTTTATTTATGCAATAACCTTATCTGTAACTGTTCCTGAGAAGGAGGGTTAGTGCTCCTTCAAGTGCACTCAATATGCCGGCAGTATAAGCAGAAGCAAATTGAAGGTATAGATCATAGAATCTTAGTCCTGGTTGGGAGCTCAGAAATAATTTAGTTTGCATAGATGAGGACCCTTAGGTCCAGAGCTATTAAATGATTTACATCAATTCATATAATTGCCCAGTGACAGACCTGGGGTTAGAATCATTGTCATCTTACACTAAATGAGAGGCCCCTTCTCTGCTCCCCCTTCCAATGACAAGTAGAAAGCAAAGACTAGCATATCACCATGACCTTGCTGCCTTACAACTTGCTCTTAAATGTAACATGTTTATTGAAGGACTTATTGAAATAGTGATCCAGAGGCTGCTGGGAAGTTGTTTTTATACTCGAGCCTTTGGGAATTTAGGAGTTACCTAAATTATTTTTAGAAAAGAGAAACATCAAAAACTCTGGCAAGTCCTTTAGATATCAAGGAGAGAAAGTTTCAAGAGACAAAGATGAATTTTGAGTTATACCATCATATTCTGTCAGTAATAAGAAGAAAGACAATACACAAAGCAGTTTAGTTGTGTGTGCTTTATTAAAGAGCAAGATATGTAGAGGGATATACTCATGAGCTGAGATCCCAGATACCTTGTAATGCTTGTTAAGGTAACTCCAGAAAGTTCACAAGAGGCCTTTTAATAGCTACTGCTCTTACAGTTTATCATCAAATTCATTGAAGAAAACTTGAAAGAGACATAGCCTTCAGCTGCTCTAAGGAATGGTCAGAACTAAGTAGCTAACTGTGTGACCCATAAGCCTTTATGAGGTGCTTAAGGGGCTCACCTAGTAGTTAATGAAATGAATCCTTGGGATTTGTTTTATTGGAATCAGTGCTAACTCATCAATAGAAAACCCACTTGTATCTGTAGAGCTGCTATTTTCTGAAGATTTTTCTAGAATATCAGTCCCAGCAAATTGCATTTCAGTCTCCACCTTTTATTTTATGATTATGATAGAGAAAGGAAAATCTTGCTAAAAATCACTTTCTGTGATGAATTGTGGTTATTTTTTTTTCACACTGCAGGAAAACCTCATTAGTTCATATCAATGCACTTGAGAGAGTTTTGTTAGCATTCTCTAATGTGAAAATATTAAAACATGTTAAGATGGAAGGGTCGGTTCTCCCAATTATGGGGTGAGAATAGAAACCTAGTACAATGAAAAGTCCATGAAATCTATGAGTAACTTGAGCAATGATGCCTAGACTCCTAGTTGTAGAGGACACGGAGCCTGAACTGTCCATATTCTGCAATTAGGCAAGGTTTCCAATGGAGGAACTGGGATGTCAACTTAACCACAAAACTTTCAACATATAGCTTGTCCTGCCTGCAGAATGTGCTGGGAAAAGAGCCTAGAATAATTGTCATCAGAGAGACAAGAGACTTCATCCAGAAACTGATAGAAGCAGATACAGAATCCCACAGCCAATATTAGTCTGAGCTCAGGAGTCTTGCAAAGGATGGGGGGGAAGATCTGAGGAACCAGAGGGGGTAAAAGTCACTACAAGTTTACAGTCCACAGAATCAACTGACTGGGGCTCATTAATGCTTGCAGAGATCGGGGAGTCTGTAGGGTTCTGACCTAAGTGCTTGTCATGCTATGGCTTAGTGGTTTGATATTCTTGTGGGATTCCTAACAGTGGGAGCAGGGGCTATTTATGATTCTTCTGCCTGTTTGTGGGACCCTATCCCTCCTACTGGGCAGTCTCATCCAGCCTTGATATAACTGTATGTGCCTGGATTTATTGTAGCTTCTCATGCTGTGTTTGAATGATGTCCCTCTGGATCTGCTCTTTTCAAAAGGGAGGCAGAAAGAAGCGTGGATCTGAAAGAGAGGGGAAATGGTGGGAGGAGACTGGAGGAAGTGAGCGAGGGAAATTGTAGTTGAAGTATGGCATATGAGAGAGTAAGAAAATTTAAAAGAAAAGCAGGTTGGAAAGGTCTTCCCTAAACTATTGCATTACTTATTTTGTTGAATATTTAGACCTGAAACAAATTGAACTCTTTCCAGAGTTTATGACTTGTTTAATTATTGATATTTACTCTCTGTCTAATGGAGAGATACATGCTCTAGACTTTCTAGCAGTATTCTTACCTAGTAACAGGTATATACATATTATATTTGTTGCCCTATTTACCAAAGATGCCAAATGCCCGTGTCATCACAGAAAGAGTGGAGAAAGACCAAGTGCCTAAGTAAAATTTGCAAATAATTCTAAATTTTTCCTTGTATCCTTCTTTAATCGAAAACTAGGTTGACTGAGTACAATTTTACTGCTAATGGAAATATATGCTGTTGCTTCTACTTCCATCTGAGGCTGAGGTTCTGATAATTGTATTCTGTTCATTATGATCAAGTTATCACATTTCATACAGTCACAAAATAGTGACTCTCCTACATTAGCTTTGTTTAATATAACAATTTAAAGGATGCTCATTCTAATATACAAATTATACTAACAGTGATGGGACTTCACTTCCCTTATTAATCTGTTTTTCATAAAAGCTTGCTGGTACAGTTCAGGCAGACATGAGCACATTACTATGAGAAGAATCATAGTTTAATGTCAAATATTTAAAGAATGTAGATGACCCTAACAATCAGAAAAAGTATGTGGAAGAAGAATACAGACATGATGGCATCACTTTATAACACCTTAATTTGTCTTTCAAGACATACATAAAAGTCTTTTTCAATAGAAAAATATTATCAAATACGATTTTAAATTTATTGTAGGATGTATTCCTAAATAAATAATGGGATAAAAATCAGTTTCTGAACAGTGTGTTGGTATTTCTATACAAAGTGAGGATAACATTTGACTTCTTATATATTCTATGTATTGTAATATATGACTACTGGTCTCATGCAAGTAAATGGATCTGAATTCATGGAAAAGCTCATCCTTCAATACCAAGGGCAATTAACAATCCTTTGCAAAGATATTGCCATGAAGATGACTTGATAATTTTCAAATTAGAGCCCACTGAGCATAAAACTCTTTGATTTGAGTGTGTTCCATACATTCCAGTAAGACCATGAATCTCTTCAGTACACTGGTAACACCCCACATTGCAGCAGGGTGGAATACACTTGCTCATCTTCTTTCTCATTTAAGCTTTTTCTTAACCATTAGTATTAAAGACTTGACACATAGTAGAAAATAGTGAAGCTCAATTTAGGCCATTAACATTCCATTTTATGATTTTAATATTTGGAAAAGGAAAAATAAAATATATTCTTGATAGAAAAGAGGTTGTAGAATAAAAATGTAATCAAGACTTCTAGTGAACTTTTTTCTAAATTTAGAGGTCCTTAAATAATGTCATCATATAAAAGATACATTAAGGCCAGGGAAGAGACAATGGTCACTGAATTCCATGCCATCAAAGTCTAATTGTTTCAAAGGTTGTCTACTTATATTATACTACAAAGTTTACTTCATCTATTTGCTTAATTATAATCCCCAGTTCGTTGCTTAACTGGATACAAAATTGAAAATACTGTTACATTCTCACTTTCACCTGTAATATAAGTAGATAGCTAAAAGTAACTTGTAATGTCCACTAGCTTTCATATCCCTTTGCTCTCTGTAGCTATAAAACTCCTTCTGGCTAAAATATTTTTAAAAAATAGAACTTACCATTATCTATTTTTAAAATATTTGCCAAATATCTATGTTTCTCATATTTCTCTAGTTATTAAGATCTAATTATTTTAAATAGTAAGCACTAAGCATTCAAAGCTGACCTCTGCTTTTTCTAATTTCTTGACTTAGCTTTATACTCACTCAGAAGGGCTAAGAAAAGTCCTAAATAGTCTTCTAAAAATAATCTAAATCTCAAAATTTTAAGTCAATTAGTTTCAAACACATTCTCCTAACTATACATAATATCAAAAAGTCATGCATACTCTTGTGTTATCTGAAGAAATTAAGTCTGTATACTTTGCATGGGACTTATCTCAAAAACAGCAGTTCTGAGGTTTGAAGACATCTTAAAAACTAAACACATATTGACAACTTTAGTCAATATTGCAAAAAATACATTTGAATTTCTATAGAATTTAAGGAAAAAATGTTCTTTGATAGTATATATGACCTATTCCAAAAGTTCTACCAGAGAACTCCTACACCTGATAAATAACTTCAGCATAGTGACTGGAAATAAAATTAACTCAAACAAATTAGTATCCTTTCTTTATACAAAGGATTAATAAGGTCAGAAGGAAATTAAGGAAACAACACATTTCACAATAGTCACAAATAGTATAAAATATCTTGGTGTAACTCTAACCAAGTAAAAGATCTCTATAAGAATTCCAAGCCTCTGAATAAAGAAATCAAAGAAGACCTCAACCTCAAAAGTTGGAAAGATCTCCCATGCTCATGGATCATCAGGATTAACATAGTAAAAATGGCCATCTTACCAAAATCAATCTACAGATTCAGTGCAATCCCCATCAAAATTCCTACTCAATTCTTCACAGAGATAGAAAGAGCAAAACACAGGATAGCAAAAACTATTCTGAACCATAAAAGAACTTCTGGGGGAATCACCATCTCTGACATCAAACTGTACTACATTGCATTTGTGATTAAAAAAAGAAAAAACATGGTATTGTACAAAGGTAGATCAAGTAGATCAATAGAGTAAAACTGAAGCTCCCCAAAATAAAATAAAAAAAAATCATAGAGTGGAAAAAGAGCATTTTCTACAAATGGTACTGGTCTAACTGGTAGTCTCCACATAGAAGAATATAAATTGAACAACTTTTATGTCCTTGTACAAAACGCAAGTCCAAGTGGATCAATGGTGTCCACATAACACCAGATATAGTGAACCTAATAGAAGAGAAAGTGGGAAGGAGCCTCAAACACATCAGCACAGGGGAAATTTTTCTGAATAGAACACCAATGTCTCAGGCTCTAAGATAAAAAACTTGACAAATAAGACTGAAAACCTGCAAAGGACACTGTCAATAGGACAAAAGCAACCTACAGATTGGGAAAAGTTCTTTACAAACCCTACATCCAAAGAGGGCTAACATCCAAAATATGCAATGAAACCCAGAAGTTATTTCCAGAAAACCAAACACAATTAAAAGTGGTATACAGTGCTAAACAAAGAATTCTCAACTGAGGAATCCCAACTGGCCAAGAAGCATCCAAAGAAAGGTTCACTATCATTAGTCAGGGAAATGCAAATCAAAACAACCCTGAGATTCCACCTTTCACCAACCAGAATGGCTAAGACCAAAAACTCAAGTGACAACAGATGCTACGAGGATGTGGAGAAAGAGGAACACTCCTCCATTGCCGTTGGAACTGCAAGATGGTACAACCACTTTGGAATCAATAAAGGGGGTCCTCAGAAAATTCAAAATAGCTCTACCTGAGGACCCAGCTATACCACTCCAGGGCATATACCCAGAAGATGCTCCAACATGTAATAAAGACACATGCTCCACTATGTTCATAGCAGCCATATTAATAGTAACCAGAAGCTGGAAACAACCCAGACATCTGTCAATGAAAGAATGAATTCAGAAAATATGGTGCATTTACATAACAAAATTCTACTCAGCTATTAAAAATGACGACTTCATGAACTTTGTAGGCAAATGGATGGAACTAGAAAATATCCTGTGTGAGGTTACCAAGACCCAGAAGGATAGACATGGTATGTACTTACTGATAAGTGGACATTATGCCAAAAGCTCAGAATTCCCATGATACAACTCACAAACCATATGAAGCTTAATAAGAAGGAAGGCCAAAGTGTGGAGGCTTCAAACCCACTTAGAAGGAGGAACAAAATAATCATGCGAAGTAGAGTGAGGGAGGGACCTTGGTGAAAGAGGGGAGAAAAATAAAGGGGGCAGGACCAGGTATGGGAAGAGACAGAAGAAAAGTCCAGAAGGCCAGGAGAATGAAAAGAAATAAGTAGAAGATGGGGGGCTGGACTTGGGGAACACTAGAAAGTCCCAGATGCCAGGGATGGGAGCGGTGCTCAGGACCCAGTAGGGATGACATTAGCAGAAATAGCAAATAATGGGGAGATAGAACCTGAAGAGAACCCCTCCAGAACACAGACTTATCCCTCAGTGGAAGGATATGGCCACCCAACCATCTAAGAATTTTTTAACCCAGAATTATCATGTCTAAAGGATATGCAGGGACAAAAATGGAGCAGAGGCTAAAGGAAATGGCATCCAAAGACTGCCACACTGTGCTATTTATTCCATCTGCAGAGCCCATACCCTAATACTATTGCTGATGACAAGATGTACTTGCAGCCAGAAGCCTGGTATGGCTGTCCTCTGAGAGGTTCTGCCAGGCTAAGATGGATACTCACAGCCACCCACTGGACTGAGCCCAGGGACAGCAAGGAAAGAGTTAGTGGTAGGGGTGAATGAGCTGAAGGAAACTGCAACCCCATAGGAGGAATAGCAGCCTAAGTTAACCAGATACCTCAGCTCCCAGGGCCTAAACCATCAACCAAAGAGTATACATGGGCCAGTCCATAGCTCCTGCTACATATGTAGCAGAGGACTGCCTCATCTGGCATCAGTGGGAAGGGAGGTACTCGGTCCTGTGGAGGCTTGATGCCCCAGAGAAGGGGGATGCTAGAGGGGTGAGGCAGTGGGTGGGTGGTTTGGGGAGTGCCTCTTAGATGTGAAAGGGGGTTTTGATGGTAGGTTCATGGAGGTAAACCAAGAAGGGGGATAACATTGTAAACATAAACAAATAATACGATTAATAAATAAAAAGTATTTTGCTTATCTTTTGAAGTCTGGTATATTACATGAAGCAGAATAAGAACATCCAAATAAACTACTTGTCTTCTTGTCTTGAAGTTGGAGGAACATGGGCTTTGATAGTCATGACACTGCTTCAAATGAATGCTTGTTTTCTGAAAATGTATTCATAAAATTTAAGTAACACGTGTTAACATAAAGCTTCAATCACTTTCTCAAACTGTCTTTATTAAAACCTATAAAGTTTATAAAACAAGAGAGGTAAATTTAGAAGAAGTAAAGGCTCACAGAAAAGGCAAAGCATGAAAAACAAAAAACAAAACAAAACAAAAAACAAAAGAGAATCTGAATGTCCAGAGGTTATTTGGAAACTATAAGTTACTGAAGAAGAAAAGGCAGAAGAGAAACTGCCAATGTAGTGTAAGATAACAATTGTTCCCAAATCATGTCTGATCAATCTTGGAAGCTGGAGAGTAAAAAGAAAAAGAAAGAAAGAAAGGATCTGGAGACACCAGCTTGAAAAGTATTCCTCAGAGTAGAGTTTCAGAAAAAAACATGATGGGTGAGGTGCAAACCTGTTTTATTCCCAATTTTGCTCAGTTCTCATTTGGACAGGAGGAAATGAGAGAGAAAGAGAGAGAGAGAGAGAGAGAGAGAGAGAGAGAGAGAGAGAGAGAGAGAGAGAGAGAGAGAGAAAGAGAAAGAGAAAGAGAAAGAGAAAGATAGCTAGCATTATAGACCATTTTCATTTGGGTCATTTGTAAAGAGTTCAAGTTTTCTGTGAGTTTTGATGTTTTAATTGCTAAGAACATATTCTTTGATTGAATATGTATGGAGCCATCTGTCTAGGAGTCCGAATAATAAATAAAATTTTATTCTTATGTGTGTGTGTGTGTGCGCGCGCGCGCGCATATAACTGAAGTTATGTGGTGTTTCTTCTCAGAAGACAGAACAAAATGTAAAGTTGAAACCACCCCCAAATGACCAATTTTAGTGCTTTTATTTTATATGTAGATGTGAGGAGCATGCATAAAGTCATGTTCTTAAATTAATCTCCTTTGGGTGCACAGGAAAGGGGCTCATTATTCTTCTAACTGGCAAAGTTTGATTTTATTGACATCCTAGCAGCATGTCAGTTGTTCATTTTTATCTCCCAAGGCTGTAGTTTTACAGACTGTCTTTGCTTTGAAGCTTAGCAATTCTACAATATATTTCAAAGGGTGTCTCTTTATGCTACTTTACAATCTACTTCTGAAATAACAACTGTAATTTCAATAAAAACAATAAATCATACTCTGTCTATATTTTACACATGTCAAATAATACATATAAAAGTTCAGCAAGAAACACTATTGAAAAATACAGTTACATGGAAGTAAGCATTTTTTTTTCCTGTTCAGTAACTGCCTGTGTCTAGAACTTCCTCTGTTTTCCCTCACACCCAAAATGGACAGTTTAAATACTTGTTAAACAGATTAAAAGATAACTAGGTTAACAAATGAATATAACATGCAGTATAGACAGCTAAAGTATTTTAATGTAAGTGACAGAATTTTATTGTTCAGTGGGATCTTCAGTCCTTCCTAGTTTTGTATGCTAAACAAATTTATGGAGCATTCATAGATGTCCAAATCATAATTCCTAATGCACAGAAACATGTATCTGCTGCACTACTTAACAAATGAGATTTTACTTCTACAGCTAAAATAAGACTATGAGAAAAAAGGGTGTGTTTGACTAAGTTAGTTCAATTTAATCACTACAGCTCCAGCAGTCTCAATTAACTGGGACCCCCGAGATCTCTCAGACACTGGACCACCATCCAGGCAGCACACACCAGCTGATATGAGGCCCCCAACACATATACAGCAGAGGACTACCAAGTCTGTGTTCAATCAGAGATGATGCACGTAACCCTAAAGAGACTGGAGGCCCCAGGGGGTTTAGAGGTCAGGTGGGGTAGGGGAGCTAGCGGGACATCCTCGTGGAGACAGGGGTGTGAGAGGAGGTATGGGATGTGGAACAGTTGGAGGGCAGACCGGGAGGAATAAAACCTGGAGTGTAAAAAGTAAATAAATAATAAAGAGAAGAAAAGAAAATGTCATACAAGGTATTTGAATACACTCAAATGCAGTTTCTTCCATTAATACTTTAAAATCTTCACACCCCCATGTTCTACCACCTAGCTCTCCATTTATCTATGTGTCCATCTTTCTGTCTGTCTATTCATTTATTTATATGTTTGCACATTTATGAAACTGTCTACTTAAATTTGTACTATGCATATATTCTGTGTGCTGCCCCATAAACTGAAGTTTGATGAGACTGCCACGAGCTACAATCTTAAAGAAGCCATTAACTTTAACCTGTCAGTTGGTAGACTGTGAAAGTTAGCTAACAATGAAGTAACTTCCAGGTCAGTTACAGCATGATTTCTCTGTGTTCTGAATTCAAGCATGAGGTGTGTTCTGCAGTAGTGGATTATCACATGAATCTTATATTCATCCAAGAGCAATGGCAAGGTTCACTTTTAAGGCTTAGGCACTAGTGACTTCCTGGACAACAGCTCACAGAACTAAAAAATAAACAAACAAATCAAAGAACTCTGTAAATTGAGACTTACGTTTTATAACACATGACTTTTGGACCCGGCATTATCAACTGATGCTAAGCATTTTCTTTCAATGTATCTTTACTTACATTTTAGACTGGCAAGTTTCCATATTGCTTCTCCAATGTTCTTAGTTTTGTTTAATGTATTAACATTTTCTTGAGTCCATTATGTCTCAAGTTATGTGTCTTTTTATAAAAAAAATTATTTATTTATTTTATGTATACGAACACACCGTTGCTCTCCTCAGACACACCAGAAGAGGGCATCGGATCCCAGCACAGATGGTTGTGAGTCACCATGTGGTTTGTTGCTGGGAATCGAACTAGGACCTCTGGGAGAGCAATCAGCGCTCCCAACCTCTGAGCCATCTCTCCAGCTCCTGTTATACACATTTTTTAGAAAACATTGTTGTAACTGTAATGACAAATTTCAATATAGAAACTGGGTTTCTCCCTTTCAGAGTAATAATATAATAATAAAATTTACGTAAGCTCTGAGATAAAGTAATTTTTATTTTTATTTTGTAAACAAGACAACAGTCAAATCAGAGAGCATGCTATATAAATGTAATATTAATATTTTGAAACTATATTTCTTAATATATTGCATGTACTGAAAATTCCCACAAACAATATCTTAATAATCCTTACTACAAGATCTAAATTCTCAGTTGGAAGAATTTATTGTCTTAAGAATTGAACTACTTATGTCATGTTGGGTTCAAATTTACTCTGTTTATGTTACAGAGGCTATTGAATCATCTATTCCTCCTTATTCCTATGCTACTAAGTGCTGAGATTTTTTAACAGCCAACATACATGCAATGGCAATAAAATAAAATTAAATTAAAAAGAATCTTTCTCAGATAATGAGCTGCAAAACACAAAAGTCCGGGCAATCTCTATGGAAACTTTTGATTCTGGTGACCCACTACTGCCAAAAATGTATGTGATGGCAATTCCTCCTAGATGCAAAAGTAACAGAGACAGGAGACAGTGAGATTTTAAGAAAGTTGCTAAAATTAGCCCTGCCTCAGTTTCCTCCTCCATAAAGGCACATTCTCCTAATTTGATGTCACATCCTCAGAATTAATGGGATAATCATTTAAATTACAGTAAATGATTTTGAGGTTACCATTATATAAAAAGGAAGCACATTATTATGTGAACAAAATTTCAAAAGAGGGGTGGGGAGCTAAGCTTAATCTATAAAATGGTAGCTAAAATTTAAGTACTTGACCAGAAATCAGAATTTTCAGCCATTTACTGGGCACCCAATCTGTGTCATTTGAGAAAAATTGTACAGAACATCCTTTCCTCATTTCCACATTTGATTATTATGTGAAATAGATAATTCAGCACTAAATAATGACATGGTTTCATTCCTTCCATGTACCATTGCAGTGTGTTAAGAGAAAGGAATTATATTAAATTGGTAGTCAGACTCTTTACCCAAATTATGATAACTAGATCTCAGATTCAAAGAACTCCTTCCAATTATAACAAACTGGAAAAGTGAAGTACAAAGATCCTGCTTTCTGTATATCACATTTTATACTTTTTTGATATTATATTGTTTACTAAAAAAAAAAAAATAAAGAAAAGGAAGCAATAGCCTAAAACCTATATCTGAGATCTAGCTTTAAATTACCATAAAATTTACATATTTATATTTTATGTTAATATCTCTTATCAGGTGATAAGAATAAACATTAGTATTTTATTTACTCTCCACTGAATATACACTTTTGCTCAGGATATTCTGATAGATGTGGGCTTGAGCAGCAAATGGAATAAGTTGTTCTATGATTTTTGTCATTTGTAGTATATTTGGTGTAATGATTAATTTTTCATCAATTTAATTGAATAATCAAATTCCCTGAAAACAGTGTGTCTGGATATGACTGTTTCTGTGAGGACATTTCCACAAAGTATTAACTGAGAGAAAACCTACCACTAATGTGAGAACATGGTCTTAATAGGAGAGGGTCCAAGAGTAAACTAAAAGAAAAAGAGGCTGAGGAGATGACCCAGTGGTTACAGTGCTTGTTTTTCAAGTGTTAGGAACTATATTTGGATGCACAGAACACATGGTAACAGCTCTGTGTTGTAGTATGCACTTGTAACCTCAGTGCTTGCTGGGACATGTGGATTACCCAGAGATGCATTAGCCACTCTGGATAAAGGATAAAGTTCAGTGAGAGACCTAAAAGTGAAAATGGAGAGTACAAGCAGAAGACACACAAAGTCAAAAGACAGTCTCTAAATATGCAAACACACAGACACAGAGAGAGATAGAGAGACACAGAGAGACTCACACACACACAGCCACACACACACACACACACACACACACACACACACACACACACACACACA
>CM052712.1:44557802-44574858 GCA_028551405.1 Uromys caudimaculatus
AGTCTGTGACAAGACAGAAATATCATGGCAGAATAGAAAAAGGAAAGAACGTGGTTCAGAAAATCTGCCTACTTCATAGAAGGCAGGAAGCAAAAGGAAGAAGACATAGAAAAAAGGACTAGGGATACTGTATTACCCTAGTGCCCTAATTCTTCCCTCATATACACTTACCTCTCAATTGCACCACCACCTTTATATGCTAAACATTACACATATGAACCTTTTGGAGAACACTCTTCAGGATAAATTCCATTTCTCAGTATTGTAAATAAAACTACTAGAAATATATTTATAATCAACCATTTATAAATTTCTTATATAGAAAGGTTTATCCTTTTGTTCCATACATATGGATATATAACTTCCTATGGAAACTTACATATTCTGCAACCCCTGCACACATACCTGAAACATTAGATATTATATTAATACATGTCAGGGATATTGTTAGACATTTCATACAGACACATATATGTGAGTATATGTATATTGTTGTTTTTACACCTAGATCAATACGATGTTACCTTATAATTTTAATATTTTACTCTTGTTTAATATATTGAATAAAATAGCTAAGAGTCAAAGGACAAACAAGGAAAATGTGTGAATTCTATGAGAAATGTTTTTCGTTCTGTAATAAATGTTTTTATTTATTTGATAAATAAAGCAAATGTAGTATCCTGAAGACAGAACAGAAACCATCCGTGCATGGAGAGTAATAGAAAGTGTATTTACATAACCACACTTTCTATTTAATATCAAAACTCCATTTCAATCTTGCAAAAACACTAAACTTAAAAAACACTATTGACTTTATTTACTGTTTCTTGAGTGAAAAATGTGTTCAAGTCATCAGTGATACATGACTTTCTAAAACCTTGCTTCCAAGGACCTTGTCTAGAACGCATCTTGGTTTCACTTCATTACAGATGAGAATCACATTGTTTTCTATACTGTAATGCCTTTATATGAAGGGTGATGTATCATTCAGATGATGATTTGCCATCAAATTTTGAATGTTGTAAGTTTTCTAAAGTTATTATGAGGTAGTTAAATGCAAATAATGAAATGGTTCCTAAGTTAGTACCCTATCATCAGAGGTATCTGATTTTGTATGATAACTAAACTCAAGGGTGGTCACTGTTTGAGTCATAGTATGCATCCAAATGTATATGTGAGAGTTTTCAGAACTTGTAACCTCACTTTATAGAGATTAATGAAGTGCTGGCTAATAAATCAATGGTTTATTTTGGTTTTGTGCATACATCAGAATATATCAAGGTTTTATCAAAGGACAGTTGTAGTTTGCTAAAGCTGTTTATATTTTGTCTATATTATACATTCAATATATACGGTCTTTAACATATACACACACACATCAGTCATGCATATTTCTATAAAACACTCGTGTGTTTCCATGTTTGCTATTTATTGGCCTCAAGACAATGAAATAGCTTATACTGTAATTATTTCAGATGCTATAATGAATAAATAAAATTTGGACACATGAATATCTTTCTGTTAACTACTAATATAATATAGTACTTAAAAATCAACATTCTTGGATAGTTTCCCCCATAATTCTTTAGAAATGTTTTCTCACTTTTTTAAAATAGAAAGCAACTTCTTGGGGATATTTTTTTTCCAATTATCCTTTCCTTTATTTCTTTTATTTTACCCAAAGTAAAGTTATCAAAATCAACCTTGATCTACAAGAACTTAAATGTATACTACCAAATTCATCAATAAAAAATTACGCTTTCTGATTCTACTTAAAAATGCTTATTTATTGAATGATAAAACAGATTTAGTTAAGAATAGTTATGAGGAAGATTAATTGCTTATATGACCAGTCTTTATTGAATACCATAGGAAGATCATCAATTTTTCATAATGAGGTAAAATGAGGCTGCCAAATAAAAGTTTAATTCAAGATTCTCTTTTTTGGCTTATTTATTTATTTATTTATTTATTTATTTATTTATTTATTTATTTATTTATAATTGGGTATTTTATTTATTTACATTTCAAATGTTATCCCCTTTCCCGGTTTCCTCTCTGCAAACTCCCTATCCCAGAACCCCTTACCCTGCTTCTATGAGGATGCTCCCCCACCCAGCACCCACTCCTGCCTCACTTCCCTAGCATTCCTCTACACAGGACCAAGGGCCTCTCCTCCCATTGATGCCAATTAGGGCCCTTCTGTTCCTTCAGTCCTTCTCCTAACTCCTCCATTGGGGTGCCTGTGCTGGGTCCGATGGTTGGTTGCAAGCAACCGCATCTGTACTGGCAGAGCCTCTCAGGAGACAGCTGTATCAGGCTCCTGTCAGCAAGCACTTACTGGCATCTGCAATAGTGTCTGGGTTTGGTGTCTGCATGTGGGATCCATCCCCAGGTGGGGCAGTCTCTGGATGGCCTTTTCAGCAGCCTCTGCTCCACTCTTTGTCCCTGTATTTCCTTTAGACAAGAGCAATTCTGGGTTAAAATTTAACATTGAAATTTTAGCTTAGCTGATGGCTTAAAAGTGAACGATGTTTCAACGTTTCTCAAATCTTCTCCAAAAAGCATTACTAACAAAGTAATGAGCCATATATTTTTACAACCTGCCAACTATGGAAACTGAGAATCATTCCCCAGCACAAAATAAAAATCATTTGAATTTTTTAGATATTTGAGTATCCAAAATACAAGATATAAAAATGGGCAAGAAAATGAAGAAAAAAAATAAGATTTATGGGCCTGTATTTAGCTTTGTTTTAGATTTTCATTTTAAAAATGTTTTTTGTCATGCAGCTATTTCTCTTGAATGTACTTTTTCTGTAGCATCATAGAGGATTGTTATGAGATTCATCAAGGATATAAAAACTTGAAAAATGCTCAAGCCCCCTATTTAAAATGACTTATTTTATGGATACACTATCCATTATACATTAAATTAACTCCAAACTACTTCATTCAGTGTAAACATTATGTAAATTTTGATATGATATATTTCAAAATAACAATGATTGCTAGAACTCAGTATATCTTTTCTAAAAGATGCATTGTTAACTATTTGTTTCTTTGAGTCAATGGATTTGTGAAGAGAGATACCTTATAAGTGGTCTACTGTACAGTGTTGTTTCACTTGCCTCTAGGATTGATTTCCTAAAAAGAGTAATTATACAATGTTTAAATCTAGAATTGCAATAACATTTCAAGGAGGATTGCAAGAAAATGAGCCACGGAAGCTTCACTTGATGTCCTTGAGTCACTGTAATCACATGTGTGGAAGCTAATCTGTTCTAGAAAAAAAAAATGCCTTGTGCCTATGAGTTTTCCAGGGGTCTAGATGGTCTTTATTGTTAAAAATATTTTTAAAGTAGTTCTGAGTCTTATCAAGAAACATAACATATAAATAGATAAAAAATTAGTTACAGGATAGAGAGATAGCTCCGCAGTTAAGAACACTGACTGCTCTTCCAGAGGTCCTGAGTTCAATTCCCTGCAACCAAAATGGTGCCTCACAACTATCTGTAATTGGATTCAATGCTCTCTTCTGGTGTGTCTGAAGACAGCTACAGTGTACTCATAGACATAATTTTTTTTTCATAGAAAAGTAATTACAAACATTAAATCAGTGACACTTGAATGTCCATGAATGTTATTTACAATAGTCAGGATATGGGTTTAAACTAAGTGTTTATCAAGACACGAATGCTAAAGAGATGTAATGTATATGAACACAATGAAACTATTTTTAAAATATAATAAAAGTTTGTTATTTATGTAATAACATATTCATTATCTTTAGCTACAAGAAAACACAAATCAAAACTACAAATAGCTTCTATCTCATCCAAGATCTAATTGTTGTATTAAATATTTAATTTCAAATTAGGGGTCTCCTCCTTTGATCATTCAGTTCCCCAATAAACAGCATACAACTTATATATTTATAATAAGCAATTCCTCCCTTGTGGTCTCCTGCCTTGAACACTAAGCCTAGGAACCAAAAACTCTATCCCATTTCTGCCTAGCTGTAGGCTGTAGGCATCTTTATTCACCAATCCAGGATAATCTAGGGGGGCAACTTAACGTTAGAATCACTTGGGTCTATGTGGGCCTCGTCCTGGAGAGCAACCAGGCCTTGGAGGCCAATATGTAGCATTATAATACACAGCAAATGACCAAACCTCAAAAGTAGTAAATATAACACATATTACAAAATATAATAAATCATGGCAAAAATGTGGCATAGAATGTGGTATAACTTCTTTTACAAATACAGATAAGTTTAGCTACTATATGTAAAATTTCTCTAAAAAGTACATAAGTATAAAATTTTAGTATGTCCCAACTTTTATCATACAATAAAGAGAGCACATGTCACTCTTTTTTAAAAAAATCATGATTTGCAACAGCAAAAAATTTCCAACCCTTTAGAATTTCTTAGAATTTCTGCTCCATTGTCTTGCCCATACTCCCAGATGTAGCTCTAGTTAAAAAGCTCCTACACTGGGTTTGCTTGTTGAGACCTTGAAACTAAGCATAAGTATACCATCTCTGTATATTCAGACCTAGCTCCAGATGCACATCTCGTGTTCTGCCTCTATCTGGTAACCTCTGCCGAATCAAGACATCCCCAAAAAAGTAAAGATAAAGACATAGCAACAGCAACAACCAAAAAATAAATAAATAAATAAATAAATAAATAAATAAATAAATAAATACCTACAGATATCTCTAATAAATATATATTCAAACTAAATACAGACAAATATCAAGAAATTCACTCATCATGGTAAAGTAGGCTTTATCCCAGTAATTCAGGCAGGATATTATATAGGTAAGTTAATAAATAGATGAAATCATCTAAATTTATATAGAAAAGGCATTTGATGAAATCCAGCACGATCTTTCATGATAAAAATGACAGGGAAAGTAGAAATGGACAGAACAAACATCAACAAAATAAAGATCATTTATGAGAAGCTGACAGAGCATTATCCTAAATGGAGAAAAACTGAAGAACAATTCTTTGAAAAACAGAAAAGTGATAAGCCTGTTCACTCTCCCCAGTCCTTTTCAATGGAGTGTTCATAGCAAAAGGACATAATTACAGATAGGAAAGAAAATCAAATTATCCCTATGTACTGATGATATTATACATAAGAAACCTAAAAGAATTCCAGCTGAAAACTTCTAGAAATGACCAAAAAACTTAACAAAGGCACAGGACAAATAAATGACTTACATAAGTCAGTGTTTCCTATACACAACCAACTAACACACTAAGGAAGATATCAAGGTCACATTCTCATTTACAATCTCCTCAAGGACAATGATATATGTTGGAATAAACCTGAGGAGAAAAATATCTCAATCATAAAATATTCAAATCTCCAATGAAAGAGACTGAGGACTACAGTAGAAAATGGAAAGAGAATCCATGTTCATGGATTGCTAGAATTAATATTTTGAAAATGACCAGTCTATTGAAAGCATTTTTTAAAGATTCAATGCAATTCCATCAAATTACCTATAAAATTCTTCACAGAAATGGAAAAAGGTACCACAATTCTTATCAAATTAAAAAATCCAAAGATAGAAAAATTCCTGAGCAAAAAGAACAATGATAGAGGATTGTCATTCTAGAGTTCCAACTATCATATAAATTATAGCATTAATAATAGTAGGATAATTACATATAACCAAACTTATATATAAATGTAATAAAATAGAAAACTCAAATATATGTAATTAGAGCTATCTGCTATTTGATAAATGAGCAAAATACACTTTTGGAAAAAGACAGGATCTCCAGCAAATGATCCTGGGAAACTCAATGTACACATGTAGAAGAAACTAATTAAGCGCATGCAAACACACTGTAAAATAATCAATTCCAAATGCTTTGAAGATCTCAGGTGAAGACTAAAATGCTGAGACAATGAGAAGGGAACATAGATGGTATCATGTGAAATACAAACTTAGGAAAGACATTCTATGTAGGACTCGAACCCCTCAAATTAAGGCCCACAATATATAAAGAAGACCATAGAAAACTATAAAGCTTCTCTATACTCAAAAGAAAACTTGGAGAAGGAGAGAATCTTGGCCATCTCTAAATCTAACAGATTTAACACAGAGAAATATATTAAAAACTCACAAAACAAAGAGTCAAGAAACAGACAAGTTAAAAATTTGGCTATTGAAATGAACAAAGAGGTCTAAAAGAAAAATAAGATGGCTAAGAAATATCTTATAAAAAATGTTTGTCATCCTTATCCCTTAGGGGAATGCAAACTTGAAGAACTTTGAGATTTCATCAGACTCCAAACAGAATAGCTCAGATGCACAAACCCACTA
The DNA here is from genome assembly GCA_028551405.1 of Uromys caudimaculatus. NCBI lineage: Eukaryota > Metazoa > Chordata > Mammalia > Rodentia > Muridae > Uromys > Uromys caudimaculatus. The sequence continues at coordinate 44,564,154 of CM052712.1, forward strand.
ACAAAGAGCAGCTAGAGAGGAGGTGGAGCAAACTGTTGGTGGAAGTGTCACCTGATACAGCCCTTTGGAAGTCAGAGTGGTTATTTCTCCAAATACCAATAGTAAATCAGCCCGATGACCCAGCTAATCCACTCCTCAGGGTATGACCAAAGGGTTCAGCATCCTGTATGATGGACACTTGCTTAGAATTGTTCATTTCCACTCTTGGTGCTAATAGCTCGGTAATGAGTACAATGTAACAATATAAACATCTTTTTTAAAACTGCATGAATACTGAATATAAGAATGGAAACTTACGTACATAATGAATTTATATTCAACCATAAAGAAAAATTCAATCATGAAATTTGCAGGTAAAGGCAGCTCACTTCGTGCCTCAAAATTTCTTTATACAATTGATAGGAAACAACACAAACATCCACAAACTGTCAAAATTCAGAGAACAGCTAACATTGATGTTCAAACCTAATTGGTACATCTCCAACACAACTCATATACCTAAGGCTCAAGATCATGAGGACTAGGATGTGTGCTTGAGATAGTGTTTGTTTTTGGGACAAGAAACCTGGACTCGTGAAATTTTCTTATGGTTGGGATAGCAGCACAGCAGTAGCACCAGTTGCCATGTCAACATAGGATGGGGAAACCTCAGAAGGCTCCATGCTTAGAAGAGCCACAGGCAATCAGTGAATGCTGAGCTATGAAAAATATGTCTTCTCCAGGGATAAGTATGTTATGTTATCCTGATATGCTATCAATCCCATGTGGTCAATTCTAAAACATGTCTATATGAGCAAAAACAAATAGTGTTAAGAGGGTGTATCAACATACACATGTGTGCATATGTGTGTTTATGTTGCAATAATAATTAAAGAAGGAAAAGTCATGAATTTGTGAAGGAATGTTGGGTACAGGAGGAATTGAAAAAGGGAAGAGGAAGGGTAACAGTGATGGAAATGTAGTAATCCCATAGGAAAACATTTTAAAATCCCTTTAACTATTATAAATCTCGATATAATAGCTTAACTAAAATAAGCCAAATATAAAAGGACAAATATAAACTACCATCTCAGTTTTATGTGGAGTCAAAAATATGAATTTTTGTATAGAATTAAAGAGTAGAATCATAGTTTTCTGAGGTAGGATCTGTACGATTTGTGTGACAGGGAATGAATATAAAGTGGTAAACAACAAAAATATTGTTCAAGAATGTTCCTTTAGATGATAATACTGTATTGTGAAATTAAAAATCGCTAAAGGTAGATTTTAACATTTTTACATGAAAAAGGGAAAATATGTGAGGTGAGATATTTATAAGTTGGCTTAAACATTTCCCAGTGTCTATATGGTCATGACTAGTTTTATAGCACCCATATACATATGCATTTATAACTCTTACTGCAGACATATTATATATTTATGATAGTATCTATGTATTTTAAAAGAGGTACTGAAATTGTGACATGTGCTTTGAACAATAAAATATGTACCTATGGAAGAGAATTCAAAAGAAAGGAAAAACAGATACAAAAAAAGTAAGTGTGATGTGTATATATGTTAAACTATGGATTGATATGTGAGTATCAGGAACCTGGACAACACCAATTCACAATTTGTTAAATAAAGAAAATATAAACGAGTCTTTACAATGTCCTATTTAATGAGTTAGTAGTCAACCAGAATACAATTTTCCTCTTTGTTTACAGGATACAAAGTCATTATCCTATTGATTTACTGCTTAATTATATAAAATAGCATGCTACAGTGAAGGTAAAGCAGAAACAAATTATGATCTAATCTAAGATACAGATCAATATTGAAGTGAGTGTGCTGACTTGTAAAATACAGCCAAAGTGTAAGCACAAAATTATGCCTACTGTCAAAACGATGGAAGAAGGTCTCTGAATTTCAGGCATCAAGTAATTTTCAAACGTACTTTAGCTTAAATACCAAGTAACTTTTTCCATCCCAATTGGTTTGTTTTCATTTGGAGTGTACTCATATAGAGTGTACAGGGCACTAAAGATGACATGCTCTGCAGAAAGAAAGCTTCTGATCTTAGTTTTAGAAGATTAGAGTCACAATTATAACAAAGCTAACTAAGGGGAAAAATCACAAGAAAATAAACCTTCAGGATGATATTCCTCATAAAAACAGCTGTGAAAATCCTTTACAATCACAAGCACAAAAAGTAAATAAATTACAAGAACCTCGAATTGTAGTCATATATGCATTATTTCATTGTATCTTTGTGATATAAGGATTGATTAACAATTGCAGTTCAAAATAGAATATGCTACATTAATGACAATGGATAAAACTGATCTTTAGAGTAGACACAAAAAATATTTAAAGTCTAAATATTTCATGATTAAAATTTTAAATATTTCATTTTAAACATGTGTTGACTATACTTTAATATTATAAAGGATGTATCTGAGAACAAATGGCTAGTATCATACTCGGTGATAAGAAGATGATTAATATTCCCTGGAGATTATGATTTAGACATGGGCATATCCTGTGCTAATTTCTCATCAAAGGAGTGTTAGAAAATAATCATATCCAAAATAGATGAATTCACAAATTCAGAGATAGCATGGTATCTTCCAGGCACTGTAGTATGGAGAATGTACAGATTTCCCAGTATTAGATGTTTAAGTTGTGTGACTCTAATGTCAATATGGTAAGAAATAGAATAACATTGCAATATTTTTAAAAATAATTATAGATAGTATTCCTCAATTATTGTTAGTATGCATGCATGAGCACATGGATGTGCACACACAGAGACATATAGATATATGGAGGGACAAATCTATAACTAGTGAGAACTGAATGTTTAAATTCTTGTCTTTCTAGATTAGTATATCTAAGTCATGGCATCAGTTACCTTGTAATAAAATACTTTTTGCAAGTTAACTGGTAGGATAGGAGAGAGGCTCAGCAGTTAAAAGTGCTTGCAAGTCTTTCAGAACACCCTAGTTCTGATGCCAGCACCCACCCACATCAAGTAGCTGATGGCTCCCTCTAACTAAAGCTCTTGGGCATCTGAGGTCAACTTCTACCCTCCGTGGGTACCTGCACACAAACTACACATACAGACACACAGAGACACATAAATTCATGACATTGAAAATACACATTTGGTACAAAAAAGTTACTCTTCAGGCTACTGAAAGAGAAACCTAGACACTAAGTCAGCCACAATATATTCAGCTTACAATCACTCCCATTAGCAAGATGTTCTGGCACAGAACTTGTGGGAGTGGCCAACCAATATCTGCTAAAATTTGTCTGTTATGTTCTTGCCTGTTATTTTGTTACCTGTGTTACATTTAAAATTCCTTTAATTAGGAGACCTGCACATATTCTTGAGTAAAAATTTGTTTTTGAAACAAGATTTGGCATTCAACCATAAATAGAAATTATTCTAAAAACTTGTAGATTTATGTTACTTTTTATTTTGAGTTAGAACTCTGATCAATTACAGAAAATAGAAATTAAAGATTCATTCATTAGAAAGGGGTAAATGAAACAAACAAAAACTAAAACAGAAAAAGAAAGAAAATAAGGGAGATTGTTTGTATTAATTTCAACTGTAGAATATATACACTGGAAAAGAGAGATAATGCCATCTAAACATATTATTAGAATTTTGATTTTAATATTAAGTAATTTTTATGAAGTTAAAAACCTTTGACAATGTATTCTTTTTTCTATTTTTTATTGAAAATAGATTCTTCTCTCATCCCTATAACTGTCTCCCCTCTCTCCACTACTCTTAGCTCCTCTGATGTCACTCCTCTCCCTGGATCCAGCCACCCTCAGTTTTCTTTCAGGAAGAAACATTTCTTTAAGAGACAACAAGGAAACACAGACAAACACACACACACACACACACACACACACACACACACACACACACACACACACACACACACACACACACACACGATACAATAAGAAAAGTCAAAAGCCCTCTCTCCTATTAAGGCTAAAAAAGTTTCACAAAAACAGCAAACTAATAAGCAAATATGTAGAGAACCTCTTATGGTCCCATGTTTGCCACTTCCATCTCTGTGAGCCCATGAGAACCCTGCTTAGTTAAACTCAGTGGTCCTTGTTCTCCTCGTGTCCAAAATCCATTCTGAATTCTGCAGTATTTATTTCCCCTTTCTGTCCAGATTCCAGAGCTCTGAGGGTCTGACCTGACGGAGACCTCCAATTTAGACACTCTCCTCATAGCGTCTGGCTGTGGGTCTCCGTACTCACTTTAATCTGCTGCCCAAGGAAGCTTCTACGTTGATGACAATCTATGCGCTATAAGTAGAGCAAAATGTCCCAAGACATCTGAGGCTCTCTCTCTCTTTTTCTCTCTTCCTCCCTTCCCTCCCTTTCTCTTTTCCTTCTCTCTTTGTTCCTTCTTTCCTTACCTCTTTTGTTCCTTTCTTTGTTCCTTCCTTCGTTCCTTCCTTTCTTCATTACTTTCTTTGTTCAGTCTGACTGTCTGTCTGTCTTTCTTTCTTTCTTTCCATTTCTTTCTTTCTTTTTCCAGTTATACTCTGTTCTACCATAGGTCTCTGGGCTATTCATTCCTAGGTTCCTGATCATCCAGGCAGGTATCCATGGACTCCCTCTGGAGGAAAGGGATTCAAGTTAAACCAGACATCATTTGGCCACTCCAAAAAGTTCTGAGCCAACATATCTTGCTGATCAAAATTATTGTGTCTGAGTTAGTGTTCAGGTTTCTCTTTCAGTAGCTTGAAGAATATGTTTTGGTACCAAAGAGACTAAAAGCATCACTTTGACCTCTCTACTTTCAATGAATTGCAGAACCTTTGTGACAAAAAGAAAGACAGGGCTGAAAGTATATATCTATGCAAGGTATCTTGGAGATTGAAGTCAGAGGTTTGTAAATTGAGTGACTATTAAGATACTCTGTCATAATAAAATGTAAAAACTATAGCTGGTGATATTTCATAGCATATGGGAGACATCAGCATCAACCCCAGTATGGAAAACAGTGAAGGCCTGTTAGGGACAATGAAAAGGAGAGGAAAAGAAAGAGAAATACTACATTAAATATTTTGGTAACAAATCATGACAATTTATCTAAGTATCATTTTAGATAGATACAAAAAAATAAAGAAAAAGAAGATAAGAAAAACGGCTAACTTGAAAGGAGTTTCACTGAAGTTGCTCTATTTTGAAATCACATCTAAATTTAATCTCAGAAAAGAACACATTAGTAAAAACATAAGCTTTTGTCACTGAGGGCAGACGTGTGCCCCATGGTTGCTCTGAATTTTACTATTGAGAGTATCAGACATAAATGGCTTCCTACTATAAAGAACAATGTTTCAGTAAAATCAGAGCTAGAAATCAGATTTGTTTTAAAAACTGAAACTCTATTTAACACATCTTTAAGGCAGAGCTTATGATTTAATTAATGACAATTACAATCATGTCTGCCATTTACTAAGAATAATCTAAGTTTGAGAAATATTCTTTCACTCAAACTGTAATTATTGAATATAACCCAAGGGGAAAAAAGTTTCCTAATTTAATGCAAATGCATTTTAGTAGGAGGAATGAGTTAATAAATAATAGTAACTGCATATTAAATATTTCTGTTCATTATAAAATTTGCATTGCAAAATGAAATAGGTAAAAGAAAATGGGCGAGTGTTAGGGAGGAATCCATTTTGTATAGGATGGTATAAGTTAGAGCTGATAAAGTATCTTTAAAGTAGATGAATTACAGAAAGGAAAGATACCATATATATGGGCATTTACTATATATATATATATATATATATATATATATATATATATATGTATATGTATATGTATATATATATATATATATGAAAGTATTGTTGATTTTGAAAATATTCTGAATTATGAGCTGTGAAGCATACTCAAGCCGTGGTAATCAGGCATCAATGGGAGGAGAGGCCCTTTGTCCTGTGTACGCTCAATGTCCCAGTGTTGGAGCATGCCAGGAAGGGGAGGCAGGACTGGGTGGGTGAGTGGTGGAGTACCCTCACAGAAGCAAGGGGAGGGGGCATGGGATAGGGGGTTTCTGGAGGAGAAACCTGGAAAAGGAATAACATTTGAAATGTAGATAAATAAAATATCCAAAAAAAAAAAAAAAAAGAAAAAAAGAAAAAGAAAATTAACACCTGAATTTAAATGAATGAGAAAAAAAAAAAAAAAAAAAAAAAAAACCAAGAATGATGCGGAAATATCAAAGTGCCAAGCAGCCTATTCTGTTTCAGATCTAAGCAAAAGTCTTTCTGTCTGTCTGTCTTTGAAAGTGCTTTTTATGTGACCCACTGTGCTCATCGTTTACACCTTGTCCCTTCTCAGAGCACCCCATCCTACTCAGTCATCCAACTCCATGTTTTCTTTAGGAAACAGTCAACAAAATGATAAGTTTTTTTTTTTAAAAAAAAAGGCAATAAGAAGAGCCTGAGAAACATGTATAAAAGCACACATACAGGTACAAATGAGCAAATTAACAAATTAAATAAAACCAACAGTTAGAAACCATCATATAGCAGCAAAAGATCAGTGAGGTAAAAAAAAAAAAAAGACACCAAAGCAGCATGAGACAAATCTCAAAAATACCATTGATTTGTTTTATATTGGTCTTCTACTCCTTGAAATATACCTTCACTGTGGTTGATATCGCCATTGAGACTCCATGGAAAAGACCTTGCTTTAGTCAATATGATTATGAATACAATCTCAAATTTAAAAGGGATACCTCTAGAGATGATATGGGGATCACACCATTTAATAGATTACTTTATTAATTCAATAAGTTGTTTATGAAGCACATACTAAAATATACTTACCATACACTAAGCTGAGGAGGGCTATTATGCAAACCCATTGAGACTATCGATGAAATCAGTTTTGGAAATATTTTGAAGTGTTTATTTTTATTTTATGTGTACTACTGTTTAGCTTGCATGTATGGATCTGCAATATGTGCTTATCTCATGCCAGAGAAGAACTAGAATTATAAGTAGTCATGAGCTGCCATGGAAGTGCACGGAATTAAACCTGGGTCCTCTGCAAGGACAAGAAGTGCATTGAAGTAGTGATCTATCTCTCCAGCCCTGGGAAAAATGATTTTGTTTTTAAGTACCAGTTAGATATATAGGTAGAAATTTACAGAATTCCCAATTTCATTTTGGTCAGAAATTCCTTGCCTTTAGAGTAATACCAGAATGAGAGTCTATGCATAAATGAAATCATCAGAAAGTGTTAATGGGAGTATTCTACCTGGCAAACCTATTGTCAAACTTAAGTTTACCTAAGTTTATGCATTTTTAACACCACATTACTTCAAGTAATGGAAATATTAAGCTAATTTAGTTTTGTCTGATTGGATGTAACATTGTCCTTGCTTTCAGTACAGTAAAAATTATAAAGATATGGAATAACTAAAATGAATCATCTCAAATACAAAATGGAGAATTCAATTAGACAAAAGAATCAAACAATTTCTTTTAATTTTTTACATAACCAAGAGTCACTCAGACCTTGTACTGTATAAATATTTTATGTAATAAAAACTGAAACTTATGCAATAACTCATACATAAAATCTAATGTGTACAAATTTAAAAATATTATCATAACTAGTTATTTTCAAATGGTAATATTGAACCCTGCATTCTGAGATGGCCTAAAAACATTGAACATTTGATTGTAAGCCACAAAAATCACAAAAGTGATATGGCACAAGTGAAGAAAGAAACCAAAATCATGCATCCTGCAGTGCTGAATTACAGGAGAAAATGTTCCTGTGACATATGTAATATTAGGTCAAATGGACTTCTTGAAAAACAATGCTATGCTCTCTGTGATGTCCCTTTGCCAAATGAGGGCAATAAAACCCTTCAACTACTCAGTGGGACAGAGGCTTGTCTTTTCTGAATTGGACTCGACATCGAAGAGTGAAAATACAATGCTAATACAATTCAATCTAATACAAGGGAATGTACTGAAAATGAGTTCTATGATATTTAGAGCATTGTCTATTGTTTTTGATACTTTAAACATTAGTTTTACTCTTAATGTACCTCAGATTGTAATGCTAATCAGGGGAATGAAAGAGATAATTTGCAAGATACTTGAAATAAGTAATGAAGGGCAATATAATTCGTATTGAACTATTGTCATATTAGATACGAGGATACCTAATGCATTGAAGGAAGAAAATTATTTATGTTTGTACCATATGTGTGTCTGTGTGTCTTTGTGTCTTTGTGTGTGTGTGTGTGTGTGTGTGTGTGTGTGTGTGTGTGTGTATGGACTATTTAAGTGCTGACTTTAACAAACACACCTAAATAAGAATTTACATAATGTAACATTGTGTTAATAAATTTTAACACATTGTATCCATTTAGTCAAAAGTTAAAAACAAATAATGATAATTTTCCACAGTCAACATATGATTAAGTATTTCAGACTCAAAATGGGGGAATGGAAAACAGTAGAAACCCAATATATTCTTCCCTTATAGAAGTATACATTTCTAATTTTGGTCTTATTTAAATTTCATAAACAAAGTTGTAGATTACTCCAACCTTGTTTTACACAAACAAAAAGCAAATGTGATATGTCCAAGACTGTGGCATGAATGTAGTTCTATAACAAAAAAGCTAAACAGTTTTTTCATATAAATCTCAACTGTTTCCAAATGAAAATAAACTTTATTCCTTAAAAGCATCTCAAACCACTTCCAAATGTTCTATATTTGTATGTTTATAAAAGATATACAATGTCTAATAATATTTATACTACATTCATACATTTTAGTATGATTTATAGAAATAAAATATTAAAATTTGATAATTGATTTCACTTCTTATCCAATGATATTCAGTTTTTCTAGGATTTGAGTCCTATCTTGATATAATATTAAAAACAATTTTTTGTAAAATTTGGAAAGAATGTAATAAAGGATAATACTCATGTTGATGAAAATTTACACATCTACATTAAGAAGGCCAAAGTCTTTCTCAAATGCTGTGAATTTAGAAGACAAATAAATCATATAACTAAAAGAAAAGGTGGTTCTCTTTGAAAACACCTTGCAGTTTGCAACGAAAATGCTGAACAAACCAATAGAGAAACCACGTACATCCTAAATTTAACTTTTACCCTAACAAATAATTTGTTCCAACCAGAAGGAATACTGTACAGTATGTCTTTCTAGGAACATAACCCAGCTGTCCCTCAACCAAACAATGGATACAGAAAATGTGATTCATTTACACAGTGGAATAATATTCAGCTATTAAAAACAAGGACATCATGAATTTTGCAGGCAAATGGGTAGAACTAGAAAATATCCTGAATGAGATAACCCGGACCCAAAAGGGTATGCATAGTATGTACTCACTGATAAGTGGATATTAGCCAAAAAGCACAGAGTGCCCCTGATACACCCCACGGACCCTAAGAAGTTAAACAAGAAGGGAAGCCCAAGTAAAGATGTTTAAACCATATTTAGAAGGGGGAACAAAATAATCGTAGGAGGCAAAGGGAGGGAGGGACCTGGATGAGGGACGGAAGGGGAGGGGAGTGGAAAATGGGGACAGGATCAAGTATGTGGGAAGACGCTAGAGAAGTCTAGAGGGACATGGAATGAATGGAAATATGCAGCTGCATGTGGTGCGGCTTAGGGGAAACTCGAGAAAGTCCCAGAAGCCTGGGATGAGGAAGGCTCCCAGGACTCAATGTGGGTGACCTCACCTGAAAGACCCAACTCTGGCAGTATGGAACCTGAAGAGACCACTTCCAGTAGTCAGAAAGGACCCCCCAGTGTAGGGATGGGGACATACTCCTAACTATAAAACTTTCAACTCAAAATTATTCCTGTCTAAAAGACATGCAGGAACAAAAATAGAGAGGAGAAAGAAGCAATTGCTGAAAAATGAGAGGTCCAACTTGTGATCCATACCCTGAGCTGGCACCAATACCTGACACTATTATTAATGCTATGTTGTGCTTGCATATAGGAGCCTTGCATGGCTTTACCCGCAGCTGACTGAGACAGATACAGATACTCACAGCAGACCACTGGGCAGAGGTCTGAGACCCCTATGGAAGAGTTAGAGGAAGGATTGAAGGAACTTAAGGGATGGCCACCCTGTAGAAAGGCCAGCATTGTCAACTAATCTAGACCCCTGGGAGCTTTCATAGACTGAGCCACCAACCAAAGAACTTACACTGGCTTGTCAGAGGTCCCAGGCACATATGTAAGAAGAGAACTGCTTTGTCTAGTCTCAGTGGAAGTGCATGTACCTAACCCTGTAGAGATTTGATACCTCATAATAGGAGGACACTGGGGGTTAGGAGGAGACCCTCTCAGAGAAAAAAGAAAGAGAGAGGGTAAATACCTCTGTGAGGTGGTACCAGAAGTAGGGGCAACATTTCTGATGTAAATAAATAAAATAATTCAAAACAAAACAGAAAAAAACAAAAAACAAACAAACTGGCTTAATTGGTGAACTCAACTCCAGTGAGAGAGTTGTATCTCTGAAAGTAACTTAGAGTGTAAATGGAGTACATATCCAGTATTGACCTGAGTCCTCCATGTTGAAAAGTACTTATGCATGCATGCATGTGTGTATAGGTCATTAACACAACACACACACACACACACACACACACACACA
>CM052712.1:44575358-44652858 GCA_028551405.1 Uromys caudimaculatus
CAAATAGGACCTCATGAAACTGCAAAGCTTCTGTAAGGCAAAGGACACTATCAATAGGACAAAACGGCAACCAACAGATTGGGAAAATATCTTAACCAATCCTATGTCCAATAGAGGGCTAATATCCAATATATACAAAGAACTCAAGAAGTTAGACTCCAAAAAACCAAATAACCCCATCAAAAAATGGGGAACGGAACTAAACCAAGAATTCTCAACTGAGGAAATTCACAGGGCTGAGAAGCACCTAAAGAAATGCTCAACATCCCTAGCCATCAGGGAAATGCAAATCAAAACAAGTCTGAGGTTCCACCTCACACCAGTCAGAATGGCCAAATCAAAAACTCAGGTGACAGCAGATGCTGGCGAGGATGTGGAGAAAGAGGAACACTCCTCCACTGCTGGTACAACCACTCTGGAAATCAGTTTGGCGCACCCTCAAAAAATGGACATAATACTAACTGAGGACCCACCTATACCTCTCCTGGGCATATACCCAGAAGATGCCCCAACATGTAACAAAGACACATGCTCCACTATGTTCATAGCAGCCATATTTATAATAGCCAGAAGCCTGAAACAACCCAGATGTCCCTCATCAGAGGAATGGATACAGAAAATGTGGTACATTTACACAATGGAGTACTACTCAGCTATTAAAAACAATGACTTAATGAAATTTGCAGGCAAATGGATGGAACTTGAAAATATCATCCTGAGTGACGTAACTCAGTCACAAAAAAACGAACATGGTATGTACTCACTGATAAGCAGATATTAGCCCAAAAGTTCAGAATGTCCAAGTTTCACTTAACGGTAACCGCTGGACTGAGAGTGAGGTCCCAGATGGAGGGGTTGGAGAAAGGTCTGAAGGAGCTGAGGGTATTTGTAGCCCCATGCAGGGAGCAAGAGCGTCAATGGGCCTGAAATCCCCCCTGGTTGTCCTGGAGTTCGGACCACCAACCAAAGAATACACATCTATTGACCCATTTTTCGGACTACATACGTGGCAGAGGATGACCTCGATGGCCATCAGGGAGAAAGGAGAGGCCCTTGGGCCTGAGGTTGCTAGAGACCCCAGTAAAGAGGAATGTCAAGGTGGGAATATGGGGATGGGTGGGCGGATAGGTGGGAGGAGGAATACCCTCACAAAGGCGGGGAGAGGGAGGGGATAGGGGGTTTCCAAAGAGGAGATCCAGAAAAGGGGAAACATTGGAAATGTAAATAAAGTACCAAAAATAAATAAATAAATTAAATTAAATTAAAAAAAAATATCCTTACAAGGTTTTTCATTATCACTCTTTATTTTCCTCATTTATGTAAATGTAACTTTTATTTGCCAGATGTACTAGTCATCTGGAAAGCTAATGGCCTAATATGCTCACCCATTGTACTTTTTTCTGAAGTCTGGCTAGCTGATTCAAATTAGTTGTTCTGGCTTATATTCTTCTTCAAGCTGACTGATTCAATCTGGCTTCTCTTAACTTCTCAATGAATTCCTCTGGTTGGCCTCAAACTCACTATGGCAATTTGTTCTAATCTTCTGGCTCTTTCTTAGTCTCTGACTTAATTACCTCTGCCGACCTAGACCTACCCTGAACTGCATGAACTCATGAATGAACTCAGATCCACTCCACTGCACTCACTACACTGACTCCCAGTGTTCTTTCTCCCAGTAATGCTCTTCAATAGGTTCTCTTTCCGGCACTGTTCACCTGAGAGTTGAGAGTATTCTATCTCTGAAACATTCTGTCAAATCTTTCTTTGATTTGTCACTTTGTCCTTTCCTCAATTAGATGTCATTTCCAGACATGGTTGCTTCCTTCTACAAACTAATTTTACCTTAAAGGTATGCACTAAAGGCATGTCTCTATTCTAACCAGAAGGATCACACAGACACACATTCAACTTACACATTCTAAAACAATGGGCTAGATATGCTTTCCTAACGCCCTTTTATTTATAAACTTAAATAAGTGTGCTAATAAAACAAGTAACATTAGGCATAGAAAGAGCAGTATAAAATAATTAAGAAAAATCACATCACATAAGAGCCAGTACTAGAATGGAAGAGTTCTGATTTGTTGAAAATTATACAAAGGATTTTAAGCAGAGAACCTAAATATACACTTTTATGACAGAAAATATGGTAAGCTTAGTTCTGCAAAACAAATTGCCATTTCATTAAAAACCTGGTGCCACTACAAAAGACTGTGGTTCTCAAAGTCATAATTGATTTGAGATTTCAAATACAATTCACAGAAGGTAATAAAATTAGAGTTAGGCCTGCGTAGAACAATCCATGGCTTTGAGAGTAAAAGGTTTTGTCATTCTGTTAAGAAGATAGCAGAGGCCAGTGACTTACCATCAGCCTTACTAGTAAGATTATTTTAATTTATGTCATCAGCAGTAAGATGGATATCCCATAATGAAATGGGCTCCTTGAGTGTTATTGAAATGAATTTGGAAGGCTGCCTCTTGTGATTTCTCCATGAGATTTCCTCTTTCTTCTTCATAATCCCTAGAAAGCTGTGAGCATAATTATTCATGTGTAAAGGACAAAGGAGATGGGATTGTGTGAGAGAGGGCATTGTAATTGCTTTTAAATGCCTTATTTTGCATGCCGAAAATCAGTTTTGCCCTACATCTGTCAGAGTCACCAAGAGAGTAATTGAAATGTTTTGGAAACACCTACTCATTTGGAGTTGCAAAGGCTTTATTACTTTGGCAAGAACTCCTCCATTGCAGCAAATGCAAAATATGAATCAGAGAAATATGTTTGTGTTTGCAGTTTCTAGTCAGCTATATTATTTATTTAATTGAGATCAAGTCAGCAGAAATATGACTGTATAACTGCTAACATAGTAAATTCCATTTGTTGTCAGATTTGAAGAATTGCTAAGTTTTTGAAGGAGAATCTTTTCCAACTTTGCTAATCATTCTTTTTTCATATTCACAATTGCAAAATAAAAATTGTCTGTAAAATTTTTAACTTCCTTGGAACTAATAGAATAGAGGATGTGGGAGAACAATATGTATTTATAAATTGTTCAATTTTTTGTTCTTGTTTTTGTTTTTGTTTGTTTTTTATTGTTGCTGTTGCTGTTGTTTGTTTGTTTGCTTTGTTTAACTCATGTCAGTATTACATCAATGTTTTAACAATGTGATTGACACTATATCTTTGGTTTACTACAGATTGATTTACCCATTAAACATTTTATATAGTATAATAAATTGTATAAATCTATAATCAACCAATATATAATGGTTTGTATCTGTAATAAATTAGATTGACTCAATAATAAATCTTACTCTTTGGCAATTATTTTTATTAGTGTGAAAAAATAATTTTGGTTTCATAGCAAACCAAAACATTTTGCATCTAAATTGCAATTTCCTTCTTGGTCAAATGATTTTGAGTTTATCATTTAATTTAAATATTATATAAAACATACATAAATATGCAATACAAATATACACAACAACTTAATGACAATTATATTATTTTTACATAACAAAATCTCTCCAACATATAATTAGATTAATATTGAAATATTTGTTTTTTTCCAATTTTATGTCATTTTGTACTTCAATTATGATATAGTAATGGCCCCCAATATATTTTCTAGTATTCATGAACATGGAAAGAGGTGTGTGATACAAGAAAAATCATATACTAGACCAATATAAAAATATGATTCCTCCAATTATATTGATAGTGATACCCTCAACTTTCTGATTAAAATGACTTTATTTAAAACAATGTACTTCTTTGTTAGAATTGGAATCCTAGGGCTATGGAAGAGCCATGCTGAGGGCAAAGCAATATCTGTGTGGTTCAGCAGCTTTTGGATCTGAAGACATTTATAAGCTTCAAAGTCCACAGGGTAGTTAAAAACTAGGGGGTTTCCAAAGTGGAGACCTGGAAAGGGGGAAGCATTTTAAATGTAAATAAAGCATCAAAAAATTTTTTAAAAAATTTGAAAAGGATGTGCAGAAAAAGGAAAAAATGGTTTGTTTGTTTTGTGTTTATTTTTCTTCTTCTCTTATGCATTCCATCCAGCTAGCAGCTTCCTACCTTCCACTCTTCTAGCACACCTACCCCTGCCATCCTCTCCTCCTCTTTTGTGGGTAGTAAAACAAAACAAAACAAAACAAAACAAAACAAAACAAAACAAAACAAAACAAAACAAAACAAAACAAAACAAAACAAAACAAAACAAAAACCAAATCAAAAAACCAGGACCACTGCAGCTCTACCAGCCACTCCTGGCTCCTTTTTGTTTCATCAGGCACAGCCAGTCCTAATGCAACTTCCTTTTCTACCTACCTTTGCTCTAGGAGAAATTGCATTACCAGCCCATTCCAGAGACCCTTGAATCCCAATCCACAGATAAAAGACACACAGACATCTTTATTACCTTAGAACTTGTCTGCCAGGTACAATTGCTGGGCACAGATAACTCCTGCCTGGAAAGGCGTGCCCTTACCAATTTATTATCTCTGTCTCTCCCTCCGCCGTAAACTTAGGGGCTTGTATCAGTTAGCCCCTGCCAAAATCCTTGACCATCTGCCCATAGCAGAGGTCGCAGGCCCTAGCTGCCTTCAGGCCTTACATGATTGTTGCTTCCTTTTCTTTCTAAAGCATGGCAGAAATGGCCCTTCTCTCCTTCCCTGCATCTCCTATTCCTCTTGGGACCCAGATATCCCACCTGTACCTTCTGCCTATTGGCTATCTTCTTTATTGACAAAACAAGAAACAATTAGGGAACTAGACCTTAGTATCAGAACCTCCCCTTACACTCCTCCATTTCTCTTTTTTTTAAAAAAATGTATAGGCCTATCAGGGATATTACTTGAACACAGCAAACAAGTTCCAAGAGGACTAGAACAAACCCTAATATCAAGACTGGACTATGCACAAAATAGGAGGAAAAGTGTTCCAAGTAAAGGCAAAAAAAGTCAGAGACACCCACACCTGCATTGTTGATATTCCCACTCCCACTGAGTCTCACAAGAACACCAAGATATCCAATTATAACATATATGCAGATGATCTAGCTCAGTCCTGTACAGGGTCTATGTTTGTTGATTCATCTCTGTGCGACTCATGAGTCCTCCTTACTTGCTCTGTGGGCTGTGTTCTCACGGTACCCTTGGCCACATTGACATCTACAGTCCTTCTTTCCCCTTTTCTGCTGGGTTATTCCCCCCTCCGTCCACCAGGAGAATCTACTTGAATTCTTCTTCCCAGGGAGATAAATGACTTCCTGCCTTCAGCCCTCATTGATACTTACCTCTCTGGGAAAACGGACTGTAGTCTGATTATGCTTTTCTTATCAGCTAATGTCCACTTATAAGTGAATACATGTGGCATTTATCTTTATGGATCTGGGTTACCTCTCTCAGGATGATCTTTTTTCCTAGGTTTATCCATTTGCTTGAAAATTTTATGATGCCATTCATTTTGTTTAAAGTTCGTTAATACACCATTTTGTGGAAGTGTTGGGGAAAGGATTGAGAAACCCGGAGGAGATGGTTAGATGGAAATGCATCTTAATGTGACCAATTTCAACACATAGGAAGTAAAAAACATTAAAATACACCTTCTAAATACCACTTGGTGAAGTTCCTGACAATTATCTACGACACTATCAACCAAATAGCAACATATTAAGACTATACAGAGGTCATAGGTGAAATATATAACTGATCTATGATTTCTGGAATCTTAATCACTTCATATAGTTACACATCATGTCTCCTCTGAAGCACCTGTTTACCTTAGCAGTGTGATGTGTGGAAAAAAAGCATTTTATTTATGTATTTATTTATGTATTTATTTATTATTTAATGGAAATAATTTTTTTTTCTTATATGCTACTTGTAGACCACAGTTTCCCTTCTGTGTACTCCTCTCAGCTCACCCCTACATTACCACTCCGCCAGATGTGCTCCCCCTCCATTTCCCTTCAGAAACGAATAGGACTCCATGAGACAACCAAAAACAACAAAACTAGAAACAACAGGACAAGGCAAAAGCCCTCACACTGAAGCTGGGTATAGCAACCCAATTGGAGGAAGAGTCCTCAAAGCAGATTAAAGAGTCAGAGACACACCTGCTTCAATTACTAAGAGTCCCACAAAAATTCCAAACTGACAGCTACAGAGACACACTTGCTTCAACTACTAAGAGTCCCACAAAATTTCCAAACTGACAGCTACAATATACTCAAAGAACCTGGTGCAGTCCCACAAAAGCAAATAACTACTTGAAGTACATGATTGATGAACCTTAGACTATACTTTCCATAATGCATGTATTTAAATAAACAGAAACAGAACCAATATTACATTTCTTACAGTAATATAAAAGCATTGCTCCTGGTCAAACTTCCTTTTATTTATTTATATTTTTGAGATTATAATTGATACATTTTGCTTTTCCCATTTGTCTTAGTCAGGGTTTCTATTCCTGCACAAACATCATGACCAAGATGCAAGTTGGGGAGGAAAGGATTTATTCAGCTTACACTTTCACATTGATGTTCATCACCAAATTAAGTCAGGACTGGAACTCACACAAGGCAGGAACTTGGAGGTAGAACCTGATGCAGAGGCTATGGAGGGGTGCTTCTTACTGCCTTACATCCCCTGGATTGCTCAGCTTGCTTTCTTATAGAAACCAGGACTACCAGCCCAGGGATGGCACCACCCACAGTGAGCCCTTCCATCCTTTATCACTAATTGAGAAAATGCCTTACAGCCATATCTCATGAAGGCCTTCCCTCAAGGGAGACTGCTTTCTCTGTGGTAGCTCTAGCTGGTATCAAGTTGACACACAAAACCAGCCAGTACAACTGACCCCTTGTAAATTTGACACACAAACACATCATTATTAAACGTATCTCAACCCTTACTGTCTTATTCATCTCCAAGATCTAAATAATTTTCCACATCCTACAGTCTTTACAAATCCTTACATATTAAAATTCCAATCCCTTTAAAATGTGCAATCTCTTTTGAAATTCAAAGTCATTTTATAATTCAAAGTCTCTTAACTGTGGGCACATGAGCTTTTCCCAGCCATGTTGATATGTCTATTGGTGTAATCCTTGTTCAGCTTATGTATAAGCAGTCATACATGTATGATCAAACTTTAGATACAAATAAATGTTTTATTAGTTCCTATTTTGATATATATTTATTTCAAGTCTAATGTAGATTACATCTTAATTTTCTTTTCTTCCCAATTCCTTGCTCTTTCTTATTAACATTTATTGTATACTAACCATATAAACAATCTTTACCCAGAATTATTTTCCTAAGTAAGTCTGCATATTTATTGTAAAAAATCAACATTTGCCGGGCAGTGGTGGCGCACGCCTTTAATCCCAGCATTCGGGAGGCAGGGGCAGGTGGATTTCTGAGTTTGAGGCCAGCCTCGTCTACAGAGTGAGTTCCAGGACAGCCAGGGCTACACAGAGAAACCCTGTCTCGAAAAACAAAAAACAAAAAACAAAAAACAAACAAACAAAAAAATCAACATTTATTGGGTGTGTTAAAAAAAACAAAACAAAACCTCACTATGTATGCATTGTTTTACTGCAGAAATTCTATATTTATTCTATTTTTTCATTAGAAATATGCAAAGCCTTACTAAGGAAGTCTGACCTAAAATTGTGTTTCCACAGTTAGGAGTAGTAACATGGTTTGTAAGGGTATTATAGACAAAATTATATACTGTAAGACTTAGGGCAGTGATTCAATGAGGTAAGTACTTCCTATATAACCATAAGAAACCAATTTTGAATCTCCAAAATTCATGCAAAGCCAGATTTAATAGCATTTATCTGTAATACTTGTGTCTAATGGCAAGATGGGTGACAGAGTGAGAAGAATACATGGGATTTCATTGCTCAAATTGTCTCAAACAACTTGGAATGTCTCAAACAACATTCCAGGTTGTCTGCTGGTCTCAACACATGCTCTTTGGAATTTAAACCCCTGCAGTCACATAACTAAACTTTCATGGATGCACAAATACACACACACACACAGAGAGAGAGAGAGAGAGAGAGAGAGAGAGAGAGAGAGAGAGAGAGAGATACACTCAAACACACACACAGATTAGGCATGCACACCCCTACAATCACACAACTATACTTTTATGGATATACAAATAAACACACACATACACACGCACACACACATATACACACACACACACACACACACAGAGAAAGAGAGAGAGAGACGCTAAATTTGAAAGCAATTCTCATTTTGTTTAAATTGAATTCCCATAAAACCCATATTTGTCAAGAAACTTTGTATACCAACAGTAAAAAGTATATGTACAATGAAGAAATTACATGAGATTTAAGCAGTTGAACATATATACAACTTATTTTACAATCATATTAGTATAAGTGGATAATATATCAAATTAATAAAATAGAGCAAATATTACACTCTGAACAATGAAATCATTTTTTAAAAATTCATAACAACTATTAATTACATAATACAGTTCAATGATAGTTTAATAGTGCTTATGAAAATACAGTCCAGACAATGGTCTCAGAATATCCAGTAAATTTAACTGTATTTTATTGTATTCATCAAATAGTCACTCATATCATTTTAGGTCATTTTTATGCTTTGCACATGGAATTGTATATTTATGAAATTACTTTTGTTTATATTTATGAACATAAAGTGATTGTTATAGCTTCTATATTTTCTGATAAATTTAAATATATTTAAACATACCATAACCTAATTAGTAATACCAATTTCAAGATGCTTAATATGCTGAGTAGAAATTACTATATAATAGCATGTATTTAAATTAAACTTTTAATCTTCCAGATTTTTCTTATCATTACTATAATAAAATGACTAATTCCAGTTTCTTAACCCCACAAAAAGAAGGAAAAAATAAAGAAGGAACTTAAAGACTTTTTGGTGTTGGCTATTTACAGCTGTTCAGTATCTATTTATATGTAGCCTATAAATTTCTGAATTGTCATGCTTTGTTTTAGAAGATTTTCTTATTTTTCCCCATAGAATAGAGTTGAGAGTCATGAAGTTTTAATATGATTCTTCACCCCTCATATTGGCATGGCTCTTTGTAACAAAAGGATAACATGAGAAAAAAAGTGTATTTATTTGATATAGAAGCCTTCATAAAGGAAGGCATAAAGACCCCAGGAATTCTGTACTCCTTTGTTTCTGTTTGTTGATGACAGCTATGTACTGATGTGATTAGAGGAGCAGTGTCCTTATGACCATAGACAGATGACAAAAAGAAGCAAGTCCTGTATAGAATCCTTCTTACTGCTCAGTGTCGAATTGCCTCCTCTGAAAGTAGAGCAGGGGACCTCTGAGTTAAAGGTCTTTAACACAGAAAGAGGAATGGCCTTTCTGTGTTTCCTCGTTTGCCTGCACAAGGAGGAGTTCTATTTCTCTGACCTCTACTAAGGAAAATAATTGTAATGATTATGACACATTTTGGAAGACCAGGAGACCTGAGATTAGAGGGAGAAGGCCATTGATATCCTGCTTCTAAAGCTCCCTAGTCACCTTAAGGTCAAATTTTTCAATGTGCTGCAGTGCTGAATTTGGGGATATCATTTTATGAGCACAACAAAGTAATGTCAAGAATAAATAAATTTAGTTTGAACTATTTAAAATGTACATGGCTAAGGTCAAAAGCAACTGTCTCCACATATATCAAAATTATTATCAAGGAAAGTGGCAGAAATACTTGTCTAAAATTGTACTTCAGATGTATTATAACTGTCCTATCCAATAAAATAGCCATTAACCACATGTGGCTATTTAAATTTAAATGAAATTAGTTTTTAAATTCTGTTGCTCTCTACTGTTAGCCACATTTCAAGTGAAAATTGCCTCATGTGTCCAGTGGTTAGGATCAATGGCAGGAGAGCATGTTTGTCATCACAAGAAGTTCACATGAATTATCTAAAAGAAGATTTTCTAAGAATAAATTTTATATTGTATTCTGCATTTTATGTCTGTATGATCCAAGTTCTTCTTCACTGAATAAAAGAAAGAAAGAAGAAAGAAAGAAGAAAGAAAGGAAGGAAGGAAGGAAGGAAGGAAGGAAGGAAGGAAGGAAGAAAGAAAGAAAGAAAGAAAGAAAGAAAGAAAGAAAGAAAGAAAGAAAGAAAGAAAGAAAAAAGAAAGAAAAAGGTATTTCCATGGTATGGTATATCAAGAATTAGATGAACCATTTAGCTATTGTAAAGTTGTTTTAAGACTGTTAGACAAATTTAAATAACATCTCTGTTGGAGACTTCCATAGAGATCCAATAAACCTTACCATGTTGAACACAATAGTTAGAGATAGAGTATACTGTATAAAGTTTTTCAAATATAAATGACCTGAGGACCTCTACCTACTTCAGTCCTCATTGACAAGACTCTTGTAAATTGCATGCATACTATTTTGCTATTGAACATAAAGAAAATGTACAAAAAAATTGTCAGAGAGAAGTCATGCTCAAGGCTTAAATCATGAAAATATTAATATTGTGCTAATTTTTACACAACTATGATTTTTTTCTTCATGTGATTCTTTACTAATGAGTAAGGTCTTCCACAAATTCCCACATGACAGCAGAAGTGTAAAGTTGTTACCATGGTGGCCAGAAAGAGGGTGTTGAAGACCTTTATGTTTCTTTAATCAAAATGATTTTGATGTCAAGATGATTATCACACCTGGCCTTGTCCTCTTCTCTTGTTTCTTGGCCATGACATGAGTTGTCCCTATTCAAGCTGCTCTCTGTCTATGTGACTGGACACACTCAATGAAGGTCCAAATTCAAGTCACCTCAAGCTTGGAATGGAGCATTTGAAACTTCAATCACTCCTAAACCTCCCATTTAATAAATTAACTTTCCTAGAAATTTCATTATGGCAACCAAGGGCTGAAAAACAGATGCCATGCTAATTACTCTGGTAGCAGATTAATAATCATTTAAAAAAGAGAATTTCTTCAAATAGACATTCACTTAACCATTGTAGTGATACTCAATATAATAAGGTCAAATATGTAATGTACTAATGAATTACATTAAGTAATAGAGAATGTATCTTTCCCTCATCATCTAATCAAGTTACATTCTTGTTTTTTAATTTTCCTAGAAGTTTACTACTGCTACTAAATCAAAACTCTTCATTGCTTGGTAATATGAGTCTATATAAAAATGAACCTGGCAGAAGTTAATGGAACAGATTAATTCAAATCATTGTGAATGAACAAGGAAAAATTCTGTTTCAAATCTCTATTTTGGGGGAGTTTAGGGTACACAAGACACATTGGGGCATGGAATACTCAAAACAGACAAACAAACAAACAAAAACAAACAAAGAAAAGAAGAAACAAACAAAACAAAAGAATGGTAAATTTGCATAGTACTTCATTTCCCTGATGAAACCTCACTAAAGAGCTTATAGTTTGCAGATTATTACATGAATTGGAACATGTCTTTGGACGAATAGACTATGAAGAAGAGCACAAGATAGTTTCAAAAGAGACCCTGTTACTTCCTCATGACGCTTGTAAGGCAGCTGTTAAATTCACTCATTATTCCATTGCTTTCAGTAAGCAATGGCAAATTTTAGAGTATATTCATTAATACACCAATCACCTTTCCTGTATTATCAATGATTTATCTTTATAGTAACCATTATAGTGCAAAAAATTTTTTAGACATCTTTCATTTGAATGTTCATTTAGAAGAATCACCATGCTTATATTTTCATGACCATAATAAGTATTTAAACCTAGATATTTGTCTTGGCATTAAAGACAATATTTTCCTGTGTTTTTATTATGTGCCTTTGGGCATCACATAATTATTTCCACTTGGTAATCTATACTTTAACATAGCCAAATGATATATAACTGAAATATTTCTAAATTGATCTCTTGTTTTCATTAGCTTATGTCTGCTATATAGTTTGAAGATTTTATTTCTACTTTTGTTCTTCTAAAGAATATGCCTATAATCACTCATTTTGAATTTATAAAGTACATAACATTTATTCCCTGGTAAGCCATCATATCTTCATCTAGAATGTTGCCTCTACTTTCTATATATAAATAAGACATGCTTTTTATTACCCATGTCTCTATGTGTATCTTTTTTGCTATTTTACCATAATAATCATTTTACCATATATATTTTTTCTCTTTACTATATGACTTCTATTTAATTACTAAAACTTTGCTTTAGACAGGAAAAGACAAGCATAACTTTTCTTAGGAAAAAAAATGAGGGGAATATATATATATATATATATATGTGTGTGTGTGTCTGTGTGTCTGTGTGTCTGTGTGTATGTGTGTGTGTACATATTTATATATGAAATTGAAGTCTCCTCTGTGATTCTTATTTTTTCTTTTGTTTTTTTGGGGGGAGGGTTCTTTTTTAATGAATTAATTATTTTATTTATTTGCATCCCAAATGCTGGCCTTGATCTTGGTCACACATCCCAGAGTTCATACCCCCCATTTTCCCTCCTGTTTGCCATTGAGAGGGAGCTCCAGCCCTGAACATCCCTCTTCTCTGAGGCATCACATATTACAAGCTTAGGTGAATCCTCTCCCACTGAGGCCAGACAAGGCAGTCCTCTGCTATATTTGTTCAAGGGGCCAAGGGACAGCCTGTGTTTGCTCTTTGGTTGAATGCTTAGTCTCTGTGAGCTGCAAGGGGATCAGATTAGTTAATGTTGTTGGTCTTCATCTTGTGTTGTCATTCCCTTTAGTTCCTTCAATTCTCCTAATTCTGCAATAGGTGTTCCCAAGAAGATCTCAAAAATGTAAAGATTTTCTATGCTCATGGACCGGTAAGATTAACATAGTGAAATGGCCATCTCACCAATAGCAATCTACAGATTCAATTTCATAAGGAAAACAAAACAAAACAAAACAATTCTGAACAATATAAGAATCTTGGGGAAGCACCATCCCTGATCTCAAACTGTATTACAGAACAATAGTGATGAAAAAAATCTCATGTTCTTTGAACAGAAACAGACAAGTTGATCAAAGGAGTAGAATTGAAGACCCAGAAACAAACCTCTGGAAAATTGATCTTTGACAAAGAAGCCAAAACCATACGGTGGAAAAAAGAAAGCATCTTCACCAAATGGTGCTGATCTAACTGGCAATATGCATGTAGAAGAAAGTAAATAGACCCATATTCATCACCTTGCACATAACTCAAGTTCATGTGGATCAAGGACCTCAACATAAAACTGGACACAAGAAATCTCATAGAAGAGAATGTGGAAAAGAGCCTCAAACACATTGGCACAGGGGAAAATTTCCTGAACAGAACACTACTGGCTCAGGTTCTAAAATGAACAATTGATAAATAGGAACTCTTAAACTGAAAAGATCCTTTAAGGTAAAAGAAACTGTTAGCCGGGCAATGGTGGCGCACGCCTTTAATCCCAGCACTTGGGAGGCAGAGGCAGGTGGATTTCTGAGTTTGAGGCCAGCCTGGTCTACAGAGTGAGTTCCAGGACAGCCCGGGCTACACAGAGAAACCCTGTCTCGAAAAAACCAAAAAAAAAAAAAAAAAAAACCAAAAAAAAAAAAAAAGAAAAAAAAAAGAAAAAAAGAAAGAAAGAAAGAAACTGTCAATAGGACAAAATTGCAACCTAAAGATTGGGAAATGATCTTCACTAAACCTACAACTGATAGAAGGCTAATATCCAAAACATTTAAAGAACTCAAGAAATTAGACTCTAAAAGCCCAAATAACCCAATTAAAATGATGGGGTATAGAGCTAAGCAGATAATTCTCAACAGCTAACAAAAGAGGTCTTAACAAAGGAATCTTTAATGGGAAAGAAACAATTAAAGAAATGTTCAACATCCTTAGTCATCAGAGAAATGCAAATCAAAATAGCCCTAAGATTCCACCTCACACCAATCATAATGGCTAAAATCAAAAAGTCAAGTGACAGTGCATGCTGATGAGGATGTAGAGAAGGAGGAACACTCCTCC
Source organism: Uromys caudimaculatus (assembly GCA_028551405.1). Classification (NCBI taxonomy): domain Eukaryota; kingdom Metazoa; phylum Chordata; class Mammalia; order Rodentia; family Muridae; genus Uromys; species Uromys caudimaculatus. The sequence goes on from CM052712.1 coordinate 44,589,407, forward strand.
ATTGCTGATGGGATTACAAGTTGGTACAACCACTCTGGAAATCAATCTGGTGGTTCCTCAGAAAATTGGAAATAGATCTACCTGAGGACCTAGTTATATTGCTCTTAGGAATATATCCAAAATATGTTCAGTCATACCACTAGAACACATGTTCCACTATGCTCATAGCTGTCTTATTTGTATGTAATAGCCAGAAACTGGAAGCAATCCAGATGTATCTCAACTGAAGAACTTATACAGAAAATGTGGTTCATTTACACAATGGAGTATACTACTCAACTACTGAAAACAAGGAGCTCATGAATTTTGCATGCAAATGGATGCAATTAGAAATTATCATCTTGATTTATGTAATCTAGACACAAAAGGATATGCATGATATCTACTCACTTATAAGTGTAAAATTCTATAACAATATATGGAAATTGCATTTCCGTGTCTTCTGCAATAGATTTGATGTAATTATAACATATGACCACTAAGAGCATAAAGCTACTCAGATATATTTAAAATGTATAAATCCAACAAGGTGTTTGATCATTTACATTAACTCTACCAAATAACTATTTTGCCAAGAAATATTTTACAAATAAGTAAACCACACCCTACAAAATGTAAGAAAGTAATCTTTCAACAAACTGAAAAGAAGATAGCCACAAAAACCTAAAAGTAACACCGAAAATAACAGGAACAAACAATCACTATTCCTTAATATCTCTTAACATCAATGGACGCAATTCCCCAATAAAAAGACATAGACTGACAGACTGGATCCACAAAGAGGACCCAGCATTTTGCTGCATTAAGGAAACACACCTCTGTGATAAAGACAAACACTCCCTCAGAGTAAAGGGCTGGAAAACAATTTTCCAGGCAAATGGTCCCAAGAAACAGGCTGGAGTAACCATTCTAATATCAGATAAAATCGACTTTCACCCAAAAGTCATCAAAAAAGATAAGGAAGGAAACTTCATACTCATCAAAAGAAAAATCTGCCAAGAAGAACTCTCAATTCTAAACATCTATGCTCCAAATGCAAGGGCACCCACATTCATAAAAGAAACCTTACTAAACCTCAAAGCACACATTGCACCTCACACAATAATAATAGGAGACTTAAACACACCATTATCATTAGTGGACAAATCTTGGAATCCCAAACTAAACAGAGACACAGTGAAACTGACAGATGTTATGAACCAAATGGATTTAACAGATATCTATAGAACATTTCACCTAAATCAAAAGAATATACCTTCTTCTCAGCACCTCATGGTACCTTCTCCAAAATTGACCATATAATCGGTCACAAAACAAACCTCAAAAGATACAAGAAGATTGAAATAATCCCATGCCTCCTATCAGATCACTACGGATTAAGGCTGGTCTTCAATGGCAACAACAACAGAAAGCCCACATACACATGGAAGCTGAACAATGCTCTACTCAAAGACAGCCTGGTCAAGGGAAAAAAAAAAAAAAGAAATTAAAGACTTCCTAGAATTTAATGAAAATGAAAATACAACATACCCAAACTTATGGGACACATTGAAAGCGGTGTTAAGAGGAAAACTCATAGCTTTGAGTGCCTCCAAAAAGAAACTGGAGAGAGCATACACTAGCAGCTTAATAGCACATCTGCAAGCTCTAGAACAAAAAGAAACTAATGCACCCAAGAGGAATAGAAGGCAGGAAATAATCAAACTCAGGGCTGAAATCAACCAAGTAGAAACAAAAAGAAGTATACAAATAATCAACAAAACCAGGAATTGGTTCTTAGAGAAAATCAACAAGATAGATAAACCCTTAGGCAGACTAACAAGAGGGCACAAAGATAGAATCCAAATTAACAAAATTAGAAATAAAAAGGGAGACATAACAACAGATTCTGAGGAAATTCAAAAAATCCTCAGATCTTACTACAAAAGTCTATATTCACAAAACTGCAAAATATGCATGAAATGGACAATTTTCTAGACAGGTATCAAATACCAAAGTTAAGTCAGGATGAAATAAACCATCTAAACAGTCCCATAATGTCTAAAGAAATAGAAGCATTCATTAAAAGTCTCCCGACCAAAAAAAGCCCAGAACCAGATGGGTTCACTGCAGAATTCTATCAGACCTTCAAAGAAGACCTAATACCAATACTCTTCAATATATTCCACAATATAGAAACAGAAGGAACACTACCCAATTCCTTCTATGAGGCCACAATTACACTGATACCAAAACCTCACAAAGACCCAATAAAGAAAGATAACTTCAGACCAATTTCCCTTATGAATAATGATGCAAAAATACTTAGTAAAATTCTCACAATCCGAATCCAGGAATACATCTAAATGATCAATCATCATGATCAAGTAGGCTTCATACCAGGGATGCAGGAATGGTTCAATACCCGGAAATCCATCGATGTAATACACTACATAAACAAACTCAAAGAAAAAAACCACATGGTCATTTCATTAGATGCTGAAAAAGCATTTGACAAAATTCAGCATCCCTTCATGATAAAAGTCTTGGAAAGATCAGGAATTCAAGGCCCATAACTAAACATAGTAAAAGCAGTATACAGTAAACCAGTAGCCAACATCAAACTAAATGGAGAGAAACTTGAAGCAATCCCAGTAAAATCAGGGACTAGACAAGTCTGCCCTCTCTCCTATCTATTCAATATAGTAATTGAAGTTCTAGCAAGAGCAATTAGACAACAAAAGGAGATCAAAAGGATACAAATTGGTAAGGAAGAAATGGAAATATCACTCTTTGCAGATGATATGACCATATACTTAAGTGACCTGAAAACCTCCGCCAGTGAACTGCTGCAGCTTATAAACAACTTCAGCAAAGTTGCAGGATATAAAATTAACTCAAGCATATCAGTAGCCTTCCTATACTCGAAGGATAAAGAGGCTGAGAAAGAAATTAGGGAATGACACCCTTCACAATAGTCACAAACAATATAAAGTATCTTGGTGTGACTCTAACCAAGCCAGTGAAAGATCTGTATGACAAGAACTTCAAGTCTCTGAAGAAAGAAATCGAAGAAGACCTCAGAAGGTGGAAAGATCTCCCATGCTCATGGATCAGAAGGATTAATATAGTAAAAATGGCCATCCTGCCAAAAGCAATCTACAGATTCAGTGCAATCCCCATAAAAATTCCAACTCAATTCTTCATAGACTTAGAAAGAGCAATTCTCAAATTCATTTGGAACAACAAAAAACCCAGGATAGCAAAAGCTATTCTCAACAACAAAAAAACTTCTGGGGGAATCAGCATTCCTGAACTCTAGCTGTAGTACAGAGCAGTAGTGATAAAAACAGCATGGTATTGGTACAGCAACAGGCAGGTAGATCAATGGAATAGAATTGAAGACCCAGAAATGAAACCACACACCTATGGTCACTTGATTTTTGACAAAGGAGCTAAAAACACCCAGTGGAAAAAAGACAGCATTTTCAACAAATGGTGCTGGTTCAACTGGCGGTCTATATATAGAAGAATTAGAATTGATCCATTCCTATCTCCCTGTACAAAGCTCAAATCCAAGTAGATCAAGGACCTCCACATAACACCAGATACACTGAATCTAATAGAAGAGAAAGTAGTGAAAAGTCCTGAAAACCTGGGTACAGGGAAAAGTTCCTGCACAGAACACCAATGGCTTATGCTCTAAGATCAAGAATTGAAAATGGGACCTCATGAAATTGCAAAGCTTCTGTAGGGCAAAGAACACATCAAAAGGACAAAACGGCAACCAACAGATTGGGAAAATATCTTAACCAATCCTACGTCCGATAGAGGGCTAATATCCAATATATACAAAGAACTCACGAAGTTAGACTCCAGAAAACCAAATAACTCCATCAAAAAATGGGGAACAAATCTAAACAGAGAATTCTCAACTGAGGAAATTCGCAGGGCTGAGAAGCACCTAAAGAAATGTTCAACATCCTTAGTCAACAGGGAAATGCAAATCAAAACAAGTCTGAGATTCCACCTCATACTAGTCAGAATGGCTAAGATCAAAAACTCATGTGACAGCAGATGCTGGCGAGAATGTGGAGAAAGAGGAGCACTCCTCCATTGTTGGTGGGATTGCAAGCTGGTACAACCACTCTGGAAATCATTTTGGCAGACCCTCAGATAAATGGACATAATACTACCTGAGGACCCAGCTATACCACTCCTGAGAATAGACCCAGAAGATGCTCCAACATGTAATAAAGACACATGCTCCACTATGTTCATAGCAGCCATATTTTTAATAGCCAGAAGCTGGAAACAACCCGATGTCCCTCAGCAGAAATTGTGGTACATTTACACAATGGAGTACTACTCAGCTATTAAAAACAATGACTTAATGAAATTTGCAGGCAAATGGATGGAACTTGAAAATATCATCCTGAGCGAGGTAACTCAGTCACAAAAGACAAACATGGTATGTACTCACTGATAAGTGGATATTAGCCCACAAGTTCGGAATATCCAAGTTTCTCTTCACAGTAACCGCTGGACTGAGAGTGAGGTCCCAGTTGGAGGAGTGGGAGAAGGGACTGAAGACCTGAGGGAGTTTGCAGTCCCATGGAGGGAGCAACAGTGTCAACTGGCCTGACCCCCCTCCCGGTCCTCCAGGAGGCTGGACCACCAACCAAAGAGTACGCATCGAGGGACCCATGGTTCGGACCACATATGTGGCAGAGGAGGGCCTTGTTGGCCATCAGGGGAAGGAGAGGTCCTTGGGCCTGAGGGTGTAAGAGGCCCCAGTAAAGTGGAATGTCAAGGTGGGAATACGGGAGTGGGTGGGTGGGAGGTGGAATACCCCCATAAAGGCGGGGAGGGGAAGGGGAAAGGGGGTTTCCAAAGAGGAGACTTAGAATGGGGGAAACATTGGAAATGTAAATAAAGTATATAAAAATAAAAAAAGGCACTTTTAAAGCAACATTCAAAATAATTTAAAAGCATCATAGTTAAAATGCTGGTCTGCTATTACATACAATTTATTATCATACTTCACAGTGAAAATCTACTTACTCTTTTCTATGCAGTAGCTGCTTGTTTTGTATAATTTTAAAGAAGTAAACACGTGACTAAAACATTAAACTCTATTAAGCCACATTAGCAGAAACAAAAGTAAAAAATCTTTTAGAAAAATTCTTTTACTGTAACTTTCTATTACTCATGGTTGTCACAGTTCATCTTTTTCTAAGCTTTCTTCCAGTTGTAAACTTTTAAGACACATCAATAGATCCACAGAAGAATCATTGTATGAAGAAAAAAAAAACAAAAAAACATGAGTTTCTTCATGAAGATTTTTTTTTTTTTGGTTCAGACATCTCCTGTATCTGGGAATTCACACTAAAAGTTATTGATAAAAACTAGTGGCAGTTCTTGAATCTCCCATTTGCTCATTTTAGATTTGTCTCTCAGTGTGTTCCAGAGCCTTTTCATTTTAAAATAGCTCTGAAAGCTGTAATAATAGATTACAGTTGGCTGATAAATCTAACAACCCCATATGGATTGCAGTTGATGGATTTACTCTAAGAGTCCACAGTAGATTACAGTTGACTGGTAATTCTATAAGTCCCAATGAATTATTGTTAACTGATCCTACATCTTATCTCCTCCTAGTCTATGATTCTGAAAACAAACAAGATTGAAATGTTCTTGATGATAATACTTAAAGCTTTCTGTTTTTGCCAACCTGTATTATGAAAATATATATTTTAAAATGTTTCATAATGTCATCTCCTATGTCACGTTTCAGTTTATTTGATTTTTTCTTCCTTTGTAATAGAGTATGAAATGGCTTTATCCTATTACTCAGGACAAGATTCTTTATTAAATGTCACTGTGCTAGGACATTTCTAAGAAGTGTTTGGAATTCAACACATTATATATAAAAGATCTGATAAAATAGTCAATTGTTCCTTAAAAGGTTTCCTAAAATAAATCAGTAACTAGACAAAATAACCAGATGCTACAAAATGTATGAAAGGCTGCTCGAGCAATTTAATGAGCACTAGTTTCATTAAAAAGATAAAAGAAAATACAAAATACCAGACAGGGGTATAGTTCAGAGATATAGTGTTTGCATAGCATGTGTGAGGCTGTATACTCAATTATACAAAATAACAACAACAACGTCAGTAATAAAACAGCTAAAGAAATAGGAGAGATGAGTAAGCTGAGGCTTGAAGGAACAAGTCTAGGCAGAATTAAATGTTTTATAGTAATTAAATTTTAAAAGAATTTGAAAATAGACGAAGAACTTTGGTAGAAATGGAAGGAAGTACATGCATCTGAAACTAAAACAGGGATGTTTCTAGTGGTCGGACAACCTCACATAGGCGCTGTCCTACTAGAACGATGAGTCTGCTCTGGAACAATGAAGGTCAATCTATTTTGAGTTTTTCCCTCAAAGCTACAGTTTCTTCTTTGAATAGTTGGCTAGACTTAAGACTTTGATTCAGACAAGAAATTGCAATTTCCCAGTTATATGAACAAGTTCATTAATGAAACTCATTAGCATGTGACGTTTGGGAAGTGAAGATGAAAATCACATACACATATGTAAGACTTGCTTCATAAAACATAAAGAGATGTTGTAAAAATAAAAAGTGGGCTGGGAAAAGACGTATTAAAATTGTTGAAGATCTTTCCTTAAAGCAGAAGATGGGAAACGTTTCTTATTCTTCCAGGAAGGAGGCCATGAAGGTCAGATTAGTGATTGGTATTTCATTACTATAGCTACTGCAATAAATACTGAAAACTCAGTGGCCTGCACATCCATTGCCTTTCTTATAAAAGAACAGATAAAAAAAAAAATATGACCTTAATCATATTCCAAGGAAGCAACCTTTTCTTCTGAAGCCTGGGGACACTGTGGTGTTCACGCCCCATTAACTGCTTCTTCCAAGATGAACTGGCAATTGGCTGATTCTTTTCTCACCACCTTTGCTCCCAACCACCACTGCTGTCTCTTTCCCTGTGACTGAGTGAGATTATATTTCCAGCTCGTTTGCTCAGACATCTGTAATCAACTTCCAATTTTAAAGATCTGCTAATTTGTAGCCTTAATTCCATATGTACTAGCAAGATCCTTTGTTCTTAAAGCTAACATAATCACAGGCTCGAGTACTCAACATGTAAGCATCTGAGGGAGGTGTATTAGCTATCCAGGACTAGCAAATCATAGATGCCTGCTCTTTTGCTCATCATTACAATGCCTACACTTTGTTAGTTGTTTAAGTAACTCCTTAGTCTAAGTTAGCAAAAGGGTCTGTATACATTTCCACTCTCTCTTACATACTACTTTTCATTAGATATAAAACCAGTTCATTAGAGAAATTGTGCTAGATGTGTTCCATCTAACTTTGTGTTGTTATTTTTGTTCTGTTATGTTTTGTTTTTGTTTTTGTTTTACGTTGTTTTGTTTTGTTTTTTTCTGCTTTCATTCCTATTGAAGAATGTGTTGAAATGTAATCACCTAACTTGGATAATGCAGATTCTATACATCCAGAATTCCCTGTAATATTTATTGTTAGGTTAGAGGTGGCTATGAGTACCTACAAAGGATTTTGAGAAGGAAAGTAATGTCTTATAATGTATAAATTTATTTCTAGCAACTGCTGAAAACAGATGAAACACACACGAAGTTCCTTGTGGTTGCATTCTCTATGGAGTGTGGAGAATCTCATCATATTCCCAGGTGTCTCTGATTCCCTTTAACTCAGCTAATTTGACTATAATTCCTGAATGAGCTGCTGGAGGAAAAAGGTAGCATGGCTGACAACTTTATACTATTTAACCAATTATGTGTCTATACCCAGGAAGAGTCTAACCTCTCTCTCTCTCTCTCTCTCTCTCTCTCTCTCTCTCTCTCTCTCTCTCTCTCTCTCTCTCTCTCTCAACACGGTTTCTGTATTTCTTTTTCTATGGGTAGGATCAATGTGATATCCCACTTCTATGTTAGCATGTCTGTTCATATTGTCATTGTCCATATCTTGTTTAGGAAGTCATTTTGTTGAGTATGATGTAGTGTGAAGTTTCTCTGTCATTTCAAGAGATACATTCTTAAAATACATTTCCTCTTCTCCTGGTTATTTCTACTTCCTCTTTCAAGATTTTCCCTGAGGGTTTGGTCCAGGAGTTCTTTTCTTTCTTTTTTCTTCTTTTTTTTAAATTGGATATTTTCATTATGTACATTTCAAATGTTATTGCCTCTCCTGGTCCTCCCCCCAACCCTCTATCCCATCCCTTCTCCCCGTGCTTCTATGAGGATGTTCCCCCACCTGCCGCCCTCTCCTGCCTCCCCGCCCTCAAATTCCCCTAAAATGGGGCATCTATCTAGCTTTCACAGAACCAAGGGCCTCTCCTTCCACTAATGCCTGACAAGGCCATTCTCTGCTACATATGCAGCTGGAACCATGGGTCCCTCCATGTGTACTCCTTGATTGGTGGCTTAGTCCCTGGGAGCTCTGGGGTGTCTGGTTGGTTAATATTGTTGTTCTTCCTATGGGGTTGCAAACCCCTTCAGCTCCATCAGTCCTTTCTCTAACTCCTCTTTGGGGACCCCATGCTCAGTCTACTGGTTGGCTGCGAGCAACTGCCTCTGTATTTGTCAAGCTCTGGCAGAGCCTCTCAGGAGACAGCTATATCGTATGAGGTATCCATTGGATCTGGACTCTTCAGCATCCATTGATCTTTGTCACAGGACTGGTTATAATCTTCTGTAAGGGTCTTCGCTTATTGTAAAGAGGAGGGTCTGTGATGCGGCGAGAGTTACTCTTCTCTGTTGATGTGAGATTATAGAAGGCAGTTAGGTAAGGAATTATGATTGTCTAGCAAGGTAGGCAGCACTAAATTCAAATAGTTTTCCAATAGGTTGAGTGTGTAGTAGCAGTAAGTGTTAGTGTAGCGAAAACAATCCAAAACAAAACAAAACATAAAACAAAAAGAAAAACAAAACAACCAGAGAGAGAGAGAGAGAGAGAGAGAGAGATGTAATTATATCTGTATATGCTTCAATTCCACTGATTATTGATAAGATATACTTTTAGTTTAGAGGTAATGCTTAGATGGACAATGCTTGATTTACTGTACTAATTATTAGTACATAATTATATTATTGTATGTAAAGTATATACAAGTATTAGGTATATAAGCATATTGTGTATTAGTATTAAGAGCCCATAACTAATAAAAATCTACTAAAAGAGTGTCAGGGATAATATTTCCATATACATCTTTAAGTTGTCAAATAAGTCTTTAAAATGTTATGGAAACATAAGACAAAATTTAAAAATGTTTCTTTAGATTTTACATATATTTAAAACTTGTTCATGCCTTTGAAAGTAATATATAGTAAAATTATTTTCTAATTTTTCTTTCCTCCCTCTACTCCCCTTTATGTTTCTTGTATGTTCATAGCCTCTGGATTCTTTTTCTTTAATTGTTGATATATATATATATATATATATATATATATATATGTATGTATGTATATGTATATATATACATATATATATGGCTACATGTATTTTTGTGTATGTTGATATATACATATATATCAATAAATATGCTAAAATATATTAAAACAAACTATATGTTATTAAAATATATTCTTTAATAATTCAAATAAATAAGTCAAAGCAGATTAATTACATATAAAATATTCTATGATATCAGAATTTAACTATGCTACAAATACTGAAAATTGTATTGCAATAATCAATGTTTCTCAAGATAATGGGAGTTCACTTTCTTTGTGTCTCTCCAACACGTATTTTTATCGTGTAGCTAATTAACTAAAAAATGCTTTCCTTAGTTACTCTCTTTACGTCATATACTGTAAATGCATATACTGTAAATCATATACTATAAATGCATAGAAAATTATAGATCAGCAGGATAAAACTTATTAATTTAATGAGAATAGATATTTTAACAATCTAGAGTTAGGTCTAGGAATGTAATTCTCTGGTAGAGGGCTTGTCTAGCTCAAATAAGTCTGGAAGTTTGGTGGAAACAGAAATCATGAAATATATGTGCTTAAAATGCAGCTACTGAGCAACAAAACTTACCTGGTGTAATGTCTGTCTCTTTACTCATCCATTCATTTTTACATTATATAATGTCTATCTTGCAGTCAACTGTTTTCTCTATAATATAAATAAATGTCATAGAAATGAAAATTCTTTAGTATTTAAGAGAATGTGCATGCTGATGTGCATGCTCTCTTTCTTTCTCTTTCTTCTTCCTATTCCTCTATGTCTCCTTTTCCCTTTCTCATCCTTCTTCTCTTTCTTTCCTATCATTTTTCCTAGTGTTGATGATAGAATTCAAGGTCTATAGCATTTTAGACATTTAGGCTACAAAATCTTTCTATTTGTTTTTTCAAACATTATCTTCTTTTGGGGGGTATTTTAACCTAATGCAAATATTTGAGAGGCAATTGTTCCAATATCTACTCTTGATATCATAGTCATAACCTAACCAAAACTTATCTTATTTTAGGGAATTACATGTAGCAATGTTGATATTGTTAAGCTTGTAGTACGTATGCTTTTCTATGGACAAAGGACAATAGATATGTCTGTGATTTACATGGTGACAAAGTATATGTACAAATCATAGCATCAACAAGGAAGAGAAAGACAGCTGTATCCAGCTTATGAATGTTTCAGATATCAACTTTCCTCTATGTACGTCAAAAATATACAAAGACACTCATACCATAAGTGAGACACTTATTAAGCTCTTCTTTTTTAAATACTAAAACTTTTCTTCAAGATCTTCTCTAGCCTTTTTATCATGACAGATAAGATATTCCTTGTGCTTTCAAATGCATATTTAAGGAGAAATATTCATTAAAAACTAAAGTTAATTTAACAATAAGGAATTCATTTGACAAAGAAAACCATTTTATTTTCTCCAAATAGAATGACATGCCTTGTTTTCATTGGTTCTAGAGAAGTAAACTAAAGAAGAAATGGGAATTTCAGACAGGAAGGTTTTATGTATGAAGGTCATATTATCTTCCAGACAACTTGCCAGTCTCCTTAAAGCATATTTAAAGAATAAAATATTTCCTTCTTCCTCCATTTCCCTACTTAGCTGAGCTTAGTCATAATTTGGATTTCACATGCTATAGTAACTCCCAAGTAATAAAGAAACCCAAAAGAAAGTAGTGAGTGAATCCTGTTAGAAGAAACCTATTCAGTAAATCTAAGGCAGAGAATACAATTCCTTCCATTAGGTCTTTCTGCGACCTAAAACGAACACCTTTTTAACTCAAATACATGTTGTATTCATGTATTTCATGTATAATAATTTATAGAACTTTAGAAATTACAAATAATAGTTCATTCTTTGAAGATCAAATGTATATCATCTACATATATATTTGTATCCACCTATATGTGTATATTCATCTACCTTATCTCTATCTGAATCTACTTATATTAGTGTTACCACATCTATCCACTTAAGAAATCCATTTAAACAATAATGGCCATTGTGTTATAATTTGATAATTGGAAACCAAACTGGTAATTCAAAACTGGATATTATCAAAGACTTATTTTGGGTTTTCCTAAAAAGTTATCTTTGTTATTGCTCCTGTGTTGATCCTTCTAGAATATTTCAATGTGGTCTCTTCTAATTACACTGATATTTATTTAAAAATATTTAAGTCTCTAGTATTTGCTTAAGTATAAGTTTAATCACTGTAGAATTCCAACTAAAAGTGGAATCAACCTGTATCTTTGACAAGTTAGAACTTAAGAAACAAGAGTAGATGTGTCAACCTGGGCCTTAACAAAACATTTTTCTCTACATAGTTATAATTAGAATTGAATAATATAATTTCCCTAGCATTCAAGCTTTTTAAGGGGAATTAATTTGGAGATTGCCCACCCTATAGCTTCTGACTTGGAGGGCTGAATTTACCAATTAAGTTCACAGCAGATTAATTAGCTGCTAATTTATGAAGCTAATCATCATTCTGTGGTTCTTATTAAATGCCTTCATGCCCGTGAAACTTATGTTCGGAGATTGGATTGGGAGCACTCAAATCTCATCTGAAGAGACATTTAAGTGGTTTGGACACCCTAATTCCAACCTAAATTTACCACTGGCACTAGTCAACCCCCTTTTTGTCACCATTCAAGAAAAGACATTAAAAGAAGCACAGCGGAATTATAAGAAGCATATTTTAGAAACAGCATTAAAGGTGCTATGGTTTGCATTACATTATACACCAGGTTAAATTTTCTGCATTATTTGAACAACTTGAAAACTTTCTCTCTTTCACACCTTAAAGGATTTTATACCCTGCCTCAGTTCACAGATGAAAATCATTTTTTAAAAATATTTTTTCTTCTGACTGATGGAAATTTGTTCAAATCACAAGCTAGAGTAGATTTTGTTTATTCAACCAAAATTATAGCTGCCTTCATAAAGTTCAAAACAGCCTGATTTGAAGTATCAAATGTATTCGAGGTAAAGTATAAGACAAAGAAAGAAATAGTATTTACTTAAGTTGGAATAGTTCTTGGATGTTAATCTTGACTACTCAAACCTTCTTAGATATTCCTAATTTTATTTCTGTTGCTGTGATAAAACACTCTCACAACAAGAAAATTAGAGCATAAAAACAGTTTATTTGGATTACAGTTCTATTTATAATCTGTCACTGAGGGAAGTCAAGCCAGGAATGTAAACATGTCACATCACCTCCAAAGTCTAGAGTGCAAAGAAACAAACGGTGTGTTTGTCTGAGTATTCCTACTCGTATTAATAAGACAATCCCCTCCACCCTCCACCAAACAAACCAATAGGCCAACCTTATTTAGATAGTTCCCCATGAAGCTGTTCTTTCTAGGTAGTCAATGTTTTAACACGTCAGACTTAAAAGCTAGCCCAATTTCAACATACCTACTGAAATTAAAATAATGGAAATTTAAGTATTTTCATAAAGATAAGTGTGCCCAGAGTTCTGACCCTAGCATATATTCTATATTGGGTTTTGAAAATAATGCACTTACAGGTTTTCTCCGTCCGGAAAACCTCATAGTTAGTGGATTTTTATTCAGCTGTTAGAATGATCAAAGATTTTCTTGTCTGCTATTTAATTATAAGAGCTAATAGGAAAAAAGCACCTTTACAATTGTGTAGTAGAGAAATATTCTTGATAAGATCCTCCTTCTGTAAGTTCTTAAAGGTGTATGTAGATGATTATAACAAAGAATTCTCCAGAATTGCTTTTATTAATACATTAGCTACTTCCATGGGCTCGCTTTGTATTATCTATCCTTCTTGCAGGTGGAACAGAAAAAGCAACTGTCTCTCATTTACTGGCCATTTTATAATAGTAGATAGACTCTGAGAACACTTTAGTGTGGGAAGGAAAAGGAGTTTTTAATATTACACATGTTTCTTGAACAAGTATTTTTCAAATTTCTTATTAGACCAAAATACATAGTCAAAATCTAGCCAGGTTACTACCAGGTCAACAATAAAAGTTTATGAGGATATTTACTTAAATTCATCAGTTGGGAAATGACTGATGTGCTAAAAAAAACACCCCCATAGTAGGACAGAATTAGGAAGCAAGTTTGGATGGTGACATTATGTCGGTTGTAGGAGTGGAGCTGCATATTGGCAGTATTGTCCTGAAATGAAGAGAAAGGCCTGAGGTCACTCTCTCTTCCATGTGGAGAGTAAAGTGACAGGCATTCTCCTTATCTGAAAACTTGGATGAGGTCTTGACCATAAATTAGACATAGCTAGCACCTAAAATTAAGACCCAAACTGAGAATCGACAGACTGGAATTAAACGCTACCTAAGCTATCTGGAGTATTACATTTTAGAATAGCAAGGCGAACAAAGGTTTTCTATTTGAGGGTAAGAATTATTTTTGATCAAGTAATGTTTTTGTTTTAATGAGTTATCCCTAATGAATTTGTGGTAAAGATCTTTTTCTTGAAGGTAAAGAGTGTGATATTGGTAGAATGTATCTCTGCTACAATGATTGTAAGGAACTCAAGGTTACAAATGTAATGTGTACAACCAGCCAGTGACCATGGTTGTCCATCATTAAATTTCCTTCAACCTCAGATTGCCCTTACTTGAAAGTCTTTTCTTTTTGTAGTTGACCTTGATGTTCATTCCAACAAGGATTTGTCAGTATATAAGCAACTCGTAAAAGAAAGGCAAAGGGAAGGTTGAATCCATGTTGTGATTTACCTCCAGTCCAGGCTACAGGGATGCCCTTGGGCCATGTGCTCCCCATGTGAACACATTTGTTGGAGAAACAAGCTGGAACATAGAATTGCTCCAGTTTGATCTTCCATGACTCATCTCTGACCCTACTTCCTATGGAGGATACAACATGAAGCTTTAACATTTACACTGTTTCTGACAGCCTGCTGTGAACTGAATTTCTTTTTTTAAGTCTATATTTAAATCAACTCAGGCAGAACTAAAATACAACAGGATCTATTGTTCTGTACATAAAGAAAACTAATGCTTGGCTTGGTAAAATGTTAAGTATTATGATTTTGATCTTTGAACATTCTTGAACCCATATAAACTCTTCCTATTTTCCCCATAAATGAACCTATACATAGGGAAGAAAAGAGTGTATTGTTATATAATTATATAGTTAGAATAAAGTTACTATAGAATAAAGATGTATAAATTGTTTCAAGCAGCTGAAAAATGTTAAGGATTGCTGCCTTTCCCTTGAAGTGCTTCTTAGCTTTATATGATTTCTCTAGTGTTGTTTTGGTGATCTGTGATGTTTGGGGTCTCATTCTAAAGAAATCAGTATCTGTTCTTATATCCTGAGGTTTCTTCCTTCTGCTAATTGCCATTGCATAGTCTACAACATACAATTCGGTCTTTGTTTATTTCTTTTATTTTTTTTTTTTGTATATGGCAAAATTTAGATGTATAATTTTGTTTTACTGTCTATGTATATCTAAAATCAATTGAAGTGCTATTCTTTGTCTTAAATGTGTTAGCAATGTCTTTGAAGAGTTATTTTCCTACAAAACATGAATCAATTACTGAGCATTCTATTTAATACAAAATAATTAGCACACATCACTTTAACATATACATGGGATTGGCTGTGACATTTACATGTGTTCACTGCATGCTTCTGTAGGTCTACTTTTAGAAATGTCTCCCCCTTTCTCTTTCCCTGTTTTCATGTCCCTTCCATGTAGTCTCCTGTTACTTTCAAATTGTAACACACTTTAAATTCTACCTTCCATAAGTGATAGGAAGCCGACAATACTTGCTGTGTCTATCCTTTTATGCTAGTACTTCATTGATTTTATTGCCTTGTAGCATATTTTGAAATCAGGTATTATGTTGTATCTAGCATTATTTTTAAAAGAGAGGCCTTGTTCTATTGAACCTTAGCAAAGCATGTAATCGATAGTTACATAGATAAACTACACATAACAAAAACAAACAAAGAAAGAAAGAAACAAACAAACAAAAAACAAACAAACAAAAAACCCAAGCATAAAAGAGTTTGAAGGTTCTTAATACATACAAACCATTGCTGGGAAGGGGAATGTTAATTATCTTGATTTGTATATGTGTATCAAAGAACACTTTGCCATGCATAAGTATTTACAAGCTTTATTTGTAGATTTATAAAAAAAAAATTTGAATTCTTTTAAAAAATGCCTAATTTCTATTTCTTCCATTTCCCCCTCTTTTTTAAAATATGTAAACTAAATTCTTTTTACCTTCCTCTTTTTTTCTTATATTTTTTCTTAGTTATTTTATTTATTTACATTTTAAATGTTATCCTCCTTCCCAGTTTCCCCTCCACAAACCCTCTATCCCCTAGCCCCACACCTTGCCCCTATGAGGGTGCTCCCCCACCCACCCCCACATTCCTACCTCAGCCCCCTAACATTCTCCTACAATAGAGGCTCCCCTCCCATTGATGTCAGATAAGGCAATCCTCTGCTACATCTAAGACTGAAACCACAGGGTCCCTCTATGCACATTCTTTGGTTAGTGGTTTAGTCCCTGGGAACTCTGGGTGTCTGGTTAGTTGATATTGTTATTCTTCCTATGGGTTGCAATACTCTTCAGCTCCTTCAGCCCTTCCACTAACTCTTCCGTTGGGATCCTGTACTAAGTCTAATGTTTGGCTGTGTGCATCTACATCTGTATTGGTCAGGCTCTGGCGGAACCTCTCAGGGGACAGCTATACCAGACACCTGTCAGCAAGCTCTTGGCATCATCAATAGTATCTGGGTTTGGTGTCTGCAGATGGGATGGATCCCTAGTGGTGCAATCTCTGGGTGGCCTTTCCTTCAGACTCTGCTCCACTCTTTGTAACTGCATTTCCTTTTGACAGGAAGAATTCTTGACTTCGTGGATATTTTGGCTAATGTTCACTCGGTTGGGTCCTGAGAATCTCTTGGGTCCCTGGCATCTGGGACTTTCTAGTGGCTACCTCCAGTTTCCCCTCCCCCACTGCTACACACCTCCTTTCAAATTCCCATGATGGTTTAAAAAGTGACTGTTTCTAGGCATTAGGAATCTTCCTGTTTTGGCCGGAAAGCCCCAGATAAAGAGAAAAACAAAATATCTGGACTGAACTGCATTAAATGTTAGGATGTATTTTACTGCTATCAAGACTGCACCTACAACTGTGATATATGCTTTAAGAAAATGTAATCAGAAAAAACATTTTACTCATTATACAGAATAGATTGACTAATCCAAGATGTTTTCTCTAAATGACTTTATCTCCAATATTTTTATCCTCATAGATCCTCCATATTCAGAAGACAAATGTGATATCATATAAACTTTCTCAGTGTCAGAAGGTTGAAGTCCACCTAGCTGTTTATTCTAAATAACCTTTAAAAAGTTTCAGAGTGTAAAAATTAAGAGATAAAGCTTGGAAGGGGATTTGATAAGAGAAAGGAATCAGCTGGAGTTAGACGAATCTAAGAAAGCAGAATGCGGAATAAATATAAAATTATATTGTGGGTGATTGTGAGGAGTGTGCATATGTGTGCATGTGAGATACTGCCAAAGAACATACGTAAAATAGGTTTTGAACATCCTGATGTGCCACCCAGAAGAAAATAACAAATCTTCATTCACCTCTTGACAACCTATGCTGCTTCCAGCATAAACCTCCTCCAAATTACCTACTTTCATTATCATTCTTTTTCTCATGTATTCCTCATTTGGTTTTTCTGTAATTATGTAAACAAGTTTTCAATTTGTGTCTATGTTCCTTAGGATAACAATTGGTTTTGATTGTATCATATTTATGTTGTTCTTTGGTTTTAATAGAACTGTCTTTTTTGATTGTTTTTGTTTTTGTTTTTGTCTTTTTTCCTTGTTATCATTGGGACACTGTTGAGACCAGGCTTAATTCCCTATCAAAATTCTCTATTGTGAACTTCCTTCCACATTCACCCCTAATAAAGCATTAGCAAAGAACTCAAATTCTAGACAAGTGGCTGCTTTCTTGTTAGGGGCTCTTTTGAGCTGAACAGGAGTGTGTTGACATTGGTCAGACCTATCACTTGTCTTATTTGTTTGGGGTTCTATTGATGTCATTACAAAGAACAGTACTTACTGCTTTTGGGTAAATCTAGGTTGCTTGTTCCAGATGGTTTAACAAAAGTAGAGCTTCTCATAGTATCTTTGAAAAGGTTTCAAAATATAACCTAGAGGTTAAGAAATATATTCATAACTGAGTTAAAATGTAGAGATGATTTTCCTAACAGGTAGGAATATTAAGGTGAGTAGACAGTTCAAAGGAGATATATATATATATATATGTATGTGTGTGTGTGTGTGTGTGTGTGTGTGTGTGTGTATGTATAACGAAATAATCAGTGTGACAAAATATAAGGTAAACAACTGCACTCTGGTTGATTTAAGGCCAACTTCACCGGAAGAAATACATGTCTGAAATTGTAAACCTCACCAGACACCATGATTTGGAGTCCAGAAGCCTGAGGGATTAACCTGCAAATATTAATTTAAGATGTGAACACACATTAGACTGCCTTCTATACCCCAAAATTAATACAGCACTCCTTTCTCAAAGGAGAATTTATTGCTTTATCTTTTGTTTTGATTTCCTTGTTGCTGTTGTTGTTGTATGGTTGTTTTAATGCTTGTGTACGAGTGATAAAAAATGCATAAAAACTGAATGAGAACAGAGAATATCACTTGAGTGCATACTATAAATGGGACACTGATATCACCAAGTATTATTAAGCATTACAAAATTCGGCAAAATATCAGTCACATTAGAGATTTTCAGAGAGAGAGAGAGAGAGAGAGAGAGAGAGAGAGAGAGAGAGAGAGAGAGAGAGGAGCATAACTGGAGAACAGCATGTCCAGCTTCAAAGCCTCTCCTCTCCACTGCCATTCCTCTTTGTTCCCTTACCACTGAATCATTTCAAAATGCCAGTTATTAAAAAAATTATCATATTATTAGTTTTAACAAATTTTAAAATAGGTAAAATGAGTTATAATGAATTAAATTATATACCCATTAAATTTTATATTTAATAAATTTTCCTTAGGAGAAATAATTAATATAAAAAATGAAATTAAAACTATAAGAAACTAGGATCATGCAAAATGGATTTAAATCCTTGGAGAAACAATTTTAACTTTTTGCTATAATCTCATATAGCATTTTAAATAAAATTATAATATTTGTAAATTCGTTAATTACATAAACTTATTTTATTGGACCACTGGCATAAGAATTCCTACAGAGTGAGGGAGAAAAGTGTTCTTTCTTTATTTCATTTTTGTTTTTAATTTTTTATTTATTTGATACTTTATTTACATTTCAAATGTATTCCCCTTTCCAGGTCTCCCCTTTGGAAACCTCCTATCCCATCCCCCCTTCCCCTGCCTCTATGAGGGTATTCTCCTACCCACCCACCCTCTCCCATCTTCCCTTCCTGGCATTCCTCTATACTGGGGCATCTAACACCCTCAGGCCCAAGAGCCTCTCCTCCCACTGATGGTCAAAAAGGGCCTCCTCTGCCACATATGTGGCCAGCACCATGGGTTCCTCCATGTGAATTCTTTGGTTGGGGGTCCAGTCTCCAGCACCAGGGGACCTGGCCAGTTTACACTGTTCCTCCCTCTATGGGGCTGCAAACTCCCTCAGCTCCTTCAGTCCCTTCTCCAACTCTTCCATGTAGGACACCACACTCAGTCCAATGGTTGCGGTGAATTGAATCTTGGGTATTCCGAAATTTTAAGCTAATATCTACTTATAAGTGAGTACATACCATGTTTGTTCTTTTCTGACTGAGTTACCTCACTCAGGATGATATTTTCAACTTCCATCCATTTGCCTGCGAATTTCATGAAGTCATTGTTTTTAATAGCTGATTAGTATTCTATTGTGAAAATGTACCACATTTTCTGTATTCATTCCTCTGTAGAGGGACATCGGGGTTGTTTCCAGCTTCTGGCTATTATACATATGGTTGCTATGAACATAGTAGAGCATATGTCTTTATTACATGTTGGAGCATCTTCTGGGTATATGCCCAGTAGTGGTATAACTGGGTCCTCAGGTAGTATTATGTCCATTTTTCTGACGGTCCGCCAAACTGATTTCAAGAGTGGTTGTACCAGCTTGCAATCCCACCAGCAATGGAGGAGTGTTCCTCTTTCTTCACATCCTTGCCAACATCTGCTGTCACTTGAGTTTTTGATCTTAGCCACTCTGACTGGTGTGAGGTGGAATCTCGGAGTTGTTTTAATTTACATTTCCCTAATGACTAAGGATGTCGAACATTACTTTAGGTGTTTCTTAACCCTTCAAGTTTCCTCAGTTGATAATTCTCTGTTTAGCTCTGTTCCCCACTTTTTGATAGGGTTATTTGGTTCTCTGGAGTCTAACTTCTTGAGTTCTTTGTATATATTGGATATTAGCCCTCTATTAGACCTAGGATTGGTAAAGATATTTTCCCAATCTTTTGGTTGCCATTTTATCCTCTTGGCACTGTCCTTTGCCTTACAGAAGCTTTGCAATTTTATGAGGTCCCATTTGTCGATTCTTGATGTTAGTGCATAAGCCATTGGTCTTCTGTTCAGGAACTTTTCCCCTGTACCCATGTGTTCCAAATTTTTCCCTACTTTCTCTTCTATTATATTCAGTGTATCTGGTTTTATGTGGAGGTCCCTGATCCACTTGGACTTGAGCTTTGTACAGGGAGAGAGGTATAGTTCAATTTTCATTCTTCTACATGTTGTCTGCCAGTTGAACCAGCACCATTTGTTGAAAATGGTGTCTTTTTTCCATTTGATGATTTTAGCTCCTTTGTCAAAGTTCAAGTGACCGAAAGTGTGTGGGTTCATTTCAGGGTCTTCAATTCTATTCCATTGATCTACTGTACGAATACCATTTTGTTTTTATCACTACTGCTCTGTAGGACAGCTTGATGTCAGGGATGATGATTCCCCCAGAAGTTCTTTTATTGTTGAGAATGGTTTTTGCTATCCTGGGTTTTTTGTTATTCCAAATGAATTTTAGAATGGCTCTTTCTAAGTCTAAGAAGAATTGAGTAGGAATTTTGGTGGGGATTGCATTGAATCTGTAGATTGCTTTCAGCAAGATGGCAATTTTTACTATATTAATCTTGCTATTTCATGAGCATGGGAGATCTTTCCAGCTTTTGAGGTCTTCTTCAATTTCTTTCTTCAGAGACTTGAATTTTTAGTCATACATGTCTTTCACTTGTTTGGTTAGAGTCGCACCAAGATACTTTATAATGTTTGTGACTATTGTGAAAGGTGTCATTTCCCTAATTTCTATCATAACCTGTTTATCCTTCGAGTATAGGAAGGCTACTAATTTGTTTGAGTTAATTTTATATCCGGCCACTTTGCTGAAGTTGTTTATCAACTGCATCAGTTCTCTGGTTGTGTTTTTCAGGTCACTTAGGTATCCGATCAGATCATATCATCTGCATATAGTAATATTTTGATATCTTCCTTTCGAGTTTGTATCCCTCCTTTTGACCTCCTTTTGTTGTCTAATTGCTATAGCTAGAACTTCAAGTTCTATATTGAATAGATAGGGAGAGAGAGGGCAGTTTTGTCTAGTTCTTGATTTTAGTGGGATTGTGTCAAGTTTCTCTCCATTTAGTTTGAGGTTGGCTACTAGTTTGCTGTATATTGCTTTTACTATGTTTAGGCCTTAAATTCCTGATCTTTCCAAGACTTTAATCATGAAGGGATGTTGAATTTTGTCAAATGCATTTTCAGCATGTAGTGAAATGGCGATGTGGTTTTTTTCTTTGAGTTTGTTTATGTAGTGGATTACATTGATCGATTTCTGGGTATTGAAACATCCCTGCATCCCTTGGATGAAGTCTACTTGATCATGGTGAATGATAATTTTGATGTGTTCTTGGACTCGGTTGGGAAGAATTTTATTGAATATTTTTGCATCGATATTCATAAGGCAAATTGGTCTGAGGTTTTCTTTCTTTGTTGGGTCTTTGTGAGGTTTTGGTATCAGTGTAATTGTGACTTCATAGAATGAATTGGTTAGTGTTCCTTCTGTTTCTATTTTGTGGAATAGATTGAAGAGTATTGGTATTATGTCTTCTTTGAAAGTCTGCCAGAATTCTGAACTAAATTGATCTGGTCCTGGGCATTTTTTGGTTGGGAGACTTTTAAAAACTGCTTCTATTTCTGTATGGGTTATGGGACTGTTTCGATGGTTCATCAGATCCTGACTTAACTTTGATATTTGGTATCTGTCTAGAAAATTGTCCATTTCATCCAGATTTTCTAATTTTGTTGAATATAGGCTTTTGTAGTAGGATCTATTAATTTTTGAATTTCCTAAGTTTCTGTAGTTATATCTCCCTTTTCATTTATGAATTTGTTCATTTGGATACTTTCTCTGTGCCCTTTGGTTTGTCTAGCTAAGAGTTTATCTATTTTGTTGTTTTTCTCAAAGAACCAGCTCTTGATTCTGTTGATTTTTTTTTTTTTTTGTATAGTTCTTTTTGGTTTTAAGTGGTTGATTTCAACTCTGAGTTTGCTTATTTCCTGCCTTCTACTCCTCTTGAGTGTATTAGCTTCTTTTTGTTCTAGAGCTTTCAGGTATGCTGTTAAGCTGCTAGTGTATGGTCTCTCCAGTTTCTTTTTTGGAGGTACTCAGAACTATGAGTTTTCCTCTTAACACTGCTTTCATTGTGTCCTATAATTTTAAGTATGTTGTACTTTCATGTTTTTAAATTCTAGGAAGTCTTT
This sequence comes from Uromys caudimaculatus, assembly GCA_028551405.1. NCBI lineage: Eukaryota > Metazoa > Chordata > Mammalia > Rodentia > Muridae > Uromys > Uromys caudimaculatus. The sequence continues at coordinate 44,611,725 of CM052712.1, forward strand.
AATTTCTTTCTTTATTTCTTCCTTGACTAAGTTATCATTGAGTAGAGCATTGTTCAGCTTCCATGTATATGTGGGCTTTCTGTTGTTTTTGTTGTCATTGAAGTTCAGCCTTAGTCCGTAGTGATTTGATAGGAGTAATGAGATTATTTCAATCTTCTTATATCTGTTGAGGTTTGTTTTGTGACTGATTATACGGTCAATTTTGGTGAAGGTACCATGAGGTGCTGAGAAGAAGGTATATCCTTTTGATTTAGGATGAAATGTTTGATAGATATCTGTTAAATTCAATTGGTCCATAACTTCTGTTAGTTTCATTGTGTCTCTGTTTAGGTTTTTTTCCCAAGATCTGTCTATTGCTGAGAGTCGGGTGTTGAAATCTCACACTATTATTGTATGAGGTGCAATGTAAAGTTTCTTTTATGAATGTGGGTACCCTTGCATTTGGAGCATAGAAATTCAGAATTGAGAGTTCTTCTTGGTAGATTTTTCCTTTGATGAGTATGAAGTGTCCCTCCTTATCTTTTTTGATGACTTTTTGTTTTTTAGTCTATTTTATCCGATATTAGAATGGCTACTCCAGCCTGTTTCTTGGGACTACTTGCCTGAAAAATTGTTTTCCAGCCATTTACTCTGAGGTGGTGCTTGTCTTTAACCCTGAGGTGGGTTTCCTGTATACAACAAAATGCTGGGTCCTGTTTATTTATCAAGTCTGTTAGTCTATGTCTTTTTATTGGGGAATTGAGTCCATTGATGTTAAGAGATATTAAGGAATAGTTATTGTTGCTTCCTGTTATTTTCGATGTTATTTTTATTTTTGTGTGGCTATCTTCTTTTGAGTTTGTTGAAATATTACTTTCTTGCTTTTCTAGGGTGTTGTTTCCCTCCTTGTGTTGGCTGGGTTTGTGGAAAGATATTGTGTAAATTTGGTTTTGTCATAGTATATCTTGGTTTCACAGTCTATGGTAATTGAGAGTTTTGCTGGGTATAGCAGCCTGGGTTGGCAGTTGTGTTCTCTTAAGGTCTGTATGAGATCTGCCCAGGATCTTCTAGCTTTCATAGTCTCTGGTGAGAAGTCTGTTGTAATTCTGATAGTTCTGCCTTTATATATTACTTGACCCTTTTTCCTTACTGCTTTTAATATTCTTTCCTTGTTTTGTGCATTTGGTGTTTTGGCTATTATGTGACAGGAGGAATTTCTTTTCTGGTCCAATCTATTTGGAGTTTTGTAGGCTACTTCAATGTTTATGTTCATTTCTTTCTTTAGGTTAGGGGCGTTTTCTTCTGTAATTTTGTTGAAGATTTTTACTGGCCCTTTAAGTTGGGAATCTTCATTCTCTTATATAACTATTATTCTTAGGTTTGGTCTTCTCATTGTGTCCTGGATTTCCTGGATGTTTTGGGTTAGGAGGTTTTTGCATTTTGCATTTTCTTTGACTGTGCTGTCAACATTTTTTATGGTATCTTCTGCATCTGAGATTCTCTCTTCTATCTTTATATTCTGCTAGTGATGCTTGCATCTATGACTCCTGATCTCTTTCCTAGGTTTTCGATCTCCAGGGTTGTCTCCCTTTGTGATTTCTTTATTTTTTCTATTTCCATTTTTAGATCCTGGATGGTTTTGTTCATTTCCTTTGCCTGTTTGATTGTGCTTTCCTGTAATTCTTTAAGGGATTTTTGTGTTTCCTCTCTAAGGGCTTCTAACTGTTAATCTGTGTTTTCTTGCATTTCTTTAAGGGGGTTATTTATTTCCTCTTAAAGTCTTCTATCATCATCATGAGATGTAATTTAAATCTGAGTCTTGCTTTTCTGGTGTGTTGGGGTATCCAGGGCTCGCTGTAGTTGGAGAACTGGGTTCAGATGATGCCAAGTTGCCTCGGTTTCTGTTCCTTATGTTCTTGCCCTTGCCTTTTTCCATCTGGTTATCTATGGTGTTAGCTGTTCTTGCTCTCTCAGACTGTGGCTTGTTCCTGATACAAGCCATTGCATTAGTACTCCTTGGAGACCAGCTCTCTCTGAGTGGAATTTGGGTTTGGAGAGCTGTGGTACAGGGTCAGCTCTGCGGTGCAGACAGAAACCAGAAGGATCCTGTTCCCAGTTGTTCCTTGGTTCCTGTGTCCTGATGGTTCTGCAAGGGTCCTCTTGATCTAGGAGTTTGAACAAAAGTGGTAGTCTTGCCTGTGCTCGAAGGTGTGTCTGCACTTCTGGGAGACCAGCTCTCTCCTTTCACTATTTGAGAATGGAGTTCTGTGCCACAGGTTCAGGTCCCAGGCCACAGATGGAAACCAGAAGGCTCCTGTCCCAGGCTGCTCCTCAGTCCCTGGATCCTAAGGGTTCTGGGAAGTTTCTTTCTTTTTCGTGTCATAAATTATATTGTCACTTCTATTCTAGACTGTATAGTGGCTTTTCTTTGTTTGTTTGTTTGTTTGTTTACTTTTTTGTTGTTTTGCTGCTGTTATTGTCTTTGTTTTATTTTGTTTTGTTTGTATTCATGCATACTTATACAATCTAGGAGGGCATATTTTATATGGTATAAAATGTAAATGACTATAAAGCTTTTTATTTTTCAGTAACATATTTGATTCAAAGTTCTGAAATGATTTGCCACATGCTGGACTATTTGGGAAATTATTATATTCTAGCATATTTCATCTGAATAAATATATATATGTTAATATATATATACATATATATGTGTGATATATATATATATGCATTCCAAATATAATAATGGAGCACTCAGAAAGTATAAATATAATAAATGATTTTAAAGGAAGTTAAGAAAACACTAAATGTCTACTTACTAAACTATGTTTCTTATCCTAAGAATAAATGGAAGTCTAAGTCACATATTTCAAGACTGGGATGTTTAGGTACTGTGCCATTATAACATTGTTAGTTAAATTGTTTCAAATAAGATACTGTAATTCAAGAAGGCAGTTTTAGAGTTTGTAGTACTCTGTCCATTAGTTTGATAATTTTTATTGTAGATATTTAAAACTTATTAATTTATTGTTTTGATCTATTGTAATATTGTTAGTGAATTGACAGCTATATAGAAAAAGACAGACTAATAATGGAAATACATATTTGAATAATTAGATTTTTACAAGATATGGAAAAAGATGATCAAAGGAGAATCAACATCTATGAAAAAATATTGAGTAAAAATATATAAATTTCTGGTAATAAATAGGTACAGGGCAATTCCAATACTGATTATGCATTACTGCTTAGATTTTAGAAGAAATATGTCTTAGTTATAGTTTTATTATTGTGAAGAGAAAACAAAGCCCCAGCATTTTTAATAAAGGAACACGTTTAATTTGAGCTTATAATTTCAGAGGTTTAGTCCATTAACATCATGGCAGTAAGCATGGTATTTTGCAGGTAGACATGGTGCTAGAGGAGCCAAAAGTTCTAGATCTAGGTCAGCAAACTTCGGAAGGAAACTGTGTTCTACAATGGCCATAGCTTGAGCATAGACGATATCAAACCACATCCATAGTGACACACTTCCTCCAACAAGGCCACACCTCGTAATAGTACAACTCCCTATTGTCAAGCATTCAAACTTATAAGTCTATGGGGTGCTCATACATATTCAAACCACCACACAGTAATTCTTTCTTTGAAGTTTGTTATCTATGTAATATTTTCAGAGACAGAAAGTAACAACGAAATGTACTTAATAGAGACTGAAAGTCAGCAAGTCACCTGACCCTGAACTATGTTCCATTTTCATTCCCCTTAAGGTGCAATAGCCACACTGCCTTTATAATGCTGCAAAGCACACCAAGTGTACCACTCTGTTAGAGTTTTTAAACTTACTAAGCATTCTGCCCAGATAACTCTACCCAGTTTTCCATGTGACTTATGTTTTCAAGTCATTATTCTCTTCACACATAAATTAATTACTTAGTTACTGTGTTGTCACATAGATTAGTGATGTAGTTAAAGGCTGCTCATGGAAAATGAATCTCTCAGCCTTTACTCACATAATCTGAAAGCAGCTAAAAAATTAGAATGGAAAAAATGTTAGTTATCACCCTTCTATTTACACAATATACTTAAACAGTGTTGTTTAAAATGATATTTATTGGAACAATAGAATAGAAGACACAGTGAGGCCAGGCTGTCAATGGAAAAGCAGCTGTGGCTAATGAAGTCAAATCTATAAAGTATCAATTGATTATTATTTTAGAGTAAGTGACACATTAGTATTATACTTCTGAGAAAGGATTTTCCTATATGAAATAGTATGTCAGGTGGCCACAGTCTCATAAGCTGTGGTAAAACAAATGTCTGCTTATAGATCCTTAATGTACAACATAATGAGGCATAAAGCAGTGAAATAAGGCATTTTATTGTGAGCAACCAGAGTCAACATCAATTTTGAGGACACATGTGTATCCAAGGTTGAATGTAAAATGACAATAAACCTTCCTATTTTTCAATGTCATCTTTGATTCAATGTTCCCAGGTACTGTGGTCACCTGCAGGACTATTTAGGAAGTTATTGTATCATAGCACATTTTGCCAGAATTAATGCTCCCATTGATGTCAGTTTTGGGGGAACTTAGCGTTTTTGTTTTACACACAGGAGTATAAATCATTGACAGATCTTAAACATCCATGGAGTTGTATTAATTAACTCAGTTGTATTAATTGATTCAGAGAAAATATGGGTTCAAATCTTGGCTGTGCAGTATAATGAGGAAGATGTATCATTCCTTTGTATGGTTTGTTATATTCTTCCCTAAAATGGGAATTTTAGCTATTTCTTAGAGATAATATCACATGTAAATGAGACTATTATTTGAAGAAATTATCATAGATATTAACAGTACACAATCAACTTTTTTTTTTTTTTTGGTTTTTCAAGACAGAGTTTCTCTGTGTAGCCTTGGCTGTCCTGGAACTCACTCTGCAGACCAGGCTGATCTTGAACTCAGAAATCCGCCTGCCTCTGCCTCCCAAGTGCTGGGATTAAAGGCATGCGCCACCACTACCCAGTGGCAGTACACAATCAATATTCTTGTTTTCATTTTTATTATAGAATCTAAAGTAAACATTTGCTAATTCTAAGTACATTTATATATACTTGGCAGATAATGAGTATAGCAAATTCTTACCTGGTATCTTACAAGTACTTTATTAATCTTCTATAAGCAAAAACATGACAACTATTTTCTTATAGTCCAATCTGTAGCCATGTTCTGAGGAATCTGTTATCAAGGGCCAATTCAGGCAAGTCTTCAATAGTCTCATTTTATAACAAATTCTCTGAAAATAATACAGGCAAAATCTTTTACCCTCAATGTTGCCTTATCCCAGTTTTATGATGAAACATTATGTTTTACTATTCCCCAGGTGATTTCCAGTCCATCTAGTGTGACCTTTACAGGTTGGCTGAGGCAAAATTCTCCCTACACTTGAGATTTCCTCTTCATAAATTTCCATCCATGTCCAGTATCCAATACTCTGCTCCTTAGCTGCAAATTCCCACTTGATTTGGTGGTTGAGCTTAACATTCTCTATTACTGCTAAAAACCATCACAGTTTCCTCTGTACCCACTGATACATTATTTAGGCATATATTCCAAAGTCGTTGGCCTTGAAATACTCTGGCTACATTGAGGATTCTCATTTTCACATTCCCAACCCTGATAGAAGCTTTTGACTTCTGTTTGGCATCTCATAACCTTGAATGGCATCTCCGTGAAAACCTGACTCTAAAGAATTATTTATGGATGCTACGTACTTGCCATTCTATTTCAGTAACTGGGATTCACAGGGAGGAACTGCATTGGTGAGTTCCTTTGTTTCACAGTGTTTTGATGTTAACTTCAGAAACACACACCAAACACATTCAAAAAAAAAAAAAAAAAAACCTACTATACCTTCTCCCTGTACAAGAACTTCTTGTCTTTTATATCCTTTAAGATAAAGTTTCAGCCTAATTATCACTGAAATATGCACAAGTGTCTTTATTGCAACAAGTCTTAGGCTCAGTTCTGCATCAAGTTACTTATTGATATGAAAGAAGTCAGTGGTTGTTAATGAGTCTCTCTGCCTGTAACTAGTATTTGAATATTTTTACTTATAAAGATGTCTCTTTAAAATATTATTGCCTTTCTTGCTTTTTTCTTTTCTTATTTTAGTTATCGAAGACAAAATCAAAAGAAGCAATATCCCACATTCTAAACCAATTTTTGAGATAATGCCTCTGTGGACGTCTCTGCTGTCTCTGTGACCTTATTTCTTTTTTTCCCTCAGATTCTTACATTGCTCTTCCACCCTAACAAGGACCATGTATCAGCATAAACTAAAATCCTCAAAAAATTCTCTAACTAAAGTAGTATCCCATTGATTGTTATTCTGTTGCTTTTCTGTGTTGCCCTTCTTATTTTATTTTAGCATATACTGTATGATTATCTTCTGTATTCCATGCGTAGTACTGCCATACTCCCAGAGATGTCTTATGAATATGTTTCACTGTCTCCCTGTCTTCTTGCTTATTCTGCAGAGTTAGGAATTTAGGATCCTAAAGTCAAGCAACTGAAGTAAATTAAAAGACAATTATAAAATGTAAACGTTCTTCCTTTTTTAACAATGTAAATATTTTCAAAGTTTTTGAATAGAAAGCATCCTGTTATGAGTGGAAAAAATAATAATATATAAAGTAGGTTACACATGTCCTCAATTCAAAGATAGGTCTTAGTTCAGAAGGTTGACTATCCTCTTAAAATCTTTAATGTTCTGGATGAAAAGTCACTTCAGGGGCCAATTAGAGGATAGACTCATTAAGCCAATTGTATGAGGCCATAGAGCATGGGTATAAGAGGTTAGGCAGCACCATTAGGAAGTAACCTGGAAAACCAGTCATTTGAATGACTTTGCCTTTGAGGTTACCTCACAGCAAGCAGACACAAGGGCATAGCATTGGGTTTCGAATCTAAAGTGACAGAACACAGTGAAGGAAGAAGCCCTGTCGACCTGGCTTAGTTTGGTACTTTTGATTTGAACTTCAACATAGTTCTTAAGTGACAAAGATATATGTCTAAAGGTTAAAAAGAATGCAAAGGTTATTCAGCTTTCCTGGTGTATTTAAGACAAGCTTAAACCTAGATAATGAGGGCACAGTGTCTTCTCCCTCCTCTCTTGATCAATACAATCCAGCAAACTAAAGCATACTTAAGGCGAACGATGATCCTTTAGTTGTGAAACTATTGTCACCTTTTATACAATTGTCTATTGTATATCTAGAAAAAAATAAATCCTAAAAAAAAAAAAACTTGAACCCAACTACATTCTACAATGAAGACAAAAATTGATTTATCTTTTTTTATCTTGTGAACAAAATCTATAGCAGTGACCTAAAACCTTATATAAAGCAATCATTGAGATAGAGCCAACAGAGTCAGAAGAAAAATTTTCATTTATCCATGTCTTTCTAATTTCTGCCACCAGTTTCAAATAAAATTACTTTCCTCTTTCAGTCAGTAATTTATCTTTTCGATTCCTCAGCTATTGGGAGAGAAAGAAAATCAAACTACCATACCTGCAGAAGATGAGAAAAGGTTTCCTTCCTTTTCTGAAGGAATGGAGACAACCTTTGGGTTAGGTCCTGGAGGCACAGCTGAGGAACAACGTACTCAGTAATTCTCTGGAACTCGGTGACCCAATCAATAGTTTTGATATTTTTTGACATGTGTACTTCATTTTCCCACATAGAACTGAGAGACTTTATAAAGCTACAGTGCAAAGTCCACTTTGAAAAAGTCTTCAGTTATCCAAGGTAGGAGTAAGCAGAGTGTGTATTAATAATATTCTTCCTTTTTGAAATTTTTTTTCTGATCAAATTGAATAAAATATTTTGTCTATATGCTCATCTAATTTTCACTGCCTTTGAGAAAATGTCATTTTTATTTTAGTATAATGTTTATAGTGTCTTTTAATAGGGATTTGTCTTAGCAATTTAAGGAAAGGCTATTTCATTCTGGTCAAAAATTTACGATTTACATCTGCCTTTGGATAACAAAGTAGCATTGCAAGATGGATATTCCATCTGGGCCTTTCAATCATCTTGTAGATATGACACCTCAGGATATCTGATTCATCTTACATCATGTCACAAAGATAGAAGGAATAATTATTGTTTAATAAAATAATACAATGTCCTTACACAGAAAGCCTGCCCCTGGTCTAATGATAATATATCACGGCACTGGAAAACAAAAGAAGACAGTTGTTCACAGCATATCTTGAAAATTAAAGTGCAAATTACTTATGTTCCACGGTGTTCTTTGTTACAAATAATTTTGAATACATGTATTGAGTACACTGTAAACATTATTTTGAATATCGTTACAAAATCTTGTCATAAAACAAGATTGGGGTTGCATGGCCTTGCCCAGCCTTGTGCTCTCAGCATTTTAAAATTAAGCCAAGTGTGTTCAATACGGTTTTCATTTGATACTTACAATTTCCTTTGAATTTACAAAAACAAGGCCCTATGCATTTTAGCTTGTTATTAATATAATTTTTATAGATACTTTATTTAATATTATGTATCTCTGCATGATATGACTTTAAATTTAAATAAAAAGCTAATTACGATCTGGATAAAAGTTTTCTGCACATTTTGCAAAGTATTAATATTACAATTCAATGTCTAAAATTCAAAAGAAATTGACAGTAATGGAAAAAATGTTCAAAGTTTAGTAACCATTTAATGGGAGAGAAATATTTTTGGCAACTGAATAAATGAAATAAGTTTCTACCACAATATTGATCAGGGTAATGAGGATTAAATTTAAATGGAATATTATCCAATACATTGACAATAATTTCAAATATATGATAAAACTAGAGACTAGAGATTTACAACTATAAGAACAGAAATAATTGCTGGGATTCAATTTTTAGTAAAACAACTCAAAAAAAATTTATTTTTTTTGGTTTTTCGAGACAGGGTTTCTCTGTGTAGCCCTGGCTGTCCAGGAACTCACTCTGTAGACCAGGCTGGCCTCGAACTCAGAAATAGGCCTGCCCCTGCCTCCCGAGTGCTGGAATTAAAGGCGTGCGCCACCACTGCCCGGCTCAAAATTTTTAATATCTAATAAGATGTTTTCTTTGATATTACATGTAAAGCATCGATAAGACTGTTTCAAGAGTATGGATTTTATACAGATTTGAGGAAATGCACATCAGCAGGCATGTATAAAAATAACTGTGATTTCATACCAATAAAAATAATAATAAAACTTAACAAAGAAAGACATTCCACTATTTAAAACCTTTAAAATATAGTTCAAGCCTTCAAAATTTTTCTGTATAAGGAATGAAATAACCACATCTATGCACATCAATACAAATGACAATTAAGAGAAGAAGTTTTAAAACATTATAAGAAAACACCAGATAATTCAAAGCATAAGAAAAACAAATAGGCGGGCAGTGGTGGCGCACGCCTTTAATCCCAGCACTTGGGAGGCAGAGGCAGGTGGATTTCTGAGTTTGAGGCCAGCCTGGTCTACAGAGTGAGTTCCAGGACAGCCAGGGCTACACAGAGAAACCCTGTCTCGAAAAAACAAAAAGAAAAAAAAAAAAGAAAAACAAAAAGAAAAAAAAAAAAGAACAAATAATTTCATAGTAATATAATAAGCCACTGACCGTTCATTGTTTTCTTTGGGAGATAATTAAATTTCCTTTTTTTTTTTTTTTTTTTAGAATCCTGTAACTTTAACTTGTGGTTTTATATATATTCTTGTTACCTAGCATGTATAGTTTGCATATTTATTTAATTATTTAACATTAAATTCAATTATTTGCACATTTTTTTATTGTATGGAGAATTGGTTGTTACAATACCACTTACCCTGCATTATAAATATATGCATGCCTGTTCATACAAGCACTTTACGTCAGTGCAGCTCTGAGCCTCTTACTCATCACGGTTTTCTGAAAGTAACCTCTTCTTTTTGTCAGTGCCTTGAATTGTTTCCTTTTATTCCCATGTATTTGGCTAAATATGGCTGACTTCATTTGGTTATACAGTTTTCTTTACATAATATATCAAATTTTAGTGGTACATTTAATTATGCAATGGTCTAACTCAGAAGCTCCTCTTCAGAAGGAAGAAGAGAAGCTGTGTGGACTTCTTAAAACTACACACTTCAGAAGGAAATTTGAAGGCTGTAGAGGCAACTACAGATTGGAGACAATAAGAAGCAAAACAATCAAAGTTCCCTGCCCTAAATACATTTATTTAAATTTGTCTAAGTCCTGTAAATGACCCAACTTCTCTCCACACTAAATGGATAGTCTCCTTTCTTTTGAGATTTTCTCCAGCCATTGGGTTCAACTATTGCCAGGTAATTACCATAACTATTATTCAGGTGCTACACTGGAATACTTCAGCTTACATGTGTGCATTCTAAAGAATCAGTTTTTCACTATCACTCCTCACACAAAACACAGTGACCACTTGACAATCGTAATAAATTTCAATTAAATGGGTGTAGATTATTGATTAATAGATCATTTGTAAATCAGTTCCCTAGAACTTAGGTGTTTTATCACTTAAAGTCTACACCTGAGTCCAATGGAAATATTCCTCATTGGTCTATATTACAAATCTGCCTCCAGGTCTCAAGAGAAAAGGTCTGACATGTTAGTGCTTGAGGTGTCCTTCAAAATGAAAGTAAAAGGTAATATAAGTATTTTTCAATAAGAAAGATGCTAGTTCTTTTTTTCTTTTCTGAGAAAAGATCCAAAAAGCTTTCATAAAAATGGATGTTCGGTGGCTCTCTAAAATCATTTAAAATATTGTTTCAACTGACAAATCCATTTTTTTAGGCTACAAAAATTTCCCATTGAATTGGTTCTCCATGGCAGCCAATACATAAAGTGGGTTTTCTTTAATTACTGAGCCCTTGTAATAAAGGAGAGTGATCAGAGAAAAGAGGGTTGTAGTGGGCTTATATTATTCTTTTCTCATACTCTGTTTCCTGCTGTGAGACAAAAGATTTGCTTTTGCTTGCTGACAGTAGTATTTTGCTTTGGGCAAAAGGAAAAAATATCTCAGAACACAGTGAGAAAAATGGTATTTCAGCAAATCGTGGCATCTCAGAAATTCAACATTTGTCACTATTTTGCACTAACCATAGGAAGAGCAGTGTGACCTGTCATTCTGTTTTGAAATATCTCTAATGTCTAGGTCCTAAAATGAAGCTAAAGATGTGTTTTCAAGAATACCAAAGTTGTAAGGGAGAAAATGAGTCTTTTAATAGGAGAATGCTTCAATATGTAACACAATATTGATCATTGTTTCAGGTTGAAATCCTTTAGAAAACATGTCTTCTTTATTTCTAAATCTTTGAAAATTTAACCCCTCATTTAGTATCATTTTCCTTCGTCTTACCTTTATGGAATTGTATCCCATCTTCTTTAAAGAAATATGTTGATTGGTGCATGACATGTGGTGTGTGGTGTGTGGTGTGTGTGTATGTGTTTGGTGGGGTATGTGTGTGCTATGTGCTATGCCTCATGTGTTGAGATCAAAGAATAACAAGTAGGAATTTGTTCTTGTCTTCCCGGATGTGGGTTCATAAAAATTGAATTCAGGTTAGTAAGATCTGGTGAAAGATATCTTACAAACTATCTTATTGGCCTCTGTCCATTTCTGATCTTTCCAAAATAATCTTGTCTCAAGTTGTCTCTCTGTTGTTCACTCTAGCTCAGTTAGGTAATTCAGTGCTCTTGGCATTTATCATGTCATTGTAAATAATTTCACCCCCCAAAAATTCAATTTCAAATATTTCATTTTCTGCCATCATTTTCCCTCTCAATTTTATTTATCTTTCAAACTTGGTTGCCATGTTATGTTCTCTGTCATTAATTCTACCAATATCCACTATCTTCTTCTAATGTCTTGTACCAATCTTTACAGCCTAAATTTCAAATTTAATATTGTAAATCTTTCTATATGTACATTCTCAGATCTGTAACCACCTTCATTTTTTTCTCTGTCTTAGCAAACTCTGTTTTACGTTGACTTAGAATGACCCTTAAAAGCTCACGGATTGTTGGTTTAGCCTAAGCTGTGTGGTTTGCTCAGTACGTGACTTCTGCAGTCACCCATTAGATGAGTAGTTAATTCCTTAATGGAATCATAACTTGCATTCTTGCGAGGTAAAGTCTACTTAGATGAAGTTGATCACCCTGGAACATGGCCTGGGAGGACAGAATTTGTCCCTACTCCTTCTTCTGACATCTGGCTACATAAAGTAAATCCCTTGGCTGTAACACATATTTCCACATGATATACTCTCTTATATCTGTCCTATGGACTGTGCTGGAAAAGACAAGTAGGTCAGAAAACGGGATTGAAAAGAGATTCTCCTTCCCTCACATTGTATCTCTCTGCAAATTTTTACAAAGGCAAAAAGCAACCACCTTGATAAAATGCAGTTATCTCACTCTTAATCTTACTTAAAAGGTTGTTGGGTTAAATGACAAGTTGTTGTAATAAAAAATACTTGAGAAATAAAATATGAGAAGTTCAATCTTATTAATGAAATATATCTGGATATGTGCTTTAACCTGACAATAAAATCCTATTCATATAGACATGCAAAGATGCAAGGACCCTGATTTCTTTTGTCCTCTTCCATAGTTCAAGCATTATCTCTATTTTCCTTTTAGGCAGCAGTATATCCATGTCATCACAAACAGGAAGATAAACATGTAGAATAATGATGATTTTTAAGTAATGATGATGTTAATTTTCCGATACTACCTCAGCTTACTTCAGGTAAATATGCCATCTAATTCCTAAATATTCATAATCAGTCATAAATAAAATAAATTACCTAATGAAACGAAATTTCAGAACCAAACAAAATAAAATTTTATAGAAGTATTAGTATATATAGCTGAAAAATGTTGAAATACAACATAAAGTTTATTAACAGATTTTTTTTGTTTTGTTTTTTTCAAGACAGGGTTTCTCTGTGTAGCCCTGGCTGTCCTGGAACTCACTCTGTAGACCAGGCTGGTCTCGAACTCAACAATCCACCTGCCTCTGCCTCCTAAGTGCTGGAATTAAGGGCGTGCGCCACCACTGCCCGGCTGACCTTTTAATATTATACAGACATTTCTCTGCATTGTAAGTTTTCTTGGAATGCCATTCTTTTTATTGTTTTGCTTCAAAAGATACACAACAATGAGAACAGAAATTATTGCAGTTAGTAAGTTGTTAGTAAAGCAATAATTCATAAAATTATTTAATATAGAGTGTGAAGTTTTCTTTGATAGTACATGTAAACCCTCACCAACAGTGTCTCAAGTGTAGGGACATTTAGTTTCCCCTTATTTATTTATTGCACATGTTAATTAAAGTATAACTGCATCATTTTCCAGCTCCAGGCCTTCTCAAATCTCTTCACTCCAACTCTTTTCAAGTGTTGCCCCATTACTTTGGTAACATACAATTTTTATTTGTTTTTACATATGTATGTGCATTAAAGCACTGCATTAAAAGATGTTGCTGAGTTTGTAATTGTTTTTTTATATCATCATTATTTCAGAGCCAACAGCTTTGTTTAATCTAAGCAATCAGGAGACTCTTCTCTATAAGAGATTTTTCCTCCCTCTATCCATCATCACCAAGTGCCTGAGTTTTCCCTTCCACCTTGTATGGATGTTGATATCAACATCGTTCAGTTCTTGCTTGTGCAGCCATTTATAGGAAAAGCTGTTCTACAGAAGTCTTCCTGATATTAGAGGTTTACAACCTTTGGCTCCCCTTCCGTAGTGTTCCCTGAGTAGCTGGGATGGAGATGTATCCATTGGGACTGGATTCTTCATGATCTAACACTGACATCAGCATCGTGTCTAGCTATGACTTTCTGTGGTAGTGTCCATTTGCAGGAAAGAAAGGGATCTTGGAGGAGGTATGATAGCTCCCTACCTCATCTGTGGGCTTATGGGTAAGACTTAACACATAGTTAAGAAAAAGGCTAATCTATCCCATTGGTGGTAGTAGATTTTCCACTAAGATCCATGATCTTACTGCTCAGAGACCTAGGCTGGATTTGTAGTTTTAGGAATGTTTTACCTCCTGTTGAATGGGTTTTAAGACCAATTAGACAGCTCCTGGTAACCCCAACATGTGATTGTCACTTATTGTCCCTCTACGGATATTGTGGTTCATAGATGTCACTAGTAAAATGACTATTAATTCTTTCCATCCTCTGACAGCTTGCATAGTATTTTCAGGTACAACATTAGCTAGACTGTGGGAAGAAGGTCTTCAGTTTAGATACAGTACAAATCATCTGAGTCCTATGTCAAACTGTGAGATGTTGTCAGCAGTGGCTTACCTTCGATTTCTGAGAGGCAAGCAATAGCAACTATAACTGGAGAGATGGCTTAGCAGTTAAGAGCACTGACTACTCTTCCACAGGTCCTGAGTTCAATTCCTAGCAACCACATGATGGCTCACAATCATCTGTAATGGGATCCGATGCAGTCTTCTGGTGTGTGTCTGATCACAGCTACAGTGTATAATATATATATATATATATATTATATATATTATATACAGTGTATAATATATATATATATAAAATATAAAAAAATAAATCATAAAAAAAATACTTTGGTACTCACATTAAACCACACTAATCATGCCTTAGAAAAGACATTTCTCATGTCTGATACTTTACTTTTTCAGGCTATGGTTTTTATGGAAAGTATTGCCAGCCAAAATGACATGACTCTTTTAATAAATGTTATCCATTTCATATAAATTTAGATAAGTATAAAATGATAAGATCCTTGACACTTTATCCAAAATCTTGTTGTTGTCTCTCATCTTTCCTTCTCTTTCTGCATTGTCGTTTTCCCTCCCTATTTTTCTATTTTCTAACTTAATATCACATATATGCTTATATTCCATATAAAACCCAAAACACCTTGTTCACTTTTTACTTTTCTGTACTTTTCTGATTTCTGTGGTTTCACTTCACACACACACACACACACACACACACACACACACACACACACACACATATACACATATACACACAAACACACACATACAGACACACATACAAACATACATGCACACACACACACATATGTAGATATAGATATATAGATTCAGATCTTAAGAATCAGAGAGTCATTGGACATTTGAGTTTTAACAATTTATTTCAAATTCACCACTTGACCTCAAATACAGTGTGATATGGCACTCTCAATATTTTCGCAACTGTATTTTTCTTGTCTTTTCCTTATCTATGTGTTATATGTACATGTATATATTTTGTTTGCTCTTTTATCACAGTAAAATTGAAAAAAATTAAAGCATCAACTGTATACATGTATACTATAAGAGTATAGCTATTCATTTTCACAAACTAGACAATGGTGATATTTTTCTTTCCATTTTTCACTTGTGTATAGCCTCTATAACTGGATACCAAATGTACTCACAGATATGTAACAAGACCTTTGTTTCTGTAATACTGTTCCTTTTCTTTAGGAGTTGTCCTTGGTGGTAGTTCCTGTCCCCCATCCCACCCTCCTTGTTCATTCTGTGATGGACAGTGTGATGTCTTTAGGATATGTATTTAGCAAGAACTATGTGCTCTTTCCTTTTTCTACAGCACTCTCATAACTTAAGAAGGAGCTGAAGGGGTTTGCAACACCATAGGAAGAACAACAATATCAACCAACCAGAGCCCCCAGAGCTCCCGGGGACTAAATCACCAACCATAGAGTACACATGGAGCGACCCATACCTCCAGCTGCATATGTAGCAGAGTGTGGCCTTGTCAGACATCAATGGGAGGGAAGGCCCTTTGTCCGAGAATGCTCGAAGCCCCAGCATGGGGGAATGTCAGGACGGTCAGGAGGGAGTGGGTGGGCAGGTGCAGGAGGATCCCCATAGAAGCAGGTGGAGGGGGGATAGGATAGGATTCTGTGGAGGAGAAATAAGGAAAGGGGATAACGTTTGAAATATAAATAAAGGAAATATCCAATAAAAAATGAAAACCCACACATAGATGACTAATAGTTTTCTTGTTAAGTATTCTTCTAAAAAGAGAACATACCATTGTTCAAGTAAAGGAAATGCTCTTGATTCTATAATGATAGCAGTTAATCTGTTTGGGCATCTGTTCTTCATTATAGAAATGCTTCCTATAATAGTGATTCATTTAATTATTTTAAGTCTATTATATTTCTGTTTGTGCCTTTGCTTTCTTTCTCTCATTCTCACTATTTTGCTGTCTGTTTCTCTTTCTACAATTCCAACTAAGTAATAATTACCAGGATTACAAATGGTGTCTATCTTCCTAAATCTTGGCTGATTTTAGGACTCGCTGAACATAAAGTGCCCATAGTGTTTAACTGAGTGCTGTTTGTTAGAGCATCACCAAGGCGTTGTTTTCCTTCTATTGTCAGCTAGTCTTTTCATTCTTATCATAATTTTCTACTTCCCAATCTGCTGGTAAAATTTCAACATGACCTTTAACTTCTCATAGTCACTCTGAAAAAATATCTAGTTTTGTAGCCTTAAATATATTTCATATGAGAAGAAATTAATGCTCATTTATCTACATGTTTACCTAAAATAATGTAAATAAATAAAATAACCAGTAATAAAGAGAAGAAACTCCCTCTTCATATATATTGATAATAGAGTATAAGGTGCAAGATGAGGCACTGGTTTCAAACTTGAGGGATTTTCTTTTTCTTCTTCTTGTTTTTTTTCTATTGGTTATCTGATTTATTTACATTTCAAATGTTATCCCCTTTCCCGATTTCCCCTCCGCAACCCCCCCATCGTATCCCCCTCCCCTCTTTTTCTATGAGTGGGTGCCCCACCTACCTACCCAATCCCACCTCACCACCCTAGCACCTATTATCATTCTTTTTTTAATTGGATATTTTCTTTATTTACATTTCAAATGTTATCCTCTTTCCCCGGCCTCCCCAGAAACCCCAATCCTATCCCCCTCCCCCTGCTTCTATGAGGGTATTCCCCTCATTTGACATATATATATATATGTGTGTGTGTGTGTGTGTGTGTGTGTGTGTGTTATTGTATATATATATATATATATATACATACAATATATATACATACTATCTATATCTATATCTACATCTACATCTACATCTATATCTAATCTATACCTATATCTATATCTATATCTATATCTATACACACACACACACACACACACACACACACACACACACACACAAACACAGAAAATAAGTCCATGGATTTAAGAAGCCAAGTGTAATTATATTTTAGCTTTAAAGACATATATGTAGAAAATTCTTAAATATTTTTAGTGCCCCCCTTTTCCTTTAATAGTTAAGACCTTTTCAGTTGGTCAAATCATTGATGTGGGATCCAGACTTCTTGAATGTCAAGAGCAGTAGATTTATTACCAGGCTTTATTTACTCTCGTTTTTCCTCAATATGGATGCTCATAGCAACATCACAAAGTTTTAAAGATTATCTGAGTTAATGACTCCAAATGAAACAATATTTTTGATGTACTGTGCATAGTCAATAAGCATCCCGCTGCTTTTTCATTCACAGACTTTGAAATTTCCATGAACCCTTTGTAAAGTTCCTCTTTTATTTTTTTTCCTTTGTGTCTCACATATAAACAAAACTCTGAGAAAGAAGCTGTACTTTGCATTGCACTTTCTACGAGGCCAATTTAATGACTGAAACTTCAATGGTGTAAGATATTGTATCCAAGTACCTATTTTTGACCATCCATAACCCCCACAGGAGTCATTTAATGCTGATCTCTATATGTGAATTAACATTTTTTAATGAGTATTAGGTAAATATTTGGCAATATATGAAAAGCTCCCTAGCTTCTACTACTCCCAAAGCTAATGATATCTTATTATCATTATGAAAGCTATCAGGTAACATATAAGATTTTTTTTATTTTATTTTTTTAAGTTATGTCTCTACCTTGCTATAATTCTTCCAAACTGGTATTTCTACCACTGACTTGAAAAGTACTTTGATTCATGACATATTTTATTTGACTGTTTGCTTAGAGCATTTAATGAAAAATAATTTAAATATGTGTTGCTGTACCAGGATATCCCATTTTGCTTAATAGTTAAAAAGTGCTTACTGCCTTCTGACTTTAGGTAAGTGCCATGGGATTTGGATCACAAGTGTGAATAGGTCTTTGTTCAGACTTTAACCTTTGCTGCAAAGCTTCTAGGCCCATCTTATTAGTATTGACTTTAAAAGCTCTGTGGTTTGAATGAGAATGGCTCCCATATACTTATATGTTTGAATACTTGGTTCCCAGTTGTTGGAACTGTTCGGGAAGGATTAAGAAGTGTGGTCTTATTGGAGAAGATGTGTCATTGATAGCTGGCTTTCAGCTTTCAAAACATGTTCTAGATTCCTATTACTCTCCTACTATCTGTGGATCAAGATATGGACTCTCAGTTCTTCCAGCCATCATGAGTTTGGTTCATAACCCTGGATATTAATCACCTGAAACCATAATCTCAATTAGATTAAATGTTTTTATGAGTTGCTGCTGGTCATAGTATTTGTCATACCAACAGAAAAGTAAATAATGTTCAACCCAACTGTGAAGTCTTCAGTATTACCACTCTTAGATTTTTTAACTTCAGCAAAAATAAAAAATGGTATATAGTTCATGAATGATTTTAAAAGAAAATTCTAGCCCTTAATATATGAAGTGTTTAACTTTAAGACACAATATAAATTATTCATTACAAAATAGAACAATAATAAACAAGTTGTTTGCTTAATGATGATCCAGAGAATGTTCTTCCAGAAGTGGAAGCATTTGGTCAGTAATGGCTGTAATAAATATTTATAGAAGAAAATTATTATAAACATATAAGGAAAGTAGTCTGAAAAAATTCTATATATGAAAAATATATAATATATGACATAATATTAATATTAGTATCATATTAATACTAAATATTATATTATAATATGCTATATTATATATAATCATTTATTTAATTCATACATAACAATGTTGTGTTTAAAATATATGTAATTTATTATTAATATTAATATTCTATTAGCACATATTATAGTATAATATATTTATATTATATTTATCATATATATCTTTTTTTTTTTTTTTTTTTTTTTTTTGGTTTTTCGAGACAGGGTTTCTCGGATAGCCCAGGCTGGCCTCGAACTCAGAAATCCGCCTACCTCTGCCTCCTGAGTGCTGGGATTAAAGGCGTGTGCCACCACTGCCCGGCATATTTATCATATATCATATTTATCATATTCATCACATATAATTTTTAATATAATATTTTATATATATAAATTAATTTAATATAAATTATTATAATACAAATAGGTATAATATAAATCAATGTTGCATAGTATTTTATTGAAATAATATGAATATATGAGAATATAATATTATATGTTTAAATGTGACATTTGCTATAAACAAATAATTTAATTTTCATGAATGTGGCAGGTTTGGGTAGTTAATTTTCTCATTAAACCCAAGTTACCAAAATATGATTCTAATTATGGAATGAACAGTTGGAAACAAAAAGATTCAATTTTACTAGTCAAAAGTGAAAAACTGTCAGAGACTGTTTCAGAGCAAACATAGTCTTCATAGTCACAAACCTCCACCCTTTTTAATCACAACTATGAACTGTTCACATTTGCAAAGTTACATGCTGAGCCTTAGAATGGGAAGAGTCCTGGGAGAAACCGATGCTTTCATCAGTTAAGGAATTCTCAGTACAAGTTGCTTAGATAGGAAGTAGAAGTAGAGGAACTGTCAACTGCTCCATTAAAAATGCATTCTATTATTTAACTCACTATTCGTTTTATTTTGTGCTTTTTTAGTGTTTTACTATTTAATCTCCTATTCTATTTTCTAACCAGTCAATCTAAAAATCATGGTTCCTCAACATTTGCTTAAATGTTTTGTTTTCTTACTCTAGTTCATCTTACACTTTGCAAAGCTTTGAAAGGCAATACAGCTAAGACTGACTTATAACATTAGAGATTCCTTCTTTGGAGAAATAAAATTTTATCCATTCGCATATTAGTTTGTATAGTACCTGATTCAGCATTCTGTATTCTTTAGAGAAAGTTATCCACAGATCTGAATAAATTTTGGAAGGAAAATTCCAATATTGCAGTGTTATTCATTCTGTTTTATTGACTGGCAAGATTTTTCTTGACTCAAATCCCTCATGCAACCTTCTCTGTTGGACAGTTCTGCTGGGTTTGCTTCTCTCCTGATTTTAGTTTTAGCAGGAATCATATGGATTTACTTGATAGAAAGTAACTTACAACTGGTGTTAGTAGCTTGGTCATCCTTCTGCAAAAATTCTATATGTTCAGTTTTGCCAAAAAATCCCTCCCTCAATAAGTTTTCATTCACAAGTTCTGCAAGTCCATTCTTTATCTGCAAGTCCCCACTTTTCCTTATTCTAGTTATAGTTAAGATGAATATTTTTATTCTACTCCAAAACTGACTTGTAAAAGTTCCCTTTGAAAAAATTCTACATTACTGGATTCAGATATAATAAATATCACTTTAGTTCTTATTCCTTTAGGCTCTTTTTAAATTTTTTTTTATTAAAATTTTAATTTTTTGATACTTTATTTACATTTCAAATGTTTCCCCCTTTCCAGGTCTCCACTTTGGAAACCCCCTATTCTCCCCCTCTCCCCCTGCCTCTATGAGGGTATTCCCCCACCCACCTACCCACCCACCCACCCACTCCTGTCTTCCCACCTTGGCATTCCCCTATACTAGGGCCTCTAACACCCTCAGGACCAAGGGCCTCTCCTCCCCCTGATGGCCAACAAGGACCTCCTCTGCCACATATGTGGTCCGAACCATGGGTCCCTCCATCTGTATTCTTCGGTTGGTGGTTCAGTCTCCAGGAGTACAGGGGGTCAGGCCATTTGACACTGTTACTCCCTCCATGGGGCTGCAGATTCCCCCAGCTCCTTCAGTCCCTTCTCCAACTCCTCCATTTGGTACCTCACACTCAGTCCAACGGTTACTGTGAAGTAAAACTTGGGTATTCCGAACTTTTGGGCTAATATCCACTTATCAGTGAGTACAAACATGTTCATTCTTTTGTGACTGAGTTACCTTGCTCAGGATGATATTTTCAAGTTCCATCCATTTGCCCGCGAATATTTTTCATAGCTGAGTAGTATTCCATTGTGTAACTGTACCTCGTTTTCTGTATCCATTCCTCTGCTCAGGGACATCTGGGTTGTTTCCAGATTTGGGCTATCATAAATATGGCTGCTATGAACATAGTGGAGCATGTGTCTTTATTACATGTTGGAGCATCTTCTGGGTATATGCCCAGGAAAGATATAGCTGGGTCCTCAGGTAGTATTATGTCCATTTTTCTGAGGGTCCATCAAACTTATTTCAGAGTGGTTGAACCAGCTTGCAATCCCACCAGCAATGGAGGAGTGTTCCTCTTTCTCCATATCCTTGCCAGCATCTGCTGTCACCTGAATTTTGATCTTAGCCATTCTGACTGGTGTGAGGTGGAATCTCAGGGTTGTTTTGATTTGCATTTCCCTGATGACTAAAGATGTTCAACATTTCTTTAGGTGCTTCTCAGCCCTGCGAATTTCCTCAGTTGAGAATTCTCTGTTTAGCTCTGTTCCCCATTTTTTGATAGGGTTATTTGGTTCTCTGGAGTCTAACTTCTTGAGTTCTTTGTATATATTGGATATTAGCCCTCTGTCGGATGTAGGATTGGTAAAGTTGTTTTCCCAATCTGTTGGTTCCCGTTTTGTCCTATTGACAGTGTCCTTTGCCTTACAGAAGCTTTGCAATTTTAAGAGGTCCCATTTGTCGATTCTTGATCTTAGAGCATAAGCCACTGGTGTTCTGTTCAGGAACTTTTCCCCTGTGTCCATGTGTTGGAGAGTTTTCCCCATTTTCTGTTCTATTAGATTCAGTGTATCTGGTTTTATGTGGAGGTCCTTGATCTACTTGGACATGAGCTTTGTACAGGGAGATAGGAAAGGATCAATTCGGTTTCTTTTACATGTAGACCACCAGTTGAACCAGCACCATTTGTTGAAATGCTGTCTTTTTCCACTGGATGATTTTAGCTCCTTTGTTGAAAATCAAGTGACCGTAGGTGTGTGGGTTCATTTCTGGGTCTTCAATTCTATTCCTTTGATCTACCTGCCTGTCACTGTACCAATACCATGCAGTTTTTATCACTACTGCTCTGTAGTACAACTTCAGGTCAGCAATGCTGTCAGCACACTTTGGACTCTTAAGCCTGAGATTGAATCAGGCAGTATTTATTAAGGAGCTCCAAACTTGCCTTCTCTCCTAAAAATGGCTGTCCCAAAATCACAACATCTGTTTACTTTACTTTGTCACTATTTAAGAATTACTCCTTTTATTGGAAATGTAACAAAAATCAGCAAATCAAAGGCACTTTTAGAAAACAACTCATCTGCTGTGTATGATCCCTATGTATAAAAAAGTTAATAAACTCAGTTTCTTCTTCTTACTAAACAATCTTATTTGTATCCCATACAAATACTTTGACTTCCCTTCTTTAAATTTCTCTCATTCTTCATTATTCTTCACTGATGAAATGCACATTTCCATAATAATGAGCACTAATTTTCAGAAGTATGTCACCCACTTCCTTAGCTCACATTTCCTGAAGTCTGATAGACTGTTTCCCTACCATGCAGGGCATTTATTAAATTTCTACCTAATTTCACCAGAGTAGAATATTCTTTCAGGCATCACTTTTGTCTGACACTTTAATGTCTAGGCTTATGCTGGTGTTGCTCTGGCTAGCATTCTTCTAGAGTACTTTTCCTGACACAGTGATTGATAAGACATAGCTTTCTAGTCTGTAGAACATTCCCTGAAGCGCACGTTACCAAAGAAGATATTGACTTCTTTGGACATGTCTCAGACTGTCGCCAAAGCTAAAAGGGTTCTGAGGAAGGAGTAGGAAGAGTGATTGGCAACAGCTCTGTGGTGTGTCAGTACCATGAGCAGTCTAAGAGCTCACCTGTCAGATCACAACAGAAATGACATGTTTATTGAATTGGCTTCAAGGGACAGAAATCAAGGGCAGGAGCAGAAGGATCACTCACCTAAGTTGGGGTCTAACAGGTTTTATTTAGAACTCCTATCATTTTGGCTTGTGCTCTGACCGTGCATTTTCAGCAGTGGAAACCAGGAATGGTTTGATTGGCAGATGTTTGACTCTGGATTTTGGCTGCTTTTACAGAGTAATAACCCTTTGGTAACCGGGAGTCAAGGTGAATAGCACAGTCAAATCACTCCTCCATTCCTGCTTTGCCCAGGAAGGAGTGGCTGGGATTTTGTTATTGTTTGTTCATTTCCTTTGTTTTTTGAATATACATTGCAAATTATTTCTTACTATTTTTAAAATCATAGGTATGTGTATATCTGTGGTGACATAGCCTGCATATAGGGTGTAGGTTCACATGTGGTCAGGGGTATGTTATCATCCAGAGCTAGGATCACTGCCAGTATTGAACTGTTTGATGTGAGAAAGAGTAGAAATAGGGTCCTTTTGAAGAACAATATGGACTTTTAACTGTTAGACTATCTCTCCAGGTCCAGCAGTCTTCTTTTATAATGTTACTATGAATGCCTTCTGGATGAGAGTAGTATTGTGGAACTTCTCTGGTAAGGACCTGCATCTTTTGTTTTCCTAATTTTATCTTATTCAGCACAAATTCTACTGTGCTATTCCAAATGTAAACAAGCATTAGCTCTATCTTCAGCAGTTGGTCTCATTTTCTGCCTCTGCCCACAAGAAGTCAAGATAGCTATTAGCTGTAGACATTTTCTACATCACGGTGCAGAAAGAGCATGCTATGAGGATATTTTATTGGGAAATATTAAAAAAGATCCCGCCAGCTCTCTGGCGGGCCCGGTCCATGCACCAGTGCTCCTGCTGCCACTGTCTGCCCCAGCGTGTTTATGCCGGCAATTCTCTCCAGCTAGCCCCTGCCAGCTTTGTCCCTCATTCCAGTAACCAATGGAAGTTCTAACCTCGCGGTTGCCTATCACAATACACAATAACCCGGTAAAATCAAAACTCTTAAAGCTTATAACTAACCAATCAGATTTATGTATCAAAAAATTCTAAATTCATAAAATACAATAATTTCAGGGCCAATTGATAATGATAAAAGCCTTATCCCAATTATTCTACAGTATGATACCGTAACTGTGGCTTGTTATAGCCACGCTGGTTCATGTCCACCGCCAACTTCCTTTTTTCTTCTTTCCTCACATGCTCCCAGTCTCTGCAACTCTTATCTCCGCCTCCCTTTTCCTTGTCCAATCACAGGCCTCCTGCTGTACTAATGTAATTGGACAGGGAAAATCCTGCAATAGGATATAGTGCAGCCCCTCTAGTGAGAGGCAGGGTCTTTGTGCTAGCATACCGATATACGAATTTTATAATTATTTCATTAGAATACATGATTTCACATTTAAAAGAAATTCTCTTTTTCTTTTCTGTAAGGGCTCTTTAGTGACCTCTATGATAGATGCCCAGTTGAGTGACTGATTTAAAAATCCATGATTGTCACAGACTCAGAGTTTTATCTTTCATTAAAATGCTGAATTCATTTTCAATCTGTTCCTATAATCAACAAAAATTTTAACATTTCATTTGTCTTTGTGAGCAATTGCATTATTGTTGTATTACTTAAATAAAAATGCAAAGTTATAAAACTTCTGTTTTTAATTATGCTTTAAAATTATCATTTATTTTATGTCTTTTATTTGACAGGAATACAGACCACACTTTAACAGACCATGTTTAAGAATTTTAATCACGTATAGAATAGAACACCCAAATACAAGATAAAATCACATTCACTGACACAGAGAAGTTTTTTCTTTAATAAAAAGCTTGAGAATTTTAATTAGAAAATTGTGACAGACTAAATACTTTCTGAAAATTACATTTTTGAAAAGTGAATGAATCGTCTCTGAATACGTTTTAACGAAATGTTTCGTACTCAAATCTTCTACCATGTAGCAACTTTCATCATTTACTATTTGTGGGAACAAAATAAAAATATTTGAGAGGCTCAGACACGTAGGAATTATGGGTTTCCTGAGCTTTGAGTGTTTATTTACTGAATTTTGAGTATCATTTGTACAGTATTAACAAGCAATGAGTTCCCGCCCTAGCACCAATAGTGCCAGGGATATTTTCCTTTGGAGACCTCCATGCAGTAAAGCCAGATTGTTTAGATTCCACAGGGGGAAATAATTCTGCACAGTTTGGAAAGAAGCTAAGTTAAGAAATTTTCTGAATAGTTTGTTAGAGGCACATAAGGAAAGAAAAGTATCCATTGAATATAAGAATGTGAGCTTCTCAAGGGAGAGTCACGTTTAGATGCCTCACAATGACTATATGAAAATTAATGTGAATTTAAAAACATTTAAATAGTAGTGGTTTATGGACTCATTTACTTATTTTTGATTCTTAACTGAAATAATTTGTTTTGTAAAGGAAATTTTAAAGTCATTTTATGAGGTGTAGTGTTTAGATTTAGCCAGGAAAGATGAGTACTAACCTCAGCAAAATTTTGGCAAAGCCTTCTGAATCTAAGCATAGTCTATTGTTTGTTCTCTTTTGTTTGAGATATCTTTATGAAGACAAGTACTACCTTTGTTAGCAAGATAGAGTTTTTCAGTTGTGCTGAAGCTTCTGACTCCTGCCAGGATCAAGAATGAGGGACTTCTGTGATTCTATCCTTCAACTTGTCTGTCCATTTAATGTGTCTCACTTGATGCGAATTCTCATGGAAAAAGGATACGTGATAAAATTTCAGACTTGTGAAATGTTGTGTTGTATACCATATGTTGTGGTAAAAGCACAGCTTTAAAGGTAGCATTTTTTTCCATACCTCAATCTTTGTCTGAGATGGCTTTAAGTTTGTTTGTGTCCTGAACTGCTTTGACTGCTAACACTATTTTTTAAATGCCAGGATTTGTAGTGTTTATATTATTGGTCCTATATTTTTGCAACGTAAGGTCATTTCATATAAATGAATAGGTAAATATGAACAGATTAAAATCATTTTTATGTATTAACTTTTAAAGAGATAAAAACATAGTACATGAAGTCAAGTTTAATGTTATTCAGAAATTGAATCATCTCTCTAAACTTGTCAGCTATGTAAAATTTCAAAATGCATTATATACAATTGAACTCCAAGTAATTAAGCAAATAAGTCTTCCTGAAAGGCCTCAGCAAAGTCCTTCATGTAGGAGTTATAGTTCCCTAATGCCAATGTATTAGATAACATTACTAATTTTGTTTATAATTATTACAAATTAAATGTAAGAACTACGTGGAGATGTAAGTTTCATGGGCTTCATCATTTTGAAGTTTCTACATAAACATGCTTGCTCTTGCAGTGAGTATGTTCATGCAAAGAAACATAAATACATTCTATAAAAATATGAAAATTGTTAGAATGTGCCACATTTGGAGGTATCATAAGATTTTATTTTTTGATAAGCAAAGAAACTAAAGTTGTTCATAATTGACAAATATTGACAAATATAATATATTTTAAACTCCAAAACAAAGTACACATCCTTTAGAAAACAACCACAAAGAAGTAAATATTTTAACAGAATTTAAAAATATGACCCTTTTTCTTATCGTGCTGCTTTTACAGGGTTGCAGAGTACATCATCTCTGTTTTATGAAAAGTCAGGAAGGTCAATGAAAACCTAGTATGCAATATTGACTGTAAATATGTTGGTTATTCTCAAACCGAATATCAGTGGATAGCTTGCCCCATTCAGAAACAGAGAGCTTAGGAGTCCTACAAACTTTTTCTCTCCTGAAGAGAGTTCTAGATATTTTGATTAAGGTAGCTTTAGAGGATATGGTATCAATAGTTTAGCCAAATGTGAATACACAGAATTACAAATGCACCTAGAAAGGCAAAATGTGCCCACATTTACAATAATGGTGCAAATATTAGGAGGTGACAAGTCACTATTAGATTTAAGTCTTATTAGATTTAAGATATGCTTCACTGGAGACAATCCATGCCTGGTACTAAATCCAAATTAACAATGCCTTGTCAAAACGGTTGGACTGAGCGTAGGGTCCCAGATGGAGGAGTTGGAGAAGGGACTGAAGGAGATGAGGAAGTTTGCAGCCCCATGGAGGGAGAAACTGTCAACTGGCCTGACCCCCGGTGCTCCCAGAGACTGGACTACCAACCAAAGAATACACATGGAGGGACCCATGGTGCTGGCCATATATATGTCAGAGGAGGGCCTTGTTGGCCATCAGTGGAAGGAGAGGCCCTTGGGCCTGAGGGTGTTAGATGCCCCAGTATAGGGGAATGCCAGGGAAGGAAGACGGGAGTGAGGGGGTGGGTAGAGGAATACTCTCATAGAGGCAGGGGGAGGGGGATTGGGATAGGGGTTTCCAAAGGGGAGACCTGGAAAGGGGAAAACATTTGAAATGTAAATAAAGTATCAAAAAAAAAAAGAAAGAAAGAAAGAAAGAAAGAAAGAAAGAAAGAAAGAAAGAAAGAAAAAGAAAAAAGAAAAGAGAAAAAAGAAAAAAGAAAACAGAGAAAGGACATGGTAGTGCCTGGCCCATGGGGTCACCTTCTCAGGGTTCTGTGTCTGCTTACAGTCACCATAGTCCTTACGGGGATGTTGACACCACCATTATCTGCTGTGAGGACTTCAGAGTGAGACAATATATTTGTAAAATCCAAACATGAATGATATCACAAACACACACACACACACACACACACACACACACACACACACACACACACACACAAAGCTAACTGTGTAAACCATACAGTGAATGGGTGATTAAAGCTTTGTACTGTAGGGTTTTGTGGGTTCAAATTAATTTCCTTATTTCAATAAAGACTGCTGGATCTTCAAAAATAATGCCTTATCAAGCAATCGTAGACTCAAGGGGAAACTTTTAACTATTGTTTAACTGAATTCATGTACCAAAATACATGTGTTCTCATGAATAAAACTTACCAATCGCTTTCTAAAGTGAGGACTCTTAAGTGGATGGCAATGACTCAACGGTTATCCAACATACTGAGGATGATTAATGTTTGAAGTCCTAGAGCTAAACAAGACATTCATAACCTGAACTCTATAGCTTAGGGACTTTGAGTAAGAGATGAGGGAGGGGAAGAATATAAGAGGGGAGTAGAACTCTCAGATACCATCCACTAATCAGACAGTATGATCACTGCAATCATGAACTCACAGCACCAAGATTTACTTTCCCCATGTCTGAATAAGAGTGTTCCTGTCATCAACAACTCATAAGTAGGAGTAAGGACTTATTGTGCACTACCCTTTGCTGCTGAAGTATAATCATTGACTATTGACAGATTCTGGGAGAAGGACAGTTATTATGTTCAGTTTTATATCCAATGCTTAGAATGCCAAACTTTGTTACCTCAAATACTATGGTCATACAGATGGCCCCTTTTAAAATCAGTCAATCACAAAATAAAACAAATGAGACCGAGATGTAAGAAAGAGATTCATAGAGAAGAGGAAGAGTGAGGGGACAGGGAAGGGGAAATAAAGAAAAGGTAAAGGATAAATATAATAGATACACCTTAGAAAGCTGTGAGGAAAATAATGATCAATATATTTTTCTACATTAATTAATTTATTTATTCACTATACCTCACAATCACAGCCCCTACTCTCTTTGTGGAACCCATATGTGCAGCCCCTCCATACCAGGCCCTGTTCCCCTACTTCTCTGAAAAGGGGGAGTCCCACACTGTGAAACAACCCACCATGGCAGATCAAGTCTCTGCACAGCTAGGCATTTCCTCTCCCACTGAGACCAGACAAGGCAGCCTAGTTAGGGGAACAGGATCCACAGGCAGGCAACTGTTCCAGTTGTTGGGGGACCCTCATGAAGGCCAAGCTGCACATCTATGCTCTTTGGTTGTTGGTTTAGTCTCTGGGAAGCCCCAAGGGTCCAGGTTAGTTGACTTTCTTGGTGTTCCTGTATAGTTCCACATCACTCTGAGTCCTATGACCCTTCCCCCAAAACTTCCACAAGACTCCTGAGCTATATCAAATATGTGGCTGTAGGAATCTGCATGTTTCAGTCAGCTGCTAGGTTTAGCCTCTCATAAGATATTTATTCTAGCATCCTCTCTGCAAACATAACAGAGCATCATTAATAGTGTCAGGGATTTGTTCTTGCCCATGGGATGGGTCTCAAATTGAGCCAGGCATTGGTTGGGCATTTCATCAGTCTCTGGCCCATCTTTGTTCCCATACTTGTACACAGAACAAGTTTTGGGTTGAAGGTTTTATGGGTTGGCTAGTTACCTTATCCCTACACTGGAAGTCTTACCTGGCTACAGGAAGTGGCCCCTCTAGGCTCCATATCTCTCACTACTAGGGATATCAGCTAGCACTTCCTAGAAATGCTCCCCCAAAAGGCCACCAGCCAAGGATTTCTATTCGCTACCCCAGCATTCCTTCATTCATCTCCCTATCCATCTCCTCTTCTACTCAGTCCCCCCCCCCTTTCATCTGCCTCTGTGACTGTTTTATTCCCTCTTATGAGTGAGATTCAAACATCTTTTCTTGGGCCCTCGGACCCTAGAAATAATTTGTAGAAATATGTGGAATGCACTACATTACCAGTTCTTTTATCAAGTTTATTATTTTTTTTAAACAGAATTTTAAATCTATCTTGACTAGATCTGTGCTTAATTTATGGTGACAATGTCAAGGATGCTGTTCTAAGATAAAAGCTTTTTGTCAAGCTGATTGCTTGTTGACATTTATTGTTTATGTAAGAAGGACTCTAACACATCAGCTTTCTCATGATCCTCAGATTCTCTGCATATCTTCCTGTGATATCTGTAATCTCATAGAAAATAGAAGATGCAAAATATATAAACAGAAAAATACTCTCCAAAATTGGAATCCTCTGCCTACTGCCCTATAACTACTCCTCTTGTCAAGGACCTCTTGCAAATTCAGCTAACCTTAATTAGATTATGAAATACAAAAAGGCAAGAAGTCTAGGCAAGGATTCTACCACTCATTCACACCCTCAGTTCTGTCTATGAAAGTTCAAATTATTTTTGTAACAGCACTTATTTTCCTAGTGTGTCCTTTAGATAAGTGCTTGCAATTGTAAAGTTTGATGTATTAGTGTTTGATATAATATGCAAATCAACAATCAATTTATACAGGTGCATCTCACCCTAGTTGTTATCATTAGACATTTGAATCTTGAGGATTTCTCTATTTTCATTTTAATTAGCTTTTGGTGTGACATATATTGAATATAATCTTCTGATAAAATTAAAATTTGGCTCTAGAATGTCACATCTTCTATTTTTGCGTTAAGTTCTGGTTGTATATATTTCAGGGACTAGCTTTAGTTTTGCTTCCCATTTCAATGCATTATCATCAAATGTGTAAGTATACATATGGATATTATGTGATCTATTTCCATATTTCTATAACCTGGATGGCAGGTTATAATCTTTCTTCTCTTTGAAATTATTTTTTTGGATAATTTCAACTTGGCCTTTTTATTATTTTATTGTTTTTATTACATGTATTATTTTTGGGCCATGGCAGAGGGAGGGAGCGCAAGCAGGGGACGGAGTCCCCTGGTCCCAGGCCCTGTGGTGGCCGCCTGGGCCGTGCACCAACATGCTGTTCTCACTCAGCACTCACTGCCCACACCAAGTCAGGCCCTGGCCACAGTGTGATCCCTGCAGGACCTGTAGCCTCTGTCAGCGCACACCCCATGTCAAGTCAGGTCCTGGCCGCAGTTCAATCCTGCAAGACCGGCGGTTGCTGTCAGTGCACACTCCTCCGCTTGGCCCAGAGAGCAGATCTCTTTTTGGGCCGAAAGTGTTACAGCTCTTGGACAAAAGGCTCTTAGTGGCCAGAGTAGTTTTGCACCTTTATTACTTCTGGATGGCGGGCAGCGGGTGCGGGTGGAAGCAGGCAGGGCAGGCAGGTGGAGCAGAGAGAGAGAGCTACACAGGTCAGGACAGTCTGATATACTGTTTGGGAGGGGTCAGGGGTTTGGCAACCAATACTTTCCATTGGCTTGGTCTGGGTACTTTGTAATGCCTCATTTGCTTGTGGGAGGACTCAGAGTGACAAATTTCACATGCCAGGCCTCTCTCTATACAGGGGTTGTGAAATCTGTAGCTGTTTTTTACAGGAGTCTTCCGGGAGCATTGGCCAAAAACATAATCTGGTCCCTCGTTGAAATTTCACGGGGTCTCCCAGAATTTTCTGCCTATGCTCAAATGGGTGTCAGATTGCCTGCCACAGACCACTGCCCCATATATTATGAACTACAAACTTACTTATTTTAAATGGCTTTCAGTTAAAACCTATAGAATATGATTAATTGGTAATATTGAGGGACCCATCAATGGCCATACTACCACTATTATTACACAGTTCTGATATGTGAAATAATTCCAAAGGTTAGATAATACTTCTAAACACAGATGATATGAAAGCACAGAAAAAACTATTTTCTTACATAATATGTATTCTAATAGGCTGCAGAAGATCAAAAATGGGGTTAATAGGAGTTATTCAAATCATTATGGAAATTACCTTTTAAGAAAATGTTGAAACACTACTTATTTCTCTCTTTATTTGACTTCCAAATATAAGGGGGATATTCTTATCTACCATATGTTCCTGTCTGATCAGAGGACTAATAGTTATAGGGTCAATACACTATGGAACAAAACATCTAAAATATTGAGGCATGGACAAACAATACCTGGCCCAATTTGAGACCCATCCCCTGGCCAGACACCCATTCCTGACACTATCAATGATGCTCTGTCTTGCTTTCAGAGTAGAGTCTAGCATGGCTGTCCTCAGAGAGGCTCCACCCAGCAGCTGACTCAGACTAAGACAGACACCCACAGCCAAACAGTGGATGGAGCTTGCAGACTCTTACAGAAGAACAGGGGGATGGATTGTGGATCTTAAAGGAGATATGAAGACAAACAGAGTCGATTACCCTGGTCTCTTGCAGATCTCAGATACTGAAGCATCAAGTAAAGACCATATACAGGCTAGGCCGAGGTCTTCCCCGTACAAATGTAGCAGACGTGCATCTTGGTGTTCATTTGGGTCCCAGACAACTGGAGTGGGATCTTTTCTACTAGCTCAGCTGCCTTGTCTGGCCTGAATGGTAGTGGATTTGTCTAGCTCTGCAGAGAATTGATGTACTAAGATGAAGTGATACCCATGGGAGCCTCCTACCTTTCAGAGGAGAAAGAGATGGGGAACAGGGAAAGGACTGTGGGTGAGGGTGACCAGGAGGGGGCAGTGAGTAGGATGTAAAGGGAATAATTAAAATAAAATCACATTTCAAGCAAACAAACAACAAAAATCAAAACAAAACAAAAGAAAAATAAAACCTTGAGTCACAATAAACCATTTTTGGTAAAGAAAATATGTGTGTGAATAAATTTATTCACTATAGAACTGTCACAAATTGAGTCTTATCACATTTAAAATGAGGGACATGAGGCAATGAGAACTATACTTACCTGGCCAGAGCTACATCATTGGTAAGCAAGAAAAAAATTGGCTACTCCTGAAATGCTGATTATAGCATTTAATTCTTAATAACCATTTTGCATCTGAAAAAAGATAGATTTCATAATTCAGTACATTAAAGTTATTTCTACAAATTTTGAATGCATCCTTTTATGAGTGGATTGTTTTAATCGGAACAATATTTTTACAATAGTTAATTTAAGCCCCTCACTTCTCCTTTTGTCCCTCTTATCCATACTAATGATAAGCTGAAATAAGAAACACTGGGCCAAGAGATTACTTTTTGTTTTGAGTGGATCTCCATGTAAAATTTTCTAAAATTTTATGTGAAACTTACTTTTTAATTTCACAAAGAAGTCACATGACATGACTCTGACCAAAAGCAAACAAAAAAAACAAACAAAACAAACCAAACCAACAAAAGAAGTAGTCAACATCCACTCATTAGAGACTTCAGTCAATGAAGGTTTGGGAGATGGTAATATTATTTTTCTCAGTAGAGTTGAGCCCAGTTCTTTCTAACTGAGTATGCATATCAAAATCTCATTGCATAACTTACAGAAATTACTGTCATATTCTTTGACCCTCTTATGGAATATTTTTGGAAGACTTGAAATGGAAATGAAGATCTATTTTCCTTGTTTCTGCTAATAGCACAATGTTGAATTTTAAGCTATTTCAAAAAAGAAACTACTATACATAAGAATTAAAAGTGGTGGCGCACTCCTTTAATCCCAGCACTTGGGAGCCAGAGACAGGCGGGTTTCTGAGTTCGAGGCCAACCAGAGCTACACAGAGAAACCCTGTCTCGAAAAACCAAAAAAAAAAAAAAAAAAAACAATAACCAAAAATTCTCTCACCTATTTAGTTTGTTGTTTGGAGAATACAGAGAACTGAGGGATACTTCTTTTTGTACCTGTTATCAAGATTCCTATATCTAATGTACAGAAAGAGAGAATGGACAATTCATTGGAAATATAGCCTAAGTGAGCTGCAGGGTTTTAATAAGAGCTGCAGACTGTATATGGAAACTTTGAAGTCTCTTTTATCTGCCACTAACATGTATAAAGAGGTAAAAGAGCTAAATATATTATGTGATCATAACACAAGAAAAAAATGCAATAAAGAAAATAAGTCTCCCTAATTTCTTTTTATTTATTTATTATTCTTTTATTTATTTACTTTACTCATTACCTCCTTCCAGTCATCCCCTCCCACAATCCTTACCCCATCTGCCATCCCTTATCTCCCATCCTCTGAGCCCTATACATCTTCCTGGGTATCCCCCAACCCTGGGTCCTTAAGTGTGCAAAGGTAGGTGCATCTGTTCCCATCTGAGGCCACATAAGGCAGCACAACTAGAAGAACATATCTCAAGTGCAGGTAACAACTTTTGGGATAGACCCTGCTCCAGTTGTTCGGGACCCCCATGGAGACCAAGCTGCTTATCTGCCACATAAGTGCTGGGAGGCCTAGGTCTAGTAAATAAATGCATGTTCTTTTGTTGGTGGTTCACTCTCTGGGAGACTCCAAGGGTCCAAGTTTATTGACTCTGTTGGTCTTTCTGTGGAGTTCCTATCCAGTTCCGGGACTACAATCCTTTCTCCTATTCTTCCATGAGAGTTCCTAAGCTCCATACTCTCTTGGGCTATTGATGTGTGCATCTATTTGAGTCAGCTGCTGGGTAGAGCCTCTCAGAGAATACAAGGTTTTGATAGAAAGTTTAGTGGTAGAAGAGTTAGAGAAATAATGTAATTATAATTACATATAACTACATATAATTTGGGGATTATATTATAATCTCAAAATAAGTATCATGTTCTATAACCTTTACAGATTATCCTAGGCAGGGTGTCAACAGGAGACAGGATTGCCTCATGCTTGAATTTACTAAGATTCTCTGCTGGGAAGAACTTCACCCAACCCTTAGAAGATAGACTGCAGCCCTCAAAATGCATCTCCATTGCCCCGCCCTAATATCTGCCTTACTGTGAACAATCCAAACAAAACTGGAATCAGAGATGATGGGAAATAATACAGATCCTGGTCTTGTTCTAGACTGTCTGCAATTTTCAAGAAAGGACAAATTCTTTCAAATTTCAGACAGATATAGAACTACACAAATAACCTTCAAGGAAGGGTTCTTAAGATAAGAGAAGTCTGAAATGTTCTGACCTGGTAGATTGCCCCACAATGAGGTGATCTGAATGTGAAAATTTTGTGCAAATTGAAGAAAATTATTGCTGTTTTTTTTTCCCTGAAAATGTCACTGTATTTTATAATTATTGGAATAGTCACCTGATAGAATCTGTTGTCTATTGTAATATCTAAATTATGAAGATAAGCTAGACATGGCTAATTGTATACCAACTCTACACATGGTGCTCAATTAAAGATCAACTCACATCTTTACGCAATGACAACAACAAAAAGTTAAGATAATACAGTTGTTTATTATCTGGCAGGGAAATGATGTTTCTGCTGGGAGCTATCAGTGGTGAAATCCTTGACTTATATTTTATAGTCAGAAACATATTGATGCATAAAGAGACTAGAGTTTTCATTTGGGTTGCTACAGACATAGAATTTCCCTCCTATCTTTAATTTACTCCTCAACGTTAGCATGTAAAAGGCAGCACTATGTAATACATACATTCTAAGGGGGGAATTACAACAAGTTCAAACTGGCATTGGAAATAGTTAAAATATTTTCATCTCAGAGGTTAGTTGCTGAAAACAATTTTTAAAATTGAACATTATTAGATTATTATCAATGACATTGAATGTCTTACTAAGTTGCTAACAAAGGATAATGATAGAGCTAAGATTGAAGGCGAAAGATGGGTGTACAACCACTCTATAGAAATCACTGTTTAGCTCTTATAAATGCCCATTAATAATATGAGGTTCTCATTTAAAATGTTTCACGATCTTTATATAGTATATAACCATCAAAACCAATCTGAAATTTTATACAAAAATTTGGGTTGTCTATAATACAATTAATTAATTAAATTTATAAATAAAATAAAGTTGCTTTTGAAGAAAGTCTTAGTAATACTACAAGAAACTTGCAAATTCATCTTTAATCTATCCTAAACAAATTTAGTTTTGATTATTTGTGACATTAAAGAATATTTTAGCCCACCCTTGCTACCAGAAATCAAAACGAAGTAAGTTTTCAGATATGAAAGAAATCAATGACATTTAACTAAGTCATACTTTTTAAGTTTGTTCATCAATCTAACAAATTAAAATTAAAAACAAGCTTCATGGCTGACTAAAATTTTACATAAGATAATTAAAATGCTATTTAATATTATTGATCTTCTATTGCTTCCACTTTTCTTTCTAGATTAAGTAAAAAACATTCAGCCTAAAAGAATCACTGAGACTTAAATCAATCATTTCATAAATTCCAATAAAACGTCCTGCTTCTTCTTAAGTTGAGACAGGAACTCATGTAAAACGATTACCTCTAAAGCAATATTGTCAAACCTCAATAACATTTTATTTACATTGGTTATTTCCTGTAAGAGAAGCCAGTTTTCATCATGGCATCTTTGTGTTCACAGCATCTTATCCAATGTCTTATAAAACATGAGTTAAGAAATATTATAATTACAAATGACATATATAGAATAGTGCCAGGTAATACAATAATCTAACCAGAACTATGATAAGATTTTGATTCATAGAACATAGTATCTACTATAGTTTGTATAGCTAGTTTGATAAAACATCAAGTAAAATGAAAACAGATGAGACATTTTCATGAGACCTTTGGTTTGGATGTGGTCAAAGCCACATTCTGGTGAGTAGTAGAAAATGTTAAGCACTTAACAAAGCAAATAAAGTTGTGTGGAGAAAAAGAAAGCATTGATTTTAGCTAATGAATGTTGTTCAGCTTTCTGTAATTCAGGAGTCTTAATAGTGGAGATGTTTTCTTTGTAACAACAAATGGATCTAGTGTCGCCTTGATATGCTATCTTTGCATTCTATTCTGGTGCCCACATTGCATTAATATAGCCTGGCATCTGCTGCTGCCAATGTGTGTTCTATACTTCAAATTAGAATCCATGCCCCAGAGTGGTGTAGTCGAAGCATGACTGACAGTGAGCGGCTGAAGAGGCGAGGTAGTAGAGGTGATGGGACTAATACCAATCTCATAGATCAATACTGGATGAGGGCTGAATTTCAGATTCTTTTCCTTAACCTATATTGGTGGAAGTGCTAATAAGCAGTGAAGGAGGAAAAAAAAACATGGTCTAAAGTAGGAAGAAAAGCATTGCTTGTTGCCCTATTTCTTTCTGAATCTCAAAGTAGCCAAGAAGCCTAGTTCTTACAAATTACTTTAATGGTATTTGCTGTTACAGCTACATGAATAAAGATAAATGGGATTGGAGTGTATCTTTCTCATTAAATTAATCTTCTGATAACTGTTTTATCAAACATTATTCTTTACTTTTAAACTGTTTTAACAAACATATTCTTTACTTTTAAACAGTATGATAATGTCCTGATAATTCTTTTATCTGGCTATCATAGATGGTTAGGAAATACATGATTTCTATTGCTTGCAGTTTCTAAATCTTTGACAAAAATTTACTTATTAATTCACATACACCTTTTAGCTCTAAAATTATATTTGTTTATTCATTATTTCCTTACAATATTTGAAATAGTATATTTTCTGTGTAATTTAATATAAAAAAGTAAAATATTACCATGACTTAGTTATTCTAGGCTAATGAGTCATAACTGGAACTCCAAAATTATAATTAACACAGAACAGAAAGTGATGCAACCCCATAGGAAGACCAACAATATCAACCAATCAGACACCCCAGAAGTCCCAGGGATTAATCCATCACCAAGGAGTGTCGCACTCTCTCCCCTTGGGGGAAGTGCAGTGAGGGTGAAGTCTCCTGGTCTGGGGACCGCCAGGGGTCGGGTCCACAGAGTACGCCCTGGGCTTCAAGGATCACTGCCGCAGCCCTCTTCATCGCAAATGCCTCGGGGCCTGACGCCACCGGAGTGAGATGCCGGGGTCGAGCACCCCTGGCGCTAATGGAGTCCGCCGACTTGGTGCCCAAGCCGCTGCACGCCGCCTAGCGCTGCAGGTCTCGGCCAGTGGCTTGGTGGAGGTGTAGGAAGGGAGC
The DNA here is from genome assembly GCA_028551405.1 of Uromys caudimaculatus. Classification (NCBI taxonomy): domain Eukaryota; kingdom Metazoa; phylum Chordata; class Mammalia; order Rodentia; family Muridae; genus Uromys; species Uromys caudimaculatus. Next base: position 44,649,607 of record CM052712.1, read on the forward strand.
AGACCGAGATCATCCATGGGCATCCACCGGCTCCGTTGTGCTCAGAGCACTCGCCGTCCTGCGCCCCAAGAGTCACAGCTCCCTTAGACAAAGTTCTCGGATGCCGAAGTAGTTTCTATCTTTATTTGTTCAAGATGGCGGGCAGCGCTCCCAGGGCAGGCGGGTGGAGAAGGAGGGGAGAGAGAGAGAGAGAGCTGGGTCATGGTGTGCTACTTATAGTTCTGAGAGAGGGGGCGGGGCTTGGTAGTTGATACTTTCCATTGGCCAGCTTGGGAGCCCTAATTTGCCTATACACAAGTTTCAAACGCCAGGCCTCTTTCCATACAGGGGTTGTGATATGAAGAATTTCCCAGGAGCGTTGGCTAGAAGCATAAATTCTGGTCCCTGGTGTAACTGGGTCTCCCAGAGCTTCCACCCAATGCTTAACCGGGCATCACAGATCACTGCCCCACAAAGGAGTACACATGCAGGAACCCATGGCTCCAGCTGCATTTGTAGCAGAGGATGGCCTTGTTGGGCATCAATGGGAGGAAAAGCCCCTGGTCCTGTGAAGCCTCCATGTCCAGGTGTAAGGGAATGTGAGGGCAGGGAGGCAGGAGTGGGTGGGTAGGTGGGGGGACACCCTCACAGAAGCAGGGGGTGGGGGATGGAATAGGGGGCTTTAGGGGGGACGACTTGGAAAGGGGATAACATTTGTAGTGTAAATAAAGAAAATATCAAAAAAATAAAGTCAAACGAGAGAGAGAGAGAGAGAGAGAGAGAGAGAGAGAGAGAGAGAGAGAGAGAGAGAACAAAAGGAAAGAAAGATAAATGAACAAGATTATTCCCAGAAAAAAGTAGCCATGGGGGTAGGCGTGTGGAAAGTGATTAAGCAAGGAGTGCTGGGAAGAGCTAACTTGTACTTTACTCAGTTTATAAACTACATTGTGTTTACATCTAAAAAGCACGTAAAAGGAAAATTGTCATCTATCTGTTTGTCCAGAGAGAAACCAAGAGAATTTGGAATGTCTGTTCCATTTCTGGCCCTAATGATAAATAACGGGAAAGAGGGTGCAATGCTATGGAAGGTTGGCCTGTTTTTATGTTACAATTCACCAGCCTATATTTTACAATATATTTAGCTATTTTATTATTATTGTGAATGGAATTTCTCTCATGTAAAATAGCCTAGTTTTGCTTGTCTCTCTTATAAAGAGTTTTGTAAAGTTGGATAATTAGGTATAAAATAGGAAATACATTTTTACATGTAAACTTCTTAATGTGTAAATATAAGTTAAGTTCCACAACGCACTTTAGTTGTATCCTTTTGTACCATTCAATTCATTACACTTTTCAAAAATCGTATCAATGAACCAAATTTTCCTGTATTACCTGTGGCCTTGAAATTTTATAAAGCAACCATTAGCAGTTTGGCCAGTTGAAATACATTTGCTCAGTTTCTTTGGCATGGCTTCTTTTCCGTTGGTACCTCAGTGACATAGGAGCTACTTTTTCACACATAATTGCAGTTTTATTAAAAGATGTATCAAGGAAAGTTGTTATAGACAGAAAAGTACTTGAGAGAATATTTACAAATCAAGCAGGAAGCATGTAGATTTCATGCATGATAAAGCATGAGTGAATTTCATTTTAATCATGTGATTGTACTGTCACTGGTTTTCATGTAATTGGCGAGAAATTACAGTCCTGCTCATGGACTAGGTCCATTTAAGGAATGAGACAAATTAAGTGTGAAACACTAAGCAATTTATTTAGAATTACTACTTAGTTCTTGGCGCTTTTGTATTTGATCATTAAAAGGATATCTGATAGAAAAATATTGATGCACAATCGGTAAGCCAGGGTTCATAACACAAAACTATCAAACTATTATGAAGTTACTTCTGTTATGTCTCGTTTTTTTAACTGTGGTGTTTTCTTTCTTTTATTTGTTGCTTCCCCTTTTCCCCACTGTGAGCATAAAGGTTTGCGTTGATGAATGTGAGGAAGGACGGGTGAAGAAGTCCATGTGTGATATGTGAGGATTTTTTTTTTTTTTTTTTTATTGGAGAGGATAGAGAATTCATCTAGGGTGACAATTATTCTAATTTATATCCCAATTAGGGGACTTTTTCTTTGCTACAAATTCTCTAATGCTCAAAAGATGAGAAATAGAATATATAGGTCACAAGTTTGAGAGTGATCGAGTTATGAGAGAGAAGGTAAGGACAGCAGGAAGCAGCCTGGTAGCATATGCGGCATCCTGCCCTTTCCCCACCAAACAAGTCACACACGTAGAGGTAGAGTCTGAGCCCGGATATGTACATGGATGTGGTAATACCTGGATTGTGATGTTTTTGTTTGGTGACAAACTGCTGTAATGTAGAAAATATCAAAACAAATTGATATGTTGAGTTCCAGAGTCTCCGTGTTGTGACACTTTCCAAAATGAAATCCTGCAACTGTTACCAAAAAAAAAAAAAAAAAAAAAAAGTGGAAGAAATGAAAATCAAGCAACAACTGTGCAAACAAACACAGCCAAGTGAGAAAAATAAAATATGAGAAAGAAAAATGAAGGATTGCTGTAAAAACATTTTTTCCTGTCAAAAGGAAAGCAGCCACGTTACACACATAAAAAAATAATCTCTGTGCTGTTTTAAATGGCAGCAACACAGTGCTTGGCATTTGCAAGCAAAGTGTCTCATTTCCATTAACAAGGCAAGCTCCTAATTCACAAATATACACAGTGGGCGTCGTGAGTTAATAGCACTCTTAGCAGCTGATAATGTGGTGCATTTAATGTGTCTCAGCTTGAGTTAACTTTACCACAAGCCATTGTTTCCTTTTTATACAGCACAAGGTCCTGTGGAAAAATCTCTTTGAATCTCACACGGGGAATTCAATTAACATTACTTGCTACTGTACTGCAATACAGAAATGGAGGCGATTTTAACCTTTCTTGAGTTTCCCGCTGATCAATTCAATGCTTTCCATTAGTTTAACTCCGGTTACCATAAACTCAGATTCATTGTTCAGAAAACACCTCTTTTCTCTTGCAGAGTAGAATGTCCCCATCATTGAGAAGCTTTGCAGAGTAGGCTAAACTGGTTAATAGATATTTGAGCTCAGTAGTGACTTTTGTCATTGTCCTAACACTTCCTATCATGCAAATTTTAAAATGTGCAGTTTCTAGTACATTGGCTTTCCTAGCTTCACAACCATCTCTCTATATAGTTACTGTCATTGAAGTGATTGTCATTTACTTAAAACTTA
>CM052712.1:44657858-44663636 GCA_028551405.1 Uromys caudimaculatus
AATATTTTAATATTTTAACTTCTTAAAATTACTCGAATCAAGTCAGGAATGCTATAGAATAATTATGAGAAATAAGAAAATCATCAATTCACCTAAACGGCATTATCTCATGAAAGTACATTGTCATGTTGATCTGCAAGAGATTTGCCCAACAGAGTGGGTTAGCACCCAGGAAGCAATCACACCAGACTATAGGCAGTAAGGGTTTCCCCATGTGCAATACTGTCCCTATAGATATATGAGGAATACAGCAATGGTAAACATGAGAAGGCACATCAGCAAAAGCAAATCCTTGTATGAAGCCCCTGAGGCTGTGACTCTCCAATGTATACCGATGGTAGCCATGTAAAATGGTAGTCTCCAGGAAGTTGATTGGCCACTGTAACTCTGCCTACATGGCCCCCTCCATCAGAGAATCTCCTAATTTCAATTTTAGGAGTCTCACAAGAACCTCAAGCTACACAAACATTATATGGGGGAAAAGGATCTACGTCAGACCCATAAACCCATATAGGCTCTGTTGTTTCAGTCTCTCTGAGCCTCTATGAGTCCTGATTTATTAATTCTATAGACCAGGATTTGGGGACATCTTCAACCTCTCCGGCTCCTACAATCTTTCCTCCATCTTTTCTGTGGGGTTCCAGAGCACCTTCCATTGTCTGAGTGTGGGTCTCTTCATCTGCCCCCATCAGTGGAAGGATGAAGCCTCTCTGATTACAATTGGGCTAGACACTAATCTATGAGTCTTGCAGAATGCCATTATAAATTATTTTTTCCTTTTCCTTTTCGTTTTCTCTTTTGTTCCTATTCCCTTTTTCCCCATACTTTCCTTTATTATTTATTTATTTATTTATTTATTTATTTATTTATTTATTTATTTATTTTTTCTTTTTTTTATGGTCAGTCATTTTGACTCTATCCTATGCCTCTAAGCTATCCAATCTCTGGTTCCTGGCTAGGGAGGCAATATCGGATATGGGCTTCCTCACCTGGGGTGTAGACCTTAAGTTGGACCAGTCGTTGGTTGGCCACTTCCCTTAGTTCTTTCCCACCGTGACCTCACACACAATGCAAGCAGGAAATACTGTTGGTTGAAGGTTTTCATGCTGAGTCTTTGTCCCACCACTGGAAGCCTGGTCTGGTTGTAGAAGATGGCCTGTTCAGGTTCCATATTCTGTATTACTATTTTTTCTTAGGTTCACCTTTGTAGGTTCCTGGTCCTTTCATTGTACTAGGTTTCCACATTGCCACCCGAATGCCCCCCAATTAACTCTTCCAACACACATATTCTTTCTCCATCATTCCTGCGCTCCTGAGTTTGATGCCTCCCGTTCCTATCCCAGATCATCAGCAGCATCTATTTCCGCTTCCCTGGTAGAACCATGCCTCGCCCCCTTCAGCCTTCCTTGTTACTTAGACTCTCTGAGTTTGTGCGTTATAGATTGGTTGTCTTTTGCTTTACAGGTAATATCCATAAATGCCATGTTTGACTTTCTGCATCTGAGTTGTCTCAGTCAGGATGATTTTTTTTCTATCTTCATCCAATGCTTGCACATTTCATGGTGTCATTTTTTTTCTAACAGCTGAGTAATACTCTTTTGTGTGAATGTACCACATTTTCTTTACCCATTCTTCGGATGTTCATTAGGGACATTTAGCTTGTTTCCAGTTTATATCTATTATGAATGATCTTCTATGAATTTAGTTGATCAAGTATCCTTGTGGTAGGATGGAGAACATACTTTGCCCAGTAATGGTATAGCTGGGTCTTGAAGTTGGTCAATTTTCTGAGGAACTGCCATAATGATTTCCACAGTGACTGTACCAGTTTGTACTCCCATCAGCAATGGAGGAGTGTTCCCCTTGCTTCACATCCTGTTAGGATGAGATATCACTTGTACTTTTATCTTAGCCATTCTGACATGTGTAAAATAGAATCTGAAAGTAGTTTTGAGTTACATGTTCCCAATGGCTAAGGGTGTTGAAAATTTCTTCTAAGTATTTCTCAGCCACGTTTGATTCTCTATTCAATTCTTTACTTCACAATTCAATTTGATTACTTGTTTTTTAATGTCTAGTTTTTTTGAGTTCTTTATATATTTCAGATATCAGCCCTCTGTTGGATTTGGAGTTGGTGAAAATCTTTTTTCATTGCTCAGGCTGACATTTTTATCCAAGTGTCCTTTTCCTCAGAGTAGCATTTTAGTTCCATGATGTCTGATTTATTGATTGTAGTTCTTAGTGCCTGAGAAGTTACTGTTTTGTTCAGAATGCTGTCTCCAGTGCCAATACATTCAAGGTTATTCCCCACTTTCTCTTCTATCAGGTTCAGTGTGTCTGGCTTCATGTTGGGGGCATTGATCCACTTAGATTTAAATTTTGTGAAGCATGATAGATATGATCTATTACATTTTTCTACATACAGACATATAGTTAGACCCTCATTCTGTTTTCATGTCACATTTTGTCTGATATATTCCTCTTTTAATCTTTTCTATCAGTCTCCCTCTAATGGCTCCTTTTCATTTTATTGGCTTTTATGCTATACCTTCACTATGGGAATTTGAGAAGTTGGTAGGTGCTAGAATGTCATTTTTGCCAGTGGTGTAGCCACTTATAAGTTGTCCTTCTCTTGGGACTAATTCCCTACCCATGCTCATGGAAGCAACCTTAAAAAAATCAAATAAAAACATGACAGAAGGAAGTACTTGTTCTGAAGCTATACTTGTGCATGAGACAGAGGTTAAAGTTTTACAGAAATAAACCATGAAAACAAAGAATATACAATATTGAGATTGTCAAAGATTAAAATAAATATCAATCAGCCAATAAGTAAATAGAATGTACTGTAAGGAAGTGAAAAATATTTTGTGGCCAGTCTCATTCTTTTTGCTTTCTCTGTTTGCTTTTCTCCTCAGGAGAGCAATGATCTCTAGTACAGTTTCTGTCATCATACTGTGCAGTCTCAAGACTACGCATAGCAATGAGACCAAATTCTCAGGTAGGAAAACTTGTGAGATCATGAAACAAAATAAACATTTTCTCAATATATATTTTTTCTTGGACATTTGTTGCAGCATTGAGAGTACAATTACTACATCATTGCATTCTGTATCTTCCAAATTTGCAACCATTAAAAACATTTTGAAATAACAAATTAAAAGTAATATTGCTTTTTTGAAACTATTTTAAGATGGGGCACACATACACACATATATTGTATATATTTTTCTAGTTGTATGATATATATATATATATATATATATATATATATATATATATACACATATGTGTGTGTGTATGTGTGTGTGTGTTTGATAGATATATGCCTTTCTTGTTGGAAGTTGGGTGCACATTAATAAAAATAAAATTTCTCATAAGGAATAGAGAGGCCAGAACATATTTAGTGTTTATGAAGATCAGAGACAACTTCCTAGTTTGCTGATATTAGTGAAACTCTGAGATTGAGTTAGCTAGAAGAAAAAACAATATGGATATTCAAGAAAATTGAATGTTATCTTCTTTTTCAAAATGAGAAATGGCAAAAATCCTTCTCTAATTCCACTCTATTTTTAGATTTCAGGGATAAATTATCTCAACAAAGAACGTTGAAAGATGAGAGGGAATCTGCAGCCAGGATGTTATACCACTTAAGGATTTTAAATAAATTTTTCATATAACTTAATGTCAGTGACAGATCATTCTGCAGGAAAGCATGGGGCATTGAAAAATGTTAGCAAGCTAAATGATGATCATAGAAACCAGAATGCACAGTGGAAAGAGAAATTAAGATAAACCATCACATTGCAAGGGTAGCTCATAATGAAAGGAATGATTCTGTCATTGCTCCTCATATTTCTGTGGAATAGTTTCAAAGATCAAGGGAGAGAAAGGTTTTTGCATACAATAAATGAGTGAGTATATATGTGGAGTATTGGACTGTATGATATGAGAGATAATGATTGCAAAATTTCCAATAATTTTCATTTATAATTTTTAAATTATTAATTAATTTTAAATTAATTCACTAGTTACTTATAAGAACATGTTGATTGACTCTAGTATAATATTTAAATGTCTCCAAGAAAATTAGAAGTGACTAAGTGCTGAGAGAGAAGATGGACAATGTTGAGAGAGACAGTTTGGAGGAAAACAGTTTACATAAAGTTCTAACATCAATAATACACTAAAATAAAGAGACACACACTTTCTGCAGTCAAGATATAGTACAGCGTTCAGTCATGTTCATAGGAGAGAAGTTGAACTGGATTAGAAATAGCCTAGCATACTAAAAAGAAACTATTAATCACAAGAGGACCAAGAAATGTTGTGAGAAATACATCATTCGGTGATTCCTACATTACATAAAAATCATAGAGGGCATTTAAATTATGACAGCTAAACGTCAGGAGGCAATATAATCTATGGGTCTCGTAGTGTAGACAGTCCACTGATACTCTAAATTCATGTCTGCTTTAGTGGAGATAATCTTCACTCAGAAAAGATTTCATCATTTCTATTTTGTGTTTTCTGTTACATGAAGGTGACATGTTAAAATAATAGACTATGAATTTAAATGGCCTCTATTGTCATTTATGTTTCAAGCATTATAGCTTATACCCAATATAAATGCTAGTGGTTAATCTTGTAGTTCCTCATTCAGTCTTTCTGTGTATGCTGACAGTGATAGACATATACCACAAAGGATTTTACTTTGCTTCTTTGGTTTTTTTTTTTTATTATTTTGGAGGTTATGTTATGAGCTCCACAATATTACATCTCTTATTTTACCTGTAACAAGAACACACCTCAAAAGAGAAAATCTTTTCTTTTTAATACTAACATTTTATTTGAGAGATTTCTCATTATTATGAATATTATCTATAAGACCTAGCAGTACAGAAGCAGGGTTGGGGACTGATCTTGCTACATTGGCCCCTCTTTGTGAGGTGGAAACAGGAGAGCTGTCTCCACAAGCAAGCTCATTACAATTATACGCCCACATGAAGTAGTGAGAGTATTTGTCATTGTAGCCTCCAAAAGCTTGTTCAGAGGAGTGCATATTAGACATATGCACAGGAGCATATGACTCACACAGACCACAGGCACACAAGACCTAGAAGTAATACTTTAAAAAGGTAAAATAATATCCGTTCATATCATCTCATAGTACAGTTTTCATTGTTATTCAGATTGAACAATGCATGTCTCAACTTATGAATACTGCTTTCTTGAGTTACAGTGTTCCCAGAACAGGTCTTAAAGATATAATTTAAAGGCACTTATCACAGGGCTAAGAGAGACAATCCACTTTGATATTCTGGCTACATTTATCAAAATAGAACAGCGGTGAATAAGAAAACTAAGTCCTTAAACAAGCACTTTTCCATATTACAAGATACTATATAACAATAAGTTTGTACATAGTTAACATAGCTATTCTGAAGCCAAGGCTTTTCACTTTGAATTTTTTTTTTTTTTCTGCAATCACATGAGGTTTATTGGGGGCCAGTGCACTGGGGTCGTGCTCATAACCCACGCAGGGGCAGAGGAGTCCGACCCAGAGCAGCTGAAGTCACGGGTATTTAAAGGAAAAAACCACAAAGGGGTGGGGAACGGAAGGAATTTGCGTTATGGGGAAGTACAGAATGTTCTAAGTTAGTCACGAGTCAGTTGCACAAACATTTCTAGTTCCTGAAACATTGTGCCTCTGGCCCTGGGGCCAGGCCAAGGTCACCCGTTTCTTAGGAGAAAGAATGTAGCTGGGTGGGGTTTGAT
>CM052712.1:44672413-44713833 GCA_028551405.1 Uromys caudimaculatus
CCAGGGAGAAAGGAGAGGACTTTGGGTCTGAGGGTGCTAGTGGCCCCAGTAAAAGGGAATGTAAAGGTGGGAATATGGGAATCGGTGGGCGGGTAGGTGGGAGGAGGAATTCCCTCACAGAGGCGGGGAGGGGGAGGGGACACGGGGTTTCCAAAGAAAAGGGGAATCATCGGAAATGTAAATAAAGTATCAAAAATAAAAAATAAAAAATAAAAATAAATAAATAAAATAAGCAAAGTACTAAATATATGTTCCTAAACACATATATTTAGTACTTTGCTAAATAATACATCAAGAATTGGTCTCATGAATATTTTAATAAATAGTTTAAAAATATGTAGCAATTGCAGTAAATAAATTTTGGTGTTCATAGAATAAGATTAAATTGATAATACAGATTTTCAAACTGCCTTCTTATTTGACAAAAGCAGAGTTTAAATTTCAAAGAAAAGAATATTACAAGAATGAAGAATATGTATGTACGTATGTATGCATGAAAATTTTTTCCTTTGGTCAATTGGGGCATAGCCACTGATTGCTTATAGTAAATCTAAATTTCTGTGATCAATATGAGCAAAGATGGAACATTTCTAATTACCAGGAGGTGGTATCTCATATTGTTTGGATATGAGGTTTTTAAGAAACATATCAATATTTATAAATCTACAGTGTGTGTCTATGATCCTACAAGGTAATATTGACTTTAATATATTTGAATTTAGTTAGTTAGTACATTAAAACTCATAGGAACTTATTTGTTTAAGATAACTTTCCTAATGAGCCCCAAAATACTTGAAAAATATTTTATTTTCTCTGACTTGGTACCACTAGGAAAGTAGCAAATATTCAATAAAAGTTTATTACTGCAGTTAAACAATTTAAAAACATATCTTAGCTATTATTTCTATTTATTAAGATGTTAAGGAAAGTTATAAGGAATATTTCTGTCATTTCTACTAAAATATGTTAGATCACAATAAATAAATACATAACAATATTTTAAAGAAAGTGTTTATATCTTTGTTTGGCAGATTGTACTGACCTTGACAGATTTTCCTGTAGGTAAATATATTGTGCATTAATTCCTTCATATTGAATAATGTTTGAAGAAAGGTTTATTTTGAGTACAATTCAAGAGCTCAGTCCATCATAGCAGGGAAGTCATGACAACTGGAGATGTTGACACTTATCACATTGTGTCCAGAGTCAGGAAGTAGAGAGATGAATGCCACCACTTAGTTCCTTTTGTCCATTGTATTCAGACCTGGATCCAAACTGTAGAGTGTTAGCACCTACATCTAAGACACATATTCCCAACTTGCTGAATCTAATCTCGAAACTCCCTCATAGACATGCATGGATGTTACGGTCTAAGTTGACTCCAAAGCTCATCAGGTTGACAAGATTAACATACGGCTTGAATCCTACATTCTTATCCAAATGCTATGCACTAAAGGCATTTTCACATGCCTGTGAAATTAATATGAGGCAGTTTTCAATAGTCAACTTTTCAAATAGTGGATTCTTCATTGACATTTTCTCACTTAACACTTTCACTATGTTGGCTTACTACCCTACAAAGTATCTAATCAACAAATAGATCTAAAATCATACTGTGAGTTCTTTATAAATAATAAGTCATTTCTATTATGAAGTTTTTAATACTTTTTTTCTCCATACAAAACCGAACTGTAATTTATTTCAGTGAACCTTAGAAGGTCATTGTGAGTGCATCAAGCTTTAATGTTTATCAAATCATGAAAGTCTCCAAGCATTATAATTTTAAACATTCTTTCAGCCCTTTCTTCTTATGATATTTTCAAAATGTTGGGTGCGGTTGGTCTGACTAGACTCTGTGTGCCCCTCAGGCTCTGGTGACTAGCCTTCTGTCTTTATCTTCCCGTTCTGAATTACCTTCTCAAAAATTTCCTTTGTTCTTTTTTATAAGTATGTTGATTCTTTCTCATGCTTTCTTAAAGCTTCTTCAGCACCTCAGTTGTAAATTTTTTATTTCAGTCATCTTTTTTCAGTTCTATAAATTCTTTTTGATTTCCTCAAATGTTCTTTTGTAATCGATATTTTCCCTGGGCATTCAACATTCTAAAGTTTCCCATCTCTGTTTTGAACATAACATCAATTTGTTCATCTATTTTTAGTACTTTTTTCACATCATCTTTTAGTTTATTGAACTTCTTTCTGAGAGTGGTTTAAGGTGTCTTGAAGACTTTATTAGTGATGATTTGGACCTTTCTCCATTGAATATCTTATGTAGTTCTATTCATTGTATGTTCTTTAAATTTTGGTAGAAAATTGGATATGTGGATTTAATATTACTATGCAACTCTGGAATTCTGACTTTCTCCCTCCCCTGATTTTAGCCAGTACTTTAATTTACTCATTATATATTTCTAGGTTACCTATTTGTCATTGCATAGTCTGAGATATAAAAATAATGTGGTCCCTCAACAACTCTCCATATATGTGCAATTGCCACAGACTGTCCCAGTATTATTCAGATCCTGAACAGAAAGATGTGAAAGAAAATGGAAGCAGTGAAGAAAACTGTTAGTTCTTTAATTCCTTAAAGATCATTTTAATCTGAGGCCAAAGGCCTCTTAAAGGAAAACAATACAAATGACCACATTCTCTCTGTCTCTCTGCATCACTGAGATAAATCACAACAAAACATGCTACATTTAAGGATCAAACTACGTAAGTCATTCACTTTGAAAACTCATGTCTTTTTACTCTGTTTTGTAAAAGTGGTTTGTGGTCTCAGATGAGAATATTTGCAAATTTGCCTGCCCCTGGACCACTGGGCCTTTGGACCACTGAGCCACAGAGCTAGACCTAGTGACTCTGCTAACATCTTGAATTGGCTAAGATTAGTAGCCATTTGCTGTCCAATCATTCCTGTGGAAATTAGAGGTTTCTAAAGGGTCTCCAGAGTTTCCAATAGTTACATTAGATATATTGGGCAAATGAAATACCAGTGTGGGTGTGCAATAGAATACCTAGTACTTTTTGATCTGTATTCTCCCAAGAAGCCTTTATATTATCCCCTTCTATACACATGAGAAAACACAAACTGTTTCTAAAGTTAGAATGCTAGAGATTGAAATTGGGTCAATCTGACACTAATATTCACTTGATATGTTTTTATTTTCTCTAAGAATTCATGAAAAGAAAGTCAGAAAACTATGAGAAGAAATCAACATATCATAAGAAATACTCAGCCTTATAAAAATTCATACTCTTTTCAGTTGTACAGACAGAAAGAGATTTATAACTTGTAATACACTGGAATTTTTGAAAGAATCTAAGTTTGTGGGAACCAAGACACTCACAATGATTTCATTTCATTCTACCACACAGCAAAATATAAGAAATATTTGGAGCTTCCAAAAGCAAAGCAACCTTAGACTACATTGTATTATTGTATAGGAATGACTTGGATAAAGTGAGGGAGACTCTGAATAATTACAGCAATAATCTGGACAATTAACCAAGACTCTCCCAGAGAAACAAGATTTTCAACTACATTGAAAACATTTCAAATTACCCTTTGCAGTGAATGTCTAGGTGTATGCTATGTTTCTCTCCATGGAATAATTTTGGATAAGACAATTTTTAAAAAAAATTACCACAGGTTATACAGAAGTTCATAATTAATACAACTAATTATGTCAAGGAATGTGTTGTGGAAGACGAAGTTTTCCAGCCAGAATATAGGGATGGCAACATTTTCATAGTACAAGACATTGGTTTTCAGTATTAATTGATTATTCTGAACTTGGAGGAGATGGGCTCAGAAAATTAATGCCAAGACTCAGAGTAGGATATTCATGGGATCTGGCATTGGACATACTTCTGAAGCATTTGAACAAGGAAAAGATCCACAACTAAGAGCCTAGTAGCTAACTGAAGATAGTAGAAAAACTTAACCAACTCTATCCATCCTTCTGCTTACCTTTAGAATCAAGAAATAAATACATCCTGTACAGTGCAGCTGGAAGATAATATTTTGCTTAACTCTATGGAGATGACAAGTGAGAGACTGGGGAGTGTGATTAACTGGAAAAGCATTGAGACAATAAATAATGGGAGATTATAAAAGTAATGCTTCCATCAATGAAGCAATAAAATCCTTCTTCATTGAAAGTCATGTACTGGCAAGCCTGGGGAAAGCAGTAAAAGGCACTCAAATTAAAGGGCCATATCTATGTCACAAGGGCAGTAATCTCTTTATATACTCTGTAAAAAACGCCATTTAGCTCTATTATTCACATACATTCCTTAGAGCCAGAAGTGTTTGAGAGCTAAGAATATTAAGGTTCATGTTTTGATTACAGGAAGGCAATAGGATACTATTATATCATTGTCTATAATGCTAAAATCATGCATAATGAAAGCTGAAGACTTAGGATAGAGAGTTGAGAAATGAAGTAGGCTGAATTGAGTACAGGCCATTTAGAGTTTAGAGAATGGTAGTAGGTTTCAGAACACATAGCATGCACATTTTATTATTTTAGCTGTAAGAAATTAACCTCAGAATTATTGTACAACTGATCTTGTTCAGTTCTAAGGCAAACTAATGATGGGAGATCATGAGAGTCACCATTTAAATTACTCAGTTTTATTTACAAGATCAGAGACATGCTTTCTTTCTTACTTTTTGATAAATACCTGCAAAAGGAAAAGAAAGATTGTTCCATAGTTCACTCTTCTTCTCCTATTTGCCATTTTTTTTTTTTGTTTTGAATTTAACATATTCTTGACCTAGTGAACACCAGGAGTCTAGTTAACTTTCTTGCAATTTCACCATAAAATCATAACTTATAACCCTGAGTATACAACCCTTAAATAACCCTTTATATATGTTTTGCACATTGAATATTAAAGTATATGTTTCAAGATTTTGAGCATAAAATTACTTACTTTTCCAGTGACGTATTTACTTTCTTAGTCTCTTATCAATGTTATTTTCATTCTTGACTTTGTGTCTCTGTACAACTAACTTGCATTTCCATGACCATAGGGACAGTTGCTAGTTTAAGCACATTGAAAAGTATATTAACTAGGACTGTTGTCTTGGGAAAATGACTAAAATTCATTTGTCTCATTTATCTGTACCAGAGGTTATCAGTTACATACATTAAGAGAAGTTAAATATTTGGTGTGTTGTTGTTGTTGTTGTTGTTGTTTTGTATTGTCTATGTATAACCACAGCATAGACAGCTATCCTAAGGGTATCAGTGACAAGGAAAAACACCTGAATCACCAGTATGTTACAGTGAAATAGTTCATACAGGATTGCTTTGCAATTGATATTGTTTAGAATATTGAACTTCCAGCAATATACTTTATATTGTATTCATTATTTTAGGACTTTTTTTTTTTTTTTTTTTTTTTTTTTTTTTTTTACTTTTAGTCTGAAGTCTGTAAGAAGTACATTGAGTAAACAGTGAAGAAAATATTTTAATGATTTGAACTTCTAGAGATTATTAATCCAGAAACAAACTATGAGAAGAATGGGCTTCTCTCAGAAAGATTTATATAAATATCACTAAGGAGAGAGACTAGAATCCCAAAACGTGGGAAGTATTAAACAAACTGAAAATGGCTACACCATTCCATCCCAGTTTTGGATTTGTGTAGACATGGACTTTAGTTTTTCTATAACGCAATTGCATGCCCTGTTCAAATAATTACTTTATATTTATTTGAAGATAATCCTGTTGTACACACTGCCATGTAGACACTGTGCTGCTGAATGTCTCCTTTCTAGAAAAAGTGGTTCACTCTCTGAGCTGTTTATATTCTGACACTTTTCCATTTCTGTAGAGATCACATCCACAGTCTTTGGACTGATGATGTTTTCTTATCCCAGGCATAGCCTTAGTCTCTTGGAAAGAGTGAATGTGAATCCAGCTGTGTAAAGCATTTTACCACAATTTGAGAGGTTTCTCAAAAGTTGTCTTAACTTTAGCTTTTCCTCATAGGTAAATGACTCCTTTTTGTAACTAGATTGTAGGCCACTTTATCACTCTAGTCTGAAGCACTGACCCAGGAGTATCCATAAATGAACCACATCTAAGTATTTTCCATCTTTGACTCTTTTAGCTTCCCGAGAGCTCAGTTGTGACAATGGCTTCTGCTGTATTTTGCTACATGATACTGTTTTAATCATTGTGGCATGAGCAACTTCCTTATTAAGTTAGATCTTCACAAGTAGCCTGATGCAGCTCCTTAGAGGAAAAAGGAGCTGCAGTATATTCCAAATATGAAATAATAAAATCTCCAGCATTGGTTTGTAAGTGATTTTCTCATAACTGAAAACAGTAAGTAGAAACAGGAAAGGGAATTTGCTGAGGTACCTTCTCAACATGGTGGCCCAGAGTTGTCTTCTACACCTTAGACGGACTTGCATTGTTACTTCTTTATGGAGCAGACATTTACATACACACGCAGACTTTATGAAGACAAAGTATAATGATCCAATCAGAATAAACTAAAGTATAGTTTAAAATATTATTAAAATAATCAAAACTCTGGATCATGAAAAAGTCAGCTTATAGAATAATCAGAAGCATTACAATCTTTTTCCTTTCTTTCTTTCTTTCTTTCTTTCTTTCTTTCTTTCTTTCTTTCTTTCTTTCTTTCTTACTTCATTTAGTTTGTTTCTATTTTTGGAATCACTTGTTTACTTCATTCATGATCATATTTATGTAATGTTGAAATTGCATAATTATGTACAACTTTTAGATAATCTAAGGTAGTAACCAATAGGATCTTAAAGGCTATACTAAATTCAGTTTCATAATAACATCACGTGTATATACTTCTATGCATCACAATTAATGATCTGAGCCCATAGACAAGCTTTAAGACTCAATGTACAATTCACTATGAATAAATGATATTATTATTGGTAATAGAATAATTTCTAGTACATGTGTGCAAGCACAAATGCAAGGGATAAACGTTCTGTTGTGAAAATCTTAACTTAAAACTGCGTGAATATTCTGTACCTATACAAAACAGAACAGTCCTCAAGCATTTTAATTTTTTCTCAAAGCAAATAAATTAATTGAGAAGATTCATGTGCATAAATATATCAAATTGACTTTCTGATTATAAAGAAGTCAACAATATGAACCTTAAAAGAATTAGTGGCATGATCCTGATGACTTTCAAGTTGATTGAACAGAGAACAAGCTTGTATATAGGAAATTTGAAGTAAGAATCCTAAGGAAAGAAGTCCTATAGGGTTTTTTTCAGTTTGTAATTGGTAAGGACACTCAGATGAACATAAGTTATTATACATTTCCAGTAAAATACAAAAGTATGGTAGTATTAATTAGGTTACATTCTAAAGTCGTAGTAACCTGACAGTAAGCCAGCTGTCTTTTAGCAGGAGATATTAAAGCAAGGTTTTATCTTAATTATGAAAGGAGACATCTAAAGAGCAGTTTAAGCTGTGGAGCAAGAGCAGTTAACAAGAATGCGTTCATATTTCTGGCTAAAGGCGATTAACCTGAATAAAAGCTATTTTATTTAAGAGTAAAAGCATCTAAAATTGCAGCTGTAAGGAAGTAGGTGTCATCTCTCCTTTGAATGTACAACACTGCCCAATGTACAAATGAGTTGAAATACCTGTTCCATTTTTGTAGAAAATTTTACTTAAAGAAAGCTTAGTTAGGTGTCATCCTAAGCAAAAATATCTATAGTTCAAAGATGCTATTTTCGTGTGGTTGGTTAATCAAGGGAAAGCTACTTTTACATTCTGACTGCGTTTTTTGAAGTATTTTGGCTGTTGCTAATTTTTTCTCTTTGGAAAATTAATCATAGTGAAAGCAGATATGCACAGCCATAACACTTTTAATATTGATTTATATCTCACATATATCAATGCTAAATAAATAAACCAGGCACAGAGATGAGAGTGACACAAATATGGACCAAGGCTTTGCAACAAATCAGAAAAGTTGGCCTGCCATCAATTTGATTGTATTTCTTTAGTTTCGTCATGATGTCACATGGCTTATTAAACACTGAGTTTTTCAAGTGTATTTGTAAGTAATTAATTTATTTACATCCTGGTCCCCCACTCACAGAGACCCTGTGCACATCCTTCATACCCTACTCCTCTGAGACCCCTCTCAGATATCTCCCAACCCTAGTGAATCAAGTCTCTTTTAATAAAGCAAGTACATAAAAACTCATGTGGAAATGTTTCTGGTGAATTTCTCAAGCTTACTTTTTATAATGTTTCTTCGTTCTTGAGAATTTCCTCCATTGATTCAATAAAATCTGTTTGTATCCCTCTGCCACCTCCCTCCTCTCTACCCCATACTTGCTGCAATATGTCCCCACCCAATTTTATGTTGTATTCCTCCTTCTTCTCCTTCTCCTCCTGTTCTTCCTCATCCTCCTTTTCTTCTCCTCTACTCTCCCTCTTTTCCCCTCCCCCTACCTATTCAATCCTCCTCCTTCTCTTCCTTCTTCCCTCTTCCCTCTCCCCCTCTTCTTCATTCTTCTAAATCTTGCCTTCTTACTTTTGTGGCTGCTGGAACACTGAAATGGTTTCCAAAGGTTTTCGTGCAACTGTTTGTTTTCCCACAAGAAAACTGTACTTATGGAGCAAAGCAAGATAAACTTTTTTGGGGTAATCAAATAATTCAAAAATGTAATTTTTATTTGTTTCTCATTTAAATCAAAAGGGACTGGAAATGCAATCTTCCAGTTACTGTACTTACTAATTCAAAGGAATCTCTAAGATCAATGAAGATCTGTAAAGAATCACACTCCACTGGGAATTTAGTGTAGAATGAGAAAATCATAAGCAATAGAAATCATTAAACCTGGAGCACGATTCTTCTTCGTAGCTACAAAAGTTTTGGCAATGACAGCTGTGCCTTTTCTTCACATAAAGGACTGGGAGATTTAGAACATGATATAAAGATAGGTTTTGGTTGCATCACACTTATAAAAATTAATAGTTTACCCATAAAACTAGTGGCAGACAGTGAATATATATAAAGGCTACCCATACCCTTTCTTCTCAATATTATATTCAGCAGCATCACAGTTCCTAACTAAATGGAGATAATCAAACATGAATTAATACGTCTGAACCCACAAATCTTTCTTCCATATAAGCTATTTATCTAAGGACTCTTTTTTTAAATTTAATTTCAAATGTTATCCCCTTTCCCATTCCCACCCCCAGCAACCCCCCCATCCTTTCCCCCTGCTTCTATGAGGGTGTTCCCCCACTTACTCACCCACTCCTGCCTCCCCATCCTTAAATTCTCCTACAATGGGGCATCAAGCCTTCCCAGGACCAAGGGCCTCTCCTCCCGTTGATGCCCTACAAGGCCATCCTCTGTTACATATGTGGCTGGAGCCATGGGTCCCTCCATGTGTACTCCTTGGTTGGTGGTTTAGTCCCTGGGAACCCCCAGGAGGGGGATAGTTGGTTGATATTGTTGTTCTTCTTATGGGGTTGCAAACCCCTTCAATTCCTTTAGTCTTTTCTCTAACTCCTCCATTGGGGACCCAGTGCTCAGTCCATTGGTTGGCTGTGAGCATCCTCCTCTGTATTTGTCATGCTCTGGCAGAGCCTCTCAGGAAACAGCTATATCAGGCTCCTTTGAGCAAGCACTTCTTTGCATCCATAATAGTGTCTGCATTTGGTAACTGTATACAGGATGGATCCCCAGGTGGGGCAGTCTCTGGATGGCCTTTTATTCAGTCTCTGTTCTACACATTGTCTCCATATTTGCCCCCATGAGTATTGTTTTCCCCTTTCTAAGAAGGACAGAAATCCACAGTTCGGTTTTCCTTCTTCTTGAGCTTCATGTCATGTGTGAATTGAACCTTGGGTATTCCAAGCTTTTGGGCTAATATCCACTTATCAGTGAGTGGATATCATGTGTGTTCTTTTGTGACTGAGTTACCTCAATCAGGATCATTTTTTCTAGTTCCAATTTCTATGCCAGTTTCTACTTTCTGAGGAACCTCCAGAATGATTTTCAGAGTTGTTGTACCAGCTTGCAATCCCACCAACAAAGGAGTATTCCTCTTTCTCCACATCCTCGCCAGCATCTGCCGTCACCTGAGTTTTTGATCTTAGCCATTCTGACTGGTGTGAGGTGAAATCTCAGGGTTGTTTTTCTGGTACATCAAGAAAATGTAGCTCCTAAATTCTTTTGATGTCGTCTTTTTGCATACTTAAATACAATCAGGTGACATCTACTAAAGTAGTTCAATGATAGCTGATTTTCTAATCATGGCTGATACAAACAACAACAACAACAAAAACAACAACAATAATGATAAATTAAAATAACCAAAACAGACTTGTAGTTGTGTATCTGAAATCACCAGACAAAACGGTGAGAAGACAAACACTTTGGAAAGTGTTTTAGTAAATTTTCTTTTATGAATGTGTGTGCCCTTGCATTTGAAGCATACGTGTTCATTTCATTAGATGCTAAAAAAGCATTTGACAAAATTCAACATCCCTTCATGTTAAAGTCTTAGAAAGATCATGAAATAAAGGCCCATACCTAAGCATACTAAAAACAATATACAGCAAACCGGTAAGCAACATCAAACTAAATGGAGAGGCACTTGAAGCAATCCCTTTAAAGTCAGGGACTAGACAATGCTGCCCACTCTCTCCCTATCTATTCAAAATAATACTTGAAGAGCTAGCTAGAGCATTTTGACAACAAAAGGAGGTCAAAGGGATACAAATTGGAAAGGAAGACGTCAAAATATTACTATTTGCAGATGATATGATTTTATACTTAAGTGACACCAAAAATTCCACCCGAGAACTCCTAAAGCTTTTAAACAACTTCAGCAAAGAGGCTGGATATAAAATTAACTCAAACAAATCAGAAACCTTTATCTACAGAAAGGATAAGCAGGCTGAAAAAGAAATTAGGGAAACGACACCCTTCACAATAGTCACAAATAGTATTACATACTTTGATGTGACTCTAACCAAGCAAGTGAAAGATCTGTATGGCAAGAACTTCAAGTCCCTGAAAAAAGAAATCGAAGATCTCAGAAAATGGAAAGATCTCCCATGCTCATGGATTGGCAGGATTAATATAGTTAAAATTGGCCATCTTGCCTAAAGTAATCTACAAATTTAATGCAATCCCCATCAAAATTCCAAATCAATTCTTAGAAAGAGCGACTTGCAAATTCATTTGGAATAACAAAAAAAAAAAAAAAAAAAAAAAAAGAGAGAAACTATTTTCAACAACAAAAGAACTTCTGTAGGAATCACTATTCCTGACCTCAAGTTGTATTACAGAGCAATAGTAATAAAACTGTATAGTATTGGTATACAGACAGGCAGGAAGATCAACAGAATAGCACTGGAGACTCAGAAATAAATCCACACACCTATGGTCACTTGATATTTGACAAAGGAGCTAAAACTATCCAGTGGGGAAAAAAACAGAATGTTCAACAAATGGTGCTGGTTCAACTGGCAGTCATCATGTAGAAAGATATAAATTGGCCCATTCTTATCTCCTTGTACAAAGCTCAAGTCCCAGTGGGCAAGGACCTCCACATAAAACCAGATACTCTGAAACTTATAAAGGAGAAAGTGGGGAAGAGCTTCGAACAAATGGGCACAGTAGAGCATTTCCTGAACAGAATATCAATGGCTTATGCTCTAAGATCAAGAACCAACAAATGGGACCTCATAAAATTATAAAGCTTCTGTAAGGCAAAGGACACTGTCAATAGGACAAAACAGTAACGAACAGATTGGGAAATGATCTTTACCAATCTTACATCTGATAGAGGGCTAATATCCAATATATACAAAGAACTCAAGAAGTTAGACTTCAGAGAATCAAATAACCCTCTTAAAAATGAGGTACAAATCTAAACAATGAATTTTCAACTGAGAAATATTGAATGGCTAAGAAGCACCTAAAGAAATGTTCAACATCCTTAGGCATCAGGGAAATGCACATCAAAACAACCCTGAGATTCCACCTCACACCAGTCAGAATGGCTAAGATGCTGGAAAGTGTTAATAGAGAGGTTGGTCAGGTGAGAAAAATAGCTGATTAAATTATTTTGTTGTTGCTACTAGTAGAAAAATATTACAAAAATATGAAAAATGAAAGTTTAATATATTTTCTTTTGCAAGTCAAGTATTGGCTACGACATAAGAAGAGTTTTCTCTCATTAAATCCCTTGGACAGTTTCCATGAAATGAAAGAATCAATAGTCCTACTGATCAGTGATGCCTTTGAATTAAAATAATGATCAGTTTGGCAAGATAAGCACAAGGATACAATAGTGACATTCCTTTTGGGGGAAAACAGCTGTTGTCTAATTGGACTTACTGTCCAAACAATAGGAATAAATTAATGTCTAGGACTATAAGCCTAGACAATTACTTGAGACTGGTGATGCCATGGATCATAGAGAAGAAACTATTAACTGCTACATGAGTACAAGTTCTAACTGTATTTTAAGTATTTATCACCCCTCATCAAGGTAGCTTCACTTTCAAAGGAAAAAAACTTTACAGAAATCTACAAATGTACAACAGAATAGCAAAACTCTCTGTGGGCTGCCCATCCACACCTGATACATCTACAAAACCACTGCCACATCTGAGGCTCAAAGAAAATCACAGAAAATGGGAAACATTAGGGTTAAGTGTCAGAAAACAATGATGTTTGCTGTAAAATAGTATCCTCTGTGATGTTAAGGATTCCCAAACAATAATATCACAATAATAATACCAGATAGATGGCCCTGTGGATAGGAATAATGACTAAATAGGTCCAGAAGGCTCTCTCTCTCTCTCTCTCTCTCTCTCTCTCTCTCTCTCTCTCTCTCTGTGATTGCACACATGAGTGTGCGTGTATATGTGTGCTTATATGTCTAACAATAATATTTTTTTTAAGAAAATCATCATGAAAATGAGCCAGTACATAGAGGAATTGGAGGGAGATGAATTATAATATTTTAATGAAATAACAATAGAAAATTTAGAGGTAGGAGCAAATTTCCAAATCCCTTTATAATTAAAACTTAGCTTTGTTACCTACAAGAGAAGTTAGAGTATTGAAAAAAGAATCTTTAAAGCACAGTTGGAAGTTAATGCATTGGACATTTGAGAAATAGCTCTGAGAGTTCATGTCAAAAAGGAAAGCCTACACACACACACATACACACACACACACACATGCACACACACAGACAAACACACACACACACACACACACACACACACACACACACTCACTCAAGAAATCTTTAGGTAAAAATGGTATAACAGAATCTCCCAGAGGCTATTTTATTCAAATTATATAATTAACAAGGGGCAGAACTGAGAGAATCAGAAGCATACCAAACTATCTTTTATCAATCTAGGTCACATTGGTTATTATTTCCTTCTCCACAGAAAATTAAACTTCAAAACAGAAATGAAAGAAATTCATACTGAATGTTTTGATTATGGCTTCAATTTTTATCTGAATAATTCTACTACACATATGATAATTAAATGCTGTCTATATTTTATTACAAAAAGCACATTTTATGACAATTGAATATTTATAATTCTAGGTGTATTCAGAAACTGTAATCAATAAAATATCATAATCAAAATGATATTAATATTGTTTTGTAGTGTATGCATGCCAAGAAATAATCTATATGTCTATGTGCACAGTAATATCATTGCATTCTATTATTGAAATAACAAATTTCACTTGTTACCTCATTAGATGTTCTTGAAGACATTGTCTTTTTCGATCTTTTTTACTAATCATTTTATTTGTTTACATTTCAAATGATAACCTCCTTCCTAATTACCCACAACTCCCCCATCCCATTCTCCTTTCCCCCCTCCCTTTTGCCTCTATGAGGGCGCTCCTCCACCCACTCACCCACTCCTGTCTCACTGCTCCAGCATCCTCCTATGCTGGGGCATCAAGCCTCAACAAGCTAAAGTGTGATTGTTTTTATAGTCACCGTCCTACTTCACTCTTAAAAGGCATGTCTTGAATTTTATGATTATGTATTGTTTATTTCTTGTGTTCAGGTTACATGAAAAACTTAAAGAAATTCAATACAACTATACTCTCAAATTTCTCAAGAGATAAGGTATGCAATATTTCAACTCTAGCTTTTTCTCTCTTCATCTAACAAATATCTTCATGTAAAAGAATACTAAAATATATTTTGAAAGTTTTAAGTTTTAATGATAAACAGAAATTTCAAGAATAAATTTAAGAATGATTAACCCACACAAGAGTTTCACGATCAGTAAAATGTCACGAACATAATAAAAATTTCAACATATATTTGGCATTTGAACTAGTCAGCTAAGATTTCATGGGTAGGAAGAATAGTATGGCCTATAATGATTTTATGTAGGATGTCTAATATTAAAATGATTAGGATAATGGTTCTAAATCATTCACCTTGACCCCTTTTTTATGTAGACAGAAGTTTGTTTTCCAGCAGGTTCACCTTTTCTATTTTTTATCTGCTATTTTAGTCTTGATAATATATGTCTCATAAAAACATCAATTGTTCCGACAGGTAAGAAAACCTTGTATGTGTTCAATGTTTCTCCTGTAAGTTGATTTTGTCTGAGTTTCAAAGACTAAAATATTATTCAGAGACACAATGGCCAGAAGCTAGCCTTGCACTTGCAAGGTTCTGACTTCATGCTAAGAAATAATATTTAACTATTATAAGCAAATAACTTATAGTGTAAAATGGAGAGAGTTACAGCAATGTTAGATAGACATCTTGAGTATTAGCTTTAACTTTAAAAATCCTGATAAATCATCTACAACAAGATATTTGTATGTTTAAGGCTTCATTTATTCAACATGTGTAGGAAATCTGGAAATTGAAGAAACAGTGAACAGTATATAATTATTCCCACGCTTCTAATTTTATGATATTATTCTAAAATAGTTGATAATATATATTAATTTAATGTAGTTGTGTATATGGTACTTCTTTTTTTCTTTCATTAGTTCCCATGTATTTTTCTAATGTATACAGCATAAATTTGATAACTATTGTTTTTATTCCTGTCTTCTTATTTTGATTCCTGTAATTAAGCATCATGACCAAAAACAACTTGGGGGGGAAAGAATTTTATTTTTTCAGCTTAAAATTCTCAGGTCACACTTATTGAGTAAAGTCATGGAATTAACATAAAACAGGAACCTGGGAAGCAGGAAACTGAAACTGAAGTCGTAGAGGAATGTTATTTACTGGCTTGTTGCTTTTGGCTGGCAGTTTGTTTTTGTACATATCCCAGGTTCACCTTCCCAGGGATGCCAAACTCCATAGTGGGCTAGGTACTTCCAAGTCAGGCTGTAATCAAGAAAATGGCCCACAAAGTTGCCTACAAGCTAATTTCGTTTTCTTTCCTCTCTTATGTAATTTCCCCTGCCTCCACTCCTCTCAGTTCCCCTTCATCTCCACTCTCCCACAGATCTATTCATCCTTAATTTTCCTCCCGAAAGAAGCAGTTCTTCCAGGGATATCAACTCAACACCACATAACATGATACAATAGGACTAAGAACAAATCCTTATATGAGGGCTCAGTGATGAGACCTAGTAGTAGGAATAGGGTCCCAAGAGTAATCAAAAGAGTCAGAAACATTCCCACCTCAAACTGTTATGTGACCCACAATAACAAGCTCACCAATGTGGTGGGGACACATTTTCTCAGCTGAGTTTACCTCTTCACAGATGAATCTTGTCTATATCATGTTAGTGAAAACTAGTCAGCATAATTTCTCATAACTAAGTCTCCACTCAGCAAAGATTTATCATATTAAATGATCCATCGAGTACTAGGAGCTGGGGTTAAGGGTCTGTGAATTAGTGACTGTGAATACTCAGATATAAAAAGAAGATGTTCTCAACCTTGCCCTCAACAAGGCCCAGGGAAGACACAAATGTACTAGCCAGAAGGTGGGAATGCATGCTATGTAATTCAATCTCCTGGAAATAACTGTTGCAGCCATGAAGACCTATTTAAGTTCAAGCCAGCTAAAATTCCAGAATCGATGGCCAAAAGAAGCAAAATGACACTTGTTGGTACAACTTTCTGAAAACAAACAAGCCAAAAACAAAAATAAAAGAAACATCAAGAACAACAACAAAAGATTGTGCTGTATTTGGGCAATAAGAAATGGATAAGTTCAATTGCGTCTTTATTTCTGGTAAAAGAATAATTCCTGGTGGAAATATTTATTAGTCTGGGCATATGTGTACCAAAGTTGCTCTAATGCACAAGGTAATATTTTACTGATGATTACTGGTTCCAGAGAGGAACGTCATTTGAAACATATTTGTCATGCTTGGGTACAGATTTCCCTTAAACTCAAATGTGCCTTCATTCTTCTGTCAACAAATTAGATATTTATACTTAAATTAATTTTGCTAATTAGCTATTGAATTTATATACATATTTGTACATACAAATACATAATTTGGCTACTCAGTTTTTTTGATTTTGCTTCTTTTTCTGTTTTTGTGTGTTTGGTTTTCTTCTATTGTTCTAACCTTCCTTTATTTTTCTTTCTAGTTCGTATGTATTTTTTTCTGATTTCTTACTTTTGCAAGGCATGGTCTAGGATGTTGGGGATGTCAAAGTTCTGATCTGAATCATAAGTGAAAAGTTATATGAATAATTGTTTGGAGTTATGTTGTGGATAGCCCTGGGGCTGGTTGTAATTTGATGCTAATTCTGCCCTCCTGGGAGGAGCTTCAGACAAGGAGTGAGTTACACCAGTGACTTCTTGTGAACCAATCCCCAAATGAATAAAGGAGCCAATCACTGGGCTTCTGGGGGGGAACTCCCAGGTCAGAGAGAGGAAGAGAGAAGCAGGAGAGAGTGAGGGCCTTTTGGAATGAGAACAGTATGTAGTAGGTAAGATGTATCAGGTAGAGTCTCCTAGTATCATGGCAGATCCACAAGGATTTGTCACCAGAGGAATCAGACTTTGATAAGGTTTACAAGATTAGGTTTTAGTTGATGCGCCCAGAGACTGAGTTATCATTGTTTCTGAACTAAGTTTGTGTTGCATTTTCCTTCACATGGCGGCTCGTCTGGGTTCAAGAGAGAAAGGTACAGCGGCAAAGTGTGGGTTTCCCTAATGTGCACCACAGAGGACATGGTGGTATTGAAGCATGGGGCTGGTGTGGTAGTGACATGCCAGTGGGAACCTAGTGAGCTGGGTGGAGATATCGTGGAGCTCTGAGTGAGAGCTCCATGAGATGAAAGCAGGTTGGCTCTTGCCACAAATGCATTGCTGGTCAGCTCGCCAGGGATGAGAGAACCAGGACATAATGCAGAAACATGTGCTATATATACATTCCTTCATTTCTGATACTTCCAGCAACAGAGTTGTTCTGGATAAAATATAGAATAGAGGATTATCCTGTCTTCCAGAAAAAAAAATATATGTGATTCACAAGAAGACACCCATATTTGCTAATATATTTGTCATTATTAGATAGTCTAAACTTCATACATTTTGCTGAGTCTGTTCACTGTACTTGACTCCTGTCTTCTCTGTGTCCAGTTGGTTTGTATGGACAATAACTCTGTCTCTCACTCAGTTTCAGCTTTCTTTCAAACCTGATTTCCTAACACCGTTTCTCATAAACATTCCATGGAGCATTTTAAGTTGTTCATTCCAGATTCCATCCTCACTTTATTAATAATCAGTATTAAAATTGCAACTGACATTAGAAAACTAAACTCTGACTTGACCATCTGCTTCATCTGTTCATGCCTCAGTGCTCTGCTGTTGTTTCTGTTCAAGTCCAAATAATCAGAGTCGAGTTTTAGCTAATGGAAGACCTTACATATTTTAAGCAGTCTTACTGCCTTATTTCCATAAATATCTCCTAGAAATAGCTTTCCCTTTAACTCTTCCAAATTTTTCTCTCAAGTTCACAGCAGTTTTATGCAATTTTTGAGTTTATGTTTTTCTCTCTTCACCATGCTTTCTCTAAAAAAAGATATATGTACCATTTTCATTGATTTATTTTAAATAAAAATGTTAGCTTTCTCACTCTATACAGTAGAGTATGTCTTCATATCATATTTCTGGATGCTACATTATCCACTTATCTTTCTCAAATTTTGTCTTTAGTCACACCTTTTATTCAAACAAACCTGTGCAAACATATCATGGTATTTTTTCTTCATATAATGCTGACCATAAGACCAGATATTATAAAAGTATGCTTTCTGGACCAACACTTTGAGACATCAACTAGTCTTCTCCAAGAAGATTTTCTTTCATTGGCTAGTTGAGTTAATGTAACCAAAGGAAAAATTAGGGAGGGTGGAGACAACCCCTGGAGTGAAAGAAATTTGCACATTTAAAGCATCACAGTTCCCAAAGACATCTCCATTCAAAATCCACAGAGTAGAACTATTTTGTGAAACAGAATAAAATTAGGCATGGCATGTTATACATATTTAAACTGTTTTATTATGGACAATCACTTGACTTATTTAACTAGTATCATACCAATCCCTTTAACCTGAATAATGTTGATATTTTTCATTTAGACAGACATTAATTTTTATTTATTTATTTATTTATTTATTTATTTATTTATTTATTTATTATTCATAAACTGAAAAAGGTATTGTGTATTCTCTTACTTCATGCTGCAATTCATATTATATGCATTGTTATTCTATACCATATATTTAAGCTTATTTTTATAAATAGACTATATTTATACTTAAATGTAGAATAGGAAGAGTATATATGTTGTTTAAGAGTGTCTCCAGCTTTTAGCCTATAATAATAGCCCTGAAATGTTAGATAAGTATGTACTCAAGTAAAAACATGTTTGAGAACATTTACAAAGCCACATCTATTGATTATAAAGACACTCTAGAACTCAAAAGAAACATTTATCTGAAAACTTAACATTTTCCCTCATTAATCCCATACATTTCTATTAGAAATAAAGGTTTTACACAATACTCTGCATTTGGGAGACCAGTAGTTAGAAGGCTGCATTTTAGTGCATGGTGGTTCAAGTGTGCTTAACTTTCGCCTCAAATTTCCTGGGTAGAAATAAAACATGTGTATATTAAAAGTAATTAAATGTCAAACTTTCTAACAAAAGTTTCTCAGGCCTGACTTCAAGAATGTAAAATCCTGCCGGGCAGTGGTGGCGCACGCCTTTAATCCCTGCACTTGGGAGGCAGAGGCAGGTGGATTTCTGAGTTCGAGGCCAGCCTGGTCTACAGAGTGAGTTCCAGGACAGCCAGGGCTACACAGAGAAATCTTGTCTCAAACAAACCAAAAAAAAAGAAAAAAAAAGAAAAAGAAAATGTAAAATCCTATTGTCAGAAACACAGATTGCACATAAGCACCTCAGAGACCATCTCCAGTGTTTTAGAGAGCCAGAGATGTAGGCCAGGTCAACCTCACAGTGAGGAAAGTCAGAGCCAAATACCAATGAATATTTATCAAATGCACAAAGATTATATACTTCTTTGTATGTTTAAAGCCTGTATAGAAGAATTGTATACCATACGCTGAAATTCATATTCAAGTTGTCTTCTCTAAAATTCATCACTATGTTCCTGAAACAAGGAAAATACAGATAACATTTGTTGATATATACTTATCACTATGTTACATAGAGTTTGAGTTACAATAATATGTATTATAGGCATATCTTATATACTTTTAGCTAAGATTATTTTTCAATTTTATATTATTGCTTATAAATTTCTAATTCATTTCTTTTGATTTTTGATACTTTAATTACATTTCAAATGTTTTCCCCTTACCAGGTCTCCACTTTGGAAACTCCCTATCCCATCCCCCCACCCCCTGCCTCTATGAGGGTATTCCCCAACCCACCCACCCACTCCTGTCTTCCCTCCCTGCCATTCCCCTATACTAGGGCATCTAACACTCTCAGGCCCAAGGGCCTCTCCCCCCACTGATGGCCAACTAGGCCCTCCTCTGACACATATGTGGCCAGCACCATGGATCCCTCCATGTGTATTCTTTGGTTGGTGGTACAGTCTCCTAGAGTACTGGGGGGTCAGGCTGGCTGACACTGTTGCTCCCTCCATGGGGCTGCAAACCCCCTCAGCCCCTTCAGTTCCTTCTCCAACTCCTCCACTGGGAACCCACACTCAGTCCAATGGTTGCTGTGAATTGAATCTTGGGTATGCCAAACTTTTGGGTTAATATTCATTTATTAGTGAGTACCTACCATGTTCGTTCTTTTGTGACTGAGTTACCTTACTCAGGATGATATTTTCAAGTTCCATCCATTTGCTGGCGAATTTCATGAAGTCATTGTTTTTAATAGCTGTGGAGTATCCCAGTTTATAAATGTACCATATTTTCTGTATCCATTCCTCTGTTAAAAGACATCTGGGTTGTTTTCCAGCTTCTGGCTATTATAAATATGACTGCTATGAACATAGTGGAGCATGTGTCCTTATTACATGTTGGAGCATCTTCTGGGTATATACCCAGGAGTGGTATAGCTGGGTCCTCAGGTAGTATTATGTCCAATTTTCGGAGAGTCCGCCAAACTGATTTCCAGAGTGATTGTACCAGGTTGCAATCCCACCAGCAATGTATGAGTGTTCCTCTTTCTCCACATCCTCACCAGCATCTGCTGTCACCTGAGTTTTTGATCTTAGCCATTCTGACTGGTGTGAGGTGGAATCTCAGGGTTGATTTGATTTGTATTTCCCTGATGACTAAGGATGTTGAATATTTCTTTAGGTGCTTCTCAGCCCTTGAATTCTCCAATAAAAAGACATAGACTAACAGACTGGATACATAAAGAAGACCCAGAATTGTACTATAAATAAATTTCTAACTCTTACCACTTCATTTCATCTCTTACCACTCACTATTTTCTCCTACCAAATTTATATGGATTATTATTTGAAACCTGTTTAGTCCACTTCCTGCCTTGTGCAGGAAGTGGTTCTTTGTACCAATCATTATTTAGTGCCAAAAGAAGCTTCTATGATGATGTTTGAAAGTAGACATAAAGATAAGAACTTAGAAGTTTATTAGATGGAAATTTTAAATGATAATACTTTTCTTTGAGGTATATACATATTAAATCATGGGGTTTTGACCCAACTAATCGGTCAAATTCTGCACATGAATTGTCTTGTAGAGTAGACTTTAAATTGAATCCTAATGTGATTGGTTATTCACAAAATATTCATGATAGTATTGCACAGTGGGCATGTCTAGAAAAGCTGTTCATTATTTTGGCTCATAGGATTCCAAAGTGGATAAGACTGCAGCTTATTTTTATCCTGTGCTAGCATGTGAAACACTTTCCTCTCCATGAAAGCAAGACCACAAAAATGATACTGTCATATTGGTACCAGATTGATTTCTTCATGTGCTATGAATCATGTATGTGTGTCTTCATCATCAGAGTTTTATTATCAAGTACTAGGCAATATACTACTTATGATAGTAGTAGCCTGCAATCCTTGTGGGGGAGTTATATGGGTCCCTGCCCATCAACAGGTCGAAAAGAATTAACCAATATCTGTCCTGGGGATTTATATTTGACAGTGTTTGGAAAATGTAAATATAAATATAAATAAATATATATATATATACACACACACACACATGCATATATATGTGTGTGTATACATATGCATATATATATATTCCACCATTATGGAACAATCCCATTTAAGCACCATTTTATGTATGTGCATGTTTATATTTTAGGAAATTTCTATAATAGTATGTTTCCATATGACATTTTCAATCCTCTTCAGTGTTGGTTGCGCCATTGTCTATCATGCCTTGTCATTCCCGACCACATTATACGTCCCTGTTTCTTTTGTGTCTTTTTCTATCTTCATACTACCTATATGTATTGTATCCCTCTTCCCTTGCAATAGAACCTAAGTGTTTTTACCAGTCTTTTGACTTCTGTGAAACTTTTAATTTAAGCATCATATCAAACTAATGTTTCAGAGATATTATTCATATGATATATATATGTGTGTGTGTGTGTGTGTGTGTGTGTGAATATATATGTATATCACAAGGAAACTGTACCACATTTCCCCCTATATTCTTTATTTCGCTATGTAAACATATTTAATTTTTTTCACAAAATGAATTAAAGAAAAGCTATAGAAAGGGCTGCCAGTAAACATAATAACCATGACTGACTTACATTTTTAAAGAGTTAAATTTTTCACAGGAGACCAGTGTCACAATTCATAATGTTTTATGCAATTTTTATGTTTTTATTAATTTTCATTTTATTATTTTTGCTTATAAACTTTTTTCATTTCACTGAAGTTGGGGAGATAAGATAAAGCAGAGTCTCATTTTGTGGAGTAACACAACTATGGTTATGTCCCCTTCATTTATTCAATATTCCTGGTTTATCAACTGAACAGTCTTGAGGGGAAAAATATGAATCTAAACTGGAACTTGCCAGTTTCTTTAGTTAGTATGTGTATTTCCTTTTGTAAAAGCAAACAATGAAAAATATACTTTGAAAAGAGTCTCCTTTCCTATTATTTTACTTTTTAAATAATTTATTTAATACCGACTTATCCACAAAAGCCAGTGAAAATGTAATTCATGTACACAATGGACTTCTATTCACCTGTAAAAAATGAAATTACCAAGGAAATGGATGGAGTTAAAAAAGAACACAGTAAGTGAGAAAGCCCATACCCAGATAAACAAACACTGCATGTTCTGTCTCATTTTCAGTACCTAGCTCCAGACCTTCAGATGCGTGTATACAACATGGAGTAACCATAAAACAGAAGGTATAAATGGACCGTGTGGGAGTTGTTGGGATGGGAGCAGTGCGCAAGCGTGATAAGACATGTGGATTTAATAACATGAAGAGGGCTGCAACTGAGAAGCACAGAGGAAGGTGGGTACAGAAGAAAGAACACACATATATTTATCTTTTGGAGAAGGAAATAGAACTGCTTGGGCTGACAAAAAAATCATAGTTTAACAAAAATGCCACTATCAGGCATAAGAAACCTCCTTTCAAATGGTTTATCAGAGTAGTACAATGATTCACAAAACAATATCTATTATTGACACAGCCCTGGTGTCTCTCAAGGATCAAGGATGGACCCCAAGTGCTGAGGACATCATATTCTTAGGTCAAAAAATTCAGATGATTCAAAGTGAATCTGGCTTGAAAAACCTCTTTCCAGCATTTATGGCTCTAGCTACAATTCTTTATTATGTTATTTGTATGCTGAATTACAGTTATTTGAATAGAACTCCATTATTAAAAATAAATAAAAAGCTACTCTGTAACAGAACAACAAAAATAGTGATTTCCCATGGTACAATACAATTGGTATAGAAAGTAGCACATACATATTTATGAGAAGTATATCATTATAAGCCCACCAGAGCATGTAACCCATAAATATTAAGTAGCATTAATACATCCTTCTCCAGAAACTTATAATTTTCAGTAATGAAATAGCTTTAGAATTATCATTAATTGAGTTAAAGCCTAAGAATATAATTTAGAATTCTCTGACTCCTAACCTTAACAAAATGATACTCACAAAGCTTGAAACCCCAGGCAATTTTTTCATAGCATAATTCTCTACATTTTCCTAAGTTTTGTGTTACAAAACTCATAAAAACCCAAGGACAGAGAAGATGGACCCATGAAATATTACATATCCTAAACATAACCTAAAAAAATGAAAATACCAGTTGATATTGCCAATCTCATCACAGAGATCTCCCAAAGCTGCATCCCTAGGTATCCCTAAGCAAAGTGTTGCATGATCTTCATAGCTGTCGGGCCAGGGAAAATAAATCTGCTACATAAAGGAATCCCCTGATAGATCATTTAATCCAAAGCGGTCAGCCCTAAACCAACAGACATATGACCAACATTAAATGGACTCAGAAGACTATATTTAATCATACACATATGAGTGCATATATACATATATATTCAGCGATTATTAATGAAGAAGTCATATATTAGATAAGAATGGTAGATTAAATTTAGAAGAAAGATTGGAAACAATTGTATGGTAAAATGGATAGAGTAAAATATGAATACAGTACCCATGCATGATTACTCAAAAGTGATAAAAATAATATAAAAATGTACACAATAAATGTGATAAGCAGAGTGAATCACCAAGTATTATGGAAGCAGGACAAACTCAGATGCATTTTTTAAAATGAGCATTATCAAAAAGAGAGAGAGAGAAAGAGAGAGACAGAGAGAGAGAGAGAGAGAGAGAAGGGGTGAAAATATACACTAAGAGTTGAATGCAATAAAACTCACATTTTTTTCCAAAATAAATTAGAATTCAGTGAAGAAACATTTTAGTGAGTCCGTCCTGTGAGTAGAGTGTTAATTATTACTTCCTCTGAGATCTATGAAAAACACACAATTTTTATTAAGAACTCCAAAAGAATACTTTTATTATGGTTTTAATATTTAATTGATTTAATTAGCTTCTTCAAAGACATATAGGGGAAAATAACAAATTTAAATCTTTCACAGTTTTTTAAGAGTTTCCTTGATTCGTTATCAGAAATGTACTCAAACGAAGTTAGTAAAATGCATATGTGCTAATTGGGGCATTAGAGAATGGGGCTTTGCACATGCTTTGCAGACATATAAGTAACGCAAGTCAGAATGATGTCCTTCAATACAGTTTTGAAAGTTTCTTCATGAAAATGGACTTGGCTGGAGTTACACCCTTGAGGGTGTGAGGTAGGATCTTACTAAAACAACCAGAATAATTTCAAATTTAATAAATATCTGAAGATTAATGGACAAACACATGTGGAACATAAACTTGTTTATTTAGAATGGTAACTAATAGATATCTTATTTTCCCCTTGGTTTAGTTTAAAGTTATGATGATGTGGTCTATTAAATAGAATTCTGCCTAGTTTGTGGTTCTCAATCTACAATTCAGATTATATAAGTTGCTTTGAGAAAAGGGGGTAGTTACAAAATTTCTGCATAATAGTACCAAAGCCAAGTGACTTTTAAAGCTCAATCAACTCTAGTATCTGCAAAGAGAGTGGGACAGTGGGAAAATCCCGAATTAAAACAAGTAAATGTCAGACTTATGGTACATATTTATAGCCAAAATTATAGCTACCCCAGAAAAAAATACATTTAAATGTCCAAAAATAACTTCAGAAATCATTGAGCACTTGGCTTGTATAAATATGTGACTTAAAAATAAAGTGAATATTTGATCTTTAATAGCCCTTTTTTCTTTAAAAATCAGTCTCACCTAAGTGTTTATTTGACTAAGAACATTAGTCTCAATTTTTTACAAGTTCAGAAAATTAGCAGCCTCAGCTCTTGAGTTTAATGATTTTTAGAAAATAAACTCTATTTGGCCATATAATAAAAATCACAAATAACATTTCCATGTAAATAGTTTATAATTTATTAAATATGTGCACTTATCACACTAAGAATTTATAAGATAGTTCTTTTATCACTAAATTTCTAACTCAGTCTATACTTTGATATTATTGAAGTCAAGATAATTTAAATTTACCTACATAATTGTATGTGGTATCTGTTTTGTTTCCTCTTTGTTACATTTTTCCCATTCTGTGAGCAAAGTTCAGATGAAATTTAATGAAAAATCATATTTTAAAATACTACATGGAGCAGTGTTAGATCATATTAGAAAGAGCTCCTGAAAATGGGATTAAAGTGAAGTGAGATGAGTACAATTGTAATTTTTGAAAATTCAGTAATTTCTAACAATGTGACCCAGAGATGAATATATCTCATAGTCAAGAATAGAAACATTGTATAGTATTAGAATTCTCTAATGCAGGCACAACCTAGATATTCAATGGTGTTTATTAAACTGGTGATTTACGAATAAGTTCAACAATTTCCTTAGAACTGCACAGAGCATGTTTATTTGCAAGGAGCTGAATTTTGAAATAAGGCATTTCAGTTATCTGTTTTCTATTATAAGTAGGGATTATCTTAAATAAGGGAAAGCATTTTTTAAATGAAGTTCATTTAAAACTTTAATATAAAGTTTCTAACAAAGTGGCATCTGCTAAAGTAACACAACAGAATGATAATCACTTTTAGCATATCTCAGTGACGCAACTATGATATGGTCTTTGAAATAATATTAATACAAAGAGCTTATGAGAGGGATATTTTGAAAGCACAGGGGATGCACATCATTTACACTTCAGGACAGATAAACACAGGATGGTTGCAAAGCCTTTCAAAAACACAATTCAGAGCAGATAATGTATTTGAATACATTTAATCCAGTGCGGCATTAGAAAGTAAAGCTCTATGCTTCTCAAAAAATAAGCTGATATCTGCCTGAAAACAACCCCAGGAGATCCTGCAGGAATGATTCATCGCTAAAAGATACTGGTCTATAAATGAAGGTCAGCTGGGCAAAAGCATCAAACGTTTCCTGCAAAGACAGACAAGCTTCTGTGTGGAGGGAGTGGGTGGATGGGTTGACACCTAGATTGAGGGAGGTCTTATTTTCTATTTTATGCTTCAGATTTCAAGTTGGTTTCTTAAAGCAAGTAATTGAATAGAAATGCCTTCTTTCCTCCCTAGCTGGAGCGTTCTGTAGCTCTAGATGGTGGATTTTGTCCTTGACACTTTTAACTCAGTCTGACTCACAACTGGCTTTCTGGCTCTGAGGCTTCCCCCCGAAACGGACCTCTACAGGAGTGGAACACTTTAAGGACGGGAGTGCCTTTCATGTTTTTTGAAATGATTGTGTAGCCTTTCTCCAACTTGGGTGGCTGCTCAAGTTTCAAATAACTTAATCTGATTTGGATGTGGCAGTGGCAAGTCTCTGTGCCTTCCACATTTCTAGATGCATAGTTTAGCTCACTGTGTTAAATTCCATAAAACACATGTAATAATTTTCCTGAGAAATAAGGAATGATGTATGTGTGTGTGTGTTTGTGTGTGTGTTTGTGTGTGTGTAAAATTATGTTAAAGAATACATATATATATGTATGTATATCTGTGTGTGTGTGTGTGTGTGTGTGTGTGTGTGTGTGTGTGTATTTATGTGTTATCATATATCCCAGTCAGACATTCTGTAAATCAGGCAAGGATCAACATTTAATATTCAGGCCATACATTTATCTGATGAAGTCTACCACATTAATGCAGTTAATCTGTGTCATCCTATCAGTTTAAATAACCATTTCTGTCTAAACACCTTTTAAAACTATTCATAATAAACTTGCACAAATGTTTGAGACTCCATGGCCATTGCTGAGAGGGGGAGATGAGATTAGCTGTGACATTTCAGATGCCCCATTGCATTAAAGCACATCATAAATAAAAAAGATACCCAATTAAAAATGGCCAGGAAGGATTAACAAGTATACTTGCCTTTTTAAAATAGAATTATAATCATAAATATTTGCAAGTATACAATATCTATTGTAATAGCAGAGTGATTCAAAGCAAGTGACCTTTAATATGGCTTTAATGTATGCTGCATATATGCTTATATCTTTTCAGGGTTGACCACATAGAATTGGAAAACCAATTAGCAGCCTTTCCCCTGAGGAGCAGTTGTTCTCCCTGTCTCAACTTCCCTTAATAGCCTGACTCGGCAGGTTGAACTTATATTTTTATATGTATTTAACATATATTTATAGGTAACAATAAGAAGGAAAACAAGGTCAGGGATTTAAGGAGAATCAAGGAGGCTCATGGGAGGTGTTGAAGGAGGAAAAGGAAAAGGCAAAAAGTAAAGGTATATATTGGTGAAAAAATTAAAACAATGTTCTTGTAAGATACATTGGAATTCTTTTTACATTCACTGTAAGTTAGAGAACATTCTTTAGTATTAAAAGAGAAAACGCTATGTTATAGAGAAATAGATATTAGTAACAGCACTTCTCGTTGCTCATCTGGAGGACCTTGCAAGTCCCAGCATCTACATGGTAACTTACAACTAACAACCTGTAACTCCAGTCTGAAGAAATTTGGCTTCATCTCATTGAATTTCTTCAGGCTCCAGGGACACACTTGGGGCACACTAAAACAAACATGCAGAAAAAAACCCAAACATGCCGATGCATGAAATAAATACATAATAATTTAAAATGTCCCAAAATTCTGTGGAAAGAGAGAGACTGATAGCAAACTCATGGTGAACACAATTTGAATGAGAGCTAATTCCATTGTCTTTATTTTCACTGTGAACGATGTAGGTAGATTTACCCTAAAATTTGTTTTGCTCCTAGATATTAGTCAAAGAGAAATGCAGTATATTCTTACAGTATTCACTACAAATACTCACAGCATCTCATTGTCCTCTACAGAGATTTCCTTTTTATTATGTAACTGGGTCATCCTGAATGATGGTCCAGAAAGAACAAATCTAATATGTATTTGGTCAGCATTTTCATGTGCTTGCATAAAATAAAACAATACATGATTAATACATTATATGTATATATATAATATATATATATTAATACATTGTGTATATATATATATATATATATATATATATATATATATATATTTATGTGTACTTATGTAAGTACCTGTACTTACAAGGGGTTTTCAACTCTTAAGATTCTCCTTTGGGCTTCTGAAGAGTGTGCTTTTCTATAGAGCATAGACAACTCTACTTCAAAGTCATAAAAGTGCCAAATTAGTTAAAATATAAACAAAACATGTCTATACTTTGTTAACTATAGGAGAAAAAGAGTCAAGGGAGAATGCATTATAAGTCATGCTTTTAAAGTTTGTCTGAAAAAATTCTTTGTATCTGCATATGAATACCCTTCAACATAAAAATAAAATAAAATCAGAATCTGTGAATTTAATCAAGAGTAGAAAAAAGGGAAATGCTAAATTTTGTTATTGGAAAAAGTTCTATTTTCTTGCAATGATTTTTTTTTGTAATGTCTGCAATTAAGAGAACTTTGATACATTCTTAGCTGTTGTTTGACGGTCTTTACTAAAATTCTACAATTATAATTGAAGATGTGATTGTATTGTCTCTTCTGCTTTTGGTTACTGAGACTCATTCTTTTAACTTACATTCATTTTTGAGACAGTTTACATTTATTCCATGTAGTTTCAATTGCCATTCAGAAGTTGAGTTCTTTCAATAGTCTTTGTTTCTGAATAAATATTCAGTTAGTGTCTTCACCAAGCTGTGCCTCTGAAGAGTTACTTTCCAGTCTCAAAATATGCATTGTATCATATGGAAAGAATCATAGCTTTTTTGGTTGACTTCCTGCCTATTTTATTATATTTTTATTTGTGTAAAGGTATACTCAACCTTTCTAGTTGAAACAGTGGTAAATGTTACAATCATACAGTAAGTCATAAGATTGCCTCAATGACTAAATGTTAAGGGTTGGCTTGAATGAAACAGTAAGTAATTTTCTATGAAAACCAAATGTCATAAGCAGATGATCTAATTGTGCTGTACTGTCTGGGCAGGAGCTGGGAAAGAAATGTATGTTATCATATTTCTGATCTTACAACATACAAAATATGATAGGTTAAATAACTGTACTGGCTGATCTTATGTATCAACTTGACACAACTGGGAGTTATCACAGAGAAAGGAGCTTCAGTTGAGAAAATGCCTCTATGAGATCCAACTGTAAGGCATTTTCTCAATTAGTGATCAAGGTGGGAGGGCCCCTTGTGGGTGGTGCCATCTGTGGGCTGGTAGTCTTAGGTTCTATAAGAAAGCAGGTTGAGCAAGCCAGGAGAAGCAAGCAAGCCAGTAAGGAACATCCCTCCATGGCCTCTGCATCAGCTCCTGCTTCCTGACCTGCTTGAGGTCCAGTCCTGACTTCCTTGGGTGATGAACAGCAACGTGGAAGTATAAGCTGAATAAACCCTTTCCTCCCCAGCTTGCTTCTTGCTTCATGATGTTTGTACAGGAATAGAAACCCTGACTAAGACAATAACTAAGATATTTTAATATTGTTTTCTCACTTTGAAGCACATGCTATATTTAATAATAATTATTTACACATAATATTAATTTATGAATTGTGTTATATAAGAAGTGATTTCTCTTTTTGAACAGCGCAAAGGTTGAAAGATGGCAGAAGTCGTCTGCATTCTTGTCTTTCAACAGTTTATGCATTCCAAGGAAAATAAGTTTTATATAGTTTAAAATGAAACACATAATTTCATTTATTTCCACCAGTGGTTGTTAGGTCAACAACCACACAGATTCAGTGATCCTGTTTTTAAAAGTGTCTGATCAATGACTGTGTTTTGATGAAAAATCAATGCTTGTGTAGCACAAACTAAAAAGCATTGATTTTCTATGAAAAATAGTTTATGTACATGCTTTAACTCTTCTGATATGAAACTATAGAATTTTAAGCAAATTAAGTACTATAATCATAAAGTCTATTGATGTATATAGAAAGGAAGTAATGCTCATACTTATACTCATGGTTGCAAAATTTGGCATAGGAAGTGCCATATTCTAGTTAATATATAATCTGACTCCTAAGTAGTTAAAAACATATTTGTTTCCAGACATGCTTACATTTTAGTGTAGCTGAGTTTCAGAAAAAGACCTAGCAAGTCAAGTGACTCCTAGGCATGAACACCCTCCATTTGGAATTCAATCTTTTTTATTATTCCACCACTTGCTTTTCACCATTAAATATATGCACTGAAGTTGTTCGAACTGGAGAGTGAAGAATCTGGCACCAAGGAAAAGAGATACCTCAAAACATTTATATCAGGCTAGAATGTGGTATAAAAAAACATTGCATCATTGACACTGTATATTTTCTGCATTCTTGTTGTGTTATAAAAGGTAGTGTTTTAAATTGTGGTGTGTGAGTAACAGTTATAAACCTTTTTTTGCACTGTCAAAATGAATTGAAATAGAAATAAGAATTGTCATCCATATCCTGACTGTTAGGTACCATTGGACTGTCATTAAGATTTGCTCAGTACAAATAGAAATCAACTTAAAGGGTAGCATGAGGTAGCTCAAGGACATAAAATAGCTTTTAGAAACTAAGAGATTTCAAGCAGCCCAAATTGCACTTACATTCCTATCCTTGGGATAGGGTGACGAGGATTCTGTCATTAGTAATATACCATTGAGTGGCTTATCCAACAGAGGGGGCAGATGTTCATCCCTAGACATTGCAAGTTTGAAAGGCTATAAATCATATTTATTTTTGTCACAAACACCAAATCATATTTTGGATGTGATTTAAAATGTCCTAAAACTTGGAATTCTTAAAAATAGTAAAGAAAATATTTGTTGTTCTAGTAAGTCAAAAATAAGGATGAGTAGATCCTTCACTATACATATGACTCCAAATACTCTATATGACATTCTTCTTCTTGAAGTATCAATAGATGAGATCTATCCTAAATAGTTTAACTTTGGGATAAGGGAACACAGATTCATTTGTTGCATAAATATTTCCATTAACAGATGTATCTGTGTCTATGGACCTTTAAACACTTTAGGGAAGATCTGATCATCATTTTAAAAACTGACACTATGAACATGTTGAAATATGATACTGGAAAAGTTGAAATTGCTTGCGGGCAACTTACCTTATTCTATGTCTAGGCATGTAGTTATAGTTAAATACCAAACTTCTAGTCATCAATCTGCTTATTATTCTCTATTCCCACTTTCATCAATGGACAGATCTTGGAAACACAAACTAAACAAAGACACAGTGAAACTAAGAGATGTTATGAACCAAATGTATTTAACAGATATCTATATAACATTTCATCCTAAATAAAAAGAACATAACTTCTTCTCAGCACCTCATGGGATCTTCTCCAAAATAGACCATATAATCAGTCATAAAACAAACCACAACAGATATATGAAGTTTGAAATAATCCCATGCCTCCTATCAGATCACTAGGGATTAAGGCTGGTCATCAATGGCAACAATAACAACAGAAAGCCCACATACACATGGAAGCTGAACAGTGCTCTACTCTGTGATAACTTGGTCAAGGAAGAAATAAAGAAAGAAATTAAAGACTTCCTAGAATTTAATGAAAATGAAAGTACAACATACCTATGGGACACAAGGAAATCAGGGTTAAGAGGAAAACTCATAGCTCTGAGTGCCTCCAAAAAGAAACTGGAGAGAGCATACACTAGCAGCTTAACAGCACAGCTGAAAGCTCTACAACAAAAAGAATCTAATATACCCAAGAGGAGTAGAAGGCAGGAAATAAACTCAGGTTTGAAATCAACCAAGTAGAAACAAAAAGAACTATACAAAGAATCAAAACAAACAAACAAAAAAAAAAACAGGAGCTAGTTCTTTGAGAAAATCAACACTGTGAAGAATGGAGTTGGAATTCTGATGGGGACTGCATTGAATCTGTAGATTGCTTTCGCCAAGATGGCCAGTTTTTACTGTATTAAGCCTGCCATTCTATGAGCATGAGAGGTCTTCCCATCTTCTGAGATCTTCTTTGATTTATTTTTTCAGAGACTTCAAGTTCTTGTCATAAAGAACTTTCACTTCCTTGTTTAGAGTCACAACACGGTATTTTATATTATTTGTGACTATTGTGAAGGGTGTTGTTTCTCTAATTTCTTTCTCATCCTGTTTATCCTTTGTGTACAGGATGGCCACAAATTTCATTAATTTACTTTTATATCCAGACATTTTGTTGAAGTTGTTTATCAGGTTTAGGAATTCTCTGGTTAAATTTTTGAGGTCACTTAAGTATATGATAATATCATCTGAAAATAATGATATTTTGACTTCTTCCTTTCCAATTTGTATCATGTTGACCTCCTTTTCTTGTCTAATTGCTTTGCCTAGGACTTTGAGTACTCTGTTGAATAGGTGGGGAGAGAGTGAGCAGCCTTGTCTAGACCCTGATTTTAGTGGGATTACTTCAAGTTTCTCTCCATTTAGTTTGATGCTGCTTACTGGTTTGCTGTATATTACTATATTTACATATGGGTCTTGAATTCCTGATCTTTTCAAGTTTTTTACCATGAAGCAATGTTGAATTTTGTTAAGTGCTTTCAAAGCATTTAATGAGATGATCATGTGTTGTTTTTTTTCCCCCTTTGAGTTTGTTTATATAGTGGATTACATTGATTGATTTCCATATATTGAGTCATCCCTGCATCCCTGGAATGAAGCCTAATTGATCATGATGGATGATCGTTTTGATGTGTTCTTGGATTTGGTTTCTGAGAATTTCATTGAGTATTTTTGCATTGATGTACATAAGGGAAATTGGTCTGAGGTTCTCCTTGTTTTTGGGTCTTTGGTGACATAGGTATAAGCATAATTGTGGCTTCATAGAATGAATTGGGTAGTGTTCCCTCTGCTTATATTTTGTAAAATAGTTTGGAGAGTATTGGTATTAGGTCTTCTTTGAAGGTCTGATAGAATTCTGCACTAAACCAATCTGGTCCTAGGCTTTGCTTGTTTGTTTGTTTGTTTGTTTGTGAGACTTTTAATGACTACTTCTATTTCTTTAGGGGTTATGGGCCTCCTTAGATGGTTTATCTGATCCTGATTTAAATTTGGTACCTGGTGTCAGTCCAGAAAATTGTTTATTTCATCCAGATTTTCCAGTTTTGTTTAGTATAGGCTTTTATACTAGGATCTGATTATTTTTTGAATTTCCTCGGTTTCTGTAGTTATGTCTCCCTTTTTATATCTGATTTTGTTAATTTGGATACTGACTCTGTGCTGTCTGGTTAGTCTGGCTAAGGGTATATCATATTGCTTTTCTCAGAGACCCAGCTCCTGGTTTTGCTGATTCTTTTTACTGTTCTTATTATGTCTACTTGATTGATTTCAGCTCTGAATTTGATTATTTCCTGCCATCTCCTCTTCTTGGGTGTATTTGCTTCTTTTTTTTTCTAGAGCTTTAAGGTTTGCTATCAAGCTGCTAGTGTATGCTCTCTCCAGTTTCTTTTTGGAGGCAATTAGAGCTTTGAGTTTGCCTCTTAGCACTGCTTTCATTGTGTCCCATAAGTTTAGATATGTTGTGTCTTCATTTTCATTAAATTATAATAAGTCTTTAATTTCTTTTCTATTTCTTCCTTGTCCAAGTTATCATTGTGTAGAGAGTTGTGCAGCTTTCATGTGTATGTGTGCTTTCTGTTGTTTCTATTGTTATTGAAGATCAGCGTTAGTCCCTTGTGATCTGATAGGATACATGGTACTATTTAAATATTCTTATATCTGTTGATGATTGTTTTGTGACCAAATATATTTTCACTTTTCAAGAAGATACCATGTTGTACTGAGAAGAAGGTATATTCTTATTTTTAGGATACAATATTCTATAGATATCTGTTAAATTCACTTGATTTATAATTTCTGTTAGTTTCACTGCATCTCTGTTTAGTTTCTGTTTCCATGATCTGTCCATTGGTGAGAGTGGGCTGTTGAAATCTACTATTATTGTGTGAGGATCAGTGTGTGCTTTGAGCTTTAGTAAAGTTTCTTTAATGTATGTTTTTGCCCTTGTATTTGTATGATAGATGTTCAGAATTGAGAGTTCATCTTAGTAGATTTTTCCATTGATGAGTATGAAGTATCCTTCACTATCTTTTTTTATAACTTTTGGTTGAAACTCGATTTCCTTTGATATTAGAATGGCTACTCCAGCTTGTTTCTTGGTACCATTTGCTTGACTTTTTTTTTCCCAGCCTTTTACTCTGAGGTAGTGTTTGTCTTTGCCACTGAGATGTGTTTCCTGTATGCAACAAAATGCTGGGTCCTGTTTACATATCCAGTCTGTTAGTCTATATCTTTTTACTGGGGAACCAAATCCATTGATTTTAAGAGGCATTAAGGAAAAGTGATTGTTGATTCCTGTTATTTTTGTTGTTAGAGGTGGAATTATGTTTATGTGGCTATCTTCTTTTGGGTTTGTTGAAAGATAACTTTCTTCCTTTTTCTTGGGTGTGGTTTCCATCCACGTGTTGGAGTTTTCCATCTATTATCCTTTGTAGGGCTGGATGTGGGAAACAATATTGTATAAATTTGTTTTTGTCATGGAATATCATGTTTTCTCCATCTTTGGTAATTGAGAGTTTTGCTGGTAATAGTAGCCTGGGCTGGCATTTGTGTTCTTGTAGAAGCTGTTTGACATCTGCCAGGATCTTCTGGGTTTTAGAGTCTCTGGTCAGAAGTCTGGTGTAATTCTGCTAGGTTTGCCTTTATATGTTGTTTGACCTTTTCCCTTTACTGCTTTTAATATTCTTTCTTTGTTTTGT
The DNA here is from genome assembly GCA_028551405.1 of Uromys caudimaculatus. NCBI lineage: Eukaryota > Metazoa > Chordata > Mammalia > Rodentia > Muridae > Uromys > Uromys caudimaculatus. Next base: position 44,707,757 of record CM052712.1, read on the forward strand.
GCATTTGATATTTTTATTATTATGTAACAAGAGGAATTTCTTTTCTGGTCCAGTCTATTTATTCATGGGCATCTCTTTTTTTTTTTTAGCTTAGTTAAGTTTTCTTCTATAATTTGTTGAAGATATTTACTGCCCCTTTAAGTTGCGAATCTTTGCTCTCTTCTATACCTATTATCCTTAGTCTTGGTCTTCTCATTTTGTTCTGCACTTCCTGGATGTTTTGGGTTAGGAGCTATTTGCATTTTGGATTTTCTTTGGCTGTTGTGTCAATGTTTTCTATGATATCTTCTGCACCAGAGATTCTCTCTTCTATCTCTTGTATTATGTTGTTGTTGCTTGCATCTATGACTCCTGAACAATTTTCCAGCTTTTCTGTCTCCAGGGTTGTCTCCTTTTGTGACTTCTTTATTGTCTCTATTTCCATTTTTAGATCCTGGATTGTTTTATTCAACTCTTTTACCTGTTTGGTTGTGTTTTCCTGTAATTCTTTATGAGATTTTTATGTTTCCTCCTTAAGGGTTTTTACTTGTTTACCTGTGTTCTCCTGTCTTTCTTTAAGGAAGTTATTTATGTCCTTCTTAAAGTCCTCTATTATCATCATGAGATGTGACTTTAAATCTGAGTCTTACTTTTCCAGTGTGTTGGGATATCCTGGACTTGCTGTAGTTGAAGAACTGGGTTCTGACGTTGCCAATTAGCCTTGGTCTCTGTTGCTTATGTTCTTGTACTTGCCTCTAGCCATCTGGTTATCTCTGGTGCTACCTGCTCTTGCTGTCTCTGACTGGAGCTTGATCTTCCTGTGGTCCTGGTTGTCTTAGAATTCCTTAGAGTCTAGCTATCTCTGTGATTCTGTGTTTCTGGGACCCTGTGATACTGAGATCCTGGGTGTGTCATAGCTCCTGGGAGTCAAGCTGCCTCTGGGATCCTTAAATCCTGGTGTGACCAAGCTCCTGAGATTGTTTTTCATCAGAGATCCTGGGAATAAAGTTTTCTCTTGGTTTTTCAGGAGTGGGTGGGGAGTCAGAGCCCTGGGTCATGCCCTGAGCACAGGTGCAACCTGAAAGGAACCCATGCCTCTGGCTGGGTTGGGGTTTATGTTTCCCTGGTTCCTGTGGGGATCCCAGCTACACCAGGTGTTAGGAAAGTTGTTGTGGCCTCAACTGTGATCTTGAGTGTGTCAAAGCTCCAGCGATCCTAGGTGTGTCAAATCTCCTTGGAATCGAGCTTCTTCTGTGCTCCTGTGCTCCTGTGATCCTAAGTGTGTTTGAGCACCTGGGAGTTGGGCTCCCTCTGTGTGATGTAGTAGTAGATGCAGAGCCAAAGCGCCAGGTCTGCTCTGGGTTCAAACTGCCTCAGGCCAGGAGGGGTTCCCTCGATCCCAGTGGACACAGTTACTCTGGTTGTTGAGGCAGAAGTTGTGGTCTTAGATATTATCCTGGATGTTTCAGAGCACCTGGGAGTTAGGATCCCTCTGGGTACTCTAGGAGTGGGTGCAGAGCCAGTGCCCCAGGTCTGCTCCAGAGTAACTATTCTTATAACTGTTGAACTATCTCTTTAGCATTACCTCTTCACCCTTTGCATTTTATAATAGTTAAAAAAACTCAAAAGTCAGGCATGGTGACCATATTTGTAGTCTAAACACTGGGCTAAATAGTGAGTTCCAGGCCATCTCGGTGTTACAGAGACTAGGTTGTAGTCCAACTACCCCAACAATGTTTAGCTGTAAATGGGAAGTTCAAAAGTCCTGTAGTTACTCAGTCCCATGGGGCTAGTTGTTTCAGCTGGTCTTTTGTAGAAGTAGATTCTAACAGATGTGCTGGCAGGTAAATGCAAGCAGGCAAAGAAGAGGCCATATATTTCTCTTAAGTAACAAGATTAGGAAACTAATAATAAAGCATTGTAAAGATATCATACAGCTTCTTTTCTTGTTTTGAGTACACGCATGTCTGTGCATTCCTTCATGAGTGGGTATGTGTGAATATAAGGTTTTATGTGGAAAGGGTATGAGCAGGCCATAAACCACACGTGAAGGTCAAAGGAGAACCTTGGATGTACGTTCTTACCTTCTATCCTTAAGAACAGGGGTTTTCATTGTCTTCCATTGCCTATGCTAGGCTCTCTTTTCTGGGAACAATTCAGCATTATTCTGTCTATCTCTCATCTTGCTGTCAGATAACTAATATTACAGATGTGAACTGCTATGTCTGGCTTTATGAAGTTACTAGGGATATTGACTAAGCTTCACACTCTTGACTGGCAAGGATTTTACCTACAAAACATTTTTAAGACCTCCAATTCCATCTATAACTGTGCACGAATATTTCCAGTGTGTCCTAGTTAACCAAAATTGAGGTTGCTATATTATTTTCATAATCAAATTGACATTGAGAAAGAGAAGCACCTCCTAATGATTATCGTGTTCAAGATATGAAAGAAAAAAGTTCTGGGTCATAAAGCACATCTTAAAAACTTAATAAAAGAATTTATTCAGTTTCTGTTCTTAAACCACAGTGGAACTGAATAAAATATTAATAGAAAGGTGACTGAATAATTTCAAACAAATGAAGATTTAAAACACACTTTTAAGACAGGACAGGTTGGTGCTTGAGGAAAACTGAAGCCGAAGAGCAGAATAGAAACCATGTGATTCTCAGACAGAGTCTTTCTCAAAAGCAAACAAAAAAATCCTCTTAAAAATATTCATATGCATAACAGAAGCATGTTTAGTATAAACTTTTTAAGCTTTAAAAATAATTCTTATTATCTCAATTGATCGCATGTGCCAAGGGTACATGCCTTCGCATAACTATGTAGGTCAGAGTACAATTTAAGGAAGCTGGATTTGGCAGCAAGTGCTTAATAACTAATTCACTGAGCCATCTTGTTAGCCCAATAGAAGTAAATATTGTAAACCATTTTTGCTTTTTTGTTTTTGTTTTTAGGGATGTTTGGGATTTTAGGGTGTTTTTTTTGTTTTGTTTTTTTGTTTGTTTGTTTTGCTTTTTGACTTTTTGACTTTTTGAAACAAGCCTTCTATTACGCAGCTCTGGATATCCTCGAATAGCTTATGTAGACCAGGCTACCATATAACTCACAGAGATTCACTTGCTTTTGTCTCCAGCGTTTTGGGATTCAAGGTGTGCACCGCCATGCCCAGCACTCCATTTTAAATCCACAAGTATGGCATGAAGTATCCATTAAAGGATGAAATGAAAAAGATATTATTGTGCTTTCTTTATATAGTAGATAGTATAAACCTCTTAAGATATATATTTTATGTTAATCGAGAGTTTTGCTGGGTATAGCAGCCTGGGCTGGCAGTTGTGTTCTCTTAGAGTGTATATGAGTTCTGTCCAGGATCATCTGGCTTTAATAGTCTCTGGTGAGAAGCCTGGTGTAATTCTGATAGGTCTGCCTTTATATGTTACTTGACCTTTTTCCCTAACTGCTTTTAATATTCTTTCGTTGTGTTGTATATTTGGTGTTTTCACTATAATGTGACGGGATAAATTTCTTTTCTGGTCCAATCTATTTGGAATTCTGTAGGCTTCTTGTATATTTATGTTCATCTCTTTCTTTAGGTTAGGAAAGTTTTCCTCTATAATTTTGTTGAAGATATTTGCTGGTCCTTTAAGTTGGAAATCTTCACTCTCTTCTATACCTATTATCCTTAGGTTCTGTCTTCTCATTGTGTCTTGGATTTCATGGAGGTTTTGGGTTAGGAGCTTTTTGCATTTTGTATGTTCTTTTACTGTTGTGTCGATGTTGTCTATGGTATCTTCTGCTCCTGAGATTCTCTCTTCTATCTCTTGTATTCTGTTGGTTATGCTTGCATCTATGACTCCTGGTCTCTTTCCTAGGTTTTCTAAATCCAGTGTTGTCTCTTTTTGTAATTTCTTTATTGTTTCTATTTCTATTTTTACCTCCTGGATAGTTTTGTTCATTTCCTTTATCTGTTTGATTGTGTTTTCCTGTAATTCTTCCTGTTTGATTGTGTTTTCCTGTAATTCTTTAATGGATTTTTCTGTTTCCTCTTTAAGGGCTCTAGCTGTTTACCTGTGTTCTCTTGTATTTCTTTAAGGGCATTATTTATTTATTTCTTAAAGTATTCTATCATCATCATGAGAAATGATTTTAAATCCGAGTCTTGCTTTTCTGGTGTGTTGGGGTATCCAGGGCTTGCTGTGGTGGGAGAGCTGGGTCCTGATGATGCCAAGTATCCTTGGTTTCTGTTCTTTATGTTCTTGCTCTTGCCTTTTGCCATCTTGTTAACTCTGATGTTAGCTGATCTTACTATGTCTGGCTGTGGCTTGTCCCTCCTGCAGGCCTCTGTATCAATACTCCTTGAAGACCAGCTCTCTCTGAGAGGTGTTTGGGTTTGGAGAGCTGTGGCACAGGGTCACCTCTGGGGTGCAGACAGAAACCAGAATGATCTTGTACCCACTTGTCCTTTGGTTCCTGTGTCCTGATGGCTCTGCAAGGGTCCCTCTTAATCCAGTAAGTTTGAACAGAAGCAGTGGTTTTGCCTAAGCTCAAAGGTGTGTCAGCACTCCTGGGATACCAGCTCTCTCCCGGAGCCCTGTGGCTCAGGCTGAGGTCGCCAGGTTCCGGTGAGCAGTGGTGCTTGTTCTTATCCCCACTCACAGCTTTTCCATGGTCCTGGGAGGGTAACTTTTCCCAGATCTACTTGCCTATGGAACCATGGTATCCCAAGCAGAGGTCTCCTGCCACAGATGGAAACTGGAAGGTTCCTATGCCCAACTTTACCTCAGTCCTTCAAGATTAATATAGTAAAAATTGCCATCTTGCTGAAAGCAATCTACAGATTCAATGCAATCCCCATGAAAATTTCTACTCAATTCTTCATAGACTTAGAAAGAGCAATTCTCAAATTCATTTGGAACAACAAAAAACCCAGGATAGCAAAAGCTATTCTCAACAACAGAAGAAATTCTGGGGGAATCAGCATTCCGGACCTCAAGCTGTACTACAGAGCAGTAGTGATAAAAACTGCATGGTATTGGTACAGTGACAGATAGGTAGATCAATGAAATAGAATTGAAAACTCAGAAAAGAACCCACACACTTATGGTCACTTGGTTTTCGACAAAGGAGCTAAAACCACCCAGTGGAAAAGAGACAGCATTTTCAACAAATAATGCTGGTTCAACTGGCGGTCTACATGTAAAAGAATGAGAATTGATCCATTCCTATTTCTCTGTACAAAGCTCAAGTCCAAATGGATCAAGGACCTCCACATAAAACCAGATACACTGAATCTAATAGAAGAGAAAGTGGGGAAAAGTCTCAAACACCTAGGTACAGGGGAAAAGTTCCTGAACAGAACACCAATGGTTTATGCTCTAAGATCAAGAATTGACAAATGGGACCTCATGAAATTGCAAAACTCCTGTAAGGCAAAGGACACTGTCAATAGGACAAAACAGCAACCAACAGATTGGGAAAAGATCTTTACCAATCCTACGTCTGATAGAGGTCTAATATACAATATATACAAAGAACTCAAGAAGTTAGACTCCAAAAAACCAAATAACCCTATCAAAAAATGGGGAACAGAGCTAAACAGAGAATTCTCAGCTGAGGAAATTCGTAGGGCTGAGAACCACCTAAAGAAATGTTCAACATCCTTAGTCATCAGGGAAATGCAAATCAAAACAAGTCTGAGATTCCACCTCATACCAGTCAGAATGGCTAAGATCAAAAACTCAGGTGACAGCAGATGCTGGCAAGGATGTAGAGAAAGAGGAACACTCATCCATTGTTGGTGGGATTGCAAGCTGGTACAACCACTCTGGAAATCAGTTTGGCGGACCCTCAGAAAAATGGACATAATACTACTTGAGGACCCAACTATACCTCTCCTGGGCATATACCCAAAAGATACTCCAAAATGTAATAAAGACACATGCTCCACTATGTTCATAGCAGCCATATTTATAATAGCCAGAAGCTGGAAACAATCCAGATGTCCTTCAGCAGAGGAATGGATACAGAAAGTGTGTACATTTACACAATGGAGTACTACTCAGCTATTAAAAACAATGACTTAATGAAAT
>CM052712.1:44713933-44746085 GCA_028551405.1 Uromys caudimaculatus
TACAGTAACCGCTGGACTGAGAGTAAGGTCCCAGATGGAGGAGTTGGAGAAGGGACTGAGGGATCTGAGGGAGTTTGCAGCCCCATGGAGGGAGCAATAGTGTCAACTGGCCTGACCCCCCTGGTCCTCCTGGAGTCTGGACCACCAACCAAAGAATACACATCGAGGGACCCATGGCTCAGACCACATATGTGGCAGAGGAGGGCCTTGTTGGCCATCAGGGGGAGGAGAGGTCCTTGGGCCTGAGGGTGTTAGATGCCCCAGTAAAGAGGAATGTCAAGTTGGGAATATGGGAGTGGGTGGGAGGGTGGGTGAGAGGTGGAATACCCTCATAGAGGCTGGGGACGGGGAGGGGATGGGGGTTTCCAAAAAGGAGAACTAGAAAAGGGGAAACATTGGAAATGTAAATAAAGTATCAAAAAATGAATTAAAAAAATACATAAAAATATATATTTTATTCAATATATGAATATAAAAAATAACATCAAAATTCTTGTAATGCAGTAGAGCTAGAGGGATGCCAAGTATATAAATAGCCACTTCTGCTAAGCAAGGTGACCCTAGTTCTATCCCCTTAACCACAAACCATATGTTAGGAAGAGAGGCTTTCAAGCTGTCCTCTTTCCACAAACATGCTGTTGCATTAGTACACACACACACACACACACACTGAGTAAATATGTAACATATTACATATTACAAATAAATAAGTAATAATAGGATACAGGGAGAGCAATGCTCAAATGGAAAGAATCTCCAGCATCACAGAAATATTCTAAATTTCCATCACGAAAAACTAAAGAAGGCAGAATAAATGAAATCTAAAGCATGTATGAAAAAGACATAATCAGAATTAAAACAAAAATCAATATAATTGAAAACAGCTAGAGACGAATCCTTGAAAACAAAAGCTAGCTAGCTGAAAGGATCAATACAATTGATAATTTCTAGCTGATTAAGAAAAAAGGCAATAAAAAATAACTAATTAGTTACAAATATTTTTGTTAAATAATTGAAAGATAAAAGATTTTTGTGTTAAATAGGCTTTTGTAAATGATGTTTCAATAATTGGGTGTACATTTGAAAAGTGATTCTAAATACTGACTTATATGTACAAAACTGTATTGAATGGGCTGAACTCTAATTTTTTAAAACTAGAAAACCTATATTCCCCTGGGTGTGACAATATCTTCGAAAATACAACACAAAAGCACAGACATCAAAGAATTTAAGGATAAAGTAGAATTTGTTTAAAATTTTAAAGTAATGCCTGCTCTGTCAAAGACATCATGAGAAAAACAATATACACTATGAGACAGTATTTTCAGCAAACACATAATGATAAAAGGCTGCTACTATTAATCTGTACAAAATTATTGAAATTCAACAAGAAAATAAATATCCCCAATTAAAACATGGATGGATGACTGTGACAGTATGAAAAGGACATACCCAAGATCAAGAAAGACAAAATCCTCTTACAAAGAAGAGAGGTGTCTAAGAATTCCAGACGTTTTAGGCCTCATTTAGGAGACTTTGTCTTTGTTTCCAGAAGAAAGAAAATCAATTTTCTTCAATGGGGTGGAACTTCATATATAAAACAGATACTAGGGCAGGACTCATAACCAGGGATAATTGGCCAACACAAACCAGACTATTTTTTAATCTTAAGGAAAGAGGGAAGAAGTAGAGACAAGGAGAAGTAGGGAGGGGCAAAGCAAGAGAGACAGAGACAGAGAGAATATAAAGATGGGTTAGGAAGCAGTGGAGGACTTTGAAAGGTATTGGTGAAGAAAATGAATATGACTAAATATATTTTACGAAACTCACAGGGACTTGGAAAAAAGAACTATTATATGCATCCATATATACATAACTCTCACACATACAAGTGTGTGTGTGGTATGTTGTGTGTGTGTGTTTGTGTTTGTAGATGTTTGTCACCTCACCAAGACAATATATTACATGTAAAATCATCAAGAAAATGCAAAATAAAATGTCAATATGATATTATTATTCTCCTATTTTACTGACTCAATTACTGTACACTGAAAACACTGGTTGGAGGTAGAGAATCCAGAGGGATTATCTACTGATAGAATATTATCAAGTATATCTACTTATGAAGCCAGATAACAATTTATTTAAAATGTAAACATATTCTTGCTATATGATTCTGTAATTATATCTCTTGACACTTACCAAAATGAATTAAAATATATGTTTTCCCAAACATCCTTATTTATAATGGCCCAAAATATAAAAGTTAAAAAATATTTTTCAGTTGTTAAATGAATAGTAACTTGACTCATCCTGATGCTTAAGCAGAATTCATCTCTGACGTTAGTATTATGAGTCTGTGGTATTTTCTCTGTATACACAGAACCTGCTTTTAGCTATAGGACTACCCAGAATAGAGGTTTGTCATTTTTTTCACCAAAATAATAATGCAGTTAGGTATTTGAAGACAAGGAACAATCATAAACATATATTATTTTTATGGGTTGGATCTGGAAGACTCCCACTGAAGGCTTCATCTCCAAGTGGTGGTATTTCTCAGAGGTGATTGGATTATAAAGGTTCAAACCACACTAGTGAATTGGTCCATTGATATCTTGGCTGAAGGTGCGATTAGGCAGTGACAGACCTAGAGACAGTAGGAAACCAGGGCAGTGCCTTTAAAACCATTGCCTTGCCCCCAGTCCTTTTGTCATATTCATTTCTAGCGCTGCTTTCTGGCTGTCATAAATTGAGCAGCTTCCCTCTGCTGCATGTTCAACAATCTGTGTAACCAGAAACAGTAGAGCCAAGTGAACATGGACATAGTCTTGAAACGATGAGCCAGAACAAACCTTTACTTAAATCAGTGTTGTGAAATACATCGTCATAATTATGGACAACTGACTAATATACTAAGGAAACAGAAAATACAGCACACAGTTCTAGCAATGTGGCATTGTAAAGAAGTTAGGACTACTGTTAAAACATGTGTGTGTGTGTGCATGTGTGTGTGTGTGTCTGTGTGTGTGTCTGTGTGTGTGTGTGTGTGTGTGTGTTTATTTGGTGTCAAGCAATGCATGCCATAAAATGCATGTGGACGTAAGAGAATAACTTTTGGAGTCAGTTCTCTGCTTTTACTTTTACGTGGATTTGGGGGATCCAACTTAGTTTATGAGGTGATAGCTTCATAAGTCTAAAAGTTTGATAGGCATGCGCCTTTACTCATTGAGCCATCCCAGCATCACCTTAGAACACCTGAGAAGATAAAAACAATCAGTAACCTTCCTGGTCATAGGAAGAGACAGGTGTATGAAGAGCACAAAGGCATCTTGGGAAAAGGATACATCCTATTTAGTGCTATAATGTTGGATAGATATGATTGCACACTTGCATACACACAGAAGATGATCAGTACCAGAAATGTAATGTGAAATATGGACTGTATATATGTTTTAATGTAGGCTTATCACATTAGGAAATGGCTTACCAGTGTAGAAGATATTATTGATGGCGTTGTGTGCATGGATGCAGGTAGAAGTTATGTAAGGCCTTAAACCTTTCTCTTATTTTTATTTTATTTATTTAATTTTGCTGGGAACTTAAAACAAATTAAAAATAAAATTTGGAAAGGACCAGAAAGTTGAGTTGGTGATTGGTTCTAATGTGTGGATTTATAGTTTTCATATTTTACTATTCTGTGACTCATTCTGAAAGCACCACATACAGATGTCTTTCCCTCAACCATCTTGTCACTGGTAACTCATTCTTGCTCCTACAAACCCTTTGGTCATTTTAATAAAATGAACTATACTTTACAAATTGCTGTATTCTTACATACTTTTTGCTTTGAGTTAGAAATAAAGTCTACTCTTTGATATATACATCAGAGAAGTTTTTTAATTGGCTATTTTATTTATTTACATTTCAAATGTTATCTCCTTTCCCAGTTTCCCACCTCATATACCATCCCTCCTCCCCCTCCTTCTATGAGGGTACTCCAACACTCACCTATCCTGCCCTGGCATTCCCTTATACTGGGGCATCGAGCCTTCACAGGACCAAGGGCTTCTCCTCCCATTGATGCCAGACAAAGCCATCCTCTGCTATATATGTGGCTGGAGCCCTAGGTTCCTCCATTTGTACTCTTTGGTTGGTGGTTTAGTTCATGGGAGCACTGGGGGCTCTGGTTGGTTGATATTGTTGTTCTTCCTATGGGGTTGCAAGCCCCTTCAGCTCTTTAATTCCTTTCTCTAACTCCTCCATTGGAGACCCTGTGTTCAGTCTAATGGCTGGCTGCGAGCATCTAGTTTCTTTCTATGATGTCGTCAATTGCTATAGTAATTAATATTGAGCACCAATCTAGTGCCTATATTGCATACAGAATTTCATATTAAGTAGGCTTATACCATTTTAAGCATTTATTCAATTGAAAATGAGGCATTTTCTGTGGAATCACAAGGATATTCTATGAGAAAACCTATGTGATGAACATATGTCCTAAAAAATATGACCATGTGATCCTGAATTATATATCTGATTTCAGTGTCTCACTGCTCTGCTTCTTCTTCATACATAATTCCGTTTGAAGCTAGTACTCTGGCAGTCATATTCAGTCAATGAAATGTTAATGCACGCCTGGCTCCCCTGGTCTGGTAGTCCATTTCAATTAATTTATTAAGAACCATTAATTAAGAACTATTTATTTGAAAAAAGACTCAAACCACAGTAGTGTCTGTTTTAATTCTGGGGTGTGACATAGGCTGTATTTCATGACAAATTTCAAGGTATATTTTAAGCTTCTTGGATAAGAATATATACATTAAATATTTCCATTTCTTTTGAAAAATGGTGCAGCCTATGAGCCTTCTATTGATGTATATATTATTCAAGTTATTTTTAATGGGAAATTAAGTCTGAGCATCAGGCAATATTGCAACTCTGGAGTAAAGGTATATAATTAACAATAAAATAATATTATGGGAACAATGCCTCCTATGTATATTACTCCATGATGAGGCAGAACATTAAGTAGGTGTATTAGTGATTTCCCTTTTGCTGTTTTCTGTTTCCTTAAATTATTATTTTTGAACAGATACAAAATGAAAATGTACTCATCCAAGTGGGCAAACACTGAGGCAATCGTACTGAAAAATTGGCCTTTATATGAGATGAGTAGCTTTAAAGAGGGGATTTACATCTACATCCATTTCCTGCATTCATTAATTTATTTATTAATTTTACACCCTGATTTAGATCCTCCTGTCTCCTGTCTCCACCTCCCTGAGTGCTTACTCAACTTAACCTACCCCCTTCTCCTCTGAGAAGGACCAGCCCTCCAACCATTGGGTATCATCCAATTGGGTGCCACCCTGGCACATCAAATCTCTGCAGGAACAGGCACATCCTCTCCTACTGAGGCCAGAAAGGCCAGCTCAGTTAGGGAGACAGGATCCACAGATAAGCAACAGATTCAAGGACAGCCTCCATTCCAGTTGTTGGGAGACCTGCATGAAGACCAAGCTGTACGTCTTCTAGATATGTTCAGGGGCAAGGGTTCCTAGGTCCAGCCCATGCTATCTCTTCGGTTGGTGGGATTAGTGGTTTAGTCTCTTGGAGCCCTCATTGTCATGTTAGTTGACTCTGTTGGTCTTCTTGTGAAGTTCCTATCATCTTCAAGTCCTCAATCATTTCCCCAATGTTTCCACAAGACTTCTGAGCTCCATCTAATGTTTGGCTGTGATTCTCTGATCTGTTCGATAGACTGCTGGTTTAACTTCTCAAAAGACAGTTATGCTTGGATCCTGTCTGCAAGTACAACAAAGTATTATAAATAGTGTCAAGGATTGGTTCTTGCCCATGAGATAGATGAGTATCCATTAGGGCCAGTCATTGTTTGGCCATTCCCTCAGTCTCTGTTACATCTTTGTCCCCACACATCTTGTAGGCAGGACACATTTGGATCAAAGGTTTTGTCGGTGGATTTGTGTCTTTATCCCTCCACGGGGATTTCTTCCTGGCTATAACGGGAGATGGCCACTTTGAACTGCATGTCCACACTGCTATAAGTGTTGGCATCAGGACCTCTGAAACCAGTGACATCACACCCAGGTGACAGTTGACCCGCACACCTGTTACCAAGGCAACAGCCACAATATTCCCAGCATCCAGTTGACCCACCTCCCACCTTTACCTGTGGCTACATGACTATTCATATGTAAATGGAAGACCCCTCTGATCTTTCTCTCTCTCTCCATCTTTCTCTTTTCACCGCCACCTCCCCCCCCCTTCAATAAATCCTATGTGGAACTGTTTTGCCTGGTGTAGTCTTTCTAGAGTCGTGTGACCATAACAACATTAGTGCCGAAGACTTAGGGAATTGCTACGCAGAGGAACTGCAGAGTCCAGGTGGTAGTTGCAGCTGCCTGGAGTGATCATGAAGCTGTCCCTACCACTGCTACACCACATGGACTCCATCTGCTATTTCCATCACTGCAGCAGATCATTGCTGCTACTACCACTGCCTCCACCGCTGTAAGACTCACAAAAGTCTACTATGTGAACTGTGCTACTGTGGCCCACTATGTGGAACTAGTGTTTGGCCACACTACCCACATGGTTCCACACTTCCTGCTACCTTACTACAGAAGTCTGCAAACACACAGCAGCATACTCATTGGTAAGGAGTTTCTCCAATCAGCAGGAAGGACCCTGTTTGCCCAGATAGTGTCTTGACCAGCCTTTTCTGGGCTGAGGGTTGGTCGTTATGACCGGCCTCCTGGCTGCCCTATAAGTTAAGACTTAGACCCTTGGATGACCTCCTTCTCGAAAGCAGTTCATAAATCCCTCAAGTTCTTGCAGCAGATCTAAATTCCTAGTACTAGGTTTAATTGCTTTCTGGCAATTTCCTGGAAATTGCTGGCCATAGTCTCTAGAGTTCCATGTGACAGCCTGAATTTCTAGCTTGGCTTTTATACTGACCTGTTGCTGAACTTTTCTCTGGGATTCTGGCATGAACAGTTCAGTAACATTCCCAACACCCAATGGGGGCTAAATGGTCTTGAGCATATCCCCAGGCACCCCACTGGGATGTCTGCTGGAAAATCTCAATCTCTTAAATTAATTTGAGGCCCTGAAAATTGATATACCTCTTCAATAAGGTCTAGGTTCAATACCCTTTAGATAATAGTTCCAAATGGCCAGCTAATGGCACATTAGACGGGATCGTTTTAAGAGATCTCCGTACATTCTGCCAGCAATCGGATAAACGGAAAAAAGTCCCATATATCCAAGCATTTACCTATCTCCACTCTCATCCCTCTATGCATGCTGCTTGCTATCCATCCCAACTTCTCATAGCCATGAAACATATTCTACCACCACTACACGACTCTATAACCGTAGATCCAGCTAATGAACTGCCTCCCTTCTGCTGCAGACCTGCTTCCCTGCTGCCGAAAACCCAAACTGCTGCCTCAGTTTCTCTTTCTCACAGGATACCCCAGGGCCTACTAGCTCAACTTCTCCAGACTCCTCCCCTCCTTCTGTGCCAGCTGCAGGTCACTCCAATCGCCCTGCACTGGTGTCGACCTTAACCCCTCCTATCACATATTCTGAGGCCACAGCCAAACCCCCCAATTCCATCTCCTCCAGAGTCACCTGACCCAGCACCAGCACTGGTCCTTCCTCTATGGGAAGTGGCTGGGGTTGATGGTCTGGTCAGAAGTTATGTCCCTTTCTTGCTGAGTGAACTTTCTCAAGTAGAAAGCAGACTGGGTTTGTATACTTCTAACTCTTCTAGCTTTATTAAACAGTTCCAGTACATCACTCAATCTTATAGCTTGACTTTCCATGATGTTCATATGATTCTTACTAACAATTTATTTCCTACTGAAGTTTGGGAAGAAGCAAAAACACAGGCAGATGGAATTCAGCAAACTGATAGAATATATCCAATCGGATCTGAGGCAGTGCCTGACCAGCATCCTTGATGGAATTACAATTCCGCAGGTGGTATCTTATCCAGAGACAGGTTTATTACATGCCTTCTGGCTGGCCTAAGAAAGGCAGCCTTAAAGCCAGTAAATTTTGGAAAACTCCAAGAGGTTGACCAGGATAAACAGAACTCATCTCAATTTTTAGAATGCCTCACAAAGGCTCTATTGCAATACACTAATTTAGATCCTGAAAACCAAGAAGGTAAGCAACTTCTGAATGACATACTTTTCTTCCCAGAGTTACCCCAACATAAAAGTTAAACTTAGGTGGTTGGAGAAGGGGCTCCTAACCCACAGGCAGAAGTCTTGGTACTTACCTTCAAGGTGTACCACGAGAGGGATGAGAAAGCCCAAAAAAAGAAATCTCACAAGCTGGCAAGAGTGTCCAACCAGCCTCAGCTGCTAACCCAGACTACTGGTCTTCTAAGGCTCAGAGACCACCAGGCCCCTGCTATAGATGTGGCCAACAAGGTCACTGGGTGAGGGCTCGCCCCATCCCTGGCAAGCTAAGGGAACCATGTCCAAGGTACCATCAGAAGGGACATTGGGCTGTCAACTGCCCTCATGTTGTGCAGAACAGAGAGACGTCACTCCCAGGTAACCCTCCAGCCAACATCCTAGGCTGTCTCCTGTCCACTGCCTGTCAACATTGGAGACCAAGTCCTTCTATTCCCTACAGATCATCAGCCCTTACCCTTCTCTCCCAAATGTCAGGGCCCTTTTAAGGTAACTCTCATGATCCCTACAGCTGCTAAAATCAAGGGAATTTCTCATTGGGTCCACCTATCTCACCTCAAACCTTTCATCCCTCCACCTAAAAATGACTCTTCTTCATACACATTGACTCTAACAGGACCGTGTTCTGTTAAGCTCTGGAAGACGTCGAGACCACCCACCTTGTCCTCAATCCCAGAAAATGAAACTCTACTCTGGCAGTCAAGCTTGACCTCACTGGATTAGGCATGGGTTTCTCATCTTCTCCCTTCTGTTCATTTCCATCCAGGGTAACCCTTACATCTGGAGATTTGAAGTTCAAGAAACCTCCACAGATAACAAACAGTCTTTCCAAATAGGGTTTGGAAACTGCTCTATAGCCAGATGCCAGGAACCGATCCAAATTGCTTTAATCCCTGTATCTGTTATCCCATCTAAATATTATGATCTCTATACTTGCATTCTCTTTGACCAGACAAAAGATTATTGTAGAAAATGACCAGACGAATATGGAGGCTATGCATATTGGATCTTGTCAGATACATATGCTAGGATCATGGACCAATCATTTCTTCTATCAACACCACAAGACACTCTTTTTCTACATACAAGACCCATGGGATTCCAGGTGGGAGACAGGAGTTGTTGGTAAGCTCTACTGTAAAAATCAACCAGGGTCCCCAGTAAGTACTATCCATATCCAGAGAAAATATGTCTCAATTGCCCAAACTCTAGATATTAGAAAAGTGGGGGAAGTAATCAAATATTCCTCTGAGGTCTTTACCTTTTTGACATCACCCTTCATAAATGTCACTAACTTGTCATTTCGCCTTTTGCTTCAGACCTTGACCTCGGAATACCAACTCCTTAATGTCACCAGGCCTGGTTGCTTTAAAGATTGCTGGCTATTCATACCTCCTGGAATTAATTCACAATTGCCACTTACAGCCACTCCGGTGATACTTCCGAGTAGCCTTACCTCGCCTTTTGTCAGCTGCCCTGACTCTGATGTTGCCATGACTCCATACCTTACCTCTATCCCTTCCTTTGGCATGGCAAATTGTTCTAAGACCTCCTCTGGGACACGTTCTGTAGGAACGCCAAGCTCCCTAGACTGCAATAGAACCATAACCCTTGATATACTATCTCTGCCACAATGCCCTGCAGTCCAGAACACGTCAATTCTTTGTGGCACTCAGGTATATCATCACCTACCCACCAGCTGATCAGGAGTTTGCATGTTGGTACTGCTGTTCCCTGAACTGGGAGTAATCCAGGGAAACGAGCCCCTGCCAATCCCAGTTGTAAATATAATAGCTGTTCAACATAAGAGAGCAGTTCAGGTCATGCCACACTTGGTCACTACAGGAATAGCCATAGGTGTTGGTACTGGAGTTGCAGGGATAACGACTTCCATGACCCAATATGATTCACTTCCCAGTTTAAAAGCAATCTTCAAGAAATGACAAAAACTGTGCTTACTATCCAGAAACAGCTCAATTCTTTGGCAGCTGTGGTACTTCAGAACCAACGGAGAGTAGATGTCCTGACAGGTAAAGAAGGTGGTCTTTGCCTGTTCCCTACAAGAAGAATGCTGTTTCTATGTCAACCAAACCGGGATAGTGAACAATAAAATCCAGGAGCAACAGTCAAACAGAGAATTTCAGAGAACATGAGACCTCCAGTTCTGGGATTTTCAAAAACCCTATGTGGAAGTGGATACTGCCTTTTCTAGTCATCCTCCTGGTGGTATTATTCGCTCCCTGCCTCATTAATCTTGTTTCTACATTCCTTCAATGACAAATGCAAAAAAAAAAAAAAATTCTAACCAAACTATTAATCAGTTCCTGTTACAAGATTACCAGTCTCTGCCTGCAGAAGAGCCGCTGTCCACAGAGGAACCTGTTGCAAATGTTTACCAGGTGGACCACGATGGTGAAAGTCAGCTGCACCCCAAAATTGATGATGCCCCTACACAGCATGAAGCAGCTGAAGAGGCAAGACACCCCGATTCCCTTTTCACCATCGGCTTCCTCCCTCCATTGTTTCTGCTTTATAATAATAAGAAAGGAGGTATGTTGGTATCAGGACCTCTGAAACCAGTGACATCACACCCAGGTGATAGCACTACCTGCATACCTGTTGCCAACGCAACAGCCACCATATTCCCAGAAACCACTTGGCCCACCTCCCACCTTTACCTGTGGCTACATCACTATCCATATATAAATGGAAGACACTTTTGATCTCTCTATCTCCCCCCTTCTCTTTTCACCACCATCTTGCCCCCCTCTTTTAACAAACCCCATGTGGAACTGTTTGGCTTGGTGTGGTTTTTCTAGAGCCACACAACATCACAACAGTAAGTCTCAAGTAGAGTTACCCCCATAGACTCCCTTCAGCCTTTCCCCATCCCGGATCTCTGATACTTCATAGAGATAACCCCACTGCTGGTTTCCAGCCCTTTATTCCCCTTTTCACCTACACCTGATCCCCATGCACCCGTTCCACTGCCCATTCCCTCTTCCACCCAGATCCCTCCCTGCATCCAACTCTGTTATGAATAACTTTTAAAAGTCTTTTCAAATGAATCAAATGTCTCCCTCTGTCCTCTAGCAGATCTATTCTGGTGTGGCCCATGAAATCATTAATAACCAATATTCTGACATTTATCCATGAACATTTTTCAGTATAAATGTGGTAATTTTTTTTTATATAATTCTTAATCACGAATGAATGTTCTGGGCCAGGTAGATAAACCATTACCTATAAAATCTCGTGAATACCTTAGAATATATAAATTCATTAATCTTCATTGTCCTTGTCAAACATAACCTTGACTGTGTTTTATCTGGTTTTAAATTTTAGCTTCATGAATACGATATGTATTATCAGTAGTTGTTATCAATTTTTTTCTTCCCAAAACCAAAAACTATTCTGAAACAGAAGTTAAAGTCTGTTCTTCATTAAAAATGTAAAAAGCATACTGAAATTTAGGTCATGTTTATACAAATATCATACTGGGATTTTAATTAGGCATGTAATATGAGCAGTAGTATGATGTGTTCCAGAATCTCGATTTGGAACTGAAATTAAATATTTTAAGGTATGTTTCCTGGAGAAAAAAAAAATGTCAGAAGGAGAACTTCCCCATGACTAAACTCAAGGGAACAAAATTCTCTCCAGGGTTACCAACTCTATCACCTAAAAGCCTATGATTTCCTCCCCTCCAGGGTGACTAATAAAATCACCTTGCAGCTTCTGATTACTAAGATAGTTGGCTATTCATATTGTTTTCTTCTCACTACTATTTCTCTCTTTAAGACTTCTTCCTGTAGTTGAAAGGAGAAAATAGAGAAATTGAATTTTTATGTCTGTTTCATTTAATATGGAATTATTTGCTTTTAAAAACTTGTAACATATTATAACTATAATAAAAGTAGTTTTAATAGAAAATATTCTATAGTATAATTTGGCATTACAGTATCATGCACAGAAATTATTTGTGATGATAGTAAAGAAAATACAAATGGTAGTCCATCCAGGAATAGACACAAAACTGCCATCATAGTAAAAACAACATTTTTTTGCCTTTTCTTTGCTGTTATTCATTGGGTTTGGATTTTGCAGGTTAACACAATAAGGACAAATCAAGAGCACTACAGACTTGTAAATGTCTCAAAACTCTAATATATCTCTCTTAAAGGAGATTCACTATAACCTGTTAATATTATCCATTAGTCCTTCTGGTGTTTTGTTTTTACTCTGAATTTTACATTCACAAATCTATGAAGCATCACATTGCAGCATTCAACACACAAAACCTTTGTTGCGATTCCTTACGGCATCTCTGATAGTACTCGTTCATATTGCTCCAAGCTGCTCATGTCCCATCTTTCTTTACTGCTTTATGTTTGTTTATCTTAATGTACTTCACAGCCTATGAAATATCTACCAGGTAAGGTTCACTATCCGGAAATTCTCTTAGCATCTTTCTGTATTACTATCAGTTTACCGCTTGTTTTCCACAGCAAGAGAAGAATTTTTTCTGCTCTAGGTTTTTGACAGTTTCATCAACAAGCTAAATTTAAATATTTATCAGTCATTATCATTTTAGCCCTGCTGTGTTTTAAGAGGCTGGTGTTGGTGTGTGCTACTTGCTCAGGGTTTTGGTTCCTTTTGATCTTTTAGACTCCTTTTAGTCTGAAGGTCTTTATATTTATTAATTTAGTGGCTCTGCCTGTGAACCTTGAATTAAATTAGTTAATGAAAAATTAAAATGGAAATGGTAGCAAAATCATAAATGCTTTGATTTCTACATCTGGTTGAAAGGGGCTAAGGGGCAGATTTGATCATTTCATATTAGCTAAAGCATGATGTGTCTTGTGTCTGTTCAGATGTGCATAATTTCCTTTGCAGCATTTCATTCATGCTGATGTAGAAAGGATTCTATTTGTGTGTATTATAAGGTGTGTAGCCATTCAGAGTTATGAAATATATACCTTATCCCATAAAAGTTCTCAATGCTTTAAGGTCATTTTACTATGCGTGTTAAAATCACTCTATCTGGGCAATTTAAAGAAAGTCTGTAGGACCAAGAGCATTATCCAAGTCTTTGTAGGTTTATATATTCTGTGGGAGACATATTTGCATGAGTTTTACCTGTTATGTTTCAAAATCAAATCTGATAAAAAACAATGAGGAGGTGGGATAACATTCTAAACTTCCACCTTCTGTGATGACTTAGCACTGAAATATTAGTGATATTTCTCCTCACACATTCTGTTCTGCGTTAATCATTCTTTTGTCCATACAGTGATCATGACTCTAAGGTATCAACACTGGAAAAACAAAAGAAGGAGAACTTTAAAATGTTGATAATATGTAGGTCATTTTATTATTTACATTTAATCTAGCATCTGTCTAGCAATTATGTTTGGGAAGCACTTTACCTTGAATGCACTAGTTTGAGAGAAGAGGGGCAGGAGGAGTGAACTGAATCAAATATAAATGCTAATATATCAGCATTTTGAAATGTCATTTCTGGAAGCCATTCTCTGCCTAATGCTGTACTTTGGGAAGTGACATTTTAATATGACCATGACAACAAAAACAAAAAGACAAAAAACAAAATAAATCCCTTGTAGAGGGAATCTGGAGTACTGTGCAAGGAGAGAATTTCTGCAGATACCCACACAATTTTAATATACAGACAAGATGCCAGCTGTCAATGTCTTTTTACCAGGGTTTGCAATGTCAATTAATTTTAGATGTCATTGTACACCTTGTGACAGGCAACACAAAGCAACTGTATACTGAGAAATAAGTCATTCTAGAAATTATCCATGTGTTTTTATGAATATAAAAATTTTATGTAGTGCATCAATATATCCAAATATATTAATATATCAGGACCATGCTTATAGCCCTTTTTAAAAATCCACTACTCTCCTGTTTCATGAAAATGACAGACACTGAAGGTATACCAGGTAAATTGTTCTTTACAGATATCTCTGTAAAGATAACTCTGCCCTCACTAACATATGCATGCATGTTGATAGACCCTAATTCATTATTTAGTCTGACATTTCCCTTTCCAAAAATCTTAAAAATAAGTCCACATAGAAATTTACAATTTAATTGCTAGAAGCACATGCTAAAATCCATAAGCAAAGAAGCAAATTTCTATGCATGTGATTGATACTAGAGAGTTTTAAGCTGGAAAAATATACTTGATACAGTTAAGTATGCTATGAGTTTTACTCTTAGCTGTTATTTAGAGGAACAGGCAGATCACCAGGCAACATGTGCCAAATAAAAGCTATATTGTAGCTATATTGTAGAAAAGTGAAGAGTATGATAATTATTGAAATGAGTAAAGAAGTCAGTAATAAAGAAAATTTTCCTCAGCATTTTATTTTTATTTTTTTATTGGATATTTTCTTTATTTACATTTCAAATGTTATCCCCTTTCCTGGTTTCCCCCCAGAAACCTATCCCCCTTCCCCCTGCTTCTTTGGCGGTGTTCCCCTACCCACCCACTCACTCCCGCCTTCCCGCCCTAGCATTCTCCTACACTGGGGCATCAAGCCTTCACAGGATCAAGGGCCTCTGTTCCTATTGATGCCAAATAAGGCCATCCTCTGCTGCATATGCAACTGGAGCCGTGGGTCCCTACATGTGTGCTCTTTGGTTGGTGGTTTAGTCCCTGGGAGCTCTAGCGGGTCTGGTTGGTTGATATTGTTCTTCCTATGAGGTTGCAAACCCCTTCAGCTCCTTCTGTCCCTTCTCTAACTCCTCCATTGGGGACCCTCTGCTCGGTCCAATGGTTGGCTGCAAGCATCTGCCTTTGTACTTGTCAGGCTCTGGCAGAGCCTCTCAGGAGACAGCTATATCAGGCTCATGTCAGCAAGCACTTCTTGGCATTCACAATAGTGTCTGGGTTTGATACTGTGTATGGGATGGATCTCCAGGTGGGGCAGTGTCTGGGTGGCCTTTACTTCAGTCTCTGTTCCACTCTGTCTTCGTATTTCCTCTTATTAGTATTTTGTTCCCCCTTCTAAGAAGAATCTAAACATCCACACTTTGTTATTCCTTCTTCTTGAGCTCAATGTGGTCTGTGAATTGTATCTTGGGTAGTCCGAGCTTTTGGGCATATATCCACTTCTCAATGAGTACATATCATGTCTGTTCTTTTTTTATTGGGTTACCTCACTCAGGATGATATTTTATAGTTCCATCTATTTGCCTAAGAATTCGATGAAGAAAATTTTCTCGGCTTTTTAAAAGTGTGAACACACACACACACACGCACACACACACACACACACACACACTTTCATTTCACGATATTTTCCAGAATACTTAAAGACTGTCGGCAGTAGTTTCCCTCTAATGATTTTAGGCCCTGGGACAATGTCTATTTTGTAGGCAGTTTGCTTGCAACAATGAGTCTTAAACTCTACCCTTACACCCTTCATTACTAGTTTGCTTGAATTGCATAGCCACATCTTCACTGCAGTCCCATTATTGAATAACAAACAAAACAAACAGGAAAATTCAGAACAGAGAAATAAGACAGCCATGGAGACACACAGTTTGTCTCATTCCATCTGTGTAGAACGTTAACCCAGGCTGTATTTGTAAATAAGACAGCCATGGAGACACACAGTTTGTCTCATTCCATCTGTGTAGAACGTTAACCCAGGCTGTATTTGTTGGTTGAAACAAGGAAGCATTCATTACAGGGTCATTCCTTTTATCACAGAAAGTATATTCATACTCTTTGCAGAATACTTAGAAATAATTTTTAAATAAGAGATCTTATTGGCTAATTTCACAATTTTATTTCTTGAATGTAAAGACGAGACATTTTTGTATGTAACCATTCTAAGGATTATTTGAATGGGATGAAGTGTTTTTGGATAGCTGGCCTATGTTTTTGATTCTAAATAATTTATAGCTATCATAGCTACAAAAATATTAATAATAATGTCAAAATTACTGCTCATAAAATGTCGTTGTTTGG
The DNA here is from genome assembly GCA_028551405.1 of Uromys caudimaculatus. Taxonomy (NCBI): domain Eukaryota; kingdom Metazoa; phylum Chordata; class Mammalia; order Rodentia; family Muridae; genus Uromys; species Uromys caudimaculatus. The sequence continues at coordinate 44,730,170 of CM052712.1, forward strand.
AATACAACCATATTTCTATGGGTTCTGCATGCTGAGACATCTAAAATGTGTTTCATAAATTTGTGTGTCTCTACAGAGTAAAATATATAAGGAATATCTTTTAACAAAAAAAAGCAAAAAATAGCAACAAGGTAATACCACCAACATAAAACTTAACTCTACTTTTTTCTTCCTAATTATCACAGCAAGAGATTCATAAAAATTTCCAAAGGACAGCTAAAAAGCAATAGATCCTTCCTATTGACTTTTGCAAATATATTTTTTACTAGAACATGGTAAAGCTTCTCTTCTTATCCCCAGCAGCTCAGTACTAATGACAGGGACTCTATCAGAGAACACTCACACCAAATTTGGTCCTTTGCAGAAAAGCTTCTAATGCCTGAATTGACAATGAAAGAAAAAGTGGAATTCTGGTGTATTTATTTAAAAGCTTCTAATATTTAAATAAAAATTAAGAGTGGTGAATAAATATTGCTGACAATTTTTAAAATATTCTACTTTTCCTGACATGACATAATACATTCATATATCTATATATGATATGTAAAATATAGATTGTATATAAATATATACAATATATTTATATAAATATATAAATATTGGCTGTTTGAGGATGGCACGGGTAATATTTGGGAAAACATATGAACATATATAACTAAGTTTATAAAGGTGTTTGCAATCATTAACCTTAGAAGTCAAATTTTTTTGAGGGGGAATAAATTAAATGCACACTGCTGGACAAGCCTGTCCTAGGATTTCCTGGAAACATTATCTGAGGAATAAAAACACTCCCTCATAATATGCAGGACCTGCTTGAGGTGAGCCAGATATAAGGATGTCCAAGGCAAAAGCTGCTGTTGCTTGCCTTCCTATATTTCCTCCTTGGTTCTAAGTGAATAGTCACTGCTAACATTGACACTGCTGCTAACATAGAACAGCTTCTACCATCCTTTGCTTAACATTTGAAAGACACATTTTTCGACCTTCAGACATGAGCTGATAACTGCTGGCTTTCCTTGTGTCCTTTAGTTTCCAGACCCCTGGACTGAGGAGCTGTTGGGTTCTCATGCTCTCCTGTGAACGGACAGTCTTTATTGGCATTGCTAACCTGGACACTTTAAACAAATGGAGTAAAGGTTTTGTTTTATAGAACTGTCCTGAGAGAACATCAACTAAAGCACTAATACTTGTGAAAAAGTTTTTACCCAGTGATTATAAAATAAATGTTCAACACAATTGAATACAAATCTAATTTGGGGACAAACAGTTAGAATTTTTTCCTCAGAAACTTTCTCTGTCACAGCACTGTGATTCACTCTTACTTAAACAGAGCTCTCAAGGACAAGAGAAAGGAAGTACTTATTCTTACTGTAAATTAAAATAATGACAGGATAGTGTTGACTCTGGGAATTGAGATGCAGCTAAGTGAAAGCAATCAAACGTTTGATGTTTTTTAAATATAGGAAATGTGAGCTTTTTAGTATGTGATACAATTGTAGCTATAGCACTAACCAGCGAACCTTTCTCTAGAATACCAAACACTCTTACACACATTAGTCACCGCCAAGACTCTTGTTACTTTCCGACGTTGAGAGTTCATTCTCTATTAGATCTCAGTGATTACCTGCCCTCTTTGGCTTTCCCATCATCCATCAATTCAAACATTGAATTCCTTAAATGTTGTTGCTGTTTTAGACTTATCATTTATTTCATGAAGGAAACATAGAAGAAAAGACAGATTTATCATGAAGCATGAAGTTTCAGGATTCTCCCCTAAATGGATCCTGGCAGAACAATGTGGAATATGCTTCAGTGATACATATTTGCATCCTCAGAAAAAGGTATTTCAGGTAGTCTTGTACTCGGAACCCTTGCCTATTATTATTGGAGTTGTCTTTTATATTTTCCTCTTGCATTTAAAGAGAAACTGAGATTCAGACGGCTTTAATTTACAAATAAATAGACATATCCAGTATAAACACATGCCATTATGCCCTTGTCTGGAATTTAGGGATAGCTATGACTCCTACCAGTACTCATAGTATCCTTTTCTTTAACTCGTAAGATTATGACAGGCCACAGGCAAATAGTCAGTAAAGGAGAGAAATCATGTTGGCGCCATTGTGTAACAGTTACTTTGGACATATATAAAATATCAAAGATAAATTTAACTTGTTTTTATATATATTTTGTCTATATGAACGTTATGCCTACATGTATATTTGCACACTGGAAGAACACATCCGATCACATGGGAAATCAGATCCTGTAGTGGAGGAGAGCCAACATGTGGTGCTGGGAATTGAAATCAAGACCTCTAGAAGACCATCCACTTTACTACTGAGACATCTTTCCACACCCGGAAATAAAATTTAATTCCAATCAATGTGGGATGTAACACAGGATTTCTATTGCCATAGTTTTTTTGTTTTTAATTTTTCAATGTTTCTAATGGAATCTGTCATCAACAGTAGGATCTGAACGACATCTATTGATTTTTGTCACCAACAAAATCAAGCTTGATCAACTGACAAAAAGCAGGGTACTTGTTGCTCAGCATCCATCTTGGCACATCCTCTTCCTAAGCACTGGGTGTGAAGGGCAGTACAAAATATCTACAGGGAGACGTTCTCAGCAACAGCACTGATCATCATGCTGAAATCTGATTCAAAATCTCAGTGTTTCATAAACAAACTCTTAGAACTGATTAGAAGAGGCGTGCATCTATCCTACCACAGAGGATGCAGGATATGTCATTCAATCTCTGGAAAATGCCGTGGTTTATAGTACCATAGTTTTTCTTTTTATTATTAGTTAGATTTTGTCCTTTAAAAAAAGGCCTCATTCTCTTATGTTATTTCTGTTCAGCTGCCAGCATAAACTTGGGACTCAGGAAATTATTATTGTTAGTTCTGCTGATAAAATATTCAAGAATGCTGACAGAATTTAGGTGCAAATCCATATTAAATCTGTCTTTACTGAGTTTGTTTTAAAAGGATGCAATACCGCATACAGAATGGAGAATTGTGGACTCCAAATAATCCAACTTAAGTCAAAACTAAACAAATCACCTACCAAGATTTTAAGATAAAAAAATAATAATTGCATGCCCAGAAAGCAGTATCTATACCAACCGGTGAACAAAATCCTTCTCAGAGTATATTAGCATGCAAGTATCAACATTTCAAGGTATAGTTTCTGCTTACTCTCAGTTCCCAGGTTTATAAAATTTCTTTGATAACCTAATGTACAACTCTAAGATATGCCTTTACTGACTAAGGAATTTCCAGCTTCAGAAATGCTGTGCACCCAACTTTCCAATCTTTCCTACTCTTTCAGTAATTAATATGAATTGATATGCTGAATTAAACAGAGCTACAAGGGGAACTGCATGAGGTGCAAATCTGCTTGCTGCCTGCTCCATTATGGAGAAGCTCAATGCAGAACTTGCAAGGCCATCCTCTGCTGCATATGCAACTGGAGCCATTGGTCCCTACATGTGTGCTCTTTGGTTGGTAGTTTAGTCCCTGGGAGCTCTAGCGGGTCTGATTGGTTGATATTGTTATAAACAACCCCCTTGACCATCAAGTGCCAGCAGATTAAAGTTTTCCTTAAAGAGAAAAGACAAATAGTTAGTTTTAAAAAGTAATTGTATTCGTAAAGTGAAATATGATGTCCACTTTGGGTCACGCCCACATAAAACTATTTTTAAAAAATTTGAACAGATTCCAGAACATAATAATGAGAACTATTAGGCAAGAAAAAATGTGGTGACCTTCTGCAGTAGCAGAATTGGTTGTAATTATGCCTAAGGTTGATATAAACTGACAGTTGCAATTTGATTTTAGCTTTAAAAATGGGCTGGAAAATATAATGAGTATAATCTCAAGAACTTTTTGCTTAATAATAACAATCAATGACTAATACAGCTGTTAGGCCAACTTTTGAAAATGCTAGTATTTTTCACTACTGTTAGTGCTGATGTTTCAAGATATGGGCAGTGCATGAAGTTAAATGGAAAATACTAATTTAAAAGACTACAGAAATATTAAAGTGTGATTGTTTCATGCTGCCAGTTCTCATAGTACCCACTCCATATCTTATACACGAAAGTCCATGAATTAAAAATAGTTTTCCATGTTTTTGTCTTCTTGATGGATTAAGATCATAGCCCATTAGAACAGATTTGTTAAAGCCCAGTATAATTCTTCTAATAATTCTTTGAATAAAGGGATGGTTTCCAAATCATTTTATTTGAGAGAGTCAGGGTTTGGGGGTTGAGGGATGGCTCAATCATTAAGAACATTTCTTCTTCTTGCATTGGATCAAAGCTCAGTTCCCAACATGTACACTGAGTTTTACTTCTGTCTACAAAGCCATCCAGTTACAAAAGATCAAATACCTTCTTCACCTTCTTCTGATCGCCACTGGATCTTACATGCCCATGGTATTTATAAACACACACACACACACACACACACACACACACACACACACACACACACACATCAGTAAACAGCTGAATAATCAGAATTTTAGCACTGATATAGACTGAGCTTTTTAGTTAGAATACAGCAACAAATTTGCTCCCAGATGTACAAAGAAGTTCCACAGATACCAAGATATAAAGACCCACATATGGAATCCATAATGTGACAAATTCAGATTTCTATGTCATTCCCCCAGTAGACCTTTAATTTCTATCCATTAAAAAATCAATTTTTTTGTGATTAAAATACCATCTTTAAGCCAGATATTGTGATAAGAAAGCATAATTCTGTTTTAATACATATCGCCTCTAGTCGTGCTTATATAAAACAAACAAATATATTGTGTTTCAATAGACTGCAGTCATTATCTTTGCCCCAACTGGTTTGCCACATAGTAACAGAATACTGCATGTCCTGAATGAATCAAAAATAATTTTCTTCTATTGGGAACAGTCCATAATGATATGCATCATTGATTGAGAGCCTGACCTTTCAGATGAAACAATCAGGCTATATGAATGGATGCCAGAAGGAAAAAAAGAAAAGAATATGATTAGATTGATATTATAGTTATATCACTATACTTGGTGAATGGATAGAGGGAACTGGTGATTGAAGTAGGTTAACATATTGCAGTCACATATTTGCTATAGGTCTTATATTGGGATACAATCATTCACTAATTTATAAGTATACAGTGATAATATCACTCAGACTTTTTTAAAGATGAAGTCAGAATCCAAGATGAAGATTGACCCTAGTTGAAATTCTTGTCATGTACTTTTTAACCTCTGTGTTTTTAGATACAGCATTGAACTTCTCTCACTCTAAACTTTTATTTCCACAAAAGTTTTGACAGATTAACACAGCAGTCCATAAATAGTCTTACCGCACTGTTTAGAATACATTACACAATCAATACATATTCAGAATCCACTTAAATGCAGAAAAATGTACTAATGAGGAGTAAAAGACAGAAATTAAGTTTTGAGGGTGCTTCTATTTCCAGCCTGTTCATACTTCCTTGGACAAGAACACAAACAAAATTATTAAAGACCCTCTACCTGCAACAGTAACTTAAATAATCACTGCAACAACAAGTAAAATCAATCATCTTTAAATTACATTTAATTTCGTCATAATGGCGATATGGAAGGGAACAGTACTTACATAGCCACTGCTTTAGGAACTTTGCTGAACTGCTTATATTTTCATATTGTTACAGGGAGTCAATCTTCTTAATGTTTGCATTACATCTATGCCAGGAAATGTAGGCTTAGCCATAGCAGTCTGAAAAGTTTTATCTTAGTTGTTGGAAAAAAATTCCTGGGTCAAAGCCAGACAAGAGAGAGGAGGGAAGAGAGGGAGGGAGGGAGGGAGAGAGAGAGAGTGAGTTGAAAACATAGAGAAAAGACCATTATTTATTAGTGTTACTATGTATATATGTTATTTTATGCGAAAGTCCTAATACTGTATAACATATCATTTTTTTGTTTATTGTTGAGAAATAAAAATTTAAGAATATTTAAATATTTAAGAATATTTTGTCAGATTGAGGAAGTGCATATTATATGAGACATCTACAGCATTTACACATACATACTCAGAGGATATAAAGAGTAGAAAAAGCTAGTATTGAATAGGTGTGGAACTAAAGTGATGCGAGTTATGCATGTTCTAGGGACAATAGTACTCTGTGCTTGGGAGACGTGCTGTACCCTTAGAAACTTGTTAGTGTGGTTCAGCATGGTGGCTCACTGCATAAAACACTTGCATCTCAAGGCTGAACACTTGAGATTGAACCCCAGAACCACACAAAGGTGGAAGAAAAGAACTAACTGCACAAAATTGTTTTCTAATCACAACACATGCACTATGGGAGGCTCAGCAACACACACACACACAAACACACCACACACACACACACACACAAACACACCACACACACATACACACACATACAGAGAGAGAGAGAGAGAGAGAGAGAGAGAGAGAGAGAGAGAGAGAGAGAGAGGGCTATTACTAAAATTTACATTTACAAGTACTCATCCCCAATGGTCCAGGCAGGGGTTAAAGTTCCTGGACTTTGTTTTGACATAGCCAGCCTTAAGGCAGAAAATAAATCTGCCAGATTAACTATGTTTTATGTTTGCTCTGCTTGAATATTCAGTGGGATCTTTAGTGAGCCAGGTTTCTGATGAATACGTTTAGGACTGAGAGAGAATTGAGCAATTGTTACTGACTGGAACTTTGTAAGCCATGGTGCATTTAAAATGATGGGTCAGATGCACAAGAGGGCATAAGAGTGCCAACTCTACAAGATAAAAATACTTCTCAACAAGAATCTGGTCAGTGTAGAGTCAGTTACAACAAGGGTGGTAAAATGAAAACTCTGTAGCTGTACATTAAGACAAAGGACTAAAAATGTTGCCAGAGGCATTTAACAAAGAAATTACATTTGGGTGTAGGAAAGAGAATCCTGAGAGACATAGAGTTCATTCAGTGAGTGAGTTCTTGAGGGAAGCTATGATTTGATTAAGAGAGCTATTTATTTAAATAAAGTATTCTATAGGAGAAGGTTAACCCAGACCCTGAAGGCTATTAATGGGTCTGAGAATTGCTTCTGAAAAATATCTGAATTTCTTGATCTCTTCAAATTTAATCACAGAGCATGAAATTCTTCATTGCAACCACGTTCAGTTTCTGGTCAACTTGAGAGAACGTACAGACAAGAAAGTTTAGGAACATATTGCCTCTTGTGATCTAAAATGACCCTTTTATATTTCATCCCAAATGGATTGTATAAGATTCTAATTTCCTGCAGTCTAAGGATCACCGATCGGAAAGAGAACGGGGCTTCACTTCAAAGGGACAAGTACAATGCCCAGAGCTTCATTGGCTGGGAAGTTTGGGAGCCACTGCCTTCAGATCAGGGATCTGCAGCCCTCATATTTTGTTCAGGATGGTTTGGTTTCAGCTCAGCCCCACCCACAATTCAGCGTTCATACCCACTTCTTTTAGAGTTCCTTTCTGACCTCCAGACTCACATCACATAAATACAGATTGGTTCCTCCCCTCCCCCTACGCTTATATCAATGACTCATGCCAGTGGTTGTTGGCCTCTCACCATGAGGTATTTCTGAGGGCTGTAGACCTGGCTTCAAGCTGGTTCCATTATGCCTTCCAGACTCAGTTTTCCTTGGCTTTTTACTGAGCTGCTCAGAAGGACTAACCCAAAATGTAACCGGTATGGAGATGCTTGTGTTGTTTGATTTTCTTCTAGAAAGCCTAACTCCACCAAATCTTCATACGATTTATTACATGTTGGAGTCAAGGCTAGTTTTCCTTCATACTCTCATGCAAGCAGCCTACTGTGTAAGCTATATCCATACCTCTATAAACTGCAATCCGTTGTGACTATAAGACCATCTGTCTCAGAATGGCCTCTGATCGCAAATGCATTACTGCCCTGACCCCCAGCAGTCTTCTGGTGGCAGACTATGGGATGTTTATCAGAGGTGATGTGCATTTAGCTTTAGAAGGGACTCTTTCTCTAAATATTTTTATCTTCTAACCGAATACTGGAAACAGTGACACATTGTTATAGAGTAGAAAAGCTAAAATATCTGCCTCAGAGGGAAACCATTGTATCTAAAAAGTGCCAGCATTATTTTTCATAGAACCAAATTATTAAATACTTAGTTTGTGACTGTCTGGTTGTTAGTAAGATTTATTCATGTTACCATCAATAGAGCTCGATGTAATACTTTCCTTAACTTCATAGTAGGCATTTTCAGAAAATCAGTGTTTGTTCCTAATTTGGAGTGATCAGAAGTGATACGTCAGATTAATTTTTTAACATAGTAATTATCAGGGTTACAGCACAGTGCCTTCTAAATACTTTTACATGATACAGTCTAACAGCATTCACAAATTCACATTTATAGTCATTTCTTGCACTGCAACATTCTTGAAGAGACAACATTTTAAAAAATAAAACAGGGAGACCACACAAATATTGATCAATAAATAATATTTTGTAATTATAAGGGGCAGTAAGGTTAATCTTTGCTATTGACTTGATTGTATTTAAAATGATTAAGGAGATACTTTTCTGAGTATAGCATTTGAGGTAGTTTTTGGGCAGACTTAGTTGTGGAGGTAAGACTATATGGATTAGGTACATTACCATAGGCTGTAGTACCAAAATAAGTCAAAACAGAAGGAGAACAAAGCATTCTGGATGGTAACATTTTCTGTGTTTTTTTCCTTATTCTGCCAGGATATGAGGAGGTTAAGAGTTCTGGGACATATTCATATAACATGCTACCACTTGCTGCCACGATTTCCCCACCATGTTGGATTATATGATTACATGCCCTCACACTTTGAGACAATTAAGCATTTCCTCCTTTAGCTGTTTCCTCATTACAACAATGAGAAAGTTAATAAATTTAGAAAATTGATAAGAAATAAGGACATTGCTGTGATTAACCTGACCATGTGTTTCTTAATATAAATGTTCCATGTAAATAGATAATATTATTTTCTATAAAAAATCTAATTTCTGTGGTTAAATGTGGGCAGATTTGGCATCCAGCTTCACTCAACTATTTTAAGTAGCAAAGAGATAGAGAAGGAGGAACCTTTATGTTCCTGTATATTTTATTTTATTTTCAATATCAAAGTGGCCTCAAAACTATAATTGTCTGCCTCCACTTCTATGATTATAGGTATTTTATAGTTATTTTCTAATGACTCTATTTTAAGAATTTGTTTTAACTAAAGACTAGAGCAATTGAAATGAAAATGTAGAATGTTATTATTAAGCATTATAAATTAACATTGCATCTAAAATGAGTTAGTTAGTATAAAATGTTCAGAATAGTTTTTGATTACAAATGTATAAATACTTATTATATTTTTGTTCACATATTTTATTAACAGTATCAAAATGTTATCTTGATGTTCAGGTAAATCATGTATATTTTGCTGTTGGAGGTGAAGTATTCCATACTTTTTGATTGGATCATGTACTTTGATAAAATTCTTAGATATTTTTATATGCTATGAATTTATATCTTTCAAATGATGTAATTACAAAATAATAAAATCCCACTGATGTTCAACAAAGCCCTGCTCTGCCACATATGTGACTAGCACCATGGGTCCCTCCATGTGATTTCTTTGGTTGGTGGTCTAGTCTCTGGGAGCTCCGGGGTGTCTGGCCAATTGACACTGTTGCTCCTTCCATGGGGCTGCCAACCCTCTCAGCTCCTTTAGTACCTTCCAACTCCTCCATCCTGGACCCCATGTTCAGTCCAATAGTTGGCTTCAAGCATCTGCCTCTGTATTTATCAGGCTCTTTCTGAGCCTCTCAGGAGAAAGCTTATCATGCTTCCATCAGCAAGCACTTCTCAGCATCTACAATTTTGTTCCAGTTTGGTTGCTGTATATGGGATGGATCCTCAGGTGGGGCAGTCTCTGGATGGCCTTTCCTTCAGTCTCTGCTCCATACTTTGTCTCCATATTTCCTCCTGTGAGTATTTTGTTCACCCTTCTAAGAAACACTGAAGCATCTTCCTTCTTCTTAGGCTTCATAAGGTCTGTGAATTGAATCTTGGGTATTATGAAATTTTGGGCTAATATCCATGTATCAGTGAGTACATACTGTGTTTGTTCTTTTGTGACTGAGTTACCTCACTGAGGATGATATTTTCAAGTTCCATCCATTTGCCTGCAAATTTCATGAAGTCATTGTTTTTAATAGCTGAGTAATATTACATTGTGTAAATGTACCATATTTTGTGTATCCATTCCTCTGTTGAGGGACATCTGGGTTATTTTCAGCTGTTGGCTATTATACATATGGCTGCTATGAACATAGTGGAGCATGTGTTTTTATTATATGTTGGAGCATCTTCTGGGTATATGCCCAGGAGTGGTATAGCTAGGTCCTCAGGCAGTACTATGTTCAATTTTCCTAGGATACACCAAAGCCAAATTGATCTCCAGAGTGGTTGTACCAGCTTGCAATCCCATCAGAAATGGAGGAGTCTTCCTCTTTCTCCATATCCTCAACCATCAACCAAAGAAAGCACATGGAGGGATCCTTGATGCTGGCCGCATATGTGGCAGAAGAGGGCCTTTTTGAACAGAGGAGAGGCCCTTGGGCCTAAGGGTGCTCGATGCTCCAGTGTAGGGGAATGCTAGGGAGGGAAGACAGGAGTGGGTGGGTGGAGGATCACCCTCATAGAGGCAGGGGGAAGGGGGATAGGATAAGGGGTTTCCGAAGGGGAGACCTAGAAAGGGAAAAACATTTGAAATGTAAATAAAGAAAATATGCAAAAAAACCATCAGTTTTCATTGTATTAAGCTAGATGAATAGAAAATATACACAGATTAAACAGGTATACAATGTAGCAAGAACATAAGCTCTCCCATCCAAATTCACCCAGGTCCACAAGTTACATCTCCCTTTGAACTTTATAATCTCCTTCTGCAATTACATACAGACCTTCATTTAAATCACTGAGACCAAATATTCTTGTCACTATTGTACAGTAGTGTGTGTACAGTAGTGGGGGTCATCCATGGTAACATTGAGAACAGATAATTAATGGAAAATGACTCTTATTCATTACAAATAAAGCTGCTCTGAACATAATTGTGCAAGTATCTTTGTGTGATGGTGGACGGTAGAGAATCTTTTAGATATATGCCTAGGATTGGTTTAGCTGGGTCTTCAGGTAGAACTATTCCCAGTTTTCTGAGAAAATGCCAAATTGATTTCCAGAGTGTTTGTATAAGTTTGCACTCCCACCAGCAATAGAGGAGTTTCCTCTTTGCTCCACATCCTTGTCAGCATGTGCTATTACGGGAGTTTTTTGTTTTGTTTTGTTTTTTGTATCTCAGCCATTCTGATTGGTGTAAGATGAAATCTCAGAGTTGTTTTGATTTGCATTTCTCTGATGACTAATGATTGTGACATTTCCTTAAGTGATTCTCAGACATTTGTGATTCCTCTGTTGAGAATTCTCAAATCATCTATGTACTCGATTTTTAAATTGGACTTTTTGAGTTTTTGGTGTGTGGCTTCCTGAGTTCTTTATAAGTTTTGGGTACTAGCCCTCTGTGAGCTGTAGGGCTCTTGAAGATACTTTCTCAGTCTGCAGGCTGCCTTTTTTCCCTATTGACAGTGTTCTTTTCCTTACAGTAGCTTTTCAGTTTCCTGAGGTCCCATTTATCAATTGTTGATCTAAGAGCCTGAGCCATCTATATACTGTTCAGGAAACTATTTCCTATACCAATCCATTCAAAGCTATTTCTGTTGAAAGAAAGTGAGGAAGACATGAAAAGATAGAAAGAGCTCTCACGCTCATGGATAGGTAGAATTAGCATAGTGAAAATGGCCATCTTACCAAAACCACTCTACAGATTCATTGCATTCCATATTAAAATTCCAACACAATTTTTATAATCCTTGAAAGAGTAATTATCAACTTCATACTGGAAAAAAACAGGATATCCAAAACAACCCTGAACACTAAAAGAATTTTGAGAGGAATCATCATTCATGACCTCAAGTTGTCCTACAGAGCAATAGTGATAAAAACTGCATGATATTGGTACATAACCAGACAGGCTGATCAATGGAATCAAATCAAAGACCCAGAAATAAATCCACATACTTATGGAGACTTGATTTTTGATAAAGATGTCAAAACCATACAGTGGAAAAAGGAAGCATCTTCAACAAATGGTACTGGACTAACTGGATGTCTGTATGTAGAAAAACGCAAATAGATTCATATTTATTACCCTATACAAACATCAAGTCCAAGTGGATCAAGGACCTCAACTACAACCTGATACACTATCTCTCATAGAAGAACATGTGGGAAATAGCCTTGAAAAAAAAAAAAAAAAAAAAAAACAGAGTTCTAAAGGAGAGTGATTCTGCTTTTCCCAAAAGCCATCAAGTGTTCCTTAGATAGGTGAGAGACCTTGATAGCCTCTTTCTAATTTATGCTTCAAGTTCTAACAGGTGTGGTCTTGGGTAGACCTGTCAGTAATCACTATTTCCTCTACAGTATGCAAAGCATTGCAAATTTTTACTACAAGTGTCAAATACATTTTATAACCTACAAAACAACATGGAAATACTATTTATTGACTAATCAAATCATTATATTTCCTATTATTTGAACATATGCACCAATTTCTTTTGCCTCACTTGATTCTTGATGTGTCGACATCATTTTTCTTTTAAATCTAGAAAATTAATTTTATTATTCTAGTGTATATCTTTGAGTTTCTAGTATTTTATACCCCTTTTTCCATATTTTCTAGGTATATTTATATTTAATAAGATAAGTGGGAAAACTGTTTCCACTCTTCTTTTATGGAGCTGCATACCCACAATCATCAATTTTAAATTATAATAGATTTTAAATCTATTAGTTGCATACCACATTACCAACCATGATTTAATTGATATTTAAGCCCAAAGAAAAATTGTTAATGGACACAATTTGATAAAGAATTCTGGACTTGCCTAGGCTTCTGCTTAGTGTATATTACATAATTATAGTAGAAATGAATGACTGGTAAGGTTAAATGATTGCTGAAAATCACATTTTAATCAGTAATGAAAGCCAGTACTTTCTGCACAACAAGAACATAAAGCTTATAATCAATGTTCTCCTACTAAGCAGTACAATATGTCTTGAGGACACTGACTAAATGGCAGGATGAATTGTTCGTACCTGCAGAAGGGGACATTTTTAAGCCCCACATCACTCATCTGTGTCCTCCTTTATGTTATCTTTTATTACCTCAAGCAACTACTCAGAGTTGTGACTGACAGAACCTTTACTTGCTGGCTCATACACCTTTCAGTTCATTCTCTGGCCTTATTCCATAATGTCTACCATTCAATCCTATGTGTCTTAGAAGTGTAAAAAGGGATTTGCTGTGGCAATCTTTGAATGAAAAACTGGTGAGAAGGCCAAGGTGAAACTTTTCTTCTGGATTCAGCCACATAGCCAAACCTGCCCTTTAAATGTACAAACCTCTTTTCTCAAACTTCCTAATATCAGGATTCTGGATGCAGAGCATCATATCTAGCATCTATGGATAGTTTTAAGTCAGAGTCTTGCTGAATCTTCAATGAAAAATCACACACACACACACACACACACACACACACACACACACACACACACACACACACACTAATCTCCATTGCTTTACTTATTTAACAAGAAGGACAATGTCTGGTCTGTATGACCTGCATTACTGTTCTGGGTATCCATGTCCTGCTAGCAGAATCCCCTCCCAAATGCTAGCATCTAGGGCTTTGTCACCCTGGTATCTCAAGCAAAGACATATTTAAAGAAGAAAAAAATCTCAGAATAAATTCTAGTATTACAGGCACAGAGAAGTGCAAAAATGAAGTTGAGATAAGTCTTACTATGCTAAGTTTGAATTCACTGACTATTTAAATTTTATAAGATACTAGAATGAAAATCTTCCCAGGGGGCATGAAATAATTAGTAAAGGACTGGAAAGATATAGAACAACTGACTTTTTAAAGATTGGAAGTAGAATTAAATTTCCAAGAGTTACAGATATATAAAAACAGTATCAAAAGTTATAATTTCACATTCGGTAAAGTGGAAAGAAAGAATTCAATGTATTGTTAAATCTGAGAAAGTTGCAAAAGAGGAATTCCATAAACCATATAATAAAAATTATAGCAAGTTATATATAGTGAGTCATGAAAAATTTATAATGATAAAACATATTGACATATACCAAGCCATAGTTGGATTATGGTATATGAACTTTTTTCCTTACATTCATAGGACATAATGAAAACACAAGAAGACATTCACTGAGAAATGTTGAAATTAGATTTTGAGGAGAATTTAGATAGATATTTAAGTATCAAGTATGTAAAATATTTAATGTTCATTTTACTCCATTGTTGGGATGATTTTTTTTCTAAAGAAGCCACACTTGTTCAATCAAATGTTTCAGTAATCTAAGTTTGAGAATCTGTCAATGTGTTAGGTCGTGAAATAAAACTAAAGTGAGCCCAACATTTAATTTGCAAATTTTCTTGGTTCAGGAACAATGCTGTTTTAAAAAGAGAAAATTATAGAAATGCAAATAACACTATTCTAACTCTCCACCCTCCTACAATTGAATCTTCTAAAAGCTTTATTATAGATAAAAGTACTGAGGAGTTGGACCGTAGAAGGTATAACACAATGCCCACTTCTGAACTATTGTTTCCCTGTGTGTGGTGATATTATTAACTCTTCAAGGCAAAAATTATGTTCTTATCTACTATGTACACCAGAAAAAATGTTCTTTATGACTTTAAGTTTTAAAAATAAAATCCTCCAGGACATTAGAAGTAACTTTCCAGGTTGGGATTATATTTTTCTGAGTTATTAATATGGGATGTACTGTTTTTTTATGAATAGAAATAAAAGCACTGCCAATTTTAGGAACTTCAAAGGAAAAGAAAATGAGGAGTAAAGCATAATAGATATTTTTGTAAACTTCTTTAAAATTCTTTCCCAGGATTCTTCCCTTTATCTATTGTATATCAAAAATTCAAAAGAAGTACAATACCAACATAAGTAATCAGCAGTTCCAAGGGCCATTTCTTGCTCAGATCTTAGTTTTCATAGACATTGTATTATATTCCATAGAGTTGTCCTTCTCCTGTGGGTCATGATAAAATTTTACATTAGCTGATCATATGCCACCTCTTTTCATAAGTTACAGGTTTGAGAATCTGTGACCTTTAATTCTACTTCATTATGTTTTATATTGCCTCTTAGAAAAGAGTCATACAAAATTATAACTATTTGGTGTGGATTTAGATATGGTTTCCAGTTTCTTTTGGTAAGGTAGTTGGACTTATTTACTTGAAATCAATATGAAGAGCATAGATTTGAAAAATCTGTTCTTTACATTTGGGGTCTTGAATTGTTTCTCAATTCTAATGTCATGGTGTCTTCACTTTTGGCAGGAAGAACATACTGACAGACTATAGCAAATATATTCAAGAACTTTTTTTTTTCTCTCTTTTTTTTTTCTCTCTCTCTTTTTTTTTTTTTTTTAATTTTTGATACTTTATTTACATTTCCGATGATTCCCCTTTTCTTTGGAAACCCCGTGTCCCCTCCCCCTCCCCGCCTCTGTGAGGGAATTCCTCCTCCCACCTACCCGCCCACCCATTCCCATATTCCCACCTTGACATTCCCTTTTACTGGGGCCACTAGCACCCTCAAGGTAGAAGAGGAAACAGCGAAAGCATGGAAAGAAAGGATAAAAACGGCCCTCTATCCCTTTAGTGTGGGAAGGTTCTCTGAAGGCTACAAAAAGAGAAATGTAGACACCAACCT
>CM052712.1:44746585-44757939 GCA_028551405.1 Uromys caudimaculatus
CAGTGTCAATCGGCCTGACACCCCCCCCCCCCAGTCGTCCTGGAGTTTGGACCACCAACCAAAGAATACACATCGAGGGGCCCATGGTTCGGACCATGTATGTGGCAGAGGATGGCCTCGTTGGCCATCAGGGAGAGAAGAGGCCCTTGGGCCTGAGGGTGTTAGAGGCCCCAGTAAAGGGGAATGTCAAGGTGGGAATATGGGAATGGGTGGGCGGGTGGGTGGGAGGTGGAATTCCCTCATAGAGGCGGGGAGAGGGAGGGGATAGGGGGTTTCCAAAGAGGAGACCTAGAAAAGGGGAAACATTGGAAATGTAAATAAAGTATCAAAATAAATTAAAAAAAAAAAGAAAAAGAATCTGCATCTGCCTCAGTCAGCTGCTGGTTGAACCTCTTCGAGGACAGCCACACTATGCTCCTGTCTGCAAGTACAACATGGCATCAAGAATAGTGTCAGGGTTTGGTGCCCACCCGTGAGATAGATCCCAAATTGGACTTGTCACACTAAAGCCATTCCTTTAATCACTGCTCCATTTTTGTCCCTGTATTTCTTTAGACAGAAACAATTCTCGGTCAGAAATTTTGAAGGTGGGTCAGTGACCCCATCTTTCCACTGGGGACGTTGTCTACTAACTGATGGTGGTCTTTTCAGGTACCCGTTCCCCACTGTTGGACATTTCAACAAAAGTCACCCCATTGTGTCCTGGGAGCCTCTCACATTCCAGGTCTCTGAGATATTCTAGAGGAATCCCCTCAACCAACAGCCCCCGACTCATCCCCAGAAGCAGCGCATTTACTATCGTTCTCCTGGCCCTTGGGCCTTTCTCCTGACTCCTCTCATACTGATCCTGCACCATTTTTTCTTTTCCCATTCCCTCTCCCACACAAGTGCATGCCACCCTCTGCCTCCAATAATTATTTTGATCCCTCTTTTAAGGGGGATTGAAGAATCTGCCCTTGAGCCTTCCATAACTCCTTATGTTCTGTGGATTGTTTATGGGAATTCAGTAATTTTAGCTAATATCCACTTATAAGTAAGTGCATACTATGCATGTCCTTTTGAGTCTCGGTTCTCAAACTCAGGATGATATTTTCTAATTCCATCCACTGGCCTGCAAAATTGATGATGTCCTCGTTTTTAATAGCTAAATAGTATTCCATTGTATAAATAAAGGACATTTTCTGTATCCATTCTACAGTTGAGGAAAATCTTGGTGGCTCCTAGTTTTTGGCATTTATGATAAGTCTTCTATGAACATAGTGGAGCACACAAGCATGTGCTTGTGGTCTGGCAGAGCATCTTTTAGGTATATGCCCAAGAGCAGCATAGCTAGGTCTTCATGTAGAACTATTTCCAATTTTCTGTGGAATGGCCAGACTGTTTTCCAGAGTAGTTGTACCAGTTTGCAATTCCACCAGCAATGGAGAAGTGTTTCTTTTTTCTCCAAATCCTTGCTAGCTGTGCTGTCAGTTGTGATTTTAATTTTAGCCTTTCTGATTGGTGTAAGAGGAAATCTTAGTGTTGTTTTGATTTGTATTTCCCTGGTGACTAAGGATATTGAATGGTTCATTAAGTGCTTGTTGGCTATTACAGATTCTTCTGTTGAAAAGTCTCTGTTTAGCTCGGTACCTCATTTTTTAAGTGGGTTATTTGTTTTTTTGGAGTTTAAATTCTTGAATATATATTGATTACTAGTACTTTCTCTGATGTAGGTTAGTGAAGATCTTTTCCCAATCTGTAGGTTACCCTTTTGTCCTATTGATAGTGTTCTTTGCCTTATAGTAGCTTTTCAGTTTCGCCAATGCTGTTCTGTTCAGGAAATTTTCCTCTATGCAAATGCATTTGAGACTCTCATTTTCTCTTCTACTAGAATCAATATATCTGGTTTTATGTTGTGGTCCTTAATCAAATGGGACTTGATTTTTTTTTCTGGGTGAATATATGGATTTATTTTCATTCTTCTACATGCATATTGTCAGTTATCAGTATTAGTTATCAGTATTGTGATAGTGTGATTCTCTTCTTTTGAGTTTGTTGTGAGATGATTAATTTCTTGTATTTTCTTGGGTGGAGTTACACTCTTTATTTTTGAGTTTTCTTTCTAGTTTCCTCTTTAGGGCTAGATAAGTATAAAAAATATTGTGTAAGTTTGGTTTTGTCATGGAACATCTTGGTTTCTCCACCTATGGTGATTGAGAGTTTTGCTGAGTACAGTAGCCTGGGTTTGCATCTATGTACATTTAGAATCTGCATAATATCTGTCCAGGATATTCTGGTTTTTACCATGTTTGTTGCGAAGTCTGTTGTAATTCTGATAAATCAGCCTTTACATATTATTTGGCCATTTTCCCTTACAGCTTTTAATATTCTTTCTTTGAACTGTATATTTAGTGTTTTGATTACTATGTGACAGGAGGATTTTTTTTTTTTTCTGATCAATCTACTTGGTGTTCTGTTGACTTCTTGTACCTTTAGGGCTATCTCTTTCTTTAGAATGAGGAAGTTTTCTTCTATGATTTTGTTGAAGATGTTTTTTGGCCCTTTGAACTAGGAATCTTCACCCTCTTCTATTCCTGTTATTCTTAGGTTTGTTCTTTTCATTGTGTCCCAAATTTCTTGGATGTTTACATATCCTGTTTGTATTCTCTTTGACAGATGTGATCTTGTATGCTATCTTCTAGGCCTGAGATTCTCTCTTCTATCTCTTATATTCTGTTGGTGATGCTTACATCTGTAGGTACTGGTTTTCAATCTCCAGATTTGCCTCCATTTGTGGTTTCTTTATTTTTTCTATTTCCAGTTTTAGAACTTGGTCTGTTTTGTTCAATTCCTTCACTTGTTGGATTGTATTCTTTAAGGGATTTGTTTCTGCTTGTTTGCCTGTATTTCTTTAAGGGAGGTATTTGTATCCTCCTTAAAGACCTCTATCAGCTTCAAAGGATGGGATTTTAGGTCAGAATCTTGATTTTCAAGTGTATTAGGCTATCCAGTGCTTGCTGCAGTAGAAGAACTGGGTTATAATGGTGCCAAATTACATTGGCTTCTGTTGCATATGTTCTTATTCTTGTCTCCAGCCATCTGGTTATTTCTGCGTTAACTGTCCTGTGTTTCTCTGACTGGAGTGGGCTTCCTTAATGGCAGATTGAACCGTGTAACCTGGGTTAGAACAGACCTCCTAGGAGTCAGACAGTGCTATCTCTGGTTAGGGGGCACCTCCTGTGTCCCTGATTAGTGCAGTCCTCTTGTGTCCCTGGTTAGGACATATTTGCTGTGTCCCTGGTGAGGGTGAATATCCTGGGAATTAGGTAGGGTTTGGGGTCAGTGGGGCAGGATCTGTCCAAGGTGCAGATGAAGCTGGAGACAGGAAGGATAATGGGACTCAGGCAATGTGGGATAGATCCCTCATCCCTTGGGCTCTGTGATGGTCCCAGTTGGCATGGGTTTTGGGGCATGGGTCTCACCCTGGTTAAGGCAGACCTCCAAAGAAACAGGCAGGGTAGAGTAGGGGGGGGCACAGGCAAGCTGGTCTGCTCCAGGTGGAGGTTATGGTACAGACGTGAAGGATATTGAAACTCAGGCAGGGTGTAATAGATCCCATGTGTGCTGGGCTCTGTGGCGGTGCCAGATAGAATAGGTATTGGGCATGGTATCCCTAGTTCAAGCAGATGTCTTGAAAGACAGGCAGGCTTTGGAGTCTAGGAGCCTAAGTTAATTTTCAGTAACAGTTTTCTAATACAAACTTGCTTTTCATGTTTCATTTATTTGATTGATGTAAGTAAATTTGATTAAATTAAATAGTGAATTACACAACATAGTCAACCATAATTCAATTGAATATATATTCATATATATATGAAATATTAATATTTATTAATTAGAAATAATTCACAACAAGTATTCTAATGTATACTTCCCTATGACTGTTTAATACATTTTTCCTGTTTTGTGGAAAAAGACAAAGAATATGAATATAACCCAAATATCCTAGGGGTCAGTAACAAGTCCATAATAGAACTTCATTTCTTCTTCCTCAAAAGTTACTAGAGTTTATCATAATTCTCAAGAAAGAAGAAAATGGATAAGAGACATAAAAATCTCTCTTTAGTCATTTGCAAGTAAAAACCAAGGATTGTAGAAATTACTAGATCAACCACATTATGGTTTGTAAAATGGGAAGATGCAAAATAAAGGTCAAAGAATCAGTTATATTTCTCTCAAAATGTACAACTGTATGTGAACTCATGGTCTTAATGGCCTTCCTGTTTCAGTTACTGAGAAGCTGTGGCTACAAGTGTAAACTATTGCTCCAGATGTAATTCCACTTTAATGCACAATCATAAAACAATTTTAATGGATTATTTAACAAACTCTTAATTTTAATAATGCAAAACCATATAATACATATGAATAAATCCATAAGAACATATTAAAAGTCTACTTTCTAAAATCAATATGTGTTGTTGACCAAAATAAAATAATTCCTAGGTAGAAACATATGTGAAATTCATGAAGTAGAAGATCCACTACTATTGTTTTGACAACTCTCCAAAACTAATCCATTATAAATTGCACACATACCAAACAACATTGCAGTAGGAGTATTTTGTATGGTGATTGTCAACATGAATTGTTTCCTTTTCCTTTGATTGGAAATATTTTCTCATATAATATATACTGATTTTGATTTCCCCAGCTCTATTCTTCCCAGATCCTTTCTAAGCATGACTAAACTTATTGAAACTGAAAGTCACAATATTTACAGATTTGGGGAAGCATCAGAAGGATCATTACATATTACTATATCATATTGAATTTTTACCTATTTGATATATAATAAAATTCAAATAGCTGATGCTTAATCTATCTAAGTGGGATAAAGAAGAGAGCTAAGTGGATGAAATTTGAGATTTGCTAAATCTCTCTCGATATTTTAAAGCTATAAGAAAGACTCCGTACATCTTGGCATGTTGTTCCAGATTGAGTGACTGATATTAATTTTTTAAGAACATGATACTTATTCTCTAGGACACCAGAATTTTTCTTCAGTGATACACTGAAGAAACATAAAGATATTAGTTTTGTGAATTACCTAAAATATTTATTTATTCTTCAAAAATAGTAGCATCCATCATTATTTAAAAATTCATGACATGAATTCTATCTTTCTATAAACTATCTTGGTTTTGTTTGTCTTGTTTTGTTTTATTTTCATAAAATGTTAAGACTTGTTCTTTCAAAGTCTGTAAAATTTGGAATTTTTTTTGAGAATTCAATTGAATCTGTAGATTGCTTTTGGCAAGGTGGCTTTTTCACTATGTTAATCTTACTAATCCATGGGCATGGAAAATCTTTCCATTTTCTGGTATCTCCTTTAATATCTTTTAGTGGATACTTGAAGTTCTTGTTATACTTGGAATTCTCTTGGTTAGTTGGAGTTATACCATGATATTTTATACTATTTGTGGCTATTGAGAAGTGTCTTTTTCCCTAAAGTATTTCTTGGCCATTTTATCAGTGTATAAAGGAACGCTAATGATTTTTTTTTTATTATTTTTTAGTTAAATTTGTATCCAGCCAATTTGCTGAAGGTGTTTATCAGGTGAGGAGTTTTCTGGTAAAATATAATTGGGTGTCAATTATGTATATTCTATCATATCATCTCCAAAGAGTGATAATTTGATTTCTTTTCCAATTTGTATCCTCTTGATCGCCTTTCTTGGTCATATTCTGTAACTAGAAATTCAAGTAGTATACTGAATAGATAAGGAAAGAAAGGGCCAACTTATCTTATACCTGATTTTAGTTGAATTGCTTCAAGTTTCTCTCTGTTTAGTCTCATGTTATCTTTTGGCTCCCAATATGTTGCTTTTATTTTGTTTTGGTATGTGCCTTGTATTCCTGAGCTCTCCAAAACTTTTAATGTGAAGGGGTATTGGATTTTGTTAAAGGCACTTTCAACATCTATTGAGATGATTCTGTGATTTTTTTTTCTTTCACTTTGTTTATATGGTAGATTAAATTGATGGCTATTTGTATATTGAACCAAACCTGCATCACTGGGATGAAGCCTACTTCACTACAGTGAATGATGTTTTTGGTGTGTTCTAGGATTTGGCTTGTGAGAATTTTATTGAGTATTTTCCTGTCTATGTTCATAAGTCAATTTGGTCTCAAATTCTCTTACTTCGTTGAATCTTTGTGTGGTTTAGGTATCAGAGAAACTGTGGCCTCATAGAATGAGTTTGGCAGTTTCCCTTCTGTTCCTATTTTGTGATTTTGTAGACTATTTGGAGCTTTACTTGACTTAGCTCTTCAGTGTAAGTCTGGTAAAATGTTGCAATAAAACCATCTTGCCCTGGGCCCAACTGCTTCTATTTTGGAATGGGTTATAGTACTCTTTAGTTTACCTGATCTTGATTTAATTTTAGTCATTGGTATCTGTCTAGAAACTTATTCATTTAATTAGATTTTCCAGTTTTCTGGAGTACAGACTTTTCAGGTATGACCCAATGATTTTTTGAATTTCCATAGTTTTTATTGTTGCAACTCCCTATTCATTCTCTGAGTTTTCTTAAATTAGATACTGTCTGTCTTCCATTTTGTTAGTTTGACTAAGGCTTTGTGTATCTTGTGGATTTTCTTAAGTAACCACCTTTTAGTTTTGTTAATTTGTAATGCTCTCTTTGTTTCTAACAGATTGATTTCAGCCTGTTTGATTGTTTCCTGTCATCTATTCCTCTTTGGTGTGTTTGCTTCTTTTGTCCTACAGCTTTCAGTTTTGCTGTGGATTTGCTAGTATGAGATCTTTCCAACTTCTTATGAAGGCAATTAATTGCTAACAAATTTCCTTTTAGCAGTGCTTTCATTGTGTTCCATAAATCTGGGTATGTTCTGCCTTCATTTTCATTGAATTCTATATAGTCTATAATTTATTTCTGATGTCTTCCCTGAGTGAACACTGAGTAGAGATTGCACAGTATCTTTGAGTATGTAGGCTTTCTGTTGCTTCTGTTATTATTGAATTCCAATGTTCATCAGTGATGATCTGATTAGATGTAGGGGAATATATCAATCTTATATCTTTTTAGGCCAGTTTATATGGTCAATTTGGGAGAAGGTCCTGTGAGGTACTGAGAAGGAGGTATATTCTTTTTTGCTTGGTTAAAATTTTCTGTAAATATCTGTTAAATCCATTTTGGTTGATAATTTCTGTTAGTTTCACTGTGTCAGTGTGATGGCATATGTATGTAGTTATATGGTTCAATGGTTCGATGTGTGATTTAACCTTATTAATTTATTTTATGAATGTGAGTGCCATTGCATTTGGGCATAGATGTTCAGAACTGAGTTGTTAACTTGGTTGATTTGTCCTTTGATGAATATGAAGTGTCTTTCCTGATTTCTTCTGATTACATTTGGTCTGTTTTATTATATAATTGAATGGCTACTCCAGTTGATTTTGGGAGGTCCTTTTGCTTAGAAAACATTTTCCAGATCTTTACTCCTAGGTAGTGTCTATGTTTCTTGCTGAGGTGTGTTTTCTCTATGCAGCAAAATGATGGCTCCTGTTTACACATCCACTCTGTTAGCATCTGTCTTTTTATTAGTGAATTTAGTTGATTGATACGAGAGATATTAATGACCTATGATTGCTAGTACCTATTAGTCTGATGTTGATAGTGCTAGTGGGGTGTGTGTGTGTGTGTGTGTGTGTGTGTGTGTGTGTGTGTGTTTCTATTCTTTTGGTTTTGCTATGAGATGACTAATTTCTTTTGTTTTCTTGAGTGTAGTTGCCATCCTGGGTTAGAGTTTTCCTAATAGTAACATTTGTAGTTGTGGAATAGTTGAAAATTAAACTCTAAGCTTGGTTTTGTCATGGAATATCTTAGTTTCTCCATCTCTAGTGGTTGAAAGATTTCATGGGTATAATAGTCTGGGCTGACATCTGTGGTTTCGTATGGGCTTCAAGACATCTGTCCAGGACATAATGGCTTTAGCATCTCTATTAATAAGTCAGGTATAATTCTGACAGGTATGCTTTTATATATTACTTGGCCTTTTAATGTTTTATCTTTGTTCTGTACATTTAGTGCTTTGAATACTATGTGGTAAGAGGATATTTTTTTTGTTCCAATCTATTTGATGTTCTATATACTTGTTATATGTTCAGGGCCATCTATTTCTTTAAGTTAGGGGAGTTTTATTCTGTGTTTATTTTTAATGATATTTTATGGGCCTTTGAACTGGGACTCTTCCTCTTCTATTCTTGTTAGTCTTAGGTTTGGTCTTTGCATAGTATCCCATATTTCCTGGATGGTTTGCATTAGAAACATGTTAAATTTGGCATTTGTTTTGGACCAATGTATCAATTTCCTCTATTGTATCTTCTATTCCTGAGATTTTCTCTTCCATTTCTTGTATTCTGTTGGTGATGTTTATGTTTGTAGTTCTTGGTCTCTTTCCTAGGTTTTTCTATCTCCTGCATTCCAATCCTTTGTGTTTTCATTATTGTTTCATTTTCCATTTTCAGGTATTGTATTAGTTGGGGTTCTCTAGAGTCAGAGAAGTTCTGTAATGTTTCTATGTATTAAGAGAATTTATTGTAATGACTTAAACTCTGTAGTCCAACTATACCAACAATGGCCAGCTGTGAAAGGAAAGTTGCTCAGTCCTAGTAGGCTAAATGTTTCACCTGTTATTCTGTAGAAGTAGGTTATGCTGGAAAGTAAGCACAAACAGTTGCAAAAGAGTGAGTCTTCCATCTTCCAATATACTTATTTTGGCCTCCATCAGAAGTTGTGGTCCAGATTTAAGGTGTGTACCACCACACCTGGATCTGGAAATTGCTTTGCCCCAGTCTGTCCTTGAACTCAGAGATTTGCTTGTCTCAGTCTCCTGGGATTAACAGCAGGTACTAACTTGTCTGGCCTAAAGTTTTCATGGCCACTATGCCTCATGATCTTCATGTCAACATCCAAGTCAGAAACTGTGTTCTCCAGCCTCAAGATCACAGGTGTGTCCTCCATTTCTGGATAGTAGTTCATTCCAAATGTAGTCAAGTTGATAACCAGGAATAGCCATTGCAAGTGTTGAACAGTATTACTAATTTCTTTCACCTGTTTGATTGCATCTACCTGGATTTCTTTAAGAAGTTTAATTGTTTCCTTTTTAAATAGATTTTAGCTATTTGGTTGAATTTTCCTGAGTTTCTTCAAGAGATTTTTTAATTTCCTCTTTGAAGGCCTCTATCATCTTCATAATATGAGAATTAAGGTCATAGTCTTAGTCTTCAGGTGTGCTAAGATAGTCAGGGCTTGCTGTGGTAGGAGACCTGGGTTCTGATTGCCTTTGTAGTCTCTGGTGTTGACTGGTCTGCTAGTTCCTGTAAATATCAGGCCTCTGGGATTGGTTTTCCTGGTTGGGGGAAGGCATCTCAGGAGGAAGGTAAAGCTGTAGTCTGGTTTTCCCTGGGAGTGGAAGAGGGAGCATGCCTTCTGGGAGGCAGGCAGAGTTGTGGCTTGGGGAGCGAGGTTCAGATCTGGGATTGCAGGTCGAGGTGTGGACCAGAAGATGGAGCTCAGAAGGGACATGGCAGGCCTCAGTTATGCTGGGCTTGCTCTGTATTTGTGTTTCTTGTAACTTTGTCTTATATTATTTACCATAAATTTTTAGTTTTTTTAAATGGCTGTGACTGCTTTCTTTGGTTATAGCAATGGGTTTCGTAATTGTATTCTATCCTATCACAATTTAGTGAATATTTTGAGCCATGTGTGTACATGGAATTTTTCGAATCATGATTTCATATATATTCACACACATATATACACACACACATGTGCACCTGCATAAGGAAATACTATGGACATATATATATATGTATATATATGTGTGTATATATATATACATATATAATGTATATATACATATATATACTATTTTAGAACATGTAGGCAAATTCTAATAAAAATAAAATAAAAAGAAATGTGTGATAATAATATAATAATATGATAATAATAATGAAAATAATAATTATATATTGCCTCCACTATCCTTCAAAAAACTCCCTTCTCTGCTCTGTCTGTGTTCTCTGTGATCATTGGCTCCCAGGTTCTGTGGCTTAACATCTTAGAGAGAGATTTATTTCCCAAGTGCCATGGAAGGCAGCTACGTTCAACACTGCACCATCATTGCTGTTACTCCTAATTGTCAAATGATTATCGCCAATTTCTCTCTAAGACAGTGTGGCCTGTTATAATATGACATTATAATCTTTGTCACTCCAACAATAAATACTTATTTCTCATTATTCAAGAAACAGATGTGTGAAATCAAGGCTTCATTGTGGTTGAGTTCTCTGTGAGAGCTGATTTCTCATTCTCTAGAGGATTCTTTTTTTTCTATATTTTTACATGGCAGAAAAGGAAAAAATAGAGAGAAGTAATTCTTCTTGTATATTTTCTTATACGGATACTGATCTCATTCCTAAGTACCTCACTTGTATGTCATGCCTTCTAACATCACCTGTGTTCATGTGAGCATAAACACAGGACACCAAGCAGGCTTATATATTCACTGCATCTCATCTCTTCTGCCAACCGTAATGTAGGACTTTATTCACAATGACAGTGTAATATGGGAGCATGGCACTGCTCACTGGGTAAACTTTTTATACTTACCTTCCTTGTCCCAAAGTACAAGGGTAGAACAGAATAATTCTACTTCTTACTGTAGCTAATCCTCGCTAACATGGTGAATATAGGACTCCCCTACTGAGCCTTTGCCAGCAGTAATAAATGTGTCATAGGAGCTGCTATAATTCATGGCACAGAGGAAAAGATTTCATTTCTCCATTCTCAACAGGTCCCACACATAGGGAGACTATAACTCTGGGCTCCCAATCCCAGAACTGTAGTGATGGTAAACACAAATTCCAGGCATGTATTTGAGTAACCTGAGATCATAAATCTTCACAGCTAATTTGATTGGATTTTGAATTGTCATGGAAACACGAGTCTGTATGTGTCTATGAAGGTGGCTCTAGAGAATATTCCTCAAAGAGGGAACATATACCTTGAATGTGGGTTCCACCATTTCACAGCTTTGAGCCAGAGACTGAAGAAAAAGCAGAGAATGAGATGAGCAGAAGTAGTCAAGAGTTTGCTTCCTGACTGAGAAAGCATCAGGCAGTGTGGCATCCTGCTTCACACACCTACCATATCTCTCCCACCAACATAAACTGCAATCTTTCTTAAGGGGGGGAGCAATAGGGCTTTTGAGAGGGGAAACCAGGAAAAGGGACAATATTTGAAGCATAAACAAATAAAATAACCAAAATAAAATTGCAAAGAGCTCGC
>CM052712.1:44758039-44793150 GCA_028551405.1 Uromys caudimaculatus
CTGGGGAGGAAACAAAGGGAGGCCTGCTGGAACACCTTGATTTGCTAATCCACCCAAGCCTAAAGGTCAATGCCCTAGATAATCTGATATCAGGCGGAAAGGAATCAAAGGAATGCCTGCTACGAGATAGCTAGCAAGATTAAGTCAAACCTGGGATCAAGCAAAAAATGCCAAGGTCAAAAGCCTTGGTCTCCGACATAAAATTATGAAAACAAAAGAAACATTATTTCTCATGACAACAGTAAGTGACATTTACAAATACACTGTTGAACAAAAGAAGACAGACATATACAAACCCAATCTGATACTTTGATTTTCATAAGGTTCAAAAGCAGTAATAATGATACTATAATCACACAAGTCTAGACAGAAATTAAAATGCAGATTCAGAAGGGAAACCAAGAAACTTGTGACTAAACCCGAGCTTGATCTGCTTGGTAGCTCTGCACATGGTCCTGAATATTTAGAAAGTCATTGATCTCTATATTTGAGACTTGACTGTTTTAGAACATGAAGGCAAATTCTAATAAAAATAAAATAAAAGAAATGTATAATAATAATACTATGAGTTGATCCATTTAGAGGAACTAACACACATAAGAAAACCCTTTATTAATAGTCAAACTATGATGCAAAAAGTCTAAATAACTCAGCTTAGTGGATATTATAAGATAGAAAATAGTCAGGTTACATTTTCTGGCTCCTTACTCTCTCTACATCTTACATAATTGCATGATAGTTCTGCTCCTCATTTTGTGACATTTATTTAAATGCATAAAAAACCCACAATAGACTAGAAGGTTACATACAAGCTTGCTCTTAGTGCTACATCCAAATAGAAGGATAGTAAACATCAATTCTGCGTTGTACATCAGTGAACAAGAACGGCCAAGCATAATACGTCAGCATTTAAATTGCTGAAGTTATCTGTTTGAAAGGGTACTGGTCAGTGATGGATTGCAATCATTTTAAAGGCAGAACGTACTTAAGGGTGGCCAGCAATATGGAAACCCAGAATTATGCCCCCTGGAAAATATGGAAGAATTAATTGCTTTTCTGTCACACTGTTATACTTGGCTGAACAGGCTTTGAGTTTAACCTCACTCTTCTTGCATTTACATCAGAGCTGTTTTAACTGTTCTGCTCTGAAAACTCAGACTTGCTATTTTATAAGCGCAAACTCCTATTTAAACATAATTAGCAAATGTGCTAGAAACAGCCTCAAGCACTGAAAGTCCAGCATGTCATAAATGGCCAGCATCAAAAAGAGAAGAAAAAAATTCTACAAGTCATTTGCTAAGGCATTTACCTAAGAAGAAGAAAACAGGCAAATGGAAATTGTTTTGGTGACCTCCAAAGACAAAGAAAGAGTAAAAGGAAATATGGGGCATATTGCATCCACTTTCTTTTCTCATCTAGCAGAAGGATGCTAAACATTTAGGAGCTCTAAGATTGCTTTATAGTTAATTTAACACCTTGATAATACACTTCTCGTTTCAAATCATACTTTGTCACTTCTGTACAGCCTGCTTCTCTAAGATAATCACTTAGGTCGGCAATGGCAACAGATGTTAAGCTTGAAGTTTCTTCCACACTGACTTCTTCTGAAACTACCAGAAATCTAAAATTTCATTTGTAGCTAAATTGAATAAAGAATAGGATTAAGGATTAACAAACAGCAAAGCCAAAACCAAATTTATTTAAAATTTCTATCTTACAAGGTGATCCTTAGATGAGAGCTAGGAAGAGAATCAGGCTTCGACAGGCATGAGATCCCTGTAAGGTTATCTAATCCTAAATGGGCAGTCCTAAAACATATGCATAGAAGCACAATTAAATATACTCTTCAAGTCACATTCATATTAAAGATACACAAATAAATTTCATTTACTTTTTAATGTTCGGTATCTTTGAGATGCTGGGTAGATTGTTACATATATATTTATACAACAATAATTAAAGAAGAAGAAATTATGAAATTAATAGGGGGAGTGGGCACAGAAGGATATCTCTTAGCAGTCTGTTCCTGGTGTTTTTCTTTGGATTCCTTGATTCTTGTGGCCAAAATTTTAAGATATACTACAGCATATTTCTTATTTGTCTTCATGCACTGTTTCTTCAGAGCAATACATTGGCATTTGTATTGCAGGACATGTTGAATAACAAGACACAGACTATTGGGAGCTTTGGGTCTAAACTTCTTACTTATTTGTTTACAGAATTTTCAACAACATACTAAAGGGCATAATCTTTATAGGCAGATTGTATAGTTTTATATTCTGCTATAATTTCTTAACTCTAACCACTGATATGTAATAGCACATGAATAACTTCCCAAGAACAACTTCCTTGTTTTGCATTACCCAAGTTAAGATATTCAGAGTAGCATCTACCATGCATCCACAAACTTCTCTCTGTATCTCCTTGATGTATAAGAAGGATTCCCTTTACTCAATAGCAGGGTCACAAGGCACCTTGCTTCATGATAAAACCTTTTATATCATTCCCACAAGTTAGGACTACATAAATCTTCCATTCATTCCACTCGGGGAATCAACAGTTACTTTTGTTTTCGTGCACTTCTAATAGAAAGTATGACACTTGAATTTATAGTCTACTCCAAAGATTTCTGAGAGTTGGTGGTTGGGAAGGAGATATTTTGCTTCTTCTTGAGAAAACTAATTCAGGTGCCTAGCATGTACCATGAAAATCACTCAAGTGCCACTTTCAAATTGACATGTATAGGAGAAAGAAATCAAATCCTGAATTATGTAGAACACTACTACAGGGATTGTAAAACATGTTAGACATCATTATAATATCAAGACAGACAACTCTTCAAGTCTGAAACTATCTTCTGAATCTACAGTCATTAAAACTTTGATTAAAAGTAACTTAAGACCTAAAAGTCTCAGTTAACTGACTTTTACATTATTCTACTTTCAAGAGAGAATGGTAAGAAAGTGAAAAGGGAAAAGTTAATTTTCAGGGTTTATTAAAAAAAAACCTAGAACCTTCAGATTGTTTTTTAACATAAGATTTTGTATATGTTCCTAAGGTAGCCTGACTTGTTTAAACTTAATTTTAGGAAAGGTTGGCCTTACATGCAGTTATACACTGACCTCTGCCCCTTGATTACTGGGATTGCAGATTTTTGCAAATACTCTCAGATACACACTTTTTAAAGCCAAGACTAGCTGGCTATTCATCATGCTTTTGATTAGTATTTCTATATACCATTTATTGTGGAAGATAAAATGAATTGGATCAATGGCATACAGAAAAGGCTTTAGAAGATAGAAAATTTTTTCTAATATTTCTTAGGTTTCTATATTACTTAAATGGATTTCCAAAACTTTTCAAGTTTACATATCTCAAAAATTTAAGTAACATACACTTTACATTAAGGAAAAAATATTCAATTGTAATGAATACCATTAATAGACATAGCAAGTGTGCAGTTCAACACACAAATATTCAACTTTAAGACCATGATTGGAACAAATACCTCACAGGTTGAAATAAGACCAAAACCAGAGAACATACCTATCAGGACCAGAATAGGGTTTGTAATTAAACAGTTTAGTTGGTGCTAAAGTCTAGCTAAGAGATAAGACTCTTTGTTCAATGTCAAGACCCTGATAATTAAGTCCTCTATTTGCATGCAAGAGGAAGTTCCTGGTCTGATGCACACTGCATTACTATCAACTCACTAATGTACTCTTTGCCTTTGTTACTGCTTGTAACTCGTATTTTCTTATGTTTATCTTTGCCTTTATTACTTCCTGTAATGCCCATTCACTTGACACATATCCTTGCCTTTGTTCCTGCTTTTCCTTGTATTTTTTATAATGCCCTTATGTTTTTTATTAATTCAATTATTTATTTATTTTATATCTTGATTGCAGCTTTCCCCCCATCCTCTCCTCCCAGTCCCCTCTCTCACCTCCCTGCACCATTCACACCTCCTCTCTTTCTCCTCAGAAAAAAGGGAGACCTCCTATGGTTATCAGCTAGCCTTGGCATATAAGTTGAAATAAGGCTTGGCCATCTTCTTCATTTGAGGTTAGAAAAGGAAGGCCAATGAGGGAAAAGAATCCAAAGGCAGTCAATGTAGGCAGAATCAACCCCTGCTACTGCTTTAGGAGTCCCACATGAAGACTCAGCTACAGAACGATTATATATGTACAGAGGATTTAGATTCATCACACACGTTTTCTTTTTGGTACTTCAGTCTCTATGAGCTGCTATAGGCTCAGTTTAGTTGATTCTGTAGATTTTCTTGTGGTTGTTGACCAATCTGCCACAGGATTTCCCAAACTCCACTTATTGTTTGATTATGGGGGTCTGTATGAGTTTCCATCAGTTGTGGGATGGGTCTTCTTTGATGACAATTTTGTTATGCTCCTACCTGCAAGTATAGCAGAATACAATTAAGAGTGTCAGTAGTGGGTTTAAAGGGAGGTGACTAAATCTCATTGAGAAGGGAGAATAGATTAGACATTGGGGAGTCTACGGAGGGAGAGAAGTGGATGAACGGGGATGTGGGGATGGAAACAGGACTAATGAACTAGGAATAGAAAGAAACGAGAGAGCACTGAAAGACACTACTGAATAGGGGGCAGGAGGACATCTGTAGGATGATCCAGAAATGCAGGACAATAGAAACTCCCCAGTTTCCATGAGGATATGGATGAGCCTAGCTAAGACTCCTAGCAGTGGGGGTTATGAAGCTTGAACTGTCATCTCCTGTCTCCAGGCAAGACTTCTAATGAAGGGACTGGGGCACCAATACATCTAGGAAGCGTTAAAACCACTATGTATCTGGCCTAGAAGATTTTCAGGGGTAAAGGATGGAGCAGAATTTGAGCAGAGGGCCAACCAATAAGTAGCCAAACTTGAGACCCATGCCACTGTAACTTTTTGCCAATGAATAGCCACCAACTCTCTCAACTCTGTAAACACCTTATCTCCCCTATAAAAAGACTTCAAGAGGCCGGTGCTCTTGAAAACCCCAAGTTAGGGGAGACTGTGGACTGGCCAGTCCAGAGTGCATGCAAATACAACTTGGCTTAATTTGGACAATCTTAGACTGGGGCCTTTCTTTTTGGAGATCTCAGGATTAACACAGTGACAACTTTAGCATGAATACTTTTTAAAGGGTACCTACCTTACCGTTCATTCATGTCGTTCTCAGATTGTAGAGTTAAAATGATTAGATTACAATAACAAATACAAAATGTCTTCACTATGTCTTTAAGTGTTCTCTCTGAGACAGATCTCTCCAGATGCTATGAATGAAGTAAAATGCTAGACCTATATGGGTTTTCCTTTCTTTTTACATTCAGTGAAAGTGTAGGAGGAAGTTCAACATCAGAGAAATGTCTTAATGCTTAATGGAAGCTTTTCAATAGAAAAGAATGATGTGCTGTCCTTTTCAGGAAATGTACACCTAGAAAAAAATTAATTCAGTCTCAGACAAACAAATACCTTAGCTTTCTTTTCTTAATGGCTCCTAGGTTTTACATGGATATATATATATATATATATATATATATATATATATATATATATATATACACACACACACACACACACACACACACACACATACATACATATATACATCAGTCAAAATATATAAGGGCAAAGAACTAATAAGGGGAGGAAAATCTTCATGTCAAATTAAAAAAATAAGTAATTTGTTTAAATATGTAGCTATTGTTTCTCATAATGAGCTATTAATAAGAACAATAAAGCAAACAATAAAATAATGCAGAATTTATTGCAGCTTATTCATATTTTCATTGAAAAATGTTGAGAAACTGTGATAAAAGCAAGGTCTGTGGCCTGGAACCTTAGTGCACAAGCAGAACCTTTCTCAGCAGTCTCTGAAATGGTTTTGCTGTGTAATTTTTGCTACAAAGTTCCTCTTATCTCCTCTCCAAACTCTTTGTCACTAATCTGCAGTGTATTGTTCATCTCCTATGAGCTTCAAGAATAAATATGATAGCGCCTTTCTGTTAAAAGTATATAATGATTGGAAAGAGCCCAAGAATTTGCATATTCTCTACTTGACCTTATAATTTCAATAAATTAATTTAGATGCACCATGAGTATAAATCTAAGAGAAACATCTCTCTCTATATATATATATCTCCCTCCTCTCTATCTCTCTATCTTTCTATCTCTTATTTATATGTCTATATCTACATATCTAACTATATAAGTATATAGAGATAGATTAGATAGATAGATAGATAGATAGATAGATAGATAGATAGATAGATAGATAGATATTGGGGAAACAGACTTAAAATGTCTTGAACCTCTGGGATTTACTGTCCTGAAATGATGACCATCATAAATCTTCACTGCTTAAACAGAGATGAGCAAACTACAAATCTGAAAAGGTACAGGCACATTTTTTTCCTTGTCTCAGCATATGTTACATGGAGCTAAAATTGCTGTTAGTAATGAAGGAAGCCGAAAACAAGCTGGTAAAAGAGGAGAATATAATAATGCCGTGAACACTCTTATTTAGAAGTCACTCTTTAATGTCCTTACATTGCTTTGCAGATTCAATTCCTTATTCAGTAGAGTTCTGGGTTGGATTTTGGTTTTTGCTTTTCCTTTTTTTTTTTTTTTTTTTTTTTTAAGTAAAAGGAACTTGTTCCCTTAGCTGGTATCTGGTAATTGATTTTTAAGTACTGCAGGGTGAAGAGAGGTCAACAATAAAACAAGGAAAGAAAAATAAAAGCTAGCACAGAGTGTGAGGAATCCTACCAGGAGAAGATAGACATCTTAATTGTACTGAAGTTTAATCCTGGAGGCATCATCAACAAACCTGGCAAGTGTAAACCCTTAACATTAAGTTCAAGGACACACAGCCTTGAATTACTGAATGCCAAGCTCCTGGTAAGTCAAGCTATGATCCTCACTGGATCCTCTGCATCCCCTTATTTTCTTTGGTTTCTAAATGAGGACACAGACACCTGTTCCAGCAGCAGGTTGTATTTGTTTCTTAGAGCCTTACCTGCTGGGTTTTAATCAGTCTGCAGCTGTAGGAACCGGCTTAAGTAACAGTTTACACTACCAGATTCTTACCGAGTGGTATTTTCCTTGAAAGTAGCAAAGTTTTATAAAACACTCTCACAAGACACAAAACATCATATAAACAGCCTCCACTCTTCCATCTCTTGCCTTCTAACATTTAGAAAGACTAATCAGTGAGTCATTTCACATGAAGAGTTGAAAAGCTAGTCTCTCAGTATTCTGCCTTGAGGGAGCCTTCATGTTATGTGCTCTCATTATGAAATCCTATTTCTTAGTGAGAGAGCAGCCAACATCTCTGTGGGTGCTGTACCTCTTCTGTACACCTCAGAAGGTAAGACAACTTCGATCTTCGAAGGGAGAGACAAAACATTAAAAGGAATGAAAACAAGAAGTAGTGGGGGAAAGGTGCAAGAGTATAAAATTCAAACCCCATAACATTATTTTAGATTTTGAAACTATTCAAAATACCACACTATGAAATATGTTAAAAGAAGTAATTTTTTTTGAGGATACTTCTGTTTTCTTTCTTATTTATTTATTTATTTACTTTACATCTCGCTCACTGGCCCTCCTCCTGGTCATGCCCTCCTGCAGTCCCTCTAAGTCCCCCCTTCCCTTCTCCTCTGAGAGAGTGGAGGGGCCTCTGGGTATCCTCCTCCACTCCTGTGCCCGGACACTGGCATATCAAGTCTCTGCGAGGCTAGGCACATCCTCTCCCACTAAGGCCAGAAAAGGCAGCCCAAATAGAAGAACATATCCTGCATAGAGGCAACAGATTTTAGGATAGCTCCTGCTCCAGTTGTTCAGGACTCACATGAAGACCGAACTGCACATCTGCCACATATGTACAGGGGAGAGTGCCTAGATCCGGCTTGTGTATGCTCTTTGGTTAGTGGTTCAGTCTCTGAGAAAATCAAGGGTCCAGGTTGGTTGACTCCTGTGGAGTTCCTACCCCTTTTGGGGCCCTCAATCCTCCCCACTAGTTTTCCATTGGAGTCCTCAAGTTGCATCTACTGTTTCCCATTGGGTATCTGCATCTGTCTGGGTCCACAGCTTAGTGGAGCCTCTCAGAAGACAGCCATGCTAGACTCCTGTCTGAAATCCTAAGAGAGTATCATTATAGTGTCTGGGATTGGTGCTTGCCCATGTGATGGGTCTCAAGTTGGGCTGGTTACTACTTGGCCATTCCCTCAATCGCTGAACCATCCACTAGTCCCTGCATTTCTTGTAGACAGGATAAATTTGCGGTTGAAATTTGTGTCCCTATTGCTCCACTAGGGTTCTTGCCTGGCTACAGGAGGTGGCCTCTTCAGGTTTCATATCCCCAATGCTCTAAGGTCACTCCCATTGATTTCTGGGCACCTCCCTATCCCAGATTGCTGGTCTCTGTCAAGTTCTTGAGCTCCCTACCAACTCCACATCCCAGTCAGTTGCAGATTTCCATTCATTCTCATGACCATCCGGCCATCTCTCTTGTCACTCTCCCTACCTCTTCTGGAATCACCTTCATTACCCTCCCCATGCCCTTCTCCACCCACATCCCTTCTTCTGGTTGCCAGCTATGACTATTCATCCTTCTGCTTGTGCCTTACTTCTTCTTAGCTTCCTTGGATTTGTGGAGTGTATAATGGGTATCCTGTAGTTTATGGCTAATATCCACTTATAAGTGAGAACATACCATGCATTTCCTTTTGGGTATGGTTGCCTCACTCAGGATTATATCCTCAAATTCCATCAATTTGCCTACCAAATTCATGATGTCTTTGTTTTTAATGACTGAATAATATTCCATTGTGTATGTGTACCACATGTTCAATACTTTTTTAATAGCTATGGTTCTTCCTATGAATTTAAAAGGTAGGCACATTAATATTTCCTACTTTTCTTAGAATAAGATAGTCATTTAATTAATATTAATGTAACATTGATGCAATTGCAAGCAATTAATACATGTTACTCATTCAAAAATCATTTTTAAATTGAAAATATATTTTTCTCTCATTTTGACCACATTTTCTCTTGACTCCATTCCTTCCAGCATCTGCTCACTTGCTCTCTCCTAGAGATCCAATTCTCTCCCTTTTTCCTTCAAATAGGAGCAGATCTCTACGAGACAATGACCAAAGTATCAAAAAACCACATACACTAAGACAAGGCAAAAACTCTCATTTCATGACTGGACAAGGTAACCTAATAATAGGAAAGGGGTCCCAAGAGCAGGCAAATGAACCCCAAACACACCAACTCCCAATATTAGGAGTCCCAAAGGAACACCTATCAATTCTTTTGCCAGTGTATGTTGCTTCCAGAGTTTAGTAGAAGTATTACTAAAGTAAAGATTTAAATTCTTAAGAGAGATCATGAGAGAGAGAGAGAGAGAGAGAGAGAGAGAGAGAGAGAGAGAGAGAGAGATATTACTTACAAATCCTGGAGGAGCTCTGTCTTTCTTGCTTGATTCAGGTCTTTTCATGAATGTCTTCTTTGTAAGAAAGGCTTTCTCACTCATAGGTACTATCATCCTTTATCTCCCTTCTTTGCATACATCACCCTCTAACTATTAGAACTAAGTAATTTGTTCAGATTGTAAGCAAATACTGGCATCACACAGGCAATCAGGGATGTTGCCCTGGTCTTCTGTTCCATAGGAGATTCATAATCTTGTCAACTTGGCAATTACCAGTGCAAGAAGTAATTTTTATTTAGTAGGATGTATTTGGACTAGGATTAAGCAGAAGGAGATGGCTACTGAAAATTTGAAGAAAATGACATATAGAAAGGAGACCTGTGATATAGGGATAATATGCTGTTCATCAAAATTCATCAAAGTAGCCCAGAGACAAACCCTCCCTCTTATCTGTACGTAAATAGCATGAAGTTGGTTTACTCTATGCTTCAGTTCCTCATTTCTATTCATTTATAATGCGTGTTTAAATAGGATTGTGATTTTATCCAGTAGTTGATTATAAACCACTGAAGGTGGAGAGGTATAATATTTTAATGGGAAGCGTTCGGCCACCAGTCAATTACAAGTGTATTATTTGTAAATTTTCCTAAAAAAAACCTTATTACTAATGATCTGTGCTAAATCAAGTAAAGTGAACTAAATATATCCATTTTTATCTATAGAATTAAGTGGGAAAATCTATGGATATTAATATTTAACATGATTGTAGCAAAACAGTAATTGCATATATATATATATATATATATATATATATATATATATATATATCAGCATTTATATCTTTCAAGATCTTCTTTTATTTTTAATGAATTTAGAATTTTTTCCTCCCAACATTTGTTTTCTACTTTCAAAGCTATAGTCTACAAATTTGTTCTGTAAATCCAAATAATTAAGATTCTAGGCTTAGAGGTTCCACTCAACTGCAATTGTATGAAGTGCTACTGAGCTGTGAATGCCACAAAAGCATGTAGAGGATGCTGTGGACTTCACCTTCCTCCAACATACTTGGGCTGCCTTCTACCTGCTGGCTGTAGTCTGCCAATATGTTGTTTACACTGTTAGAATATACAAATTAAGCAAGAATCAAATGGGCTGTTTTCTTCTGGCTTGTTTCTGATTTGAATACATAGTACAAGCATAGTACTTATCAATTATTTTATTAGTATTGGTTATTGTACTAATTACCATGATTAAATATTTGTGCTCAAATAAAGGGAGGAGGAAAGGACTTATTTTGTATAACAGGGTAAGGAGACAGTGTCCATCATTCTGGAGAAGAAGGGATTACTAAATTGGGAGGAGTGTGAATAACTCAACTATTGTGTTCTCAGCTTCAAGCTGAGAGTTGAATCATGGGGCTCAGTCCCTTTCTCTTTTATTTAGGCTAAGATACCAGGATCCTGGGTGAGACCACCCATACTCATGGCAGGTCTTCTATTACAGGTAACTTATAGTGATTTTAAGATCCATCTTGTTGATAATGAAGACTACCATAGGTATCCTGATGTTTAGTATAAGAAAATAGAAACATATCAAGCATGCCCTGTTCATGTTTATACTTAAATTCCATGCTAATTCTAATATAGATTAAACTGGATTATTTTATTTATATTTGAGGAAATTTCATTAGAATGGGGCTAAATTGTATGCACAAAGCCACGTAACCCAGGAACTGAGTTGGGATATGAAAATGAAACCTTTCATGGCCAGCAAGATACCTCCTTAGGTAACTGTACCCACCTGCTTGACAAGCTGAGTTTAATTCTTGAGACACAAATGGTAACAGGAGAGAAACTACCTCACATTGTTTTCTGATACACACACACACCCACACACACAATGTAATTTCTCAAAATTTAAAAAGAAAACAAATCATCATCCTTCTATCATATAATACATCTTGGCATAAACAAACGTCAATGGTTCTAGTCTTATCAAATCCTTCAAAGAATGAGTTGTGTATCAAATACAGGATTGTCTGACATTCTTTGTCTTTGCAGTGTTTTCACTATAACACAAGGAGCTGGTGTCAAGCTTTTGAAAGGGATCCTATTGACTCTTGTAATTATGAGTGGTATAATAGATAAGTGCCATTATTTCAGATCCTCATCGACTATTATGGTTTATAGGATCTGGGATTTATGAGCATGGCAGGTTTCTATGCTAGTCTTCTTGCTGCTGATAGCTTATGCAGGGTCACCAGAAACAATTCTGTGTTAGGTAATGATGTAGAACTTCGCATTTATTTTAGTTTTTTGTTGCTTTGGGCTGTTTCAACTCTCCTATCCTGTTTTTGCCATTATTCATTTCCTAGAGACAGAGTGAAACGCATTTCTTTGTTCTTCCCTCATTATATAAAAGTTAGGGCAAAAACAGAAATAGAAATCACACTATTTTGGACTTTTTTCTGTGGGATTTATATCTGAGAAAGGATAGCACAAGATATGCCAGGCAAGATCTTATTGTTCTTTTTGTACTTGATAAAATGAAGTGTTATTACCCATGTTGTCAGAGATGTGGCCATTTTTAGGCATTTTTCTCTCCTCACTGTTGTGCTTTCTCGTGGGAGAACAAAGTCATCACACAGTTCAATACATAGTCTTCTTTGTCAAGGCAAAAGAACATTATTAAGGATTCTGCCATCCAGGGACCTTCTTATTTGGGCCATCTGTCTCTGTGTTTTCTTAGGGGAATACAAAAGGAATTTTTCCCCTCTGTTTTCCCTCATTTAGTGCTTTATGAGATTGTGTGTTAAGCCATATTTTAAGAATTTGAACAAGAAGAGAGACCTTGCTGCTCTGAACATTTTGGCTGTCCCTACTGTGCTTGCCATTTCAGTTCGAGAAATCACATACAGTTTTTTCACTGTAATGATATTAAGGGGGGACCAATCTTCATATTGCTCTCAAGGCCTCTTTTGTTCTCCATTACTCTTCTTAGTTCACAGATGTACTCTCAGGATTGATGCACACAGTAGCCGAACCTGCCAGGTAGATAGTCAGAAAAACTGAACAGAGTTCACTCACTTCCCAAATGGACAATGCCATGTACCAAGAGATGAGATACTCTGCTTTCTACATGATAAATGGAGGCAAGGGGAATAAAGCAGGTTGTAATCAGTGTCAAGCTTTTGAAAGGGAACCTTTTGTTCTTGTATTGACAAGTGATATAATAGATAAGTACAATTAGTTCAGATCCTCATAGAATATTATGGTTTGTAGGACCGGGATTTGTGAGCATGGCAGGATTCTATGCTAGTTTTCTTGATGCTTTGTGTTTTCTTATACTGAAACTGTTCAATGTTTTTTCTTCTGAACAAAAAGAGCCAGCAGCACAAGCACTTCTAACTCCAATTTTATTTTTAAAAATATAATAGTGATCAATTAAAATATATTTCAAATAAATTCATGAATACTTGTAATATGTGATAAAACAATGCTCAGTGATTCTCACATATTGAAATCATCACGCATAGGAGAAATAGAAACCCTAGATCATAAGCTAATTAAACATCCTCCTCTCATTTTCAGAACTGTATCTACCTTTGTCCCTTAGATTTCTAGCACAAATGCAGGGGTTGCTCACTCTGATGATACCAAGTGCAAATTATTTTGAAAATGTCTCACTATGAGGAATTGTTTTATTATTTTTATTTCTTTTTGGTATTTTTCATAATTAATTGTTTCATGTTCGAATTTAGTAAAGTGTATTGGCCAGTCATGTTGTGAAAACTACTATGGTAGGCACAAAGAAGTAGGAGAATAAAATGGAACTGGTTTCTACAATCACTGAGCTTAATACATACACATGAATATAACACTGAAATACTGTACTAATACTCTCACTTGGCATTTTCAACAGATATGTTCTAAGATAAGTCTCTTCTAGTAATTGTAAAAAAGCAATTTAAATGGTTATAGAGGAGTACAACTTACATAAAAATATATAAACATGTAAATTAATGGATTTCTACAGTTCAAAGCTGCTATTTTCTTTCAAAGTTAATATAATACTTACTTAATATCTGCTGTGTCTTAATATTCTGGTTTGTCTTAAGAATATTCCATAAACAAGACAGATATGATTTGTTTTCTGAGGAATTTAATGTGAGACAAGAAGCATGAGAAGAGTAATGAAAGTTTTGTGAAATTGAAGAACAGATTTTGTTGGCATTCAAGAAAACTATGGTATAAATCTCTTCAGAACTCGGAACAGCAGCAAAGTTATGTGATTTGTGTATCATCAGAGATAAAACATGTTACTGGCATCTTAGGAAGCAAGTATAATTTTGTAATGTGTTTGAACATGATACAGTGATCCTCTTAATGCATTTTCTGAAATATTCTGTGTTAGTTTAAATGCTATATTTTCATCACTAGATTTATAGATTCCATTTTCCTTTGAAAAAGTTACTGTCAGTTTTCCTTACTAGTGAAAGAAATACAAATGAATTGCTGAAGCCTTTGTCAATCTAGATGACTTCTTTCAAAACCTAAGCTGGCATATCTTACTTATCTACTATTTATAAAGTCTACAATTATCACTGGCACATGTATTCAGAACTAATTATATCTGAATTTTAATGACTAACCTATAATATGTCCAGACTATAATTTAAGTTCCATATATTAAGGTACTGATTCTTTCTTATTTCTTTGTTAATGCCATTTGGAACGAATCTAACACACATTGTATATGAGTGATAGATATTGGAAAGAATAAGACTTAGTCAAGTGTATGATTGGCTGTAGCTTGTTTAGGTCAAATCTGTAAGAACATTCAAGCCCCAATTTTATGGTACACTTTGAAGGCAGGAGAGAAATTAAAGTCTTGGTTGTGGTCTGATATGTCCTTGACCTTGAGTAAAAACAATAGCTAAATTTCACTTAAGGTACTGAGTGGAAAGCGATAAGGACTGTTTTCCATGGAAGACTTGATTTTGGTACCTAAAATGTTCTGCAATATAATCTGAATTTCTGGGTCTTTCTACTCAATGGTTAAGTTTGATTATTTCAGCATATGAAATTTTAGATTGGTCTTCTCAGTTAGTGAATAAGTAAACTGATTTATGTACCCAACTGATGACTTTGTTTCATATAACCCTATCTATAAGACATGGCTGATTACAGTATGTTATTTTATGTAGTTAGGAGTACAAAGGATGCTGGAGAACTAGGAACCATAGCTTGTGAGAGGCCTGTAACTAATATTTTCCCACTGCATGAAATACTATAAAAGCCCTTGTTAAACTCCCCTTAATTATAACTTTTGATGTTATTATTAGGAATATGTTCGTTTAAGACAAACATACTTGAAGTATTCCAGGAAAAGAAACACAATTGGTCCTGTTTATTTAAGTGTGAATCATAACATGTTTTTTTATTGTAATGAGTAAACTATAAATTATTTTCGGTCAGTCCATGGTAGTTTGCCTGATGACTGGCACCCAAAATAGATTCGATCAGTCCTTCTGAAAGGCACTGTATTTGTTTTAGTCTTTTCGGGTGGGATTACTACTTTAGTGCATCCCGAAGTCTTCAGAGGAACCTATGTCTCTTTAAGGTTTGACACTATCATAACAAGATTTCTTGCCCAGCTGTCAATTTCTTACTCTCCTTTAGGCATTTCTATCAACATTAGAATTATTTTTCATCCAATTACCACTTTTCTTTGCCATCTTCACTCTGTCAGAATTCATCATTAAAAAATATGAAGTGATAATAGAAAGATAATATCAAACCAGCCTTCTCTATCCTATTGTAGCACCCTTCAGAGTGGTGAAAACGGAAAGTACAGAATTAAAGAGATTAATTAATTTGTCTTAGAAGACTGTTAGGTAGTTTTGAGTATCTATAACCAAAGTACCTGAGAACAACTTAAAGCAAGAGGGTACATGATTTTAGAGGAGTCAGTACATAAGTGCAGACAAAGTATACAGAACACAATGTTCACAAAATCCTGGGGCAGGTGTGGTACTTTAGCTCATATACGACATGAAGCACATAGTAAAGAACAGACTGCAAACCTGTTGTAGCTTTCTATTATGGGTATCCTGGTTATCAACTTGACTATGGAATTCTGTAATGATGAACAATCCAGAAATGGAGGAATCACCTGTGGTACAGATCTTGAGGCTGGGAGACACAAGTTTCTGACATGGATCTTGGCATTGAGATCTTGAGGCATAGTGGCTATTAAAAGCTTAGGCTCACGCAAGGTAGTACACCTCTTTAATACCAGGAGACTAAGGCAAGGAGACCACTGACTTTGAGGTGGGCCTGGAACAAAACAAGTCCAAGATCCAGGCATCATGGTTCACACCTTTAATTTGGGCCACAACTTCTGTTGGAGACCTACATAAGGACATTGGAAAAAGGAAGATTTGCTCTTCTTTGCCTGCATGCATTTACTTGCCAGCACATCTGTTGGAATCTAGTTCTACAGAAGACCAGTTGAAACAACTAGCCTTGTGGGACTGAGAAATTACTAGATCATTGAACTTCCCATTCACAGTTGCCCATTGTTGGGGAGTTGAATACAGAGTGAAAGTCAACATTACAAATTCCCTTACTGTATAGAGACTATACATAAGTTCTGTGACTCTAGAGAACCTTGACTAATACAGAAATTGGTACTAGGGATTGGGGTATTGCTATGAACAGACACCATGACCAAGGCAAGTCTTATTAAAGGACAACATTTAATTGGGGTTGGCTTACAGGTTCAGAGGTTCAGGCCATTACCATCAAGGTTGGTGTACGGCAGCATCTAGGCAGACATGGTACAGGTAGAGCTGAGAGTTCTACATCTTCATCTGAAGGCTGCTAGTAGAATACTGATTTCCAAGCACCTAGCATGAGGGTCTTAAAGGCCAGAACCAGTGACACACATACTCCAACAAGGCTACACCTATTCTAACAGGGCCATACCTTCTAATAGTGCCACTCCCTGCGCCAAGAATATACAAACCTTAACACTTTCCAATGCAGGACCCCATTGAT
Organism: Uromys caudimaculatus; assembly: GCA_028551405.1. Classification (NCBI taxonomy): domain Eukaryota; kingdom Metazoa; phylum Chordata; class Mammalia; order Rodentia; family Muridae; genus Uromys; species Uromys caudimaculatus. Next base: position 44,774,561 of record CM052712.1, read on the forward strand.
CTACTTCCTCAGTCTAGGACCCACCTTCCAAAATAGCATCACCACTTGGTGATGAATCTTCTTTGTATAAGCTTGTGTGTGATATATGTTACTCAATTTGAATTTATTGAGCTGAAACTAGATGTAATCAGCCCAATGACAACTTTTGAAAAATACAAGAAACATCTCAGAAATGAAGAAAAACCTGTGTGTGTGTGTGTGTGTGTATGGCTAATGCCATATACGAATATTCATATATCCTAAATAAAATCCAAACTAAAAACAGAACTAAAACATTCACGACATATGTACATTTTTATGAATATAATGAATTGAGAAATTTTTAATATATTTCACTATGAACCTTTTGAGAAGAATCTTTAAGATTAGTTCTTTATAAAGTGTATGTTAAAACAATAAAGATTAAATTTTTTCTCAAAAATTATTTAGTATTTGTTCACAATGAAGACAATCACCTTAAATTTTAGATTTACTAGAGAAAAGGGTAGTAAGAATTAATTGTGGACATAATAAAAAGATTAAGATGGCATTAGTATTAAAGACAAGGGATTGGGTCAAATATGAGAAGCATATGATATAATATGTGTTATGTATAATATATAATGTGTGTTATCATAGTGAAATACATTTATTTAAATACTAATCAAATTTATAAAACAATATGTATAGAAATTAATAATGCTGAAAACACTATTTTAAATGTATAAATGTTTTCTAAACTTATTTCTTCCTTTAAACATTGAACATAGTCAAAATTCCATGCCATAGATAGATATATCAAAATTTAATTAAATGGTTTTCAATTATAAAGAGCCAAACATGACAAAATCACACAGAAGAGGTATCTACATATCCTACTCTGTAACTTTAGAAGCACTAACTTTATATAGCACATTGACTCATTTAATTCTGCACCAAGTCAATGAAGGCAAAACTCATATTTTCTCTTCACAGATGATGGAAGGAAACTCAGTTGCCCAACTTTTTATAACTGTAATGTAGTGGTACCAGAATTCAAACCTGAGTCTATAACTCTACACTGGTGGATTACATTGGAAAACTTCACACATGTGTAGCATCAGGCTGTCTAATAGTAAGCGAGCCATGGAAATAATTGGTTCCAGCTCAAATCTCCCAACTCATGTGTATAGGAAAGATGCCTAGAAAGAGACATTTTTAAAAGCAACAAGGAGACTGACACTAATGACATGTAGACTGTGTGGTAGGAAATAGAACAATTGTCCAAACTGCTTCGCAGGCACAATGATTATAATCATGTAACTGGTAACATTGATTTGAAATAAGAACCAATTTAAAATTTAACAATATAAAAACTTAGAAAGCTTCATTCTTTAAGTGTTATAATGTTTAAACTTTCTGGTTTTCTACTAAGCATTAAATCACCTCCGTTCAGAGATAGTCTTGTGTTTTTGTTTTTGTTTTGTTTTTGTTTTTCATTTTTAAAAAAATATTTATTGTAAGCAAATGCAATAAAACAGAATGAATAAAGACATAAAATCTACTACTTAATAACAAAATTATGGAAATATTTATAAAGATTTTCTAATAAATAATTCATTTGTGAGCAATAAACCTCTATATTGTTTACAGTCAAAAGGAAACTGTTCTTGAATCCCTCCAGCTACCTTGGCGTTACTATTAGGAAAAGGAATGTCACAACCCCCCCGTCAGTCTAGTTAGGTTTAAGGACGGATAGTTTGACATAAAGAGTTAAAAGACCACGTATAGCTGTGTAATATGAGAGGATTATCTTTGTATGGTGCCATTTTCTCATAAGACAATTATAACTCACTAACTTGATTTAAAATTTAAGTTTTATTAAGCATATAAAATATAGTATTGTTTATCTGCTTTTCCTCATTCCAAGGAAAACTCTGATAACATTATAAGAAGTAAATATAGCTATCCTCTGGCCAACTTGAGCAATTCATTATAACACCTATCTTCCAGAAACTATGTTATACAGAAAGGTAAGGAACATATCACTTTTTTTCTCTAGACTAATATTTGAAAAATATTCCTTTAAAAATATATCTAGATTATCTAGATATATTTTGAATATATCTAGATTATCTCAAAATTAGTTCTTTTGAAACAGAATGTATAATTCTTTTTTTAATCTACTCCCTACCTAGGATAGTTTTGGTAATAAATGGGATCCTTTTCACACGATTACTGAGACAGAACCTAGTGTGTGCTCTCCTCCTTGATAGTAGCAATAACGTTTCCCACCACAACTAATCTTTACTTTATTTTCTGAAGAAAACTCCAATTTTTATGGACAATTCTAGAAATTCTCTGTAAAATTAAAAAATTCAGTACATAAAACTTCCTGCTTAATTTTTTTTAATATGCTGTCTTCCATATGAAAAATAGAACCCAAAAGCCATTCTCCAAATGAGGGAGTTTTGCCAAAAGCTCTCCACGTTGTTTTCTAGTGTTATTAGTCTTCCTATCCTTCCTTTCCTCTCTGACTGCTCCAACTTCCACTCTCCTTCCCTTTTTTTCTTGCTTGAATGAAAGGAGTGCATATTATAGGTATATCTTTCCTATTCTACTCTATCTCCGATTTTCTGTCTATTGTTGCTCATGATTCCTTCATCCTTACTGAGATATTTCTCAGCCATCCACTGTAACACAACCCCTTGTCATTTGCTTCCATGCCAACATTTTCTTCTTTCTGAATAGGATAAACCAGCATCATTATTTGTCATGTTTACCTTTAGATTCTATATTTGTCCTGACTGTACTCTGATTTATGAGTGAATGGCTCTATTGATCTTCCATTCATATCTCATATCATGCTAAAGCGTATGTGTTAACATTTCAAGAATCTATGATAAAAAGAAATGAATAGGTAACAATCCCCTCTTTCATAGGGAGGTCAGTTTCCCTTATTAACTAGAGGAAAATCAAGAAGATATGAATCATATACATCCCTGAGCATCATAGATGAGTATCATAGAGCCTTTTTGTTTAATTAACCGTAACTCCCCCAAATAACTTTATCTTGCTATTTACTAATGGAAATATAAAAAAATTCTTCTTTTAGTAATTGCTTTTCATTGAAAAATGCACATATCTGATTTTTATTAAAAATGCAATAAGAAACAAAAGCAAATAGAATTGATATGAGGTAAAATATTCCTGCTAAGTTTATGCAAGGTGTTGAAATAACCTGTGTAGTTGAATATTCATTTTCTAATTAACTGATACAAACAGTCCAAGTACAGCCTACTATTTCATTGCTGCAGGTCAAAATGTCTCAGTGGATGTGCAATTCTACAAATGGTCCTGCAATTACAGTAGTTTTATGTATCCACAGGCATTGAAAGCACCCAGCAGCTTTAATTGCCAATGGAGAAAGATCTGCCTTGCCCCAGCTTCTCATGTTCTCTGACCTAATTGCAAAACACACATTGTCATTTCTGACAAGAGGCTTGAGACCAGCCATAAACAATAAGTGACAAAATCAAATGATTCATGTATATGAGGTCATATGAATGCATTGAAGATAATTTCTTGGTTCAGAAGATTTAAACATCTCTGGTCAAGTCATATGAAAATTGTTGGATGTGAAATATAGCATACAAACATTTTAGAATGTGACTTTCTATCACACATGATTTGTGATTTCCCAAAATAGAATGTCTGGAATAGGCAAAGGTGACCTGCAATACAACTACGTTAGATAGGATACAACTTGTTTAGATAGGATACGTATCCTATCTAAACAAAGACATAGAGAATTTCATGTTTAAAAAAAAAAAAGGACATAAATAAAGGCACTTTCAAAATACTCTTATAAATAGATAATTAGCAGATATATACAGTTAATAATCTAGTTAGAGCATAAATAGTTACTAATCTACTTAGAGCATGATTTTTTGGTAGAACACAGATAAATTTCATATTTGGCTATCTTATGTTAAATGTTTGAGTGAAAAGAATAAGTTTCCATTTGTTAGTTTAGTGAAATTACATGCAGAACCTAATGTTGCAAGTGTTACCCAGGGGAACAAAATACGATACCCCTTACAAAAATCTTGAAATACATATAGTTTGAAGTTATAAATTTGAAAACTCTTTTTTTTCACATGGAAATGTTTCAAACCCAGATTTTATTAAATTATATTATTCTAAGAACTCATAAAATCTCATCTGTTCTAAATAAAAGATAAATATGTCCATAGAATGTAGAGATATTTTAATCCATTACTGTGACAGCTCTGGCAAGGGATCTTATCCAATGAGTCTGTATGATCAGGCTGGAACGCAAATAGTCCACATAGTTTTAATCCCCCTGGCTAGAATACAGACATGCCCTTAGTACATGTCTTTAAAATAAAATTAGTTTTTAAAAGGCAGCTGCCATGTTTGAAAGTGACATCTGAGTGAAGACAAAGTGAAGAATCCGAGAAAGATTTGACAGACTGAGTTAGAGACAGGATACTTGAAACTCTTAAGGAAATAACAAAGGAAAGAGAAGCAATCTAAAAGAACAGTACAGAGTGAGTCAGTCTAGAGTCAGTGCAGTGAGTCCTATGCAGTGAAGTAGAGTTTGTGAGTTCATACATTTCAGGGCAGGTCAACAGAGACAGTTGTGCCAGAGATTAAGAAGGAACCAAAAGATTTGAACAAAGAGCCAGACTTAGTTTGAGGCCAAGTAGAACATTTCAGTGAGAAAGTGAGAGAAGCCAGATTGAATCAGTCAGCTTGGAGATGACTTTGATTTAGAACAGCTGAGTTGAACCAGCCAACAGAAAGAACTAGTTAAGGTAAATTCATTCAGCAGTAAGCCCCTGAGATGAAAGTACATCTGGAGAGTAAAAATTACTTTTACAATAGAATTCAGTTTTGCTTTTAAGAATATTTGGCATATACAAATACCATTTTTAATGTGTGTTCATCCTTAAAAATTCTACAGTTAATAACTTTACTATGCTCAGGATATTAAGCAAAGCTAAGAGCCATGTGAATACTATTTGCCCCATCTTTCAAATATTACTTAGGTTTCATAATCTATTTTAATCTTATGTGTGTTATCCCCAAGAAATAGTAAAAGTTTGAATTTCCAGTACAATAAATGTGACCTCAAATTTAAATGTTTGCAGACGTGTTCAATTACACTCTGGTCATACTGAGTTTGGCTGGAGTTTGCTTCAAATATAACCTGTGTCTTCAGAGATGAAGAAATACATTATCCATGTGACACCTCTGTATGATGAGGAGTAGATGACAAAGTGGTACATCCACAAGCCTAGAGGTGTCAATGATAATTAATAATAATACCCAGAGATGACAGGAAGGTGTGCAAATGATTCTGCTCTGGAGGCATTAAAAAAAAAAAAAAAAGCTAGCCAACAACAGATTTTAAAGTCCTTATCTGCAGGTGTATGAAAGATCCAGTACCTGTTCTTTAAAACTACTCAGTTTTCAAGCCAGACAAAATCCTAGCAGGAATCAGAAAAACTGAGCATTAAGTATCACCCCTAACCAAGTAGGTATTTGCAATTGATATATTCTGGGAGAGAGGAAAGCATTTTTTTTTCCAACAGAGAGAAACTGAGTATATCTACCATACTTGAGGTTAGGTCTCATGCTCAGGAATAGCTGACCCAACACAAAGCAAAGTTAATTGTTTGTTTGTTGTTGAGTTTTTAATGTAGTTTTTGTTTATATTTAGTTTAGTTTTTTTTTATAAGAAAGAATGAACACAGATTGGAGTTAGGAACTGGGAAGAGAAGAGGCAGGAGGGGAGGAAATATCTTATCAAATTATACTGTATTAAATTAAAAGGTGGAAGGATTGGAAAGATACTAGGTTTTGATTAATGTGTAGTGATAGTTATGCATATAAAGCTAATGTTAATGCAGATAAGCATAACTCAGCAGGATCTGCTGTTTTCTCTCTGCTTCCCCCCCTTCTTTTAAAATTAGCATGTGACTTTGAAGAATCAAAAGCAAGTATTTAGCTGTGGCTAACATGTAGGTCAAATGGAGTTGTCAGTTAATGGGGAGAAACCAGAAGCCAAGAAACATGCAGCATAGAGTAACAAATCAAGGACAAACTCTTATTTATATTCTGGGCTAGCATTCTGCATGAATGTTGCATAGTTGAGCTGCTGACAGTGTGCATTTGTACCATGCATGCATGAGGGATCTTCAGATCAAAGAACAGTGAAACATTAGCAGATAACTAAAGTGGCAACATGTTTAAGGTTCAAAAAGAAACATGTAACAGAAAGATAATAACTCATGGATGCAAAAGCTGATGACAATAAAAGGAAGAATGGTGAGGGGAGTGAATGTAGAATATGATAGAATATCACTGGGATAGAGTCAGTCACAGGCATAGGATATGTACAACCTCCATGTTCTGGATTCTTCAAACCTTAAGTTTAGGAAGTACCGCACTTGAATGAATTACCTATTCTACTAACAAATTCCTGTTTAGAGGTTCTGCTTTTTGAAAAAAAGATACTGGTAAAGGAGTAGAATACAAAACTGAGTATAACAGTTATTTTAAAAATAGGTAAAATATGTGACTCTTATCTACAATGCAGAAACACTGTATAACCAGCAGAAGCTAATGTTTGCATTTATATATATATATATATATATAATCAGTATAGAAATAAAAAAAACTTTGTTGTAGAAAACAAATAAACATATAACAATAACCATTTTGTTTTACTGTGTTTGAACAGCCCAGTAAAACAAGTTAACACATCCTCAAATGTGATATCATTTTGTTTTGAAAAGATAGTTTACTTGTGCCCAATGTGGTAGTCTGAATGAGGTGGCCAACCATAGACTCATATATTTGATTTCTTTGTCACCAGGAAGTAGAACTCATTCATAGCACTATAAGGAGTAAGAGGTGTGGTTTTGATAGAGCGAATATATAAATAGGGGTAGACTTGAAGTTTCAAAAGCTCAAACTGGTCCCAGTGTTTATATCTGTGGCTACAGATCAGGATTTTGCTAGCAGCTACTGATCCTAGACCTGCCTGTAGGCTGACATCCATGTTCCCTGCCATGCTCATAAGGAACTGTACCTCTGAAATTGTAAGCAAGTTCCAGTTCAGTGCTTTCTCTTTTAATAGTTAACATGGTCATTGTATGTCTTCACAGCAATAGAACAGTGACAGACACAGCTCTATCATGCTTTATGACATACCTTGAAAGTTCTCTTTTTCAAATTTAGTGTCTTCTAAGTAATAACATGTACTAGAAAATAAATATATTATGGAGAATTTTGGGGGGCTAAAAAACAAGTGTGATTATGTTTGGTTGTGTGTGTGTGTGTGTGTGTGTGTGTGTGTTTGTGCTTATATGTGCAAAACACAAGCATACTAAACATACACACAAATCAAATGTACACATACATACAAACCATTAACAACAACATTAATTATTTTCACCCAAGCATTTGTTTATTTTATCTTTAAACTTGGAAGATATTTACTTGACAAGTCATCACACATGAAATGACATTGTTCCAATTCTCTCTGAACTCTACGTATTCTGTTTGTTGGAAACTCAGTCATGGTTCTTGTATATCCCAGCTATTTTATCAAGCTAGATAATGTCAAAATATTTTCTTGGTTTGACATTTTGTAAAGATTTACTCTAACATGTCTCAATGTATAACTCTTTTTCATATAAATATTGTTTAATTTGAGTAGGCCTCTCATTTCTAATCTTCTGGCTCCTTCTCATTTTCTGGCTCATTCTGCCTTCACCAAAGTCCAGCTTGTTCTTCTGCCACCTGTTTTTCTAAAATTGTCCTGCTAAACCTGCCACATGCCTTTCATTCTCTATGCTTCTCTAAACTAGCCTCTCTATCCTGTCTGCTCTTGTAAGCGGTGGGAGGATCCTATCTCTGACATAGTCTTTCAAATCTTTCTGATTCATCACTTTGTCTGCCCTTCAAGTATACATCACGCTCAAACATGGCTGCTTCTTTCTACAAACTAACCTTGACTTCATTGTTAGGGATTAAAAATGTGTACTTAGGGTAAGTCTGTATTCCAGCCAGATCATACTATACTATAATCCAGTGACTTGGAAAGTCTATGGATTTGATACGTTGCCAGAGTAAAGAAAATGTAGTACATTTACAAAATGGGCTATTATTCAGCTACAAAAAATGAAACTGTAAAATATGTAGGTAAATGATGCAACTAGAAAAGAAATCATCCTGTGAGCAGTAAGCAAGAACCAGAGTGTTAAATATGATGCGTGCCCATTCATATGTGGAAGTTCACTGTTTATTCAAAGGCAAGCAAGCTACAATGAATGCAATTGCTGTGGTTACATATAGCGTAAGGGGCTAAGGCAGTGACAGGTCTCCCTAGGAAGAGAAAATAGAATAGATAGTTATAGGTGGACAAGGAGAGGAGACTAGAATGCAGCATCAGACTGGGAGGGTGAAGAAAAAGTGGATAAGGGAGAGATTACAGAGTAAGAGCTAAATTCAAAAGGCATTTGAGGGTTCTTACCAAACATATGTGAAGGGGATCTAAATAAAATGACTAAATAATGTGGGAGACAGAATCACCCCCTATCACCAAATGAAATTTCAGTAGTGAGATTGGATGACATCAAATCAAAGTGTGGATGAAGGGCTCCCATGGGAAAATGTAAACAACTCAGGCTATTGCTAAAACTATCAATTGTTTCCCACAAACTAATGACAAGGTCCTGTTGCTGAAGATAATACCTATACAACTCATTGTGCAGGAAGCTGTCCAGCTGGGACCTAACTAGAACATTCAGCACCTATTGTTCTTGGATACAGATAGTATTCTGCATGGTATCAGAGAAGAAACATAAACACTAACCCAGTTCTAGACCTTTTGAACTAATGTGGTGTCCTGCCTACAAGTTAAGCTAGGGGAATGGTAGGACAAAACTTCTTGGAGAAACCAATCAGTATATGGTTTTATACAAGTCCTACTCTGTGAGATGGAGCCCGGACCCAATGTTGCTTTGATGACCAAGAACCTGAGACTAGATGGCCCAGAGACCAAGAAAAAAATCAAGTTAGTTTTCTCCAAGGAAGTCCAAATCAGGAAACAATCTACTCTTAAGGGTAGATGACATGCTCAGCAGTAGATGACCATCAGAAAAATGACTTGGTAGCATTTTTGGAGTTTCTCTGTCTTGTAATACAGTACCCTAGCTTTTTTCCCTTAAGATTTAGTAACTTATTTATTTACCTTCTTGTTTTGAATATATATCATGGTCTCCTGTTTTGTGTTTCTATCAGATTCTCAAATGTGTGAACAGGCATGTCTCTGAGCATGTATCTGTTTCTGAGGATTTTTCCTTCTTTTTGTTTTTTTTATATTCTGGTTTTTTTGTGTTTGTTTTTATCATATTTTATTTTGTTTTGACTTATTATCCCTTAGATGCCTGCTTATTTTCTAACAAGAAACAGAAAATGTCTATATCCCACTAAGATGGGAGGTGGGGATGAATGGGAAAGAGTAATGGGATGGAAGCACGTAATCCAAGCATATTATATGAAAACAATTTATTTTCAATAAAATAAAAATATAGAAATGAAAAAATAATTTAAAAGATTACATCATTTTTATAATCCAGTTTATGGTTTCTTTCATACATCCATATATTTCCTCATATCATTCATAAACATATGAAGTTAAGTATTCATATTTCAATTTTTTCCTTCACTTGTATAAATATTTAAATCTTTGTTTTATAAGAATAATATTAACATTGTGTTTTGGGCAGTGTCTGCCCTTATTTCTCTAAGGTCTTTCCCTGATAGTTTTCTCTCTGTTTGGGTGTTTGCTTTCACTCTGGTTTTATTTCTCCTGGAACATTATCTGTGGCATTTCGTAAGACCTGGCTGAGAAATGCAATGCTCTAGAGACTGCTTGTATTTGTTTCTGCCGAGTGCCTGAAGGTACTTAAGCTGGATGACTTAAAAAAATTTCTCAATTTGAAAGATTTGGATGACTACCTGAAAGCCAATATGAGGGCCAGGTTGTGAGTACTAAATCTCATGAGAGATTTCTGTTTCTACCCTATGCCAAAATATCAGCTCGTATTAAATTTTCATTTCGCTACGAAGATGATTCCCTTCTCTTATAAATCATGGCAACAATAGGATTGCAATTAGGTAAAATTTACTTTAATACTTGTATTTTATGAGCATTAACTATTCTTGTTCTATTTGGTTCATTAATAGGAAATTCTGTTTTTTGAAGTTATTTCACAGAAATATATACATTGATGCAATGCATTTTATAACTTTGCAGCAAAGAGTAGTTCAATCTAAATACTTAAATTAAATAATAAATCAAAACACAGTCAGAATACCTAATACTCTTTAGAAAATAAATAAATGAGCCATTGACCCAGATAGAATCAGAATATTTAAAAAATAAACCAAACATGTGAATACCTGCCATATAATAAGTGTATTTAGAATTTTGAAAACATCCAGTAATCTGAATTGATGGGGAACAGAAGAATATCCATCTCTTTTGAGAATGGCAGGTTAACGAAAAGGCATGTGTACAGCTAATCTCTGGCAATAGGTTCAGATTATAACAGATTATTTATTTTGATATAGTTCTTTGAGTACGCATTTGTGACTTATCTATTTTCTACTTAGACTATGCTTAAAGAAAGCCAATAAAGGAATGAATATTATATATTGTATCACACTTGGAGCTTCTTCATGCCTTTGCTGACCCAGCAGATGATGCAAGACTCCCATGCTGGTGACATTTTCCTACCGTACTCTTCTCAGCCTGAGGGATGGCCACTGTTTGTCGCTGGAAAGAAGTAAGAGTGGTATGTAGTGGGTCCCTTTGAATTTCAAGATGGTTTTTCTGGAATCCTCTTGCACTTATTTGAAATCTATTGGATTTTTCTCAATTTTTAATACTGAAAAATGTCACTTCTAAGATGACATATATATGGACCCTTGTTTAAATTACTCCTCTCAGATCCCTGAGTTCCAGTCCTATTCCTATATCCTCTATTATCTTTAATATCTATTACAGTGATGCCTAATTATTAATGATAAAATGTAATTATAAACACACACAAAAATATTTTCTTTAATTCTCATGATGCCAGGATATACTTTTATTTTGTTGTATTCATCACTTTTTGTCTTGTTCACATCTAAGCCTAAATGGACACAATGTTTGCTGAATGAATAACAGTAACTAATCATTACTTTGATGGAAAATAAAAGCAGGATATGAAGTCTGAATTAATACCCTCTCTCTGATGATTTTGTATTAGAACCCGTGTTTGCTTGTTTGTAAAAATAAAATACTGCCACTGAATTACCTCTCTAGCCGCTGTAGCTGAAGCTTCATTAAACAAGATTGAACATTACGAGCATTTTCTAGCCTTTACCTCCATTATGAATTTACTCTGAAGCTCAAAACTACAATAGAACTAGGAAATATTTTGCACATTATTTAGGTGCAGTAACAAACTGTGAAACAAATGTTTATCATGGAGCATTTATAATATTCTCCCCAACCTTAGAATGTTGCTGCATGCTGTGATTATCCAACAGCTGTTTTAGATAAACTTGACTAATAAGTTTACTATAAATTGAATATGAAATTCAAGAGGAAACTTAAATGTCATGTATACTTATTCTGAAGGCTGTAGTTTAACCAAACTCACACTCAATCTCATTTCAGATGTTGGGGAAAAAAATAAGAAAAAAGAAAGAAAGAATCAAGAATGAAAAAAAAAAAAAACCAAACAATTTCAAAAGAGAGATATAAAAAATGCCATAGAAACTTTTCAAATCTCCATACCTTTAGTGATTATCATGCTTTTCTTGTCAATCATAAATTTAACAGACTTTATTTGGGAGATTCTTTTGCTTTCAGTGGAGTCCTTTATCAATAAGTGAGGAAGTATTAAAATGGGAATATGTAAACTGCTTTTGAGTGAAAATTCTGTTATTCCGGGAGCTCTTAATGTTTCAATGTCTATACATACTTCATGGTTGCAAACAAAATAGAAAAGAGAAAGGCAAAGAAAAAGAAGGAGAGGCAGGAGCAAAGGTAGAGGAAGATAGGAGAGAGGAGGGATTTTTCCACTGCTAAGAGTCCCTCTTAGGACCAGCATGTACCATTTCTGTTGCCTGTCAGATTCAGAAGCTACTTGGAGATAACATTCCAACCAATTTACACACACATCATTAAGTTACAAGGTGTGTGTGTGTGTGTGTGTGTGTGTGTGTGTGTGTGTGTATGAGTCAATTTTATACATATCCATAAAACTGTTAAGCCTGAGTACCCAACTCCATAGATGGTGAAATACAAATTATTTCTTGTCATATGATTGCAGCATGCAACCAGTTTAATTAATGATATACTGAAATGATTTCCAATTTATTTAGATTCGTTCTACTTTGAAGATTTTTTTTTCATTGTAAATATTACATTTTGGTCTCTTTTTTTAAGAGAAAGGAGAAAAGTTAAAGGATATCCCTTGCTATGTTGATATTACATGGGATACACTCCAACAGTTCATTAGTGTCCTCAAAATGTATAATTAACTTATTGATAGTGAGGACGTAGCCATTTGAAATAGCTTTCTAAGCAGGTGTATGTCAAAAGAAGTGATTTGTTGGAGTGATGAGAATAAGCCCGTGGACATATGCCTCCTGAAAATTTCTGAGTATCCTTCCTTTATCCTTGGGTGTTTAGAAGAAATTTGACCCTTTAATGCAAATCTGTCATAAGAGGCCAGAATCAATTGATGAGGATGGATTGAGAGGGATATGGTGCTAATTAAAGCATTCATCCATTTACCTACATCAAGCACAAGAACACGTGCAACACAAATGAATCCTGTGGTGTGGCAGAGAGGATGGTGAATCAGAAACATTGCTATCAGACTGTGTCTTCTAGAAACATTGGAGGCTTTGCCCATAAAATTTAACCAAGACATCAGGCCCAGCATGAGTTGAACAAGGATAACACTAAGAAACATGCCAAACTGTATATAAGGGAAAGTCAACGTAACATCAGTTCTGCACAGAAAACTACAAGGAACTGAGAACGCTGGGAGGAGCAGAGGTGGGTTTCCAGTGCTGAGCAGTCAACTCTGAAAACATACACACAAGTAACATTATATGGATATAACAGGTTCTATTGAAGACTATATATGTTATGTTTACACACAAGTATTTATGTTCATGCAATAAAAACTATTGATGAAAAGAGGCCATGAACTTGAAAGAGAGCAAGGAAAAGTATATGGTAGGAATTTTGAGGAAAAGAGGGAAGGGAGAAATTTTATAATTAAAATAGTCTCAAAAATAAACAAACAAAACACAAGTAAACAAAGAAAACCACAACACTATTCTTCTACAGAATCATAAAGAGAGACTTAAATTAGATGACGTATTTAAGTGTCCAAAAATAATAACAGACATGAAAGCAAACAAGCAAAAAAACAAAAAACAAAAACCAAAAACCCAAAAATCCCACATGAAAACATTGTTTAAATCCCACAAGAATACATTGTGAATGTGACTTTTGCCCTACCCTTTTCCTCTTCCATGGTCACTCCTGCCTCTCCTCTTCAATGTATCCATATGACAAAATGTTTGGACCAGGCTTTTAGAGTATTAGACATTATAAATCAATTCTGCATGCACTGTCTCTTCTGACTTCAGAGCCACGCTGTCTAGTGTGGATGCCTCATGGCTGTACTTATGCTTGTCTAACTAGTCTAGACTCAATGCTCCAGTTTCACTTTCAGAAACCATAATTTATTTTTTTCAATTTTAAATATTAAGAGGAATATAATAAAATGAGATGCACAAATAGAAAATTTGTTGTATATATAAATATATTCTCATTTTAAAAAAATCATTTGTTTTCAAGCACTTGATTAAAGACTATAAATAACATTTGTTGTGAAATCACACTTTTATTTAGAAAAGAAATGACTGTTGAACAAACCATGGTCATTCTGGATTGGAAATGTGAGCTGATTTTCTTGGAATATGCATAAGTGAGTCTGTCAATTTAAGAAAAATCTAACAATATTTTCCATGAAAATTTATATTTATAAATTACAATTAAAGTTAGGATAACACCTGTTTATCATACTAAACTTGGCATGTTATCCATACTAAAATCTTTCTATTTATTTATGTGGCTAAATTATTCAAAATATTTTAAGTAATTTGCAAAGAATTATAATGTGAAAGATCCTTAAAATTCAGTTGCTTAATATCTTGAAATCAATCAAACATATTAATTTGTGTTTTTACACACAGCAAAAATTTCCAATTCCTAGAAAGAAAATTAATTAGAATCAGACTCCACAAGGTATCTACCATTTACTGAATTCAGGTACAATATCAAAGAAATATAAGCATAAATAACAAAAAGGTCTAATAAACTTTTACTTCCTTTCTCAACCACCTATCTGTGTCATAGATGCTTTTCATATACTGTAATCCAAAACGGCATATTGTTCATCACTCTATGTGGGTATAGATATGAGAATCTGGCAGTTTCCTATTAAACTAGATGTTAGGGAAGTAATAAAATCTAACATTTTTCTGGTTTTATAGTTCACAAAAATATATTTAATTTCTATGAATATTGATTTAATAATTTTTGAACTTTGGTCTTTTGTTATGTTAAATATTGGTTACTCCCAGAGACCACACATAGACCAGGTAAAGTTATGTGACCTTACCCACCAAGTTATCCTTTATTGGTGAATAAAAATGCTGACAGCCAATAGATAGACAGAAGAGACATACGCTGGGTTTAGAATTCTGGAACTTGGTGGATCAGAGAAGAGCCACGAGGGGAGAGAAAGGAAGATGAATAGAGGAGAAGATTGTTATGGGGTAAGAATCTTAAAATAATGGCATGTTGGATATAAGAGCAACCCAGACATAGCATAGCAAATTATATAATACAATTGACTGGGAAATGGGAATAAGAGTATAGAGGATAGATATCTGTTCAGCTCTTTTGCTAATTAAGGCTTATTATAAATATAAAGGTTGTGTGTATCTTTTATCCGGGAACTAAATGGTCAAAGTCGAGGTAGAAACTCATTGTTGAAATTAAATATTTCAACAACAAATAATAGATAATTTATCAATTATTGTTACTTAAAATGAATGGATAATTTTATTTATTTTTAAGCAGTTTAGGTTTCTGGAAGATTATTGACATATGTAATCAATCCGTCTTATGTGCAATCTGCCTTAGTTACCTTTCTACTGATATGATAAAGACAATGACCAGAAACAATTTGGGAAGGAAAAAGTTTGTTTCTGTTTAGAGCTCCATATCATATTCCATCATCAAAGTAAGTCAGGACAACAACACAAGAAACCTAAAGGCAAGAACTAAGCAAAAACCATGTAGTAATGCTACCTTTTGGCCCACTACTACTTACTTGCTCAGACTGCTTTTTATATAATGCAGAACCACCAGCCCATGGGTTTCATCACCCACAATGCCCCCCTTCACATCAAGGATTGGTCAAGATAATGTCCCATCATGTCAATATTATGAAGTTAATTTTTAAATTGAGATATCTTTTCAAATGACTTTAGCTTATGTCAAGTTGATTTATGTCCAACCAAAACAGTATCATTTCTAGAAGTTGTAATAGCAAAAAATTGCAGAACACTTTATCATAAAATAAATAATATGTATTACTAGACGTGAACTCTGAACAAATGGGAGTATTGGAAAGTCTGAGAGCTATTACACCTTTTACTAATGGAGAATAAGAGACACATATATTTACCCTGAAAGTTCAAAATCATTTGTTTTATTATAATTTCTTATCAGTATAAACTTTGAAAGGAATTGATTTTTTTAAAAAAATCCAGAAAAATCAACTATTTTCTGAAGATACTGAAAATTCATCATATCTATAGAAAGAATCAATAATAAGAGAACTATAGGAAGATAAATGATTTAAAAACAAAACAACAAACAAAAACTAAAATAAGACAAATTATAAGAACATGTTATAGATGTCTCAGGCTGTGTTCTCTATTACAGACCTACATAGGAAGGGAGGGAAATCATTGAGGCTTCTATATACATTTAAGGACTTAACCTAACCATGGAGAATAACTGATCACCTGGGTTACAGGTGCATGGGGGTGTGTATTATTCCTTTAGAAAGACAGGAAGAAAAAAAACCTTAAATAAATCATGTTCTTTGCTCTTAGGTAACTTATGCCTCATGTTTTAATAGATAGCTAATACACATGCTATGTGTAATGGCATTAGATGTATATAAACTTATATGAAGTTGGAAAACTGTGACTCAAGTAAATCATTAGATTATTTACGATATGAACAAAGTAAAACAAAAGAAATTAAACATAGCTGTATCCTGTGGCTCTGTGTTGTACTGCAACAGCATATGTGTTAAAGAATCGACCTCATACGTGGGGTCATTGGATTTCGTGGGAAATTAAAAATGTGTGTTCTTGCAGGGAATCGTGAGTCATTATAGATGCAACCTTGAGTGTGATAATGGGCTATCTCCTGCCTTTATTCTCCATCTTTATATTTATTTAAAAATAGATTTTAGACAATATATTCTGACTGCAATTCCCACTCATAACTTCCCTCATATTCTCCACTTTTTCATAAACAACCTTAGAGAAAATAAAGAGCCAAAGGGGGGGGGGAAGCAAGAAACACATATAGATGCTGAGGCACATTCTCACAAATAAAAATACCATAAAATCCAAAGCTACAAAACAGAATAAAAAAGTGAAAGACCTGTAAAGTTAAATAGAAAGAAAAGAAAATACTGAGACAAAGCATTATAAATCCAAGAAAAGAAAGAAAAAAGAAATGAAGAAAAACACCACCACCAACAAAACCCTGAAATGACATTGACTTCATTTTGTGTTGACCATCTATGCTGACTCTAGGGCCTGTCCTTAAGTACAGTTTGTATACCCTTCCTCTGAAGAAAACTAACTTTTATTTTGCAAGCAGTAAATCATTTGAAGACAGCTTCAGGGTGAGGGTTGGGGGTTCGTGGCTACTTGTTCTCCTCAGCATTGGGATCTCATCTGGGTTAGACCTGTGCTGGGCCTCTCCTTGCTGCCAGCATCTCTGTGAGTTCTTTTTTATTTTATTTTATTTTTATTTTTTGATACTTTATTTACATTTCCAATGTTTCCCCCTTTCTAGGTCTCCTCTTTGGAAACCCCCTATCCCCTCCCCCTCCCCGCCTCTATGAGGGAATTCCACCTCCCACCCACCCCCCACCCACTCCCATATTCCCACCTGTGAGTTCTTATGAGTTTTCCTATTACCGTGTTTAAAAGGCTTTATTTTCTCCATGTCCTCCTTCATCGCCCCCAAGCTCTTCAACTCTTTCCGCCTCTTCCGTGAGCCACGAAGGGAGCAATTAGATGGAAGTCTCATTTAGGGCCGAGGGCTCTAAACTCTCACACTCTCTTCATATTATCCAGCTGTGGATCTCTGTATTTATTCCCACCTACTGCAGGAGGTAGCTCTGATGATATCTTATCAAGGCACTGATTTTTGAGTATGCCAGATTGCCATTAGGCATCTTTTCATTGCTATATTCCTTTAGCAGAACATTAGCACTTGGTTTCCCCCTAAACCCACAGCTTATTTAGTGTCAGGTACATGGTAACCTATCTAAGCTGTGGCAGGCATAGATTTCTTCTGATGCTGTGGTGCCAAGGTCCAGCCTCATCGTAGGGAGAGTCCTGAGAAAGAAGGGAATAATTCAGTAATGAGAGCTGGCGGATGCAAGCTCTCAGTTCAGGTGCTCTCTCATTGCCCAAGGATGCTCTCACCATTCGTCCTTCCTCTCCTTTCTTCCTTCTCATTCTTTTCTTTTCTCCCTTCTCGCTCTGTAGCCTTCTCTCCTCTCATTCTTTTTGTCTTCTCCCTTCTCCCTTTTTGGTCCTCTCGCTTTCCATTCCTTTTTCTTCACCCTTCTCACTCTTTACTCTATTCTCCTCATTTTTTTTTCTTCCCTACCAGAATGCCTGAAAACCATCTTTTATTATCTAAAGTTATATCATTGAGGCTTTGATCATTATTAATCATTATTTTAGAAATCCTTAAATTTACATACATTCTATGAATCCGGGATGATTAATTCCAACCCCTGCTTCCTTAGAGCAGAAAGTAAACACAAACAAAGGCACATTTTCTTGTAGGTTTTTACATAGCCTGTTCTTCACGGGTAGCTCTGCTCAGCTCTTGTGGTTTCCTGGTACAACAGAGAGCAGTCTTTAGTAAGTGCTTTCATGTAAGAACAGAAAGATGACAGACGACTAAAATTAAAATAAATCCTTACAAAGTTTTAAGTTTTATGCAAGTTAAGCAGTTAGCTCTCTCTAATATCACTCCAGACATTATCATCTCCAATACTTCAAGTAGCTAGAATGAAGTACTAACTTTTTGTATGCTTATACATTACCTTTTAATTCCCTAATCTTTATTTCCTTGTCCTAGCAATTCCGTGCGTGGCCCCACACTTTCCTCCTAATAC
>CM052712.1:44793250-44835449 GCA_028551405.1 Uromys caudimaculatus
CCAACAATGGAGGAGTGTTCCTCTTTCTCCACATCTTCACCAGCATCTGCTGTCACCTGAGTATTTGATCTTAGCCATTCTGACTGGTGTGAGGTGGAATCTCAGACTTGTTTTGATTTGCATTTCCCTGATGACTAAGCTTGTTTTCTATAGATTCTTTCTTTGCCTATCCATACCTTTTCTTTAACTATTTTAACTGTCTATCCTTGATGTCCCCAAGTTCATCCTGGCTAATTGGTGCAGCAGTCATTGAATCAAAGGGAACATGTACCTCCTCATACTTCCAAATTCAAGGCCAAGTGTGGCAATGAACTCTTTCTACCAAGGACCATGTGGGCTTTTGTGGCCTTTGTGCTTGTGTTGTTTAGATCCTTTCACACGGCCCTAAAGGCCATGCAGAAGGCCTGTCCCTCATCCTCCATAACCTCGTGACCACCTCAATGCCTCAATCCTGATAACCACATCTGTTTCATTTATTATGAACTTATTAGCTCTGAGTAATATGGAAGTATATTTCCCAAAAAGAGAGATTAAAAGTAAATAAAACAGAGAGCAGATCCGTTTCAGTCCAACAACAGTTATCAGTGCATTATAGGGATTGTGGGGATCAAAGGCCTGGCAATGTTCTGGGACAGAAACTGTCACACCTCTCCTTATGCAGCCATGCTGGATGAAGTAGTGTGGTCCTCAGGTCCAATCAGATAACACTTAGTTACTTCCACGACTCTTTGCTCACTATTACACTGTGTATCTAGCAGGCAGGCCATCATTGTGGATTGAAGGGTTTGTAGCTGGTTTATGTTGAGGTTTATGGTTTTTTTTTTTTTTTTCCTTTGGAAGCATACAGAATATCTTCAAGTACTATGGACAGTAGTCAGTAAGGATGAAGCCTCTAGGTAGGCAAGCTGTGTTTGCTGAGTTATGTAGTTGTTGGCTAAAGAAATAATGCCATAGTAACACTTCTTGGAGAGCAACCACTATACTTAGCAATAGGCTAGATTGTTTAGAGGGTTTCATGGGACATTTTGTCTAATAACTAAAGTAGATGTAACTTATTCCCTGAACTGAAGGTTTCATTTGGTGGCAAGAGATTTCTAGTTGGGATTTTTGATCCCTTGTTGTTTGGGGATTCTATTTAGACTTCTTTTTTTTTTTTCTTTTTTTTTTTAAATTGGGTATTTTATGTATTTACATTTCCAATGTTTTCTCCTTTCCTGGTTTCCCCTCTGGCAATCCCATCCCATCCCCCCTCCCCCTGTTTCTATGAGGGTGTTCCCCCTCCCATCCAACCACTCTCACCTCACCACCCTGGCATTCTCCTACACTGGTGAATCGAGCCTTCACAGGACCAAGGGACTCGACTATTGATGCCCGATAATGCCATCCTCTGCTACACATGCAGCTGGAGCCATGTGTACTCTTTGGTTGGTGGTTTAGTCATATATATGTACAATTTTCTGCTCTCTTCCCCATTGTTTCTTTCTGTTCCAGTCCTTTGCCCTTGTCTATCCATAACTCTCTTTCCCACTCTTCCTAGTGTGATCCTTTCCTCTGTCCTAGTTCCTTACTTTGCATCTAACTTCAGTGGTAAGAACTGCAGCCTCCTTATAGAAAGTGAACAGATTTCTGCTCTAAGATGCTCCCTGTCCTGAGAGACAGTCTTATACAAGGCATAAAAGCAAGTAGACCATATGATTATTGAATGAAACCTTTGGCAATGTGAATCAAATAAAAGTTGTTTATTATAATTGTGTTTCCTCAATTATTTATTACAGTAATAAAAATATGACAAACATGAGATAGGGGTAATTCATCAGACCATTAGAATGGGTGTTTCTTAGAGATTGAGGACAAAATGGACTTAAGTTAGGAAATTCTGTCATGGGAAGGATGCAAAACAGCCACGGTGGAAGTGTTTCTGCAACTGTTGAGGAATACCTCCTTACTGAACTCAACGCACAAGTGCCTCTCAGTCAAAGATGCAAGGATGATTAAAAACAAAATGACAACAAAAAATGAGAAACAAAAATCAGGTGTTTATAGCAATAGAAGAAATAGTTCACTAATAAATAGTATCTCTTCAGATATATTAACACCAATATAGGGACATTTTAAAAATATTAACAACATAGAAAATAAACTATTCTTGCTGTTATATGTAATTATTTTAAATTGATCTTTAGTTAATGAACTTATATAATATTATATAATAATATTATACGATTTTTTTTTTATAATCCAACACAAATTTACTCCAAGTATGGTTGTGGCTAATTTTAAGACAGCTAAAATAAATTAAGTTTAAAAGTCTTTTAGCTTTTTTATCTATTTTATCTTTATAGAGCAAATAAATGTGAGATAAAATTTATTTGTGTTCTCTTGATTTTCACAAATAAATCTAATAAATTTTCATAAATGATTATAAAGTTAATATTTATATTATCAAAAAGACATATATAAACTCTCAGTATGAGGTGAGTATAGACAATTTTGCTTTATATATGTTGTAATAGAAGAGAATTGATTCTTTGAATTTCATTAAAACATTCACTGTAAAAACTGCTATTATGTCAAGCATCATGGATTTACTCAATCTTTAATTTTAAGACATGGTACATATATAATTTTTATCATCTTATGTCATCTAGATATATAAAATCAAATTTATGGAGATTAATGATATTTTATCATAGAACACTTGAATATAATATTAGAGGCCTTGGGGTCTGATCTTCAATATTGCAAAAATTTTGGAAGATATAAATGTAATTATAGCCAAATTATTTACTGTTCTTTTACTTACTATATTGAAGTTGTAAAGGCATTAAGTAACTCATTAAGTTAATGGTTAGAAAATAAAGTATTTCTAAAGTAATATATTTAGTTTAAATTTAAACTCAAAATTATTTTCTAATTGAAGATAGTTTTTACTAAGGCAGGGAAATAATAATATTAAAGTTTAACATCAAATTGATTACAAAGCCCCAAACATTATAAGGTTAATCATTCCCACACACATTTTATAGCAACGTATTTTTCATTCTCTAAATATTAAGTGTAGGGAGAAAAAAGCAAAATAGTTTTGAATATATTTAGATTATGGATACAGGCAATCTTAAATTTGTAGAATTTTAAAATTACTTACACAGCTACTCTTATGGATGCCACAACAATGAGCTATTACATTTGCAGAAGCATTTGTGCAAACATCATTTTTAAGAATATGTTGGTACATTTTTCTATTTTCCAGCTTTATTTTATGTGGAAAATGTTTTATCCTTTTTGGGACAAAAGCATCTAATTTAACATAAGCAAAATCCATTATGTTAATATATGAGTCACAGTGGAGGTATATTTCAAAGTAAAAGTTGAAAATATCTCACTGTGTGGTGTGAATGGTCCAGAGACAATTATTTCAGCTAATAGTTACAACTGGGATTTAAACAGGGGAGAGATTAGATAGTCAATAAAAGAAAAAGCATACTAAAATGATCCTGCACAATTTGCTAACTCAGGAAAATTACAGGCTACTTTTGAATATTTTAGTATATTTTAATCGAAAACTTCTCCATCCAAATAGGACATTAATTCTATAGGCATTTTCTTGATCATGGAAAGAGTTTCCCATGGTAAACACAAGGAAAGACAAAAGGAAAGGTACAGTAGAGACTTTAAGTATAAAGTCTTCAGTCATATATATCTACAGAAAGAGATATACAGATAAATAAATTCAGGCATAGTTAGGTTTATAAATAAATGGATGTAAAACTGAGATAATATACAGCAGAATTTCAGAAAACAAAAACAAAAACAAAAACCATCAGTTCCCTGAAAGTTAGAATGTCTGCTTATGACAGAACTAGTTAACTCTGTGACTATCTCAAAATTACACAGCCTTAACATAGACCATAGCAAGGTCCATCTCATATCAGTCAGCAAGGAATTTGTACTTTAAAACTAAATCCATAAAGACGGTTAGTTCCTAATGGGTCTAGTAGGGACAGATAAGACCTACAGCAAAATATTCTTATAAATAACTGTTCAGAGTACAGGAAAAATGTCACTTAAGAGGAGAATGAGCCTGCTGCAATATCTGTTCAAAGGCTACAGAGGGTGTGAACTCACTAACCTGGAAACTATCTATCTTTCTTGATGAAAAGTGACTAGACCACTAAGATAGCACTGCACTCATGGGGAAGGCTTGTACTCCTTTATATAGGGCTCCTAGTTTATTAATCTCCCTAAGGTTACTATCCTAATATATATTGATTAGATTGTTAACTTTTCAGTTCTTTAAGGTTCCCTCTTACCAGAAACTGATCAATAGTGAGTGCATTTGTACATTTTTCTTTCCCAAATGAAATATTTGGGAAAGATGAAAAGATACTGCAGAGGAAGGGGTAAAATTTTGTGTTGGGGACCCTGTATTGTAATTTCTAGTCAGCTAAGAACCTGAAAGTATACAGAAATATAGCACAACCCCATAGGATCAACAGTGCATCATTGAAATAATGACATAATGCCATTCACAGATCTGCATCATGGTAAAGGAGTTTGAAAAAAATATATATGAAACTATAATTGAAGTGAAGAGGAAATGTGTCTGCTTTATTCAGAATCTACTAAAATACCAGAATATCAAACTCTCAATGAGGTCCACACCCTGAATTCCGAAGCTGGAGGACAAGGAGGTGGGGCATGGCCTTAGTTCACCCAGCAAAGCAATGTAGGCTGTTGTAGTTCTCTGCTTGAGTTGCAATGACAGGATACCACAGGTAGGTGGCTTACAAAAGTAACCTATTTTTATTTCCAGAGGAGATATTTTTCCCAGGCTTGTGCGTAGTCATCTAAAGAGGCAATTTTTCTTCTCACAAGGGTAGTGGTCTTACTTAAGTTGGGCAAATGTTTAAACATTTTTAAATGTTAATTTGCCACTTACATTAATATGCAATGCGATCAAGTAATGGAGGCTTAGATACTCAATATAAGAATTTGAGGCAAACAACTCCACCTATGGTGGGCTATTATATTGTCTTGGGTACAGAAAAGTTGTTTGTCCTTGATTTTCAGGATGACACTTAGGCACCACAAGGGTTTCTAAATGTGGGGGAGAACAACAGATTAGTCAGAGGAATATGTTCTGAGAATAAAAATGAAAATAGTCCCAGAAGGAAAGGAGCTAGATATGCCCTTAAATCTGAAATATTCAAGCTCATCCTCTGTGGTATATCATCTGCTACCAGGGTGCTGAGGTTAATCCAATGAAAGCCATCTCATATTTCAAACCCTTTGTAAGTTAGATAATGACTCATTGTTTTAAGCCACCATGCCCGTGGTAATGTTTAATAGCAGCTACTGGAACTGATGTTGATCAATACCTGTATAGTATATGTTCTGTTTCCTGGGAAGCCTACTCAGTGCCATTCACTATAAAAGCTTCCTTTCCACATTTTGTAATGTATTTAAATTACTTACTAGTGACTTGGATAAAGTGGTTAACAACAGAGCATTTACTTCCTTAAATCAGTTCTCAGATCTAGGGAAACAAACTGACAATCAGAGAATTTGCACATATTCCGAACTGAACTTGAGAAACCAGGAAAAACTTCTATTAATGTTTTGAAAGTTATTTTTTTGTTTAGTTTTGTTCTGGTTTGGTTTGGTTTTCATTTTGCTCTTTTGTTTGTTTGTTTGTTTCACAGAGGCTCAAGTGTTTGAATATTTGTTTCCCAATGTTAAAGAACTGCTTGAAAAATTAAGGAAATTGCGAGGTGAGGCCATGTTTTAGAGAGAGCAGCTCACGGCCAGAGTGTGGGGCTTGCTGTCTTGTGGTTTATAGTCCCTCTTTTTGTGCCCTTTTCTACTTCCGGGTCTACTCAAATGAGAGAGAGAATGCATTCCAGGCAAGGTGCCATCCTTACAATGATGCCTTTTATTCCTCAAAATGATTCAAAATGAATATTTTCTTTCTTAAATTGATTTCAGTCTAGCATTTTTGTTTACTATGATAAGAAGGATAATTAAATAATCCTTGCATAAGAAATCATATCTTTATGTACTTCCAAGAAACAATGTGAGCAGTTTCACTGATGTCTGACCCTCCTTTACAAATGTCATCCCATGTTCTAGATTCCGTCTTACTCATCCCCCTCCCTCCACTGTTTTTTTTTTCCCTGATACTAGTGCTTAAAGTCTATACAAACATACCTTTTTGTTGTTGTTTTGTGTTTTTTCAAGACACTGTTTCTCCATGCAGCCCTTCCTATCTTGGAACTCTGTAGACCAGCCTGCCCTCCTGTCTTAGTCAGGGTTTCTATGTCTGCACAAACATCATGACCAAGATGCAAGTTGGGGAGGAAAGGGTTTATTGAGCTTACACTTCCATGCTGCTGTTCATCACCAAAGGAAGTCAGGACTGGAACTCAAGCAGGTCAGGAAGCAGGAGCTGATGCAGAGGCCATGAGGGATGTAACTTACTGGCTTGCTCTGATGACTTTCTAATAGAGCCCAAGACTACCAGCCCACAAGGGTCCCTCCCCTCTTGATCACTAGTTGAGAAAACACTTTATACCTGGATCTCATGGAGGCATTTTATCAACTGAAACTCCTTTTTCTATGATAACTCCAGCTTGTGTCAAGTTGACACAAAACCAGCCAGTACATCACCTAATCAGAGATCTGCCTGCCTTTGCCTCCTGAGAGCCACCACAGCTAGGCCCTATATTAATATTTCTTAACAAAATATAAATGTGCTTTACAGTTAGATCAGAAACAGCTTGTTTTCTCCATCTCTTATGATTTGTCATGTGGTGTCTTTTACAATATTGTGGAGACACATCTGTGCAAAGTAGGAGAAAGAATGAAAACTATTTGATGTAGAAAGATTTGTGAGGTTTTTCTCCTTAATAAAAGCATTAATGTGGTAAGAGGAGGGAAGCGAAATAAAGTGTAATTATTTACACATAAGGTAGATTTTATTCTCAGTGTAGGTTTCAAACATAAATTGCTCTAGGCTTTATTGGAGTTTGAATTTTTAATGCCAACAGAAGAATATTGAAGATGTTCTTACTGCAGCAGGATCCTAACTGAATCATGGAGTTATCTTCATCTTTTCTTTGTGATATTTTTCTGAGTTTTTTTTTATTTTTTTTTTTTTTAGACAGGGTTTCTCTGTGTAGCCCTGGCTGCCCTGGAACTTACTCTGTAGATCAGGCTGGCCTCAAACTCAGAAATCCGCCTGCCTCTGCCTCCCAAGTGCTGGGATTAAAGGGGTGCGCCACCACTACCCGGCTTCTTTGTGATATTTTAAAGGTCTGTGTGTATCCATTTCTCTGTTGAAGGACAACTTGGTTGTTTCCAGCTTCTGGCTATTATAAATATGGCTGCTATGAACATAGTGGAGCATGTGTCTTTATTACATGTTGGAGCATCTTCTGAGTATATGCCCAGGAGTGGTATAGCTGGGTCCTCAGGTAGTATTATGACCAATTTTCTGAGGATCCACCAAACTGGTTTCCAGAGTGGTTATACCAGCTTGCAATCCCAAATCCCAACAGTAATGGAGGAGTGTTCCTCTTTTACCACATCCTAGCCAGCATCTGCTGTCACCTGAGTTTTTATTTTAGCCTTTCTCATTGGTATGAGGTGGAATCTCAGGGTTATTTTGATTTGCACTTCCCTGATGACTAAGGATGTTGAACATTTCTTTACATACTTAGGAGTTTCCTTTGTTTAGCTCTGTTCCCCATTTTTTGATAGTGTTATTTGGTTCTCTGGAGTTTAACTTCTTGAGTTCTTTGTATATATTAGCTATTAGCCCTCTATCGGATGTAGGATTGGTGAAGTTCATTTTCCAATCTGTTGTTTGCTGTTTTGTCCTTTTGACAGTGTCCTTTGCCTTACAGAAGCTTTGTAATTTCATGAGGTCCCATTTGTTAATTCTTGATCTTGGACCATAAGCCATTGGTGTTCTGTTCAGGAACTTTCCCCCTTTGCCCATGTGCCCACTTTATCTTCTATTAGATTCAGTGTATCTGGTTTTATGTGGAGGTCCTTGATCCACTTGGACTTGAACTTTGTACAGAGAGATAGGAATGGATCAATTTGCATTCTTCTACATGTTGACCACCAGTTGAACCAGCACCATTTGTTGAAAATGCTATCATTTTTCCACTGGATGGTTTTAGCTCCTTTGTCAAAGATCAAGTGACCATAGGTGTGTGGGTTCATTTCTGTGTCTACATTTCTATTCCATTGATCTGCCTGCCTGTCTCTGTATCAGCACCTTGCAGTTTTCATCACTATTGCTCTGTAATACAGCTTGACAGAACCATAAGTTCTTTTATTGTTGAGAATAGTTTTCCTATCCTGGGTTTTTGGTCATTCCAAATGAATTTGCAAATTGCTCTTTCTAACTCTCTGAAGAATTGACTGGTAATTTTGATGAGTATTTCATTGAGTTTTAGATTGCTTTCATCAGGGTGGCCATTTTTACTTTATTAATCCTGCTAATTCAGGAGCATAGGAGATTTTTCCATCTTCTGAGATCTCCTTCCATTTCTTTGTTCAGGAACTTGAGGTTTGCTTGGTTAGTGTCACACCAAGGTATTTTATATAATTTCTGACTATTGTAAAGGATGTCTTTTCCCAACTCTTAACACTTCTTGTTGCTTTCTGTGTGTGTGTGTGTGTGTGTGTGTGTGTGTGTGTATTTTGAGAAATTTATCCATGTAACCAGTACATTTTTGTCCGTTTCAACATGTCCATCTATCCCTTAATAATCTCTCTGTGTCTCCATCGTTTCTTGAAGCACTTCTTCCTTCAGGAAACTTCCTATTTTCATCCTTCTTATATTTTGTGACAGATTGAGTTTAAATGTGTTGCTTATGTGACTATTAGTATAGAAATGCCTCTTCTAGAAGCACAGCTCAGCACAGTGCCCATGCCTTCTTAGTATCCAAATAGATTTCCCTTATTGCCTTGTAAATATATACTTATTAAGCTTTTGCACAAAAATAGTTCAACATTTAACTACTTTTTTAATAACCTTGAGTTGACTTGTCATAGTCAGGGTTTCTATTCCTGCACAAATATCATGACCAAGAACCAAGTTGGGGAGGAAAAGGTTTATTGAGCTTACACTTCCATGCTGCTGTTCACCACTAAAGGAAGTCAGGACTGGAACTCAAGCAGGTCAGGAAGCAGGAGCTGATGCAGAAGCCATGGAGAGATGTTTCTTGCTGGCTTGTCTCTCCTGGCTTGCTCAGTCTGCTTTCTTATAGAACCCAAGACTACCAGCCCACAGATAGTACCACCCACAAGGAGCACCCTTCATCACTAATTGAGAAAATGCCTTACAGCTGGATCTCATGGAGGCATTTTCTCAACTGAAACTCCTTTCTCTGTGATAACTCCAGCCTGTGTCAAGTTGACCCAAAACCAGCCAGTATAATTGACCCCTTGTCAACTTGACACACAAACACATCATTATTAAGCATCAAACCTTACTTTCTTATTCATCCCCAAGATCTAAATAACTTTAAAAGTTCCGCAGTTGTAGTGGGAAATATTAAAAGGAAATGGCTGGCAATTTCCTGTGTTTGGGCCATGCAGCTGGTGGGCCATAGAAGATCTCCCACAGGGCTATTTCACTCTCTTTTATTTATTTATTTTTTTTATGTAGACTTTTTTTTTTTTTTTTTTTTTTTAGAACTTATTTTTTTATTTATTTTTTTTTTATTTTTGATACTTTATTTACATTTCCAATGTTTCCCCTTTTCTGGGTCTCCTCTTTGGAAACCCCCATCCCCTCCCCAACCTGCCTCTATGAGGGAATTCCACCTCCCAGCCACCCGCCCACCCATTCCCATATTCCCGCCTTGACATTACCCTTTACTGGGGCCTCTAACATCCTCAGGCCCAAAGGCCTCTCCTCTCTCCCTGATGGCCATCATGGTCATCCTCTGCCACATATCTCACTCTCTTAGCCCGCCAACTCTCCGGAGCTGAGTCCCTTGGTGTATCTCTGCTTCCAGGCCCACACAATAACTGCCTGCCCCATGGTCAACCATCTCAACACCTAATTACCCAGTAGAATCAAAAATCTTAAGCATATAGGTTACCAAACAGATTTATGTATCAATAATCACACAATTTACAAGATGCTAATACAATAATTTCAGAGCTAATTGATAATGATAAAAGCTGCCCACCTAGATTAGACAACTTATACCAAACTTGTAACCTTTGTGATAACAATCATCTGTGGCACCAAGCCAGTTCACATCTGCTGCCATCTTCCTTCCCTTCTGCTCCTCCCAAGATGCTCTCCTGTGCAATTCTTAGCTCCTCCTCCCTGTTATCTGTCCAATCACAGGGATCCTGTTGCCCTAATGTAATTGGTCAGGGAAAATACTTCAACACACAGTTTTTGCAAATTCTTACTATAAAAATTTCAATCCCTTTAAAGATATCTAATCTCTTAAAATTCAGTCTTTTTACCCTCAAAACTCTCTTAACTGTGGGCTCCACTAAAATACCTTCTTCCTTCAGGAGGGAAAATATATCAGGGCACAGTCACAATCAAAAGCAAAATCAAATTCCAACTGTCCAATGTCTGGGATCCACTCACAATCTTCTGGATTCCTCCAAGGGCTTGAGTCACTTCTCTAGCTCTGTCCTTTGTAGCACACACCTTATCTTCTAGGCTCCAGATGCCTGTACTCCACTGCTGCTGCTGTTTTTGGTGGTCATCTGACTGAGGTGGTCATGGTACTGGTATCTCCAAAACACAGCGGCCTTCTGCTGCAACTAGGCTTTACCATGGTGCCAAGCCTCACCTCCTTTGCATGACCCCTTCAGTCCTGGGCCATCAATTGCAACTGAGGCTGCACCTTCACCAATGGCCTTGTTTGGCTTCTCACAGTGCCCAGGCCTCACTACTCTTCATGACTTCTTCATGCCTTCAAAACCAGTACCACCTGGGTGACTCTTACACATTACCAAGTCCAGCCACAGCACAAGGTACAACCCTGGCTATTTCTGGAACTCAGACCCTGTGCTCTCAGAAAACATTTCTCAGATTTCATCTCCGTGATCCTGGTCTCTTCCCAATCACCACCAAGTTCCCAGCTCCAGCTAACCAGCATCAATAGTCCCAGTAATCAATGGTTTTGTTTTAGTAGGTTTGGTATCTTGTTATCACAGCCAATTTCTTCAACCCCAGCTAAGCAAAAGCACAGAATCTTAAATCAAACTAGCAATGGCCCTGATAAGAGTCTTTAATATTCCCTCTGAAATTTCACAAGCCAGGCCTCCATCTTCTGCACTGTTCTCAACATTATCTCCTACAGAACACTCCACAGAGCTCTTTACATCCCAATGGCTCTTCTAGCTCAAAGTTACAAAGTCCTTCCACAGTCCTCCCCAAAACATGGTCCGATTGTCACAGGAAAACCCCACTATGTTGGTACCCATTTGTCTTACTCAGGGTTTCTATTCCTGCACAAAAATCATGACCAAGAAGCAAGTTGAGGAGGAGAGGATTTATTCACCTTACTCTTCCATGCTGCTGTTCACCACTAAGGAAGTCAGGACTGGAACTCAAGCAGGTCAGGAAGCAGGAGTTAATGTAGAGGCCATGGCGGGATGTTTCTTACTGGCTTGCCTCTCCTGGTTTGCTCTGCTGGCTTTCTTATAGAACCTAAGATTACCAGCCCACAGATGGTACCACCCACAAGGGGCCCTCAGCCCTTGATCACTAATTGAGAAAATGCCTTACAGCTGGATTTCATGGAGGCATTTTCTCAACTGAAACTCCTTTTGCTTTGATAACTCCAGCATGTGTCATGTTCACACAAAAGCAGCCAGTACATGACTCTAGCGTTTTTTTTTTCTTTCAAATCAAATTTGCAGTCAGAATAATTTTGAAACCGCTAAAGTTCTTTTATTTGTTTAGTTGTAATTCTCTAGATAAGAACAGAAGTGTTCACATTTGCAAAACTGAATATTTTGAATTATGCATAAAAATTTGGATCTATATCTTTTGAGATTGTGACCAAAAACTTTTTTTAATTTGATATAACATAAAGTAATGGCTTTTTCAGACTGCCAGTAATAATTTTTATATCATCATTAAGAATAATTTACTAAACAAAACAAAACAAAAAACTGAATTACCTTAGACATTTTATTTAGCACCTACTATTTGTGAAATGCTGTGCAGTTTAAACCACATTTATCAGTGTTAGATGTGGTGCTGCACGTTTGTAATGACAGCACTTAGAAGGTGAGGGAAAGGTATTACTGTGTTTGCCACCAGCCTTGTCTACAATGTGAAATGCTATCTCTAATAAGGAAATAAATACATCTAGAACAATATAACAATAACAGCACGATTAAACAAACAAACAAAATATAAGTGGCCCAGACCCATGGAAATTGTCAGATGTATATGGATGGGAGAAAAGGACATTAAATTATTAAAATATGTCAATTATATAAGTGTACATCAAATAACTAACTATACAGGAGTTTAAGAAAAACACTAGAAAAAAATATTGAAAGAGGTTTTGTTGTATTTGGACTACACTGTTAATGTGACCAAAATAGTTTTGACTCTTAAGAATTAGATAATTGATTCAGTGAGTGTGGGTGGACAAGCCAGTAAATGGAGGTAAGATGGGTGCCACTGCTCAGCAAGACCCTCCTGGAATCTGCAGGACACTGGGACAAAGGAACAACCTGGGACAGGAGCCGTCCAGTTTATGCCTGTGATATGTAACATTCAGCTCCATAACCAAATAGTGCAGGGAAAGGGATACCTTTCCAGAATGTGGACAAATCTATGATCAGGGGTAAGGTCAGCACCTCTTGCTCAGAGAGACCCGTCCAGGACCCTCAGGACAAAGGGACTGAGGAGTGGACATCTGGTTTCC
Organism: Uromys caudimaculatus; assembly: GCA_028551405.1. Taxonomy (NCBI): domain Eukaryota; kingdom Metazoa; phylum Chordata; class Mammalia; order Rodentia; family Muridae; genus Uromys; species Uromys caudimaculatus. The sequence goes on from CM052712.1 coordinate 44,806,186, forward strand.
TTCTGAGGCCAGGGAGCTGATCCCATGACACAGGGCTCCATACTCAGTTCCAGGAGAGAGCTGGTCTCCCAGGAGTGCAGGCACACCTTTGAGCACAGGAAGATTACCACTTCTATTCAAATTCCTCAATAAAGAGGGAGCCTCACAGACCCATCAGGACACAGGAACCAAGGAACAGCTGGGAACAGGATCCTTCTGGTTTCTGTCTGCACCCCAGAGCTGACCCTGTGCCATAGCTCTCCAAACCCAAAATCCTCTTAGAGAGAGCTGGTCTCCAAGAAGTACTGACACAAAGGCTTGCAGGAGGGACAAGACACAGTCAGAGAGAGCAAGACCAGCTAATATCAGAGATAACAAGATGGTGAAAGGCAGGGCAAGAACATAAGGAACAGAAATGAAGGCAACTTGGCAAAATCAGAACCCAGTTCTCCCACCACAGTAAGCCCTGGATACACCAACACACCAGAAAAGCAAGATTCAGATTTAAAAATCACTTCTCATGATGAAGATAGAAGACTTTAAGAAGGAAATAAATAACCCCCTTAAAGAAATACAAGAGAACACAGGTAAACAGCTAGAAGCCCTTGAAGAGGAAATAGAGGAAAACACCGTCAAACAGGCAAAGGAAATGAACAAAACCATCCAGGATCTAAAAATGAAATAGAAACAATAAAGAAATCACAAAGGGAGACAACTCTGGAGATAGAAACCCCAGGAAAGTGATCAGGAGTCATAAATGCAAACATCACCAACAGAATACAAGAGATAGAAGAGAGAATCTCAGGTGCAGAAGATACCATAGAAAACATTGACACAACAGTGAAATAAATGCAAAGTGCAAAAAGCTCCTAACCTAAAACATCCAGAAAATCCAGGATTTCCTGGATTTGAGAAGACCAATCCTAAGGACAATAGTTATAGAAGAGAGTGAAGATTCCCAACTTAAAGGGCCAGTAAATATCTTCAACAAAATCGCAGAAGAAAACTTTCCTAACCTAAAGAAAGAGATGAACATAAACATTCAAGAAGCCTACAGAACTACAAATAGATTGGACCAGAAAAGAAATTCCTCCCATCTCATAATAGTCAAAACACCAAATGCACAAAACAAGGAAAGAATATTAAAAGCAGTAAGGGAAAAAGGTCAAGTAACATATAAAGGTAGGCCTATCAGAATTACACCGAACTTCTCACCAGAGACTATGAAAGCTCGAAGATCCTGGATAGATCTCATACAGACCCTAAGAGAACACAAGTACCAGCCCAGGCTGCTATACCCAGAAAAACTCTCAATTACCATAGATGGTGAAACCAAGATATTCCATGACAAAACAAAATTTACACAATATTTTTCAACAAACCCAGCCTTACAAAGGATAATAGATGGAAAACTCCAACACAAGAAGGGAAACCACACCCTAGAAAAAGGAAGAAAGTAATCTTTCAACAAACCCTAAAGAAGACAGCCAAACAAACATAAAAATAACATTGAAAATAACAGGAAGCAACAATCGCTATTCCTTAATATCTATTAACATCAATGGACTCAATTCCTCAAAAAAGACATAGACTAACAGACTGGATACATAAAAAGGACCCAGAATTTTGCTGCATAAAAGAAACACACCTCAGGGTTAAAGAAAAACACTACCTCAGAGGAAAGGGCTGGAAAACAAGTTTCCAGGCAAACGGTCCCAAGAAACAGGCAGGAGTAGCCATTCTAATATCTGATAAAATCAACTTTCAACCAAAAGTCATCAATAAAGATAAGGAAGGACACTTCATCCCCATCAAAGGAAAAATCTACCAAGAAGAACCCTCAATTTTGAACATCTATGCTCCAAATGCAAGGGCACCCACATTCATAAAAGAAACTTTACTGAATCTCAAAACATACATCTCACACAATAATAGTGGGAGACTTCAACACCTCATTTTCATCAATGGACAGATCTTTGAAAAGCAAACTAAACAGAGACACAGTGAAACTAGCAGAAGTTATGGACCAAATGAATTTGACAGATATCTATAGAACATTTCATCCTAAATCAAAAGAATATACCTTCTTCCCAGCACCTCATGGTACCTCCTCCAAAATTGACAATATAATTGGTCACAAAACAAATCTCAACAGATATAAGAAGACTGAAATAATCCCATGCCTCCTATCAGATCACTACAGATTAAAGCTGGTCTTCAATGGCAACAAAAACAACCGAAAGCCCACATGAAAGCTGAACAATGCTCTACTCAATGATAACTTGGTCAAGGAAGATATAAAGAAAGAAATCACAGACTTCCTAGAGTTTAATTAAAATGAAAGTACAACATAGCCATACTTAGGGGACACAATGAAAGCAGTGTTAAGAGGAAAACTCATAGCTCTGAGTGCCTCCAAAAGAAACTAGAGTGAGCATTAACAGCACACTTGAAATCTCTAGAACAAAAAGAAGCAAATCCACCCAAGAGGAATAGAAAGCAAGAAATAATCAAACTCAGGGCTGAAATTAACCAAGTAAAAACAAAAAGAACTACAGAAAGAACCAACAAAATCAGGAGCTGGTTCTTTGAGAAAATCAACAAGATAGATAAACCCTTAGCCAGACTAAGCAGAGGGCACAGAGACAGTATCCAAATTAACAAAATCAGAAATGAAAAGGGAGACATAACTACAGAATCTGAGGAAATTTAAAAAACCTTCAGATCCTACTACAAAAGCCTATACTCAATAAAATTGGAAAATCTGGATGAAATGGACAATTTTCTAGACAGATACCAAATACAAAAGTTAAGTCAGGATCAGATAAACCATCTAAACAGTCACATAACCCCTAAAGAAATAGAAACAGTCATTAAAAGTCTCCCAACCAAAAAGCCCAGGACCAGATGGGTTTAGTGCAGAATTCTTTCAGACCTTCAAAGAAAACCTAATATCAATACTCTTCAAACTATTCCACAACATAGAAACAGAAGAAACACTACCTAATTAATTCTATGAGGCCACATTTACACTGATACCAAAACCCACAAAGACCCAACAAAGAAAGAAAACTAAAGACCAATTTCCCTTATGAATATCGATGCAAAAATACTCAATAAATTTCTCACAAACCGAATCCAAGAACACTCCAAAACGATCATTCACCATGATCAAGTAGGCTTCATCAGAGGGATGTAGTGATGGTTCAATACCCGGAAATCCATCAACGTAATTCACTACATAAACAAACTCAAAGGAAAAAAAAAACACACATGTTCATTTCATTAGATCCTGAAAAAGCATTTGACAAAATTCAACATCCCTTCATGATAAAACTCTTGGAGAGATCAAGAATTCAAGGACCATACCTAAACATAGTAAAAGCAATATACAGCAAACCAGTGGCCAACATCAAACTAAATAAAGAGAAACTTGAAGCAATCCCACTAAAATCAGGGACTAGACAAGGCTGTCCACTCTCTCTTTCTCTATTCAATATAGTACTTGATGTTCTAGCTAGAGCAATTAGACAACAAATGGAGGTCAAAGGGCTACAAATTGGAAAGGAAGAAATATCAAAATATCACTATTTGCAGATGATATGATCATATACTTAAGTTATCTGAAAAACCCCACCAGAGATCTGCTACAGCTGATAAACAACTTCTGCAAAGTGGCTGGATATAAAATTAACTCAAGCAAATCAGTAGCCTTCCTATACTCGAAGGAAAAAACAGGCTGAGAAAGAAATTAGGGGAATGACACCCTTCACAATAGTCACAAACAATATAAAGTATATTGGTGTGACTCTAACCAAGCAAGTGAAAGATCTGTATGACAAGAACTTCAAGTCTCTGAAGGAAGAAATCAAAGAAGACCTCAGAAAATGGAAAGACCTCCCATGCTCATGGATTGGCAGGATTAATATAGTAAAAACGGCCATCTTGCCAAAAGTGATTTACAGATTCAATGCAATCCCCATCAAAATTCCAACTCAATTCTTCATAGACTTAGAAAGAGCAATTCTCAATTCATTTGGAATAACAAAAAACCCAGGATAGCAAAAACTATTCTGAACAATAAAAGAACTTCTGGGGAAATCAGCATCCCTGATCTCAAGCTGTACTACAGAGCAATAGTGATAAAAACTGCATGATATTGGTACAGTGACAGGCAGGTAGATCAATGGAATAGAACTGAGGACCCAGAAATGAACCCACACACATATGGTCACTTGATTTTCGACAAAGAAGCTAAAACCACTCAGTGGAAAAAAGACAGCATTTTCAACAAATGGTGCTAGATCAACTGGCAGTCAACATGTAGAAGAATGCAATTTGATCCGTTCCTATCTCCCAGTACAAAGCTCAAGTCCAAGTGGATCAAGGACCTCCACTTAAAACTAGATACACTGAATCTAACAGAAGAGAAAGTGGGGGAAACACTCGAACACCTGGACATAGGGGAAAAGTTCCTGAACAGAACAGCAATGGCTGATGCTCTAAAATCAAGAATCAACAAATGGGACCTCATAAAATTGCAAAGCTTCTGTAAGGCAAAGCACACTGTCAATAGGACAAAATGGCAGCCCACAGATTGGGAAAAGATCTTTACCAATCCTACATCTGATAGAGGGCTAATATCCAATGTATACAAAAAACTCAAGACGTTAGACTCCAGAGAACCATATAATTCTATCAAAAAATGAGGAACAGAGCTAAACAGAGAATTCTTAACTGAGGAAACTGGAATGCTTGAGAAGCACCTAAAGAAATGTTCAACATTCTTAGTCATGAAGGAAATGCAAATCAAAACAACCCTGAGAATCCACCTGACACCAGTCAGAATGGCTAAGATCAAAAACTCAGGTGACAGCAGATGTTTGTGAGGATGTGAAGAAAGAGGAACACTCCTCCATTGCTGGTGGGATTGCAAGCTGGTACAACCACTCTGGAAATAAGTTTGGTGAACCCTCAGAAAATTGGACATAATACTACCTTGAGGACTCAGCTATATTACTCCTGGGCATATACCCAGAAGATGTTCCAACATATAATAAGGACACATGCTCCACTATGTCCATAGCAGCCATATTTATAATAGCCAGAACCTGGAAACAACCCAGATGTCCCTCAACAGAGGAATGGATACAGAAAATGTGGTACATTTACACAATAGGATACTACTCAACTATTAAAAACAATGATTTAATGAAATTCACAGGCAAATTGATGGAACTTGAAAATATCATCCTGAGTGTAGTAACTCAGTCACAAAAGAATGAACATGGTATGTACTCACTGATAAGCAGATATTATCCCAAAGGTTCAGATACCCATGATTCAATTCACAGCAACTGTTGGACTGAGCGTGGAGTCCCAGTTGGAGGAGTTTAAGAAGGGACTGAAGGAACTGAGGAAGTTTGTAGACCCATGGGGAGGGAGCAAGTGTCAACTAGTCTGCCCCCCCCCGTGCTCCCAATGACTAGACCACCAACCAAAGAATGCATATGGAGGGACCCATGGTGCTGACCACATATGTGTCTAAGGAGGACCTTGTTTACCCTCAGTAGGAGGAGAGGCCCTTGGGTCTGAGAGTGTTAGATGCCTCAGTATAGGGGATGCCAGGGAGGGAAGAGGGGAGTGGGTGGGTGGGTGGGGGAATATCCTTATATGGGAAGGGGGAGTGGGGATGGGATAAGGGGTTTCCAAAGGGGAGACCTGGAAGGGGAAAACATTTGAAATGTAAATAAAATATTAAACAAAAAAATTCAAATAAAAGATATGACTCACAATTACATGATTTCTTCTGTGGTATGGATCAAAATATGTTCCCTTAATAAAAAGACAGACAAAAGAGTTTGGCATGGCACAATCAAAAAATAAATACATAAAAGGAAATACATAAAGCTAAAAAAAAAGAATTTGATAATTATTCCGACTGCCAACATTACTTGTGTTTTTCTTCTAGAAAATAAGTAGCATCTCCCCTATAGCAGATGCCTGGAAAAAGATGAAGGAAGAGTCTAATTCAATTCTATACCAAATTCAGTGAAACCTACAATTATTTATGCTCATCTGTCCTTTCTTTGCTGTAGACAGTTTGTAATTTGAAAGACAGCATTTTGAACTCTGTGCTTTGAGGTACTAAGAGAATAATTGTAGAGACACTCAACTGAGCTGTGTTAAGTATAATTTCCCTATTTTGCGAAAATGTAATCAGAGTTGACAAGGCACAGGGTTGTCAACCCAAGTGAGAAAATAAAAAGCTGTTCATCTACATCAAGAGAATATTGCTGGCTGGCCTGGTGCCCCTGAATAAATCATTTACTGCAAATATATGTGGCTAAAGGTAATGATGAGAGGTTAGAGGGATAGGGCACTATAAAAGTGTTCCAGTGAAATGAGAATGGATGGAAACTTTACAACGGTATAATACTTTGACCTAGTGTCATACGCAGCGAATGAAGGTTACGCTGATTGAGAAATGAAATGCTAAGTGTTCTAATGACTTTGAACGTAGGACAAGGGAAGCAGGTGAAATGACCTAATAAATATATTAAACTCAGGCTTGCAGTCATGTAGGTTAGCTCAAACACATCACAAGCATACACACACACAAACACACACACACACACACACAAACACAGAAATACAACGTATACATACATGCACACACAGACACACACACAGACACAGACACACACACACACACACACAAACACAGAAATACAACGTATACATACATGCACACACAGACACACACACAGACACAGACACACACACACACACACACACAAACACAGAAATACAACGTATACATACATGCACACACAAACACACACACACACACAGACACACACACACACACACACACACACACACCCCGAAATACAACATATGCATGTATCTATCACACACATACTTATAATTAACACACTCACTCCCCCAAGTACATTCAAAATCTTGAAATTAAATTTTGTTTTAAATACTATATATCCTTAGAATCCCTTTTATTTTTCTTAAATATGCTTTTTAATTTTGTGCCTGAAGGCTTAAGTGCAGGTGCATTGGCATTTATTAGTTTTCTTGAATATAATATCTGACAATATATTATATTTCTTCCGATTTATATTCTGCCTGTTCTGGCAGGCTTTACTTGATCACTTTCTTATGATCCTTATGTCTCATCAAACAATCTGTCATCTCAAAAATAACTCATTGGATACCATTCTTTAAGTACATGGCAAAGAGATAATACAACTCATTTTTTTTATTCCAAATTATTGTGCCAAATTAATAATCACCCTTCAAAAATAAGAAGTGAATACAATTATTATCAAAATCATCTGTCACTTGAAACATTATTTCGTTGTTTTTAAAACAGAAGATGGGTTGGTGTCCAAGCCCCAGCACTGGAAGACTTGACTGGTTGCAGAAGGTGGTTGTTCAAACTCTGCATTCTCCATTACGTGAAGTCCTTGCTAGACTCACCCTCATAGGTTCTAGGAAGCCATCCACTGCATTAGGTTTCCACGTGATTCCCTAAACGCTCCCCTATTCCAGTCATCATGCTCCATCCTCACCCTATCAGTCCTTCCCTCCTCTGCCTGATCCTCACTGTTCCCCTCCTTCAGAGGGGAACCCTTCCTGCCCAATAGAGCCTTCCTTGTTACTTAGCCTCTCTGGGTCTGTGATTTTTAGCTTGATTATTCTTCACATAACAGGTAATATACAAGCCGGGCAGTGGTGGCGCACGCCTTTGATCCTAGCACTTGGGAGGCAGAGGCAGGCGGATTTCTGAGTTCAAGGCCAGCCTGGTCTACAGAGTGAGTTCCAGGACAGCCAGGGCTACACAGAGAAACCCTGTCTCGAAAAACCAAAAAAAAAAAAAAAAAAAAAAAAACCCAGCTAATATACAGCTATATATAAGTACAAATCATGTTTGCCTTTCTGGGTCTGAGTTGTCTTGATCAGGATGGTTTATTCTACTTCCAAGAATTTGCCTGCAAATTTCATGATATTCCTTTCTTTTTTCTTTTCTTTTTTTTCCTGAGAGTTGAATAATACTCTACTAACTTAAGGCCCAAGATGTGAGAGGGAGCTAGACATCACCCGATAGCCAAGAACTGGCAGCTAGATGACACATTAGAACAAATGCTATTTCCAAAAAAAAAAAAAAAAAAAAAAAAAATCAATGAAATGATTCTTAATGGTACTTTGGTATACTCATAATACTCCTAGCCTGATGCTAGCACAATCCTCATCAGAGAGGCTTCCTGGAACAGTTGATGGGAGCAGATACAGAGACCTACACCCAAACATTAGGCAGAGCTCAGGAACACCAAAAATGAGTGTGTGGGTGGAAGAATTGTAGGATCTGAAGTGATTAAGGCCACCCGGGGAATGTGGACCAAATAATCAGCTAAGCAGGCTCATCGGGGCTCACAGAAACTGAAGCAGCAATGGGAGAGCCTGCAGGGGTCTGCTCTAGCTCCTCTGCTTACTTGCTATGTTTGTTCAGCTTGGGGGTTTTATGGAACCCCTAACAATGGAAGCAGAGGCTGACACTGAGTCATTTGATTGCTCTTGGGACCCCTTTCCTTCTACTGGATCCAGCCTTATAGGAGAGTTTATGTCCGGTATTATTGTTTCTTGTTATGTCATGATTGGTTGGTACAACAGGGGGCCTACCGTTTTCTGAAGAGAAATGGAGGTGCACTGGATGTGAGGGAGAGGGGAGAGGAGGGGAGAGGAAACTGCAAAATGTGAAGAGAGAGAAGATTACGGTGGGGATGTCTGAGAAAAGAATACATAAAAATAAATATAATATAATATAATAAATAAGAGATGGAGGATCGCCAGGCAGTGGTGGCACACGCCTTTAATCCCAGCACTTGGGAGGCAGAGGCAGGCAGATTTCTGAGTTCGAGGCCAGCCTGGTCTACAGAGTGAGTTCCAGGACAGCCAGGGCTACACAGAGAAACCCTGTCTTGAAAAACCAAAAAAAAAAAAAAAAAAAAAAAGAGAGATGGAGGATCTTAAGAATATTAGAATCAATTTATTGACTAACTAGCTTACATGAGCACCAATGGATCATATTTAGAATCACATGAGTATTACAATAATAAGTTAGTGTTTCCAGAAATCTACTTGAATATAGTCAATGGTGAGAAATGATTTACTTTATTTTGTTTCTTATAAATATGGTGTCTGATTAATTTTATTATATATTTGTTAGTTGAAAGTAAAATCATTACTTGCTAAAGCATATTTCAGATTGTTGACAGCAATGTTATTTCCATTTTTAAATCAGGTTTTAAAATATAAATAATCATCTACAATTTTTCTTCCTGGGGGAATTTTATTAATTAATCCAACAATGCACAGTATTTCACAGAAAGAAAATGCACATAGTTGAGCATGTAGACCCTAACTATCCTAGATTTGTGCCTTCACTGCTGTATCAGGAAATAGAACTGATAGATTAAAAAACAGGAAATTATATTCTGCAAGTGCAGAGGTTACAAGGCTGAGATAAGACATTTTATGGCTAATTTTATTCTAAAGCGACTTTCCTGGATTATAGAAGATTATTTTCTGTTTGTGTCATTGCACAACATTCTTATAAGATTAGTGACCATGCTAGAACAAGAACAAAAGTTGCTGTTTTTTTTTCTTTTAACCTAGGTGGCTTCCAAGGTCCTACCTACAATCTCAGTTTCATTCAAGGATGGCCAAGGTAAAAATATGTGCACTTGGCAGACAAAGCATTTTAGCTCTGAAAAGGAGCATCATTTTGTCTTTCCATTTTATGCTGTATTTTTTTCATACTTCAGACACTGTTTTGTCATTGAACTTCAGACTCCCATTTGTTTATTATAGAAAGGGAAAACAGAATCATTTGTCTCTGATGGCGGCTTGTTGTCTATGGCATAAGAACTGGCTTTTATATTATAGTTGAAGCATGCATTGTTGACCAGCTTTCACACTCATAAATCATTAATGGCAAAATAGAGAGTGTGAAAAATGAATTTTCCTTTTCCTAGGCAATTCATCATGCACAAATATCTTCATTTTAATGAAGACTTATTTACCCACACTATATTTCCCTTAAAGTTGCTCTTCATTTTCTCTACCTAACTGAGAAAGATTATTTTTTCTACTTGTATAAATCCAGTCATATTTATTCTTCTATTGTTTTGAATCAATATTTAAAGAACAATATTATCTTTCAAAGTTATAAGTGTAACTTATTTTATGGATGAACATAATTATAGTATTTTTGTTCCTTAGAGCTCTTAAAATTATTTTTAGTTTATGTATTTAACATTTTCCATACTGAGACCTATATTTAAAATACCTTAATTTGAGTTTATGTTGATCACTATAGACAGTATTAATAAGGAATTTGTTTCATAGTTCTTTATAAATTACAACATATGAATAGTTAAAAATGATTTTATGTAATTTCAAAACGGATTCTCTCACATTAGGTTTACCAATTCTAAGAATTAAAATGCTTACAATATATTGCTGTTTGATGAATGTGTATTGGTTGAATAATAATGCACCATTTAAATTATTTCAGACGATACAGGATTTAGCCATGTTTATCTATTTATTACAGAAATAGGCATTTATTCAATGTCATATACAAAAGCCAGGTTTTCTCTTTTGATGTGCATCTAATTAACTATAAGCCATTTTGGTAATATATGTGTATATGTACATATCATAGAGTATATGTGCATTGTTTTCATAGCAAATGTCATTTCTACAAACTATGTATTATGAATTTATTTTATTTGTGAGAACTACATAGATGAACACTGCAACCACATAGCACATACTTCCTGCCTTTTTCCCTCCTACTCCTCTCACCCTCCAATTTATGACCTAGTCTCTTTTAATTTTAGATGCATTATATTTTGAGTAATGAAATACTCAAAATATAATGCTATTTGTTTCCTATACTGTTGGCTATACTGTTTTCTAAATATATATTTCACAATTATATTACAATTTCATTAAGTAACTCATTTTTTAATTAGGATAAATGAATCAGTTTACTTAAATCCAAAAATTCACTTCATAATTTAATTGACTAAACTTAGCTTTGAGATTTTGTATATTTATATTTAAGTATATATACGTGGTTGACTTGTGTGTATATCTGTTTACCATGTTGTTTGTAGTGCACTCAGAGGCCAGAAAAGAACATTTGATCAATGGAACTGGAGATAGAAAAAATAGTTAGCCATCATGTGAGTTTGGGGACTCCTTCCGAGGTCCTCTAGAAGAATAGCCAGTGTTCTTAATCAACAAGTAGTCTATTCATCCCTGTCTTAGGGTTTCTATTCCTGCACAAATATCATGACCAAGAAGCAAGTTGGGGAAGAAAGGGTTTATTCAGCTTACACTTCCATGTTGCTGTTCATCACTAAAGGAAGTCAGGACTGGAACTCAAGCAGGTCAGGAAGCAGGAGATGATGCAGAGGCCATGGAGGGATGTTTTTTACTGGCTTGCTTCCTTTGGCTTGTTCAGCTTGTTCTCTTATAGAATCCAAGACTACCAGCCCAGGGATGGTACCACCCTTGTGATACCTTCCCCCCTTGATCACTAATTGAGAAAATGCCTTACACCTGGGTCTCATAGAGGCATACTCTCAACTGAAGCTCCTTTCTCTGTGATAACTCCAGCTTGTGTCAAGTTGACACACAAAACCAGCCAGTACAATTGACCACTTGTCAACTTGACACACAAACACATCACTTTTAAGCCTCAATCCTTACTTTCTTATTCATCCCCAAGATCTAGATAACTTTAAAAGTCCCACAGTCTTTACACATTAAAAGTTCAATCCCTTTAAAATATTCAATATCTTTTATAATTCAAGATCTTTTAAAAATTCAAAGTGTCTTAGGTGTGGGCTCCAGTAAAATACCTTCTTCAAGAGGGAAAAATATCAGGGCACAGTGACGATCAAAAGCAAAATCGAGCTCCAACCATCCAATGTCTGGGATTCACTCATGATCTTCTAGGCTCCTCCAAGGGCTTGGGTCAGTTCTCCAGATCTGCCCTTTGTAGCACATGCCTTGTCTTCTAGGTTCCAGCTGCCTGTACTCAACTGCTGCTGCTGTTCTTGGTGGTCATCTCATGGTACTAGCATCTCCAAAACACAGCTGTCTTCTGCTGCAACGAGGCTTCACCAATTGCCTCTCTTAGGCTCTCTTCATGGTGCCAAACTCACCTCCTTTGCATGACCCCTTCAGTCCTGGGCCATCAATTGCAACTGAGGCTGCACCTTCATCAATGACCTTCCACAGCCTCTCACAGTGCTCAGCCTCAGTTGCTTTTCATGACCCCTTCATGCCTTCAAAACCAGTACTAACTGAGTGACTCTTACACATTATTACCAAGTCCAGCCACAGCACTAGGTACAACCTTGGCTATCTCTGTGCTCTCAGAAAACACTTTCCAGAAGATTTCACCTCAATGATGCTAGTCTCTTCTTAATCACCACTAATATCTTAGCTCCAACTAACCTGCATCAATTGTCCCAGTAATGCAAAGTTTTTGCTTTAGTAGTTCTGGTATCTTGTTAATCACAGCTGACTCTTCAGCCCCAGCTAACCAAAACCACAGAATCTTCACAGTCAAACTAGCAATGGCCCTGATAAGAGTCTTTAATCTTCCCTCTGAAATTTCACAAGCCAGGCCTTCATCTCCTGCACTGTTCTCAACATTATTTTCCGAGCTCCTACACAACATCCCACAGACCTCTTAACACTGAATGGATCTTCTAGCCCAAAGTTCCATTGTCCTTCCTCAGTCTTCCCCAAACATGGTCAGGTTGTCAAAGGAATACCCAACTCTTGGCACCAATTTGTCTTAGTCAGGGTTTCTATTCCTGCACAAATATCATGACCAAGAAGCAAGTTGGGGACAAAAGAGTTTATTCAACTTACACTTTCATGTTGCTGTTCATCACTAAAGGAATTCAGGACTGGTACTCAAGCAGGTCAGGAAGCAGGAGATGATGCAGAGGCCATGGAGGGATGTGTTTTATTGGCTTGCTTCCCCTGGCTTGTTCAGCTTTTTCTCTTATAGAATCCAAGACTACCAGTCCAGGGATGGCACCACCCACAAGGAACCCTCCCCCCCTTGATTACTAATTGAGAAAATGCCTTACACCTGGACCTCATGAGGGCATTTTCTCAACTGAAGCTCCTTTCTCTGTGATAACTCCAGCTGGTGTCAAGTTGACACACAAAACCAGCCAGTACAATCCCTAAATGACCTTTATAAACCTCATAGTTCTACAACATTAAACATGAAGGTACATAAACAGAAAGCTTTGATCTTTTTTGATGTTACTTTTTTTATTAATTATTGTATTTTATTTTATTTATCCTCCTTCCAACACACCTGTAGTCACTTCAAAAAAAAAATGCCAAAACCATACAATGGAAAATAAAAAGCATCTTCAACAAATGGTGCTGGTCTGCATGTAGAAGAGTGCAAATTGATCCATTTTATCCCTTTTTACAAAGGTCAAGTCCATGTGGTTCAAGAATCTCCACATAAAACTAGATACACTGAATCTAATAGAAGGGAAAGAGGGAAATACTCTTGAACACATTGGCATAGGGAAAAATTTCCCGAACAGCTTTGGTCTTTTAAAATTAATAATGAATGAATTAATTAACTTTCAGATCTCAGTTTCCCCTCCCTCCTTTCTCCTCCATCCCTCCCCAACATCCTTCATTCTCCTCAACAAAGTGGAGGAGTCCCATGGATATCAATAATCCTTGACATATCAAGCTACAGTAGGATTAGGTACACCTTCTCTTATTGTAGCTAGACAGTGTGGGGAAAATGACCAAAGGCAGACAACAGACTAAGTGACAGCCTCTTCTTATGTTAGAAGTCCCATATAAAGACTGAGCTACACAAATATTACATATGTACAGAAGCCTGAAGTCTGTCCCATGAATTCTCTCAGTTTTGTGGTTCAGTCTCTGGGCCAGTATAGACTCTGGTTAGTTGATGAGCATCTGTAGGTACCTTCTTTAAGTACTAAAGAATAGAATCAATAGTGTCAGGGATGTCCCCTCTCCTGGCATGTGTCTACAGCTGGGCCAGGCATAGATTAACCATTCCCTTAATTTCTGCTCCATCTTTATTCCTGTGCCTTTGTAAATAGGACAAATTCTGTGACAAAGTTTTAGTGACTGGATTAGTGTCTCAAACTCTCCATCAGAAGTCTTTTCTCGTTGCTGAAGATGACCTTTTCAGGTTTCATATCCTCCACTGCTAGGAGTCACTCTCATAGATTTCTGGGAATTTCCAATGTCCTAAGTTGCTGGTTTGTCCCAGAGATGACCCTTCCCCACCAATTCCAGTTCTCTCTCCCAGAACTTTTTCCCCCATTATTCCTTGACCAGATACTTCCTGCTACCCTCCCTATCTCCACCCAGTCCTCTTCCTCTACCTATACCCTATTTCTATTTTATTTCCTTTACTCAGGAAGATTCAAGTGTCTGCACTTTGGTCCTCCTTATTACATAGCTTCTTTGAATATCTGAATTGTAGCATGGTTGTCTTGTACTTTAAGACTAAAGCCACTTAAGTTAGTACGTACATGTTTGTCTATTCTAGAATATCTCAGTCATGATGATCTCTTCTACTTCTATCCATCAGCCTGAAATATCATGATAATATTGCTTTTAATAGCAGAAGTTACATTCCATTGTGTAAATGTACCACCTTTTCTTTATCCACTCTGTGGTTAAGGGATGTCTAGGTTGTTTTCAGTTTCTGGCTATTACAAATAAAGCTGTTATGAACATAGTTGACCAGTGTCCTTGTGGTATGGTAGGGCATCTTTCGGATATATGCCAAGAGTGTTATAGCTGGCTATTGCGGCAGAATTATTTCAGTTTCCTGAGAAAATCGCTATATTGATTTCCAAAGTGGTTGTACAAGTTTGCACTCCCACCAGCAATGGAGGACTATTTTCTTTGTACCACATCCTTGCCAGCATGTGTCCTCCCTTGAGTTTTTGATCTTAGCCATTCTGGGGGGTTTAGTGTAGAATTTAAGAGTCGTTTTTATTTGCATTTTCCTGATGACTAAAGACATTAAACATTTCTTTAAGTGCTTCTCAGGCATTAGAGACTACTTTTTTGAGATTAATCTGGTTAGATCTGTACTCCATTTTTAATTGTGTTATTTGGGTTGCTGATGTCTTATTTCTTGAATTCCTTAACAATTTTGAATATAAGCCCTCTGTAGGTTATTGGGTTGGTAAAGTCCTTTTCCCATGTGTAGGCTGAAATTTTGTTCTTTTGACAGTATCCTTTGCTGTACACAACCGTTTTTGCTTTCAGTAGGTGCCATTTATTTATTGTTGATCTTAGTGCCTGAACTGTTGATGTTCTGTTCAGGAAGTTGTCTCCTGTGGAAATGTGTTTAAGGCAATTCCCTAGTTTCTCTTCTATGAGATTTAGTGTATCAGGTTTTATGTTGACACTTTGTATTTTGTATGGGTTGATAGATATGGATCTATTTGCATTCTTCTACACATAGTCATCCCAGATAGAGCAGCAACATTTGTTGAAGACACTCTCTTTTTTTCCATTGTATACTTTTGGCCCCATTGTCAAAATCAAGTATCCAGTAGTAATGGGAGCCACAGACATCTACAGAGAACCTGGCAATGGAAGGACCAGGTATGAGGCATGATTCTCAGGGGCAGCATGGGCCTGGCTATTACTACGGCCTCAGGTGACAGCACAGGCCATTCAGATCACTATGGCTCATGAACATCAGCATGGCATGAAATGGCATCCCAGACTGCAGACATCCACATGGCCTTTTGTAGTAATATGGACCAGGGACTTCAACGAAGGCTTCACAACTGTAGCCTCAGATATGACCCTCAGCAACAGCATGGATCTGTACATCACCATGGACCTAGGCAGCAGTCCAGACAACTCACATAAGCCTGTTCCTCACTACCCTTAAATCTAGTCAAGTATACAGCTCCATGTTTCACACTTCACATAGTCACTTCATTTTTATCTCTCTAGCAAGTGGTCATCATGGTGGGCTTATCACCTGAACCATGAAGGCAGGGCTGCCTGGGTGACTTCTGCTACCCACAACTGAAAGACAAAGTGGCATTTGCTTATCTGAAATGATCTAAAAGTCTGATGTCTCTGTGTATCTTGCTCCTACTTTGAAGGTCCCTATGATGCCCTTGGTTGCACTGGTCATATCATGTTATCTTATTTGCATAAAAGTTCCTTTTCTTTCATTTTTCATGCAAATTAGCATCCTCTTTCTCCTTTGCATTTATTCCCGAGAGGTACAAAACCATTAGCTCATTCCCATAATAGCAATATTCTGGAAAGGAAGGAGCAGGCTAAGGATGAAAAGAAGCAAAGGAGGAAGAAACAATAAAGATAAGAAAACAATTTACCCATTTGACATTTACTACTTAAAAACTCTTACTTTTTCATCTTTACCTAATTTTTTATTTACTAATTGATTGCACAGTGTCTTTGCAGCTTTTCAAAGATCCGATGTCAGTTATGTAAAATAGACACTTAAATGTGTGCTCAATTGTTTGAGAAAATGCATAGATCTGCTAATGCTATTTATGCTAATTATTATTGCAATTTTCTGTGATTTTTGACATCCTGATGAATCTATATTTCTTCAAGGAAAGTATAATTACTTAATTGAAAAAGCATTAACATTATGACCTGAAATACAAGAGCATAGATATGAACACATGGAGAGAAAACGCTAAAAAAAGTTAAAGTTATTACTATATAATATTTTAAGCAAATATTGTCTAAGCATGCAGATGATTCTCCAATGAACACATTCTGGATATTTTCACATATGATTATAAATGGATTGTTTTCTTGCAACAAGAACAATATGGGCTCTTGCTTTCCAATAAAGCCTCTTAAGATGCCATATTTAAAATCAGATATTAATCTATTAGTTGGCTGTAGCCAAACAATGTCCTTTTTACAACCAAATAACTTTTCTTTCATACATTTCTATGAATTAGCTATTAAATCACTGTCTCAAATTGCTTTATTGAAAGAAAGGATTTAAAAATAACTGTGATGTTTATAAAAGTCATAAAATTAAGTTATAAATTTTCAGTACTATATGTATATACATAATGTATACTCGTATCTACACATCATTTGTAAATAATGATAAATATTATAACAATTGTGGCATATCATAATTATTTGGCAAAGTAATGTTTAAGTTAAAATCCCTACTCCTTAGCATCTATCATCCAAGACTATATTCAAATTATTTAGGGATAGTATCTACCTGTGAGAGTATCAATAAAACTTCATGCCAAAATCATGATGATGTATAATTTCAGATGGGATCTCACTTTCACTCAAACAAATCTTCTTTACTAATAACAACTTGGATTTAACACTTACTTAAATAAAATTATCATTTTTAATACTTTAGTTAAGATTATTGTGTCCTTTGTCAGTTAAAAACTCTAGGCAATATAATTTATATAAATTTGTAAAAAGGCAACAAACAGAATTAATTGGTGTACTATAATAAACAAAAACATGTGGTATTATCAGGTCAAACATACGATGTCTTCCTCAAATTTTAAGCTTATCTTTTACCTCAATGCCAGCAAGATATTTGGGCTTTAATCTATTTATATCCAATTCTATTTTACATCATCTGTTGTGAAGAAGCTAATCATTGTATGAACATATATATATATATATATATATATATATATATATATATATATATATATATATATATATATATATATATGTATATATTCATGTGTGTGTGTGTGTGTGTGTGTGTGTGTGTGTGTGTGTGCATAGCTATGGTTTTCTCTAAATTTTTTCTTCAGATGTTAGATTATAAATGGAATACTCCATTTTTTTCAACTTTTAAATATTATAGTTCTTTCATGGCAAAACCAACCATATGTGAGATACAATAAAACTAAGTAGTTCTTTCTTAAAACTTACAGTGTATTCATATCTTTTAGTAAAAAAAATTCTTTTATTGATAAATCTTTCTATATGTTAATAAAATACATCATTAATGAGAATAAGCAAGTGATTTTGACAAAGTTTCATTTTACAACTATTTTTTGATACTTTATATACATATCAAATGTTTTCCCCTTTCCAGGTCTCCCCTTTGGAAACCCCCTATCCCATCCCCCTCACCCTGCCTCTAAGAGGGTATTGCCCCAACTATCCACTCACTCCCATCTTCCATTCCTGGCATTCCCCTATACTGGGGCATCTAAATTCTCAGACCCAAGGGCCTCTCCTCCCACTGATGGCCAACAAGGCACTCCTCTTCCACATATGTGGCCAGCACCATGGGTGCCTCCATATGCATTCTTTGATTGGTGGTCCAGTCTCTGGGAGCACCTGGGGATCCTGACCAGTTGACAATGTTGCTCCCTCCCCATGGGGCTTCAAACTCCCTCATCTCCTTCAGTTCCTTCTCCAACTCCTACAACTGGCACACCACTCTCAGTCCAACCATTGCTGTGAATTGAATCATGGGTGTTGTGAACTTTTGGGCTAATATCTGCTTCTCAGTGAGTACATGCCATGTTTGTTCTTTTGTGACTGAGTTACCTCATTTACGATGATATTTTCAAGTTCCATCCATTTGCCTGTGAATTTCATGAAGTCATTGTTTTTAATAGCTGAGTAGTATTCCATTGTGTAAATGTACCACATTTTGCGTATCCATTCCTCTGTTGAGGGATATCTGGGTTGTTTCCAGCTTCTGGCTATTATAAATATGGCTGCTATGAACATAGTGGAGCATGTGTCCTTATTACAAGTTGGAGCGTCTTCTTGGTATATGTCCAGGAGTGGTATAGCTGGGTCCTCAGGTAGTATTATGTCCAATTTTCTGAGAGTCCACCAAACTGACTTTCAGAGTGGTTGTATGAGCTTGTAATCCCACCAGCAATGGAGGAGTGTTCCTCTTTCTCCACATCCTTGCCAGCCTCTGCTGTCACCTGAGTTTTTGTTGTTAGTCATTCTGACTGGTGTGAAGTGGAATCTCAGGTTAGTTTTGACTTGAATTTCCCTGATGACTAAGGATGTTGACCATTTCTTTAGATGATCTCAGCCCTTTGAGTTTCCTCAATTGAGAATTCTCTGTTTAGCTCTGTTCCCCATGTTCTGAAAGGGTTAATTGATTCTCTGCACTCTAACTTCTTGAGTTCTTTGTATATATTGGATATTTGCCCTCTATAGGATGTAGAATTGGTAAAGATCTTTTCTCAATCTGTGGGCTGCTATTTTGTCCTATTGACAGTGTCCTTTGCCTTACAGAAGCTTTGCAATTTTATAAGGTCCCATTTATTGATTTTTGATCTTAGAGCATAAACCATTGGTGTTCTGTTAAGGAACTTTTCCCCTGTGCCCATGTGTTCGAGAGTTTTCCCCACTTTCTCTTCTATTAGATTCAGTGTATCTGGTTTTATGTGGAGGTCCTTGATCCACTTGGACTTGAACTTTGTACAAGGAGATCAGAATGGATCAATTCTCATTCTTCTACATGTAGACCGCCAGTTGAACCAGCACCATTTGTGGAAAATGCTGTCTTTTTTTCACTAGATGGTTTTAGCTCCTTTGTCGAAAATCAAGTGATCATAGGTGTGTGGGTTCATTTCTGGGTCTTCAATTCTATTCCATTGTCATAACTGCCTGTCACTGCACCAATACAATGCAGTTTTTATCACTACTGCTCTGTAGAACAGCTTGACGTCAGGGATGCTGATTTCCCCAGAAGTTCTTTTGTAGTGAAGAAGAGTTTTTGTTATCCTGGGTTTTTTGTTATTCCAAATGAATTTGAGAATTGCTCTTTCTAAGTTTATGAAGAATTGAGTTGGAATTTTGATGGGGATTGCCTTGAATCTGTAGATTGCTTTCAGCAAGATGGCCATTTTTACTATCCTGCCAATCCATGAGCATGGGACATCTTTCCATCTTCTGAGGTTTTCTTCAATTCAGTCTTCAGAGACTTAAAGTTGTTGTCATACAGATTTTTCACTTGTTTGGTTAGTGTCACACCATGATACTTTATATTGCTTGTGACTATTGTGAAGGTGTTATTTCCCTAATTTCTTTCTCAGTCTGTTTATCCTTCCAGTATAGGAAGGAAGGCTACTGGTTTGTTTGAGTTAATTTTATATCCAGCCACTTTGCAGAAGTTGTTTATCAGCTGTAGCAGTTCTCTGGTGGAGTTTTTGGGGTCACTTAAATATATAATCATATATCATCTGCAAAGAGTGATATTTTTATTTCTTCCTTTCCAATTTATATCCCTTTGACCTCGATTTGTTGTCTAATTGCTCTAGCTAGAACATCAAATACTATATTGAATAGATAGGGAGAGAGTAGAGCCTTGTCTAGTCCTTGATTTTAGTGGGATTGCTTCAAGTTCTCTCCATTCAATTTGATGTTGGATACTGGTTTGCTGTATATTGCTTTTACTATGTTTAGGTATGGGCCTTGAATTCCTGATCTTACCAAAACTTTTATTATAAAGGGCTGTTGAATTTCGTCAGATGCTTTTTCAGCATCTAACGAAATGACCATGTGGTTTTTTCCTTTTAGTTTGTTTATGTAGTAGATTACATTGATGGATTTCCTGGTATTGGACCATCCCTGCATCCCTGGGATGAAGCCTACTTGATCATGATGAATGATCGTTTTGATGTGCTCTTGGATTCAGTTTGCGAGAATTTTATTGAGTATTTTTGCATCGATATTCATAAGGGAATTTGGTTTGACATTTTCTTTCTTTGTTGGGTCTTTGTGAGGTTTTGGTATCAGTGTAATTGTAGCCTCATAGAATGAGTTGAGTAGTGTTACTTCTGTTTCTATATTGTTGAATAGATTGAAGAGTATTGGAATTAGGTCTTCTTTGAAGGTCAGATAGAATTCCGTACTAAACCCATCTGGTCCTGGGCTTTTTTTGGTTGGGAGAATTTTAATGAGTGCCTCTATTACTTTAGGGGTTATGGGACTGTTTAGATGATTTATCTGATCCTGACTTAACTTTGGATTTTGGTATCTGTCTAGAAAATTGTCCATTTCATCCAGATTTTCCAATTTTGTTGAGTATAGGCTTTTGTAGTAGGATTTGATGGTTTTTTAAATTTCCTCAGATTCTGTAGTTATATCTCCCTTTTCATTTCTGATTTTGTTAATTTGGATACTGTCTCTGTGCTCTCTGCTTAGTCTGGCTAAGGATTTATCCATCTTGGTGATTTTCTCAAAGAACCAGCTCCTGATTTTGTTGATTCTTTGTGTAGTTCTTTTTGTTTCTACTTGGTTGATCTCAGCCCTGAGTTTGATTATTTCTTGCCTTCTACTCCTCTTGGGTGGATTTGCTTCTTTTTGTTCTAGAGATTTCAGGTGTGCTGTTAAGCTGCTAGTGTATCCTTTCTCTAGTTTCTTTTTGGAGGCACTCAGAGCTATGAGTTTTCCTCTTAACACTGCTTTCATTGTGTCCTCTAAGTTTGGCTATGTTGCACTTTCATTTTCATTAAATTCTAGGAAGTCATTGATTTCTTTCTTTATTTCTTCCTTGACCCAGTTATCATTGATTAGAGTGTTGTTCAGTTTTCGTGTGTATGTGGGCTTTCTGTTGTTTTTGTTGCCATTAAAGACCAGCCTTAATCTGTAAGTTATCTATAGGAAGATGGGGTTATTTCAATCTTCTTATATCTGTTGAGATTTGTTTTGTAACCAATTACATACTCAATTTTGGAGAAGGGACCATGAGTTGCTGAGAAGAAGGTATATTCTTTTGATTTAGGATGAAATAGTCTACAGATGTCTGTCAAATCCATAACTTTGTTTGTTTCACTGTGTCTCTTTATAGTTTGTGTTTCCAAGATCTGTCCATTGATGAGAGTGGGGTGTTGAAATCTCCCACTATTATTTTGTGATGTGCAATGTGTGCTTTGATCTTTAGTAAAGTTTCTTTTATGAATTTGGGTGCCCTTGCATTTGGAGCATAGGTGTTCAGAATTGTGAGTTCTTCTTGTTAGATTTTTTCTTTGATGAGGATGAAGTGTCCTTTCTTATCTTTTTTGATGACTTTTGGTTGAAAGTTGATTTTATCCGATATTAGAATGGCTATTCCTACCTGTTTCTTGGGACCATTTGCCTGGAAAATAGTTTTCCAGCCCTTTACTCTTATGTAGTATTTTTCTTTACCACTGAGATGAGTTTCCTGTATGCAGCAAAATGCTGGGTCCTATTTATGTATCCAGTTTGTTAGAATGTCTTTTTACTCAAGAATTGAGTGAATTGATATTAAGAGATATTAAGAAATAGTGATTGTTGTTTCCTGCTATTTTCGATGTTACTTTTATGTTTGTGTGACTATCTTTTTTTGTGTTTGTTGTAAGATTACTTTCTTGCTTTTTCTAGGGTGTATTTTCCCTCCTTATGTTGGTGTTTTCCATCTGTTATCCTTTGTAGGGCTGGGTTTGTAGAAAGATGTTGTGTAAATTTGCTTTTGTCATGGAATATCTTGGTTTCACATCTATAGTAATTGAGACTTTTGCTGGGTATAGTGGCCTTGGCTGGCACTTGTGTTCTCTTAGTGTCTGTATGAGATCTGCCCAGGATCTTCTAGCTTTCATAGTCTCTAGTGAGATGTCTGGTGTAATTCTGATAGGTCTTCCTTTATATTTTACTTGATCATTTCCCCTTTCTCCTTTTAATATTCATTCCTTGTTTTGTGCATTTTGTGTTTTGACTATTATGTGATGGGAGGAATATCTTTTCTGGTCCAATCTATTTGGAGTTCTGTAGGCTTCTTAAATGTTTATATTCATCTCTTTCCTTATGTTAGGGTAGTTTTCTCTAATTTTGTTGACAATATTTATTGGCCCTTTAAATTGGGAATCTTCACTCTCTTCTATATCTATTATTCTTAGGTTTTGTCTTCTCATTGTGTCCTGGATTCCCTGGATGTTTTGGGTTAGGAGCTTTTTGGATTTTGCATTTTCTTTGACTGTTGTGTCAATGTTTTCTATGGTATTTTCTGGACCTGAGATTTTCTCTTTGATCTCTTGTGTTCTGTTGGTGATGCTTGCATCTATGGCTTCTGATCTCTTTCCTGGGGTTTCTATCTCCAGAGTTGTCTCCCTTTGTGATTTCTTTATTGTTTTTATTTCCATTTTTAGATCTTAGGTGGTTTTGTTCATTTCCTTTGCCTGTTTGATTGTGTTTTCCTGTATTTCCTCTTTAAGGGTTTCCAGGTGTTTACCTGTGTTCTCTTGTATTTCTTTAAGGGAGTTATTTATTTCCTTCTTAAAATCTTCTATCATCTTCATAAGAAGTGATTTAAAATCTGAGTCTTGCTTTTCTGGTGTGTTGGGTATCCAGGGCTCACTGTGGTGAGAGAACTGGGTTCTTTTGATGCCAAGTTGCCTAGGTTTCTATTCCTTATGTTCTTGCTCTTGCCTTTGCCATCTGGTTATCTCTGGTACTAGCTCATCTTGCTCTCTCTGACTGTGGCTTGTCCCTCTTGCAAGCCTTCGCGTCATTACTCCTTGGAGACCAGCTCTCTCTGAGAGGAATTTGGGTTTGGAGAGCTGTGGTACAGGATCAGCTCTGGGGTGCAGACAGAATCCAGAAGGATCCTGTCCCCAGCTGTTCCTTGGTTCCTGTGTCCTGATGGCTCTGTGAGGGTCCCTCTTGATTGAGGAATTTAAATAGAAATTGTGGCCTTCCTGTGCTCAAAGGTGTGTCAGCACTCCTTGGAAACCAGCTCTATCCTGGCAAGATTTGAGTATGGAGCCCTGTGTCATAGGATCAGCTCCCTCAATGCAGAAGGAAAATCAGAAGGCCACTCCTTAGTACCTGTGTCCTAAGGCTTCTGGGTGGGTCCCTCTGAGCAGAGCTGCTGGCCTTACTGCACCCTCCCCCCAAATCACAGGCTTGTCCACACTCCTGTGAAGCCAGCTCTTCCCCTGCGCTCTTTGGGTGTGGAGCCATGTGGCATAGACCACAAGTGTAAACTGGAAGGCTCCTGTCTTGAGACAATTTCTAATCCAAGTAGATTAGACATTACCTTCACAGAACTTGTTTCTCACTTTGAATACAGAGTAAAATATTTGTTAGTAAGGATTACACAGTCACTATACTTTAAAGCATTAGAAAATTAGCATGTCTCCTTCAAGTACACCTAGGTATTTTATGAACATTTTAATACTCAAAACATTGGATAAACCTACTTGATTAAAAAATTGACAGAGATTCAATTATCTGTGTTTTGTCAAATGTCACAGGCTGTGTTTTTCTCAAGCTGACTAATTCATGTTAATGAACAAGTTCTCTTTATGAAATACTGTCATATTAACAGATGGCAGATATAGTTGGCAAGTAAATCATTTTGACTTTGTCCTTCTCTTCTTCTTTTGAGTGCCTCTTTGTTAGATCTTTCATCATTAGTACTTAAATCTGGTTTTGTCACTGCCAAGCACTCCTTCATGATCACAGATCCCCTGTCCTATTATACTGCTTCACTACACTGGCCTTCTGTTCCAGACTCTTTTCCCTGGTTTATTGTGGAAGCTCTGCCAAACATATTTGTCTCTGAATGCACAATTCTTTTCTACTCTCCTTTAAAAAAAATGTAAACTACTCTGATTCTAACATTGTATGTCAGTGTAATTTCTATCAGCTTTATTCCTAGATTATGGCAATGTCTGAATCTTAAATTTCAATAAGATTAAAAACAATTTAATACACATACTTTCTAATAAAATTTTAATGGTCTCCTTTTTTTTATCTTTTATTTATCCCATTAATTGGAAATAGATTTTTTTCATAAAAGTATATTCTGATTGCTGTCCCTCTGCTTCTCCTACAGTTGTCTTCATTTCTTTTTCTACAGTCTTAAAGTTGTTACTGAGAAGCCACGTACTACTGATTTTCTTAATTTATTAAGACAAGTACTATTCTTTTCTGAGATCATCATTCTACTTCTTATTTTATGTACTTTTATTTCATGAAGAATCATCAAAGTATTGGCCTTGATAAATTTTCAAAGCTGCTAAGAAAAATCTTCTCAGAGGAATGGATTACTTTTAATTCAGTACTATAAATTCATGGTGCCAGGGTCCTTTACCTGAGTGGTGCTACAAGGCACAGCTATGTTGTGATGACTATTCTTGGCTGATAACATCACTATATTCAGAATTAGCAAAAACCCAACTGGCTGAGTAAACCTGTGGGGGATTATATAGTTTGAGGTTCAAAGTCCCACATTAGATCCAGTTCTTCAGAGGTAGGAATATTCACCTTAAATCTCAGCCACACTTTCTGGAAGGAGCTTATATGAAGGACATAGAAGAAAGCGCTTCCTCTTTGCCTGCTTGCCCTTACATGCTCTAGCACATTCATTCTTTTATTGGTGTTAGACCTACTTCTTCAAGACTCAGGCATACATTGAAGACCCATGAGACATCTAGCCTCATGGTGGCCTCATGGCCTGAACACTGAACAGCTATTGCGTTTATGGACTTTCCCTCTGAAGACAGCCACTTTCAGACTAGTTAGACCATAACCTGTTAGTCACTCTAATAAGTCAGACACAGAGGGGGGTGGGGAGAGGAGTGGGTGAGGAGGGGAAGTGGTTCTGTTGCTTTGGTTTAATTGGGAATCTGTGAATACTGACGCTGAAGGTCCTTGTCTCAAATTGGTTCTTGATGAATCAATAAAGATGCCAGCAGCCAATGACTATGTAGAAAGAAAGAGAGGTGACTTCTAGCCTCCAGCAGGTTAGGAGAGAGAAGAGGGCAGGAGGAGGAAAATTGAGATACTTTGGTGAGAGAGACAGAACACACTCAGAGCTGCAGGGGAGATCTTCCAAAATGTAGGTGGAAAGGGAAAGTGGCAGCCCAAAAGCATCTTGGGCAGCAAGACCAATGGGCTTCACAGAAGGCAATTAAATAACTAAGATGAGGAATTGATCTAGAAGTAAAGTAACCAGGCAACTAAGCTGAGGGAAGATTTAAATATGTTGAGCTAGGAGTAAAGGAAAGGGCATGTTAGCACCAGGAAGTCTAGAAGAACCCAGCCACTGAGCCAGTAAGGCAGATTAAAAAATGAACTAATGCGTGTGTGTGTGTGTGTGTGTGTGTGTGTGTGTGTGTGTGTGTGTGTGTGTGTGTGTTTCATATGTGGATCAGAGATTCCTTGGGTGGGTGGTCAGTGACACAACCTGCCCAGGAGCATATAATTCCTGGGCAGATGCACACCTGTGACTCATGGGGAGCTCCAAGTGTTGCAGCAAAAAGTCATAACACACACACACACACACACACACTCACACAATATGCACACATGCATATGCAAACACACTTACACACTTTAAGAATATGTATAATACGTAGTACATGTATTTTTCCTTAAATGGCAAATCATTTTTTTCATATAAGTAAAATAGCAAATGATGTAGCATCTTCTTGAAAAGTGTATCCCTTCATTTTTCAAGGTTTAGATTCAGTAATATTTAGAATTAGTCTTTTCTTAGTAGTTTGCTTTTGCTTTTCATTTAATACTTGTTCCAAATTCCTCTATTTTATATATATATGTATATATATATACACACACACATATATATATATATATCCTCTATTATATATATATATATGTGTGTGTGTGTGTGTGTGTGTGTGTGTGTGTATAATCACCTGACCTACATTTGCCACTATTCTGCCGTCCCCCTCACTGGATTTGACAAGGCTAGCTGAGTGGAATGATGCACTACCTGTCCTTATATGGATGGTTTTCTTGACATGACATAATTGTTGCAAAATTCTTCCCTTAGAAGCAAATGTTAAAATGTCCTTTGCTGGTTAGTTGTTGTTGACATTTTTGTCAACTTATCAGAAGCTAGGGTTATTTGAGAATTGGGAACATCTGTTGATGAGTGACATACATTAGTTTGGCCTATGGGCAGATCTGAGAAGCATTTTCTTGATTAATGATTGATATAGAAGGCTTCCACCCATTGTTCATGGTACCACTACTTGGCTGGCAATCTGATTTTATAAAAAGCTAGTCAAAAAATAATAGTTTGACAGAATTTCTACTTCATTTCCTGCCATCAAGTTCCTGCTTTGAGTTTCTGCCCTACCTTCTCTCAATGATTTGAAGTTGTAAGATGAAATAAATACTTTCCTCCCTAGACTAATTTAGGCTATGATGTTTATCAAGGAAATATCAAAAGTCATTTTTCTTACACATGTATATCCATTGAAAGTAGTTTAATAGTGTCATTTTCAGGCACAGATGTATATTTTGATAACCCTCTAAATCCCACATTACCCTACCCTCTCTACTTCCCTTAGTCAAATTATGTCCTGTTCACAATTTCATTTATAGTCTACTTTAATGTCATATATCTCTGTCTATCATTTTTCATTTATCTATTAATAGAGAGAACTCAATCATTGTAGGCATTTGGATGTCTCTATCCATCTATCTATCTATCTATCTATCTATCTATCTATCTATCTATCTATCTTTCTATCTATCTATCTATCTATCTATCTATCTATCTATCTATCTATCTATCTATGTGTATGTCTGTGTGTGTGTGTGTGTGTGTGTGTGTGTGTGTGTTTGAATGTGTATTGGGAAAAACAGTTTAATAAACAAAATATTTTAATACTTCATTATAAAATGGGATTTGAATCCATAATTCTTCCCGACCAAAAATTAGAGAATTTTCTGTATAAATTTGTGTGTTGGAAAAAAGAAGGAAGAAAAAGAAGAGAAAGGAAGAGAAAGCAAGACAAGACAAGGGAAGGGCAGGAACAGGAAGGGAATAGAAGGGTATTATTGGAGGGAAAATTAGGCAAATGGGTTAAATAATTCTCAGAAATTACATAGAATAAAGAAATTTTAAAGGTATCTAAGCGTAAATAATCAATTTCCAAGACTTAGAAAAGTCTTTGTACTTTATGTTATTAGAGAAGTACTTCAGCTTTGTATTTTATGTTTTGAGAGGAGAAGACAAACATTATTAAGTCACTCTTAGTCTTAGTTTTTATGAAATGGAATTGTTTGAATATGAAGTACCCTCACAGACATGTTTGACAGATTTTTCTCTCAGATTTTGTCAGTATATTGGAATATCATGAACGATTTAGAAGATATGTCCTTAGTAGAAATATCAGAAGGCCTTGACCATTATAAGTCAGCCTAGCCTCCTTCCTGCTCATTTCCTACTTGCTGTTCTTACTGAGCTGTGGGGACAAAAGCCCCATGCCACATAGTTCATAAGGATCAGCCATAATGCCTCCTTGGCCATGGCAGACTATATGATCTCAAATTATGAGTCATAATAAACTCTGTAATGCTTAATCATTTGTATTGGTTCTTGCTAGGTATCTGTTCACACAGTGAAGAAAATAATAAGGCAAAATAATAATAAATTGTCAATGTTTTTAATGTTCTCCAGGAAAGGGTGTCAAATAAATTAGTTTTAGATAATTTTAACAAACACACATGCAGCATTAAGACCATTTTAGCTGTTGATATTTTATAAAATAATACTAACATTCTTCTCACATAAGATAAATTTCAATGTTTTAGAACATAATCATTTCTAGGAATTCAAATCACTAGACCAAGTGAGAATTCCTATTCAAATGTTCTATTATCTATTGCTAATGTATTCTCTGGATATTTAAATTCGTAATCATTATATGTTTATATAATATCTACATATTACTTGCCATGTTTTTATGGTGGACATAAACATTGAGATATAAGACTGATGTATTCCAGGTATATAATACATGGAAAAATATTAGAAAGCTGTAAAGAAATGTCTGAATGAAGTGTAATCTTAACTGTAGACTTACATGGCCATTTTCTATTAATGACACTTAGATAGGTATATTTGAGCTATTTAAGACTTTTGTACATAATTAATTTGTTAAGTACATGTGATTATTTCCATAGTAACTAACATTGTATTTAATACAGAGTATGGTGAAAGTGGTCAATGAAAGTGAATAGCAAGATTATAGATTGGGAGCTTGGGCCACAGGGCCCCACAGCTAATCAGCGCCGGGACAAAGATCCCTCGCCGGAGATTGCAAGACCCAGCAGAGGGCCAAAGACACGCCCCACAGCTCACCAGGCCACAGAGACTGACCGCCAGCAGCTTCCGGCGACGG
>CM052712.1:44835949-44993355 GCA_028551405.1 Uromys caudimaculatus
AAGGAGAGGACTTTGGGCCTGAGGGTGCTAGGGGCACCAGTAAAAGGGAATGTCAAGGTGGGAATATGGGAATGGGTGGGCGGGTAGGTGGGAGGAGGAATTCCCTCACAGAGGCGGGGAGGGGGAGGGGACACGGGGTTTCTAAAGAAAAGGGGAATCATCGGAAATGTAAATAAAATATCAAAAAAAAAAAAAAAGATTATAGATTGGGACTATATCCTGTGCTAAACAAGAATTAATTGGCTAAAGTGTTCTGAAGAGCCTGATAAGATTTGTACCTATGAAGAATAACCAGGAAAATTTGACACAGGAAATCTAAAAAATATACTAACCAGCAACAATATGGTGAACCAGGAGTGCAGAACAGTTTTATAGATAGATCCTTGACAAGTCCTCAAAAAAGGTGTCTAACAATTAAAATCTAAGGAAATTTTTTGATCAACATATATGTATTTCATTTAGTTACTTATAATTTACAGATCTGAGAAAGGGCTATAAATTTTTGCTTTATTGTTCTACTGTTATGAAGAGACACTATGACCAAGGCAACTAAATTAAGAAATCATCTATTTGGGTGTTTGCTTACTGGTTAAAGTGACCATCATGGAGCATTGTGGTAGGAAAGTATTGCTCGGGAGCATTAGCTGGGGGCTCATATCCTGACACAAAGGAAGGAAGCAAGAGAGAAAGACTGGGTCTTTCTGTTATGGCCTTTTGAAACTTCAAAGTATACTCATAATGACACAACTTAAATAGACAGGATCAAACCTTCTCATCTTTCTGAAACAGTTCAATAACTGGGAATAAAACCTTCAAATATATGAGGCTATGGGGATCATTCTCCTTCAAACCACCACACCTATTGACTTGATTATATGACTGACAATAATTATACTATGTCACATATGAGTAGTTTCCAGGTCATGTTTATTAAATATACTGAATGACTAACTGAAGATATAAACCATAAATATCCAACAAAGATATTAGAAACCTGGAGAGAAGAAAAATGTCTCTGATCATATATATATATATATATATATATATATATATATATATATATATATATATATATGTGTGTGTGTGTGTGTGTGTGTGTGTGTGTGTGTGTGTGTGTGTGTGTGTCTGTCTGTCTGTGTGTCTGTGTGTATGCTACCTTGTCTTGCCTCAGTGGGAGAGGATGAACCTGACCCCTCAGAGAATTTATGTGTCAGTGTGGGGGGATACCGAGGGAGGCGCCTGCTCAGAGTAAAAGGGGAAAGGAGATGGGGGATGGGGGAGGGATTGTGTGAGGGTGTGAACAGGAGGGGGCAGTGAGAGGTATGTAAAATGTATAAGTAAAATAATAACAGTAATAATAATAGTAAATAATTTCAAAATATCAACTAACAAATCTATAAGTAACTCAAAAAACAAAAACAAACAAACAAAACAAACAAACAAAAAACAGCAGAAAACACAGAATCATTCCTACTCCAGGCACTCATGTCAGGTCATTCACCTGGCCACAATCCTGAAAAGTGTTGGCCATGACCACTTTCTCTCATTTCTGCAAGAACAAATAGAACCACTAATGTTCTGTGGTTCAGATACATACAGGCTCTCATGTGGGATTTAATTTTTCTTTGAAGGTGAGCACAAACATATTTTTTTTTAAAAAAAAATGACCACAAAAAGAGCTAGGACAAGACTCAGTGCTGCTTTAACCACAGCTGGATTTTGTATCAGGCCTTATCATGCTTGATTGACATTTGCCAACCTAGCTTGACTTAGAATCCTCAATGAAACACACCCTACACTGTATGTTTCCAGAAAGAGTTAGGTGAGGATGGAAGACCTACCCATTTGTTGCCAGCACAACCCTAGAGGCTGGGGTCTTGGACTGATTGAGGATAAAGTGAAGTATTGGTATCCATCTGTCCTTGCTTCCTGATTGTGGATGCCCTGTGACCAACTACCTAATAACCTTGCTACCATGCCTGCCACACAGTGATGGACTCTAGAGATTGACTATGAGGCAAACAAATAAAGTGAACCTTAATCCCATCAAAACCAGCAGATGGTATGAATCCCCAGGTGGGGCAGTCTCTGGATGGCCTCTCCTTCAGTGTCTGCTCCACTCTTTGTCCCTGGACTTCCTTTTGACAGGAGGAATTTTGGATTAATATTTTTGAGGTGGGTGGGTGGCCCCATTCCTCAAGTGAGGGCTGTGCCTATCCACTGGATATGGTCTTTACAGCTTCTCTCTCCCCTTTATTGGGTATTTTGGCTAAAGTCTTCCCTGTTGGGTCCTGGGAACTCCTTGGGTCCCTGGAATCTGGGATTTTCTAGTGACTGCCCCCCAGATCCCCCTCCTGCACTGCTACATACCTACTTTCAAATTCCTGACCCTCTGCACTTCTCCCCAATCTCCTCCCATATCTGAACAGGGCCCCTTTTCACTCCCCCTCCTTTCTTCCTCCTAGATCTCTCTCCCTCTACTTCCCAGAGATTATTCTCTTCCTCCTACTGAGTAGTGCTATGACTTTTACTAGGAAATTGAGTACGTACATATTGAAAGATATTAATGAATGATGATTGTTACTTCTTATTTTGAAGTTACTGGTGCTGGTGTGTGTGTGTGCGTGTGTGTGTGTGTGTGTGTGTGTGTGTGTGTGTGTGTGTTTGTGTGTGTGTTTCTCTCTTCTATTGTTTAATGATGTGCTATTATTTATTTCTGAGTGAAGTTGCCCTCTTAGGTTAGAGTTTTCCTTCTAGTATCAAGGGGATATAAATTGGAAAGGTATAACTATCACTATTTGTGGATTACATGATAGTGTACATCAGTGACTGCAAAAGTTCTACCAGAGAACTTCTACTTTTGATAAATACTTTCTGCGATGTGATGGCATACAAAATTAACTCAAAAAATCAGTAGTTTTCCGCTACACAAGGGACAATTGAGCTAAGAAAGAATTTAGGGTGACAGTAACCATCACAATAGCCACAATTAATACAAAATTCCTTGCTGTAACTCTAACTAAGCCAGTGAAAGATCTGTATTATAAGAGCTTCAAGTCTCTTAAGAAAGAAATTGAAGAAAATATCAGAAGATCAGCCAACCAGAGACTGTGCCACCTGGGGATTCATCCCATATACAGACACCAAACCGAGACACCATTGCTGATGCCAAGAAGCACTTTACTACTGGAACCTGATATCGCTGTCTCCTGAGAGGCTGTGACAGAGCCTGACAATTACAGAGGCATATGCTCTCCCAGACAACCATTGGACTGAGCACTGGGTCCCCAATAGAGGAGTTAGAGAAAGATCTGAAGCAGTTGAAGGGGCTTGAGGCCCCAAAGGAGGAACAACAATATCAACCAACCAGATCTCCCAGAGCTCCCAAGGACTAAACCCTCAACCAAGGAGTACACATGGAGGGATCCATGGCTCCCACTGCATATGTAGTAGAGGATGGCCTTGTCAGGCATCAATGGGAGGAGAGGCCCATTGTCCTGTGAGGACTCCATGCCCTAGTGTAGGGGAATTCAAGGGCAGGGAAGCAGGAGTGGGTGGGTGGGTGGGGATTGAACCCTTATAGAAGCAGTGGATGGGGATGGCATAGGGGTTTATGGAGGGGAAACCTGGAAGAGGGATAACATTTGAAATATAAATAAAGAAAATATCCAATGGGAAAAAGAAATGTTCAGTGTCCTTAGTCAATAGGACAATGCCTATCAAAATAACTCTGAGACTCCATCTTTGATCCATCAGAATGTTCAGATCAATAACTCAAGCTACAGTGCATGCTGTTGAGGTTGTGGAGCACGGGGAACACACCTTAATTGCTGGGGAGTACAAACTTGTACAACCACTCTGGAAATCAATTGATAGTTCCTCAGAAGACTGGAAATAATTCTACCTCAAGACCCAGCATACTAATTCTGGGAATATATCCAAAAGTACCCCAAAAGGACACTTGCACAACTATGCTCATAGCAGCTTTATTCGTAATATCCAGAAACTAGAAACAAGCTAGATGTCTCTCAACTAAGAAGTGGATAAAGAAAATATGGTACATTTACACCATGTAATACTAATCAGCCATTAAAAACAAGAATGTCACAAATTTTCAGACAAATGAATGGAACTAGAAAATATCATTTTGAGTGAGTTAACACCGACCCAAAACATCTTAAAGATGAGATGGGAGAGTGATTGACAGAGCCAAAGAGGACAAGGGTTTCACAGAAAAACTAACTGAGTCAAATCAGGGTATAGTAAAGACTGAATCCCTAACCAGGGATGGAGTCCTAGGTCCCCCTGCAGATGACTAGTTTGTTCTTAATGTGAGTCCCCATAAAACTAGAGCAACAACTAACTCTTCTCAAAAGAGAAGGGGAAGGGGGGCTAGTGGGAGGACTTGGATAAGAGGGTACTGGGAAGATAGGAAGGGATGATATTGGGTTGTAAGGTAATTAAATAAATTAATTTAAAAAATAATGTTAATAAATGCTGATATTGGGTAGTCAAGTGCTTCTAGAATTGTTCAATACAATGTAATTTTTTCATCATTAAATATATCGTAAAGGGATAAATGTGTTCTAATTTTTTATAATATGTTAATATTTTCTAAAATATAACCACAATAATTAACCTGAAATTTTATTTTCTCCATTTATTCACTATGGTCATTCAACTAATGAACCTAAAGGTAGCATATGTGTTTTGAAATTGCCTTTGAAGCTGTAATTTAACAGAAGCCAAGATATACTTTATGGAAATTCAAGTTGGGTACAATTTCCTTGCATAGTTATAAGATCAAATGATGAATACTTCAGGTTTTGCCACTGATCACAGTACTTCTAGTACTATAAAGCTCTGATTTAAATATTGCATACATTTTCATTATTATGCTACTATGGTTAAGTTAATGTATTAAAGTTCTTTATTATCAAAGTTTACATTTTTACTTCAAATTTAAGTATCAAGTATGATTCAGTGAAGTCCTAATGTCATGAAAATCTCGAAAAATACCTCTCTAGGCTGTCTTAATGTACTTATCTTTGCTTCACAGTGTATTTTGTGTGAAATATCAACACAATGATTTACATAACATGCATAATTATATAACTTTTCAGCCACAATAATTAATAAACTATGAACTTCTCCTCAGACTATGGTTTTTAAAAATGACCCTTGAAACCATGGAAGCATACACAGATAAACTGAATATGCAATAAACATATTCAAATCGAATAAATTGTACTTATTCATAAGCAATTATTAAATAAGATACAAAGAGATTTATGGTCAATGATTGTCAGATTAGATACAATAAGTATATGAGGAATTTTAAGTTTTTAGGTATTTCATTTTGCATTTCTTGTGACCTTAAGTTCTATTAACACAAATGTAGATGTATATGGTATTGTGTCTTTACTTCTTGGCAGGATAATGCATAAAATGTAAATACTGATAAGTACAATTTAGTAAAGAAGGGAATTATTGTGTTGCCCACAGTGTCAGACACACACACACACACACACACACACACACACACACACACACACACACACACACACTCAAAGTAGAGAAATATTAGCACAGTAGTTAAGATGTAGCATCAACAAACTCATCACTGGTTTAAAAATACAGAAAATATGGTATATGCAAAACAGCACATAATTCAGATATAATGTAGAAAATCCATTAATTTACAGCAACATAGATGAAATTATTATGTTAAGTGAATTAAGAAAGACATAAAAAGACAAGAGCCACAGTCTTCCAATTATTTTTGAAAACAGAAAAGTAGATGTTCTCAGCCAATTGGACTGAGCACCCAATAGAGGAGTTAGAGAAAGGTCTGAAGGAGCTGAAGGGGTTTGAAGCCCCAAAGGAGGAACAACAATATTAACCAACCAGATCCTCCAGAGCTCCCAAAGACTAAAACATCAACCAAGGAGTACACATGGAGGGATCCATGGCTCCAGTCGCATATGTAGCAGAGGATGGCCTTGTGGGACATCAATGAGAGTAGACGTCCTTGGTCCTGTGAAAGCTCGATGCCTAAGTGTCTGGGAATTTGAAGGCAGGGATGTGGGAGTGGGTGGATGGGTGTGGGAACACCCTCGTACAAGCAGGGGGAGGGGGAATGGGATGGGGTTTTCGGAGGGGAACCAGGATAGGGGACAACATCTGAAACAAAGGAAAGAAAAGAAAAGTTGATCTCATAGGGTATATTAGCATAAGGTCGTTGTGGAGTTGGAAGCAAATGAAAGAAGAGTGGTGTGAAATCGTTAGGTAGGACCACAAGGAAGAAACTTAGCTATATTTTTCTACAGTAGAGTAGAATAGACATTCTTTTACATGAACTATTATATACATTTTACTAAGACTGTAAATGTCCTTCAAAGGCATGCCTTTGAAAAGTTGATATCTAGCTAGTGATATGCTCTAGAAAATTGTTCACCCTTTATGTTGTGGCACTTTATTGAAGGATGTAGGTCAGTAAATATGGACCTAGAGAATTATAATCCAACTCTGCTTCTTGCCCACTCGTTCTTATTTCTTACCCTCAAACACAACACAGTGCAGCGAAACACTTTGTGTGTCTACTGTCAACTTTCTTGTCAAGAAAGACTATATTTATTGTTACATATTGCGCCTAATTAAACAAGTCTTATCTTTTTATACTTTTTTGTCAGATATTTTGTTCAACAAGTAAGAAAATATTATAATCCATTATTTACAGAATAAAAAGAGAGAGCATAGCACAAATAAATTGTGGTTAAGAGTGGTATGGATATCATACTAATATTTGATTACTGTATGCATGAACCATGCTGTCCTTTGCCCCTCAAATATATGATAAATAAACATGAAACCATAATAATTATAATCATAAGATAGTAGCTACATTTTGTATGAAGGTAAAATTAAGTGCTCAAGGAAAGTTAATATGACAGGTATTCTTGGGGAAATTTTTTGACTGACTTCTAATTTCTTAGTTTGCATGTGATTATTTCCCCAGTGTGTTTTATGACTTTTATGGAGCCTTTTTTTCCTAAAGAATTTTCTGTGAAATTCTTTTCAGTGACATCTGTGTTAGTCAGAGAGTGTTAACTGATACCCAATGACATATGTCTCTGTGGCCTAGTCATATCATTTAACCTCTCACACGTGTCTCTGGAAGGTGATGTCAAGCCGTATTCCATCACGTTTCTCTGGCACCATTTAGGATACTGCATTCTGCATGACATCCTCTAATGTGCATAGGGAAGACAGAGGGAAGGAATCCCATGAGAAATATCAAGAAGATAAACTTGTAAGTGACATAGATGCCATTTTCCAGAATCCGGTAAGTGTCTCAATTTGTCATAACACAAGTACCTGAGTATGTCTACAATAGAAACATCATTTGCAGTGGCTTGCATTTTTAATGCGCTGATATCTATTCAATAAAATGATGGACTTAGATAAAATTAGAGAATTTGACATGATAACAATTCCATTAGGGAATCAAGCAGCTATGATTTACACAGTGTGTTTATATTTTCATAGGGTGTTAATATTTCTGATAATTGTAAAATTCCAAAGATGTTAAACAAGAAGAAATTAGAAATATTGCATAATATATTCAGTTCCACTATGTAAAGAAAACAAAATTAATGTTATAGAATCAGGGCTGCAAAATGGTCGTCCAAGGAATTTTGTATACAAAAGAAAACACTTCTACAAATAAGATTAGTCATCTAGAAAATGATAGATCATCTACCAATAGACTAAACATGTATCAGATTTTTTTGTTGTTGTTGGTAGTGGGTTATTGTCATGTTTCAGTCGCAAACTTATAATCACAGAAGGATTTTCAAAATACCTAGTTTAGACTCAATGAGTAAGAGAATGTGTTATTCTTCACAGGACCCACATTCAGGTCCCAACACCCTCAATGGAAAGAATAAAACTGTCTCGAAGTCAGGAGGGATCTTAGGATCTGAAACTCTCATTTAGTTTCCTTCAGATGCGAACTAGCATCTGATTTCAACCATGTAAGGCAGAGTTAAAAAAAAAAAAATGTTTCACAACCCAGTAGAGCAGTGTTTCAATTAAAATAACAATGATTGCAATAGGATACACAAGACCTTCACTAGTTCAAGCTAGAAAATTCCAGCATGGAAATCGGGAGTTGGATACAAAGTCCACCTCTAGCTGAGGAGTTCAAGGCATTTGATAGATTCAGGGGAAAGAAGACCCAGTTTTCTTTAAGAGGTTGACTACAGCTGTTCTATTGACTAGAGGTGTTTCTCTATACAGGGGACAGTACATTCTAATCACTTGATGGAATGAGCTGTTAATATCTTCCATGGTTTCCTTTAGCTGTCATTCTGTGTTTATACATCATGTGTTGATGAAGACTTCCTTTTCAATAGTTTTTAAGCTGAAATATATCACATGATCTCCAAAAAGCATACCTTGCTCACTTTGCCTGTTATATTATTAATGGGGAAAACAGTACCTTTAGATTAAATAGATACTGATTCACTTTAGTTCTCTTGACCCTTGTCCCCTCTAAAAACAATCATACCTATAAAATTTAGCAAATGACAAGATGGGCCTAAACTATAATATGAAATTTATAATATCCTTCTCAAGACTGCCTGTTCTCTAGGGATGATTAGGAAAATACTAACTAGTTTCTGAGTTAAGATCTGAAGCTTTGTTTTGTTTTAGTTTGTTTTACTTGGTTTTGTTGTTGTTTTTGATTATAACATGGAAAATGTCAGCATTAAAGCGATGGCAAAAATCTATGATTTTTTTAATGATAAGACTTTCAGGAAGTAAATGGATTGCAGATTTTCTGATTTCTCATAGCTGATTTTTAAACCATATTTTAGTCATATTCAAAATATGACTAGGTGAGCACAATCCTCTAAACACAGGAAAGTCACAACATCTGATCTGAAATTTAGAAGATCCTCAAAAACATGCAGTGAAGAATAGATATAAAACAAGGACTTAATTATGAAGAGGTTTTGATTTCTTCAAACAATGGTAGAGGAGGAAGAAGTGTTTGTCCATTGTGACAAAGCTGATAATGCTATCTCAGTTCAGAAATTCGAGAGAAAATTTAATGATTCCCAAACACCTTGTTCCAACTGGATTACTCTGTAGATAGCAAAACATATTTCACAGTAGCTTCTTTCCTGATGAAGATTTTATGGGTTATATGTCAATACAACAGATATTCTAGTAACAAAGGAGACAGCAAATAGAGGTGAGAGGTGGCAATACCCAGTCAGGCAGACACAATGCATAAATATGTCTAGTAATCTTCACAGTTTGTTTCTTACTGGAAGCACCAATAATGGGAGTATAAGAAAAGCAAACATAAACAAAAAACGAGTTAGTGAATCAGAATTGAAGCCTGTCAAGTATGTACAGAAAAGAGGTACACTTGATAGGCTTAAGTCATGTCCACTTAGAATGCATTTGATGCAAATGCATTTGATGCAAATGCATTGTTCTGAGATGCAGAGGAGGAGTAAATTTATTGAGTGAGGAAGAAAGAGCCACATAAATTGCTCTGCCATCAGGGCAGTAATTGCTACCTTGGAGATAAATAACGTATAAGTAAATATATCATAGGCATTGTTTGAGTAATAGTGACAGTATAAAAGACTGCATTAAATTTGAACCTGTATGTGGATCAACTCATTTCTGCTCTCTTTTCTTTATTTCTTACATAAGAATACATGCATGCACATACATACACGTGCATATATGTGCACACAGAGAGAACCATAATTAAAGATAAAACTGTCTTTAATATTTGACTTTATGTGTTCATACATATAAATTTATTTTATAATGTATAAAGAGGTATAATATTATATAAAAGGACTATATACACTTAACCTGAGCAAAAATAGATTTTTTTATCAAGATTTTTGTTATGCAAGGTACAAAGAAGCATGCTGATGTCGCTCTATGAGCCAAATAAGATATTATCAATTTTGTACCATTATTTCCATTCTAAATTATTAATCTTAAAATAAAAAAATAAGTTACTTTTAAAATTCAGTAATCTTATTGTCCCCACATTTTGATTCTATAAATTATCTTTCTCCTGTTCGAATTAAGATAAAATATGAATAAAAAATCATGATTTGGTGTGTCTACATTTAAAGATTTGTTTCTGATATGGTATGAGAATGGATTATGTAGTAATTTCTTAACTAAGAAACCTGTATATATACAATACAAGTAGAATTTAAATTACATATCTACATTACAATGTCATTAGTAACATTCAGAAGTTTAAAGTCAGCCATGTACTCAAAAATACCACAAAACAATTAATACAAAAAGAGAGTAAATAATTTACAGTCTCAGAAAAAAACAAAAAATGCAAAAGAAAAAGAAAACTTATAAATCTTCCAATTAATCAAACACAAATGGTTTAAACTCACTTGAGAGATGTTAATAATTAGTAAAATAAGAAAAACAAAAATTAATAATTTTTATGAATGCTTAACCACTATAATGACACAAAATATTATATTTATTTGAAAATTACTTAGACTGAAATAATATAGTTAGTTTGTAGTGCATAACTGTCATTTGTAGTGCATAACTGTCATTTGTAGTAGTTATATTTGATTTTCAATTTTGTTAGATTAAGAAAGGCCTACAGATGTGAAGCATACTTCTGACCATGCTTGTATTGTTTTAATGGATGGATTAATCTCTTGAAGAATCACAATATGTCGACATTAGTAGCAGTTAGTAATTATATAGAAAAGATGATTTAGTAGGAAAAAATGCATTACTTGGATCATGCTGTTGGGATGTATCTTAGTAAGACTTCTTTATTAGTAGTAGTAATCATTTCATCCATTTACATCTCAAATGATACCCTCCTTCCCTTTTACCCCTCCACATCTGCTCTCTCCCCTCTACCCTTTGCTTCTACGAGGGTGCTCCCCCAACTAACCACCCACTCCTGCCCCACTGCTCCAGCATCCGCCTACCCTAGTGCATCAAGCCTCCACAGGACCAAGGGCCTCCCCTCCCATTGATGTCAGACAAGGTCATCCTCTGCTACATATGGTGGAGCAGTGGATCCCTTTCTGTACATTCCTTGGTTGGTGGCCTAGTCCCTCCCTGGGAGCACTAAGTGGTCTGGCCAGCCAGCTTTGTTCTTCCTATGGGGTTGCAATCCCCCTTCGTTCCTCCAGTCCTTCAACCAGCTCCGATACCTGGTCCAGCTCAGTCTGATGATTGGCTCAACGTATCCACCTCTGCATTGGTCAGTGGCTGGCAAAAACTCCCAAGGAACATCTACACCGGCTTTCTGTCAGCAAGCACCTGCTGGCAACAGCAACAGTGTTGGGTTTCCTGACTGCAGACAGGATGGATCCCCAGATGGGACTGTCCCCAGGTGGGGCAGTCCCCGGATGGCCCATCTTTTGTCCCTGTCTTTCCTTTGGACAGGAAGATTAATGGGTTAAAAGCTTTGAGATTGGTGAGTGGCCCCATCCCTCGCCTGGGGACCATGAGTATCTACTGGAGATAGTTTCTATGGGTTTTATTCTCCTCTTTGCAGTGCCGTTTGGCTAAAGTCATCTCCCATC
Source organism: Uromys caudimaculatus (assembly GCA_028551405.1). Taxonomy (NCBI): domain Eukaryota; kingdom Metazoa; phylum Chordata; class Mammalia; order Rodentia; family Muridae; genus Uromys; species Uromys caudimaculatus. The sequence continues at coordinate 44,847,571 of CM052712.1, forward strand.
CCTGATGGGTCCTGGGAGCCTCTCGATTCCCTGGCATCTGGGACACTCCAGTAGCTATGTCTTATATATCTTTCTTTCTCTGCTTTCTGTCTGCAATAAAGAAATTGATGTGCCATATAACCTATTTAAGCTAATGAAGCCAATATTCATAGACTGAAGCTTAGATACTGTGGGCAAAGTGGATGACATCACATTTTGCTGCTCTTTACAGTGTTTTGGTCAAGACTGTGGAAATGTAAGAACACACCAAATGAAAATTATTAAGAAAACAGACTTCAGGCTCATTGGTGAAGAGCACTGGCTGCTCTTTCAGTGGATCTAAGTTTGATACCCTGAACAAAATGGTATCTTACATCCAGATGCCTGTCTGTGCACTAGATGCTATCCATGGAGATCTCTGGGGCTATGGCCGAGGTGGACCAGCCAAGAGGTTGTACTCTCAGAGGGGTAGAGAGGAGTCAGATCGAAGCTGCTGAGGCTGTGGGGAGTACAGGATAGGAGCCAAGGTTGGGAAGTGATCCCAGGAGTTTTGAGCAGTTTCCAGCAGCAAAAGTTTCCAGAAAGAACTCTCTTCCCAAGAGTGTTACAGGTTTTATATGACAGACTGTCCCAGAAAATCTTTGGTGAAACAATTTTGGAGCCTTTATTTCTGTCGACAGAGGCACATACTGGGGTGAGTTGGGATCTAAAAGGATGCTTTCTATGGCTTGGTCTGAGATGCCTCATCTCCATGGAGGGGATTCAGGGTACTGCCCCTACATGATTGACTGTCAGAGTCCACTCTGTGGGGTGTTGTGGTCATAAGACAGGGACCTGGTCGAGAGTAGATGAAATACCTACTGTCTTCAAGTTTGAGGTTCCGGGGTTTCTGAATCCACTTAACTTTACCCAGTTTTCTGGAAAGGTCTACTGACTAACATTCAGGTCCAGGGAATCCTCTGGTCTCTACAGGCATCAGGCATGCACACCATGCACTTAACATCCACGAACACAAATGCCCATACACATAAAAGGGAAGATAAATAAATCTTTGAATAGAAATATTTGGTTTCCATATGATCACATAAATTTGATTTTATTGTAAGGCAAATCCATAGAGAGAACAGCAACAATAACAACAATAAAACAACAAAAAAGATTCTATACATCAACAAGGCACATTTTACCAAAAAATGCTAATAATTATTTACCCAAAATAACTTTTGTTCTGTGCATTTCTTCTACCAGGAAAAATGCAAATTGTTATGAAAATGAATCAAGATATTCTTCCTACTTTGGTAATCTACTGTCCAACACAAAACCACTCTTGCCAAACCTTCTTTAAATTCACTTTTACAAACATCTATTTCATTATAAGATTCTTCTTAAATCCTACTATTATGATGAATCATATTTTTCAAAGTTTCTTAAACTACCTTTCATACAGGGACCCATTAATGCAACTTTGTTGGGTTATCGGCTTTGGATGGAACTTATAAAAGATTATTTAAAATAAGGAAAAGTAAAATTTAATACAAATTAAGTTCAAGAAAGATAAATCTGGCCACATGATAAGGAAAGAAAAACTATATGCTACAGTGTGGAAATGTGAGATAGAACAATATTTAACAGTCTTCAGTAGATGAGATGGGACTTGGACTAAGATGGTGGCTATGTTACTGGAAAGAAAAGAGTTGGAAAGGAAATATTTGGAGCAAAACTATTTTTCTTGATAAGTTAGATATTTTTCTTTATTTAGGCCTCAACATTCATGTTGAATTAATCATGTGTTTGCAGTGCATGAAATATCATCATAATGAATAAATGTGGGCTGTACCATTCCTGGTACCAAAGCTGAAGCATTTTTGAACACAATCTTCTCTACTCTAATGGATTTTACCTTCAATGCAAGATTAAACAAACAAAGGAGACAAGACAAAATCTTTATTTTCTTAAGTGGGTTCTTGGTAAGAATGTGATCAGAGGAACTGTAAGAACTAATAATACAAAGGTGATTCCCAAGCAGACAGAAAATGTTTATTATGTTCTAATAAAGGAACCACTGATCAAGCATATATATTCACACCTTGTGCTTGGATGCACGACACAAGCTCACTCTGTGACAATGCACAGTCAACTTCCATCTGAGTGAGATGCTTCTAATATAAAACTTGACAGAGCAGAAATCAATTTTGTTTCACAGCTATTACAAGGCCATAGATAAGGAATAGAAAGATCTGAACAACTGCCGGGAAGTGCAAACACACAGGGCTAATAAGGAGACACCACTACACAGAGACCTACAGTTTTGAAAACCTCTATCATCTTACATGCACTGAAGAAACTAGATAGATAGGAGTTTTAGTAAAACTCCTGCAGTACATTTAAAGTGTCCAAAACCAGCGGGCTCAATTAGATCTATGCAATTCTAACAATCAATAGTATGTTCACATAGTAACAGAGTTTAAATAAGGGTCAGAAATTTGAAGAGGCATGTAGCAATGGGGTGTGGGGAACTGGGGTAACCACTAGAAAGTCCCAGATGCCAGGGACACAAGAGGTTTCCAGGTCCAAACATGGATGACATTAGCTGAAATACTGAACAAAGGGGAGAGAGAAACTGTAGAGAATATATCCAGTGGATAGACACAGCACCAGGTTGAGGGATGGGGCCACACACTCATCTCAAAAATATTAATCCAGAATTGCTCCTGTCTAAAGGAAATGCAGGGACAAAAGTGGAGCAGAAACTGAAGGAAAGGCCATCCAGAGACAGCCCTACCAGAGATTCATCCCATCTGCAGACACCAAACCCAGGCACTATTGCTGAAGCCAAAATGCGCTTGCAACAGGAGCATGGTTTAGCTGTCCCCTGAGAGGCTGTGCCTGAACTGGACCAATAGAGATGCAAATGCACACAAGCCAACTATTAGACTGAGTGCAGGGACCCCAGTGAAGTAAGGACTGCAGGAGTTGAAGGGGTTTGCAACTCCAGAGGAAGAACCACAATATCAACCAACAGATCCCCCAAAGCTCCCAAGGACTAAATCAGCAACCAAAGAGTACACATGGAGGGGCCCGTGGCTCCAGCTGCAGATGTAGCAGAGGATGGCCTTTTGGGGCATCAATGGGAGGAGAGGACCTTGGTCCTGTGGAGGCTGGATGCCCCAGTATAGGGGAATGCTAAGGTGCTGAGGTGGGAGTGGATTGGTGGATGGGTCAGGGAGCACCCTCATAGAAGCAGGGGAGCGGCAGAGGGGATATGGGATTTGTGGAGGGGAAACTGGGAAGGGAGATAACATTTGAAATGCAAATAAATAAAATAACCAATAAAAAAGATTAAATAATTATATTTTATTTGTTTTTTCTTTATTATTTTTTTGTTTGCTTGTTTTGTAGTGTGGGCACCTAAATTCAGGGCTTCACACAGTCCAGGAAAGTGATTTGGAATTTTCTGCTTCAAAATCAATAGCTTTTATTTATGGACTCTCATTTTATCTACCCAGAAAGAATAATGAAATTTCAATGAAAAATTACTAATTAGGTGATACTTTAGTAAAAATTCATAGATCATGTTAGAAAGAAGAACTAAACAAAATATATGATGGTAATACAGAGATTTAATACTTCCAAGAAAGTAGTTAATGGACTCTATGACCATTGCAGAGGCATTTTCAAATTCATTTCAGTCAATCACAATAATGCTTTCTAATATTATGCTAATTTCAAAGTAAGCCTAAGAAGTTCTTTAAATTTACCACATTTTTGATGTTATGTTTTATGTGTAAAAGATTTCACTACTATACTTTCTTTGGATTAGTCATATTGTATTATGTGAAAACTTAATTTTTAACTAGATCAAGGCAAATGAGTAGACACCATTGAGTTAATGGTAATAAATGGCAAGGCAAATCAAACTCATCTGTGACTTTAAAAATTAGCAACAGATTGTGTTGAATGGTCTTTGAATATCATGACTTGAGTAATGTACTCATTATACAATCTTTGTTTACCTTTCTGTGAATACCTTGACCTTGCAAACTTAAGGATCTGACACCTTCAACATAGGAAGCCCACTATATTCATAGTCATGATTCCTTCCCACCCAATACTTCTCCCCAACATAACAAGGATTTGACATTTCTTTTGCTTACAGGATCCTTATAACATTATGGAATTTAATACTCTGCCCTTTCCATGGTCGAGAGGCATGATATGGGAGTAAGTGTTCTGAATCTGTAGCTCATCGTTTAGTAGTTGGCATGCAATGAAAGGGTTTGTCTTCTTATGACAAGCCCTAATATAAATGTATCCTAAATACTTTAATGACTAATTCCATTAGTAAAAAGATGGAGTTAACAAACAATATCTCAAAGATACACTACTCATTAAGTAACTGAATAGAGTTATGATAGCATTTTCTAAACAAAAACTAAAGCTAAATGTTAAATGATAGGCAATATTAGAGTTAAAAGATTGTGTCATGTAACATGCATTAATTTGACAGCATAAAAGAGGTAGTCTCTGTATCTCTGAAAAGGAAATGACTTTAGCTCATTAATTCCTAGATTTGATGGAAATTCTTATTCTTGCCAGAAACAACAAATCAATGTAGGTGTGATGTCTTCATTTAACAGAAAAGAGAAAATTGAAGAATTTGTGTCAATTTTATCTTTGAAAAAAATCAGGCCTTTTTTTTTATTACTTCTTTTTTTACTTTTGTTTGTATTCCAGTAACATTTTCACAACTGCAAATATTTTATTTTGAACAAATTCACCCCATTTTCTTTTTGAAGTTTTAATAATTAAACAGTCAACCTAGTTTGAGCATTTTATATGAGCCCTCCATTCTTAACTTCTTATGTTTCCTAACACTACATATAATTTGAAAACTTAAAAATTGATATAATATTAAAGACATTTAATTAAAAAACAGAAAATTATGCACTCAATGAAAATAATGATATTTACTACATATTTAATTATTTTTGGTTTGGACAACAAACAACAGCCTTCAATGGTTGTTATTCACTGTGCAGCCACAGTTAGCCACCAAAATGCAGTAATCCTCCTGTCTGTTTCTGAGTCCTAGATTACAGACCTGTATCATATGCCTGAAAGATATCTGAAAGATACCTCACAATAATTTGTTAAATTATGCTACCTAATATTTCTTTTCAATCTTGGAAGGTAGCAGATTGAAAGACTATATACATTTTTAGCATTTAGAATATTAATGTACAATACAGTTAGGTCTAGACATGTGAAATTTTAGTGACTACTTAGCTTCCAAGTGGATTCATATTTAAATGTAAATATCTGCAGAGTGCAGTGTGAAATTACTAATTTTCATAGAAGATATTTCAAAATTTGCATGTATAATTGCATATTTTTGTGCAAATAAATCTTAGCTTTACCCTGCTGACAAAGGTATTTATATATTTATCTGTGCATATTAAAAGTGTATGCAAACATTTGGATTTACATACATACATATTTATTGTGTTTATGTACCTGATGTTTTTATATGTGCATTATAGGCAGTTTATTCTTCATAGAATAAACATTGCTATGTTAAACTTGACCATTAACAAATCTAGAGAAGAAGTATTTGTCATTTGTCTAGAGCAACTGAATTTTATAAATATTTTATCTGTTGATAATACACGAAGTGATTTCTTTCAAATGACTACAAAATATCTTGTATATGAAATTTAAGAACCTTTGGTTGTACATTAATGTATACGTATATTTTTTGTGCTTTTGACATATTTTTGAGGCACTTGTAGGCGTGCCTAGCTCCTAAGCCAGCCAGGTCTGAAGATGAGAATCAAAGATATGAAAAAGAATGACTGAGTCTACTGCATATGACGAGGCATCTACCCACAATTTTCCTTTAACGCATGCTTTCTGGGATGTAGACCGGGTCACAGCCATTTTCTGCTAGAGTCTTCTAAGTATAAAGGCTTGGTGTTGTCATAATACATTTTTAGCTTTTAAGATTGATGGATTGTTTCAGTGAACAAGCTTATAAGGCATTTTTTTCTCATCTGAGTCAATGTTTTCCTCAATACCATGAAGTAAATTAAAATAAAGTGTTTAAATCTACTACTTAAGATAAAGAAGACCAAATCTCATTCTAATAAATGTGAAATACAGCTTGTCATGTTCCCGTCATTCTGCAGAAATGCTACCACAAGGCTTTGCCAGTTAAGTCTAATATGTTGACATTTATTTTTGCTGCAATAAATGTTAGGATTATATTTTTGCATTAAATTCTGGCATTTTTAAAGATCACTATGACAAGTAATTTATTCCTCAAATCACTCTGGTTTGTTTTTACTTTTTGAATATGGATTTGGCCGTGTGTCTCCAAGGCACAGTACAAAGCATATTTCATATGTTGTGCCACCTATTAGTTTGATTTAAATCCGCTTTTTTCCATCTGGATTTATGCACACTTTCCTTGATGTTATTTGCTCTGAATTATTGCCCAGAAATAATCACACTGAATCCAATTTTACACTGGCTGTGTAGCCTACCAAGTCTGTCACGGCACAGCTTTAAGGCTTTTATTGCTTGTTTCAATGAGGGCAATTTCTCTAGAATACTACATTTGAATATGGAACATAGTGTTCTGACATTCTTTTAAGGAAATTTCCTCTGCCCTTTCTTAAATATGGAATGAGTAAGATCACATATCCAAGAAATTAAATGCACTTTAAACATTTCCTTGGGTGGATCAAGCTCTAATTCTATATAGTCAGAAGTCTAAACTGTAAGGATTAAACATGCATTGGATAGTTTAGTATACGGTAGTTCAAAACAAGTCTGGGTAAATTAGTGAGAGTTATCTCAAACTAAATTTAAGAAGAGGGTCTTGGATATAAGTCAGTGGAAGAGTGCTTGCCTAGCAGCATGTATGTGAACCTTTGTACAATTCCTGGTAATAATAATAATAATAATAATAATAATAATAACAATAATAACAGTAATATTAACAATAAATTTAATGTTTTACTCTAGTTAAATTTCATTTTTAAACTTTAATTTCTTTTTTATTAGTGTTTAATTTTTTCATTAAATTGTTTATTCATTTTATGTCCATATTACAGCCTCTCCCTATCTTCCTACTATCCTCCTCAAATAGCCCCTTCCACTCTCCTCTGAGAAGGGGGAGGTTCCCCTGGGTAACAACCCACCCTGGCACAGTAAATCTCCTCAGAATTAGGTACATCCTCTCACAGTGAGACCAGACAAGGCAACCCACTTGGGGGAACAGATTCCACAGACAAGCAACAGAGTCAGGGACAACCAGGACTCCAGTTGTTGGGGGGTCTGCATGAAGATCACGATGCACTTTTGCTACATTTGTTCAGGGGGACTAGGTCCGACGCATGTATGCTCTTTGGTAGGTGGTTCAGTCTCTGGAAGAGTCAAGGCTAGTTATTGATGTTTATCTTCTTCTGAAGACCCTATCCTTTTCAGGTCCCTCAATCTTTCTCTCAACTCTTCCACAAGATTTCCCGAACTCTGTCTAATGTTGGGCTATGGGTCTCTGTGACTGTTTCAATCAGCTGATGGATGGAGCATCTCAGAGGGCAGTTATGCTAGATTCTGGTCTGCAAGCATGACAGAGTATCATTAATAGTGTCATGGATTGGTGCTTGCCCATTAGTTGGGTCTCACATTAGACTAGTTAAGGTTTATCATTCTGTCTTTCCTCTATCTTTGTCCCTGCTTTTCCTGTAGGCAGGGAAAATTTTGGGTAACAAATTTTGTGGGTGAGTTGGTGTCCATATCACTCCATTGAGAGTTCTGCCTGACTCCAGCAGATAATCATTTCAGGGTCCATATCCTCCACTGCTAGGAGTTTCAAGTAGAGAAACGGTCATAGTCTCCCAAGAGCCTGCTGCTTCCCAGGTCTCTGGCAAGTCCTAGAGATGCCCCACCCCCCTACTTACCATTGATTTCCTTTCATGCTCCTGGCCCTCTCCTGAGCTCTTGCTACACCTGATCCTTTCCCTCATATCCCTCCTGCTTGCCTCTTCCACCCAGTTCACTCCCTCCATCTACCTCTAATGACTCTTAAAATTTTCCCTCTGAGTGACATTCAACCATCCTCCCTAAGAGCCTCCTTGTTATTTAGCTTCTTTCAGTCTGTGGGGTATATATAGTATGAGTATCCTGTTCTTTATGATTAATATCCACTTATAAGTTACTAGAAACCAGTCCTTCTACATCAGGGTTACCTCACTCAAAATGTTATTTGTCTAAGTTGCATTCATTTGCCATTTCATGATATCCTTGTTTTTAATAACTGAAGGACATCTGGGTTGTTTTCAGTTTCTGGATATTATGAATAAAGCTGCTATGAACACAGTGCAGTTCACTTCCTTGTGATATGGTGGAGTACTGTTTGGGCAACTGCACAGGAGTGGTATAGTTGTGTCTTATGGTAGAACTACTCCCAATTTGGTGAGAAAGTGACAAATTGATTTCCAGAGCAGTTGTACAAATTTGCATTCCCACCAGCAATGGAGGAGTGTTCCCATTGCTCCATATCTTGGGCAGCATGTCCTATTGTTTGAGTTTTTAATCTTAGCCATTCTGTTGGGTGTGTGTAAGGTGAAATCTCAGAGTTGTTTTAACTTAAATTTCCCTGATGACCAAGGTACTTCTTGGGCATTCAAGATTCCTTTCTTGAGAGTTCTGTTTAGCTCTATATCTTGTTTTTTAAGTGTGCTATTTGGATTGTTAGTGTCTAACAACTTGAGGTCTTTATATATATTGGATATTAGACCTCTGTAAGATATAGGGTTGGCGAAGATCTTTCCACATTCTATAGCCTGCAATTTTCCTTGTTAGCTATGTATTTTGTTTTATAGAAGCTTTTCTGTGTCATGTGTTCCCATTTATTGATTGTTGATCTTAGTGCCTGAGATGCTGGTTTTCTGTTAAAGAAGTTCTCTCCTGTACCAATGAATTTAAGCCCATCCCCCACCTTTCTTCTATTAGATTTAGTGTATCCAGATTTATGCTGAGGCTTTTGATCAACGTGGAATTGAGTTTTGAGGGTGATAAATAGGGATTGCTTTATATTCTTCTACTTGCACACATCCAGTTCCACCAGCACCATTTGTTGAAGGTGCTTTCTTTTTTCCATTGTATGGTTTTGGTTTCTTTGTCAAAAAATCAAGTGTCCATTGATGTGTGTTTATTTCTGCATCTTTGATTCCATTCTGCTGATCAAGCTGTTTCTTTCCAAACCAGTGCCATGCACATTTTTTGGTACAGGTTTGTTTCATTTATCCTGGGATTTGTGTTTGTTTGTTTTATTTTGTCTTGTTGTTTTTCCATATGACTTTGAAATGTATTCTTTCATGTTCTGCAAAGAATTTGAATGTTGATGGGAATTACATTAAATCTGTACGTTGCTTTTGGTAAGAAGGTAATCTTTACTTTGTTAATACTGCCAATCCATGAGCATCAGAGATCTTTCCATCTTCTTATATCTTCTTCAAATTGTCTTTTTAGAGACACCGAGTTCTTGTCATTCAGGTCTTTTACTTGCTTGATTAAAGTTACAGCTAGGTATTTTATATTATTTGTTGTTATTGTGTAGTGTATTATCTCCCTAACTTCTTTTTTAGCTAGTTTATCATTTGTATAAAGGGGGCTACTGATTTCTTTGAGTTAATTTTGTACCTAGCGGCTTTGCTGGAGATTTGTATATGATGTAGAAATTCTCTGGTAGTGTTTTTGTGGTCACTTATGTAAACTATCATATCCGTTAAGAATAGTGATACTTTGATTTTGCTTCTAAGTTGTGTATCTTTGATATCCTTTAGTTTTGATTACTCTATATAGATCTTCAAGTACTATATTAAGTAGATACAGAGAGTAGACAGCCTTGTCCTGTTCCTGGTTTCAGTAGAATTGCTGTAATTTTTTCTATATTTAATTTCACATTGACTCTTGGCTTGATGTATTTTGTCTTTATTGTGTCTAGGTATGTGTCTCGTATCCGAGATCTCTCCAAGACTTTTAACAGGAAGGGGTGATGGAGTTTTTCAAAGGCTTTTTCAGCTTCTAATGAGATGATCATGTGTGTGTGTGTGTGTGTGTGTGTGTGTGTGTGTGTGTGTGTGTGTGTGTTTTTCAGTTTCTTTATATTGTGGATTGTGTTGATGAATTATATTGAAACACCCCTGAAACATAAGAATGAAGCGTACTGCATCGTAGTAAATGGTGTTTCTGATGTCTTCTTAGATTTGCAAGCATTTTACTGAGTATTTTTCCTTCAATGTTCATAAAGGAAATTGGTCTGAGTTTCTCTTTCTCTGTTGAGTCTTCATGTAGCTTAGTTATCTACTTCTATTTTATGGAATAATTTGAGGAATATAGATATTAGGATTTTTTTTTTTTTGGTAGAATTTTGCACTAAAGCAATCTGGTCCTGGAGTCTGGATGTTCTTTGTCTGTCTGTTTGTTTTGTTGTGGTTGTTGTTAGTTTGGTTTGCTTTGCTTTGTTTTTTGTTGTTGTTGTTGTTGCTTATTTTGTTTTGTTGTTAGTTTTGTTTTGGGTTTTGTTTTGTTGTTGTTGTTGTTTATGGTGGGAGGGTTGTAATGACTGTTTCTATTCCAAGGGCTTATAGGACTATCTAGTTTGTTTACCTGATGTTCATTTAACTTTGTTAAGAGTAATATATCAAGAAAATCGTCCATCTGATTTAGATTTTCCAATTTTGTGGAGTACAGGCTTTTGAAGTAAAACCTACTAATTGTTGAATTTCCTTAGTGTCTGTTGTTATCTCCCCCTTTTTATTTGTGATTTTGTTAATTTGAATACTGTCTCTCTGCCTTCTAGTTAGTTTAGTTAGTTGCCTTTCTTGTTGGTTTTCTCATAGTCTTTGCTGTGGCTTTTGTTGATTCTTTGTTTTGTTTTTTTGTTTGTTTGTTTCTAATTGGTTGATTTCATCCATAAGTTTGATTATTTCCTGACATCTATTCCTCTTGGGTATGTTGGCTTCATTTTTTCTAGAGTTTTAGTTTTGCTGTGAAGTTGCTAGTATGAGATCCCTCCAGCTCTTTATGATGGTACTTAGGACTGTGAATTTCCCCTGATCACTGCTTACATTGTGACCCATAAATTTAAGTATGCTATTCCTTCATTTTCATTGAATTCTAGAAAATGTTTACTTTCTTTCTTTATTTCTTCCTTGACTCTTTTGTCATTATGTAGAGAGTTGTTCAGTTTCCATGAATTTGTACCCTTTCTGTGGTTCCAAGTATTGTTGAAGTCCAGCATTAATCCATGGTGATCTGATAAGATGTAAGGAGTAATTTCGGGAAAATCCAGCATTAATCCATGGTGATCTGATAAGATGTAAGGAGTAATTTCAGGAAAATCCAGCATTAATCCATAGTGATCTGATAAGATGTAAGGTGTAATTTCAGTCTTCTTGTATCTGTTTAGGCTTGCTTTGTTATGGAGTATATGGTCAACTTTAGATAAGGTTCTATGAATTGCTGAGAAGAACATATATTCATTTTTGTGTTTGGACAAAATGTTCTGTAGATATGTTAGGTCCATTTGACTTATAACTTCTCTTAATTTCATTATTTCTCTGTTTAGCTTCTGTTTCAATGACCTGTCAATTTGTGAGAGTGTGGTGCTCAAGTCTCCCACTAGTAATATGTGGAGTTTGATGAGTGATTTAAGCTTTATTAATATTTCTTTTACAAATGTGCATGCCCTTTAATATGGGGTATATATGTTCAAAATGGAGATGACATCTTGGTAGTATGAAGTGCCCTTCTGAATCTCTTTGATTATTTTTGGTTGAAAGTGAATTTTTATTAGATATTAGAAGAACTATTCCAGTTTGTTTCTTTTGTCTGTTTGCTAAGAAAACCTTTTTCCAGTAATGTGATACTTGTTACCAAGGTATGTTTCTTGTATGCATTAGAATGATGGATCCTGTTTTTGCATCTACTTTGTTAGCCTGTCTTTTTATAGGGGAATTGAGTCCATTAATTTTGAAAGGTATGAATGACAAATAATAGATTGCTCATTTCTTTTACTTTGTTGTTCATGTTGTGTGTGTATGTGTGTGTGTGTGTGTGTGTGTGTGTGTGTGTCTGTGTGTATGTATGCGTGTGTGTTTCTCTTCATTTTGTTCTGAGGGTGTGAAATTATTTATTTCTTGTGTTTTCATGGAAATTCATTTATATCCTTTTAAGTTTTTGTATTTTTTTAGAATTTTATATGACTACTATATTTAAATCATTTGTATCTCTCTATCTCCACCTTTTTACAATATCCCATATCCCCCACTCCATCTTGAATTCGTAATCATTTCTTTTTTTTTTTTTTTTTTTTTAATTATTTTTGATACTTTATTTACATTTCCAATGTTTCCCCTTTTCTAGGTCTCCTCTTTGGAAACTCCCTATCCCCTCACTCTTTCCGCCTCTATGAGGGAATTCCACCTCCCACCCACCCGCCTACCCATTCCCATATTCCCTCCTTGACATTCCCCTTCACTGGGGCCTCTTACACCCTCAGGCCCAATGGCCTTGGAATATATTAATTATTTGTGTGTGTAGCAATAATAATTATAGAAAATGATTATGGCCCAAGCTGGGGTCATAATCATTTTCTATAATTATTATTGCTACACACACAAATAATTAATATATTCCATTTAATGTTGCTCAAATACACATACATTTATAGCTGTCCAGTTGGAATTTGCCAATTCAGCAGCACTCTTATATAAAGAAAATTTGTTCTCCCTTTCTCAATACTTTCTGATTATCTGTAGATGTTCAAGTGGGGGTGAGACTTGTGAGATTCTCTCTTCTTGCATATTAATTAGTTTTTTGTGATCATGTTGTTTAGTTAACTTATCTTTAAGATTTAAATGATACAGCATTACTGCCATCTCTACAAGATAGTATATAACATTCTAGTCATTTGGTTCTTACAATCATTTCCGTTCTATTCCGTTCAGACATTTCTCTATTACGTCCTCTGAAATTTAGGTTAAATGGTTACACTGTAGATGTGTCAGTTTGGGGATCAATGTGTAATGGTCATTTATTCTTTATTTTGACCAGTTATGTATTTCTCTGTTATCCACAATATGCTGCATAAATCAGTTTCTTCATTGAGAAATGAGTGATATGTTAATCTGTGGGGATAAGGGCAGGAATTTAAAATATTGGTTAATGAAAATGATAATAATAGAGTCTCCTCTAATAATCTTTCTAGTCACAAACAAGAGTTTCATGGGAACCAAATTATCTACCTTTCACACATAATGTCATGAGAAACACATACTTTAGGGGCATATTTGCTAGATGCTTCCTTGAAATAAGGTATTATTTTTATTTTTGTAGTTCCATGCAGAAATATTTAGGTATTTTCAAAAATGAATATACAAGTGTTTACAAAGAAATATTCATAAATAAAAAGGAAGTTTATTTACATAGCACTTTAGTTTAATTGAATCATATAGTGTCATTTTTACATTAATTCACTTATATATTTGACAATTTGGGGAGAATTTTATTCAATTACTGTGTTAGGTAATAGATATTTCTCAATGCTAAAATTCTTTAAGGAAGATTTGAAAACTCTGTCATAATAGAACCTCTGAAAATAAATTTAAAAATATGAACTTTCTTTGTGAAGGAAACAGACTAGTATCAAGCAAATAAACTTGAAATACAATGAATTTTAGTTTCTGTTTTCTTTATTAATTCTATTTTGAAAAGTCCAAGTTAATTAAAGATCTTAAAACAAAACAAACAAAAAAAACCCCACAACAACAATATAAAAACAGATGTTAAACCTGATAGAAGAGAAAGTACAGAATAATCCTGAATGCATTGTCATGTGAGACAATTTCTAAACAAAACACTGATAGCACACACATTAAGGCCAATGGTCAATAAATGGTACCTCATGATACTGAAAACATTCTTGAAGGAAAAGGACAATGTCAATTGAAACAAGTAGCAGCCTACAAAATGACTCAAGATTTTTACCACCTCCATATCTGATAGATGACAAATATCCAAAGTATATAATGAACTCAAGAAACCAAATATCAGCAAATAAAATAATATATTTTTAAAGGGTTGGGGTCCAGATCTAAACAGACATTTCTCAATAGAGGAATTGTGAATGCCTGAGAAACACTTAAAAAAATGTTCAACATCCTTAACCATCAGAGAAATGGAAATCAAAACTACTTTGGGATTCCAACTTGTATGTGTCAGAATTACTAAGATCAATAACACAAGTGACAACTCATGCTGGACAAAATGTAGAGTAAGAGGAACACTACTCCATCATCCAAATGTGCAGCCACTATGGAAATCAATATGTGTTCCTCAAAAAGTTGAGAATTGATCTATGCCAAGATCTAGGTGTACCTCTTTTGATACTTCATGCTACCACAGGACAGCTGTTCAAACATGTTCATTGAGGCTTTATTCATTATAACAAAAAAACTGCAAATAATAAAGATATGCCTGGACAAAAAAAATGGATTAAGAAAATGTGGTATATTTACACAATACAGTATTATTCAACTATCAAAAATTATCATAAAAATTGTAGACAAATGGATGGAACAAAAAAAAAACCCTCATTTTGAGTGAGGTTGCCTAAACTCATAAAGATAAATATGGTATATATTCACTTATAAGTGGAGATTAGCCATTAAGTAAACTAAAATCAAGCTTTAATACATAGATCATAGATGTTGGACAAAGAGGAGGAACCTAGGGGAAACAAAGGGAAAATGGAATAGGTTTTGCAAGTGGGATAAAAACAGGTAGGAGTGGAAAATGGGGAATCATGCCAGGGAAAAAAATAGTGTAGGGAGAGAGTGTGTTTAGAGAAAGCTGAAATCTGGAAACCATTAGAGTATGGTGTGAAAAGCTCGTGCAGTAGAAACTTCTTTGAATCTACTATGGAGATCCTAAGAAGCACTCCTACTAACTGGGGATACAGACTCTCAAGTCCATCTCTATCACTGTAGGGGTAGAGAGAAAGTCTCAACTGGAGGTCTTTATTAATTCCCTCCCCTCAGAGCTCAAGAGATGCTATGGAAAAATAGGAAGACAAATTGTAAGAACCATAGGGGATAGAGGACACCAGTAGAATTATTTTGTCATATATGATTGTTGTCTCTTTGAAAATTTTTATCTGAGAGACAGGCAGGGAATGGATCCAGAGGGGAGGGGGGAAGACATTGGTAAGTATGGGGTGCAGGGAAACTATAATCAGGATATTTTGTATGAGAAATAGATATATTTCCAAAAATAGGAAAACATATAATGTGTTTGGGGCAAAACCAAATCCTTCCTGTTCTATGAATATGTGGGTTGGTACTCAGGAGGACTTTTCTGTTGGAATAGAGAGTATGGGTCCATTAAAACTTGGTTTGAAAATTACATGAGATAGACAACATAACTAAGGAGAATTAGGACTGTGAATTCAGAGACCGCGGGTATCTCAAATGCATTTTTCTTAGTCTCTGTCACTATAACATGTAGAATCTCTTGTGTTTTTGTGTAACAGCATCACCTATTAATAAAAGCTGTTGGCCTATTAGCTTAGGCAGGAAATAGGAGATAGGAGTTCTGTCTGTGAGAAAGTACTCTGAGATAGAGTCAGGCACAGGAAGATTCACCCCAAACTTCGAGGAGGATGGTAGCATTAATCTGAGAAGAGGTAACCAAGCATGTGGTGGGACTTAAAATAGAATAAATGGGAAAGTTTAGGTATGAGCCAGTTGGGAAACAAGCAAAAGCTTTGACCTAGGTATTTGTTCATAAAATATTAATTCTCAGAGTCATTATTTCAAAAACTTGTGTGCAGATGGAAAAGGCATGGTTCTACTAACCCATTAAATTGCTCTTGATACACTTTTCCTATTACTGGGTTTGCCTAGAATAGCCTTGATATGAGTGTTATTCCAACTTGTTATGCCACATTTGGTTGATATCCTTAGGAGGCCTACCTTTATTTTTTTGTTTGTTTGTTTATTCAGGGAATTAAAGGAGGAATGGATCTGGAAAGAGGGGAGATAGAAAGAAAGGAGGGAGGAAAAAACTGTGGTTGAATTGTAAAGTAGGAGAGAATAAACCTTAAATGTGTATGAAAATCCTCTTACCTAATGATGAACATGCACAGCATATGTATGTGGGATTTCCACCATAAGTTGCAGAATTGATGAGGTAAAAACATCTCTCATGGTCAGAAAATGATCAATAAATTGAATTCATCTGGGAAGTGAAATACAGAGGTTAGAACAACTTATTCAACATAGATAAAAAAATGAGATTCTGGAATATTTTGTGTGGTGAGTCTCAGGGAAGTAAGTGATCTATTTGAGAATGAGGCTATGATCTCAGTTTCAGGAGAAGAGATATTTTTGTGTTATCGACTTCACCAGGTTAAAGATTAATGGCTTTTTTCTGGTTAATAAAAGTTAACAGTGTTCAGCTACAGAGTTTATTGTTACCTTGTTAATGCTGAATTTGTGATCCCAAATTTTATACAGGGCATGAACAAGCCTGCTTGACTTAAGGAGCCCATCCTGTAAAACTGGGGTCCCTCCACAAGTAAAATGGCCTGATTAACGAGCAGAGCAGCAAACATTGGCAAGCTACCTAAGAGGATAATGAAGTAGACCAAGATCAGATTTTAGTGAATGCCATCCAAGGATGTTACTATGTCTCCATAGCACTGGGCGTTCACTAGTCTGTGCTTCACCAGTGAAACCAAACTTCGCCATCTCCTCTTATCCTTGATTTATTATTTCTCTATCTTAGTCTCATTCTGGTTTTGAATTTTCCTAAGTTCAAGTTCTCCCATTGATGATTTATTCTTCCTAGTATTTATCCTTTTTAATTGTGTTGAATACAATAAGTACAAGGTGAAGTAAGCAGCAAAATTAACTACTCAAAATTTTCAAGCTAATTTAAGGAAAAATTTTGTTTAGAAATGATAGATAAATATAGATAAATGATAGATAGCAAGAAACTCATATATCATGCACCATAAAATTCTTTCATGCAAACTATACAATTTCACACATGTATACATGTATATGTGTGTGTGTGTGTGTGTGTATCTGTGTGTGACTCTGTGTGTGCATATATTTGGATATATATTAAATATATTGCACAAATTGATATGTATCAATATATTCATATGAAGGATATATAGACATAATCACATTAATTTTAAGCACAAACATAATTCTTTGGGGAAACTATAGCCCTAGATCAGAGTTCATAAGGAGACAGAGATGATTTACTGGGGAAAATCTTGCCAGAGTTGCAGTCTCACTGAGATGAGGGATGAAAAGGGATCTATGTCTTTAAAATCATTATACTTATTTTCTTCTCGAATTTTAGAAATTATTTGTGATTTTTGTGTGTGTGTAGGGGGGTTATTAACAGAGATGCTTTAAAGGGTTGTTGTGGTTTGGTTGGAATTTTCTTGATTTTACCATAATTTTGTGTTTGAGTTTTCATCTGGTTTAAAGGAAGAAAACAAACACTACTACAAGTCGGTTTTCCAAAACCAAATAAAGATATTTAGACGTCTCAGTGTTGAAAATTGCAACCAGATCCAGCTGGTTTACATACTCAGTGAAAGTTCATATAATTAAATATGCAAATATATACAGACTTAACTATGAGAGGTAAAAATAATATCAGTCATTGTGAAATCATAAGGATTTTGAATAGCTGCTGTTTAATATTGCTTTATGAGGAGTACTCTGACAGCATTTAAATTATAAGGAAGCTTGAGACATGATGTTGGTTACCTAAGTTCCTACATTTGGTGGCTAGAATGTTTCCCTGTGATTTAAAAGACACAATCATCTACCGACAGAGGAACAACAGAAGTCAGGATCTAGAGAATGGAAGCATTTGAAATTGTCATTCTGGTCACAGGCCAGGACTTACCAGAAGAATACAGTCTGGAACGTTTTGTGAATTTGATGGCCATGGGTTCAAAACAGTTCTAATTTATTATTTTCAAATATTTTTATTGTTTATTTGGGAATTTCACACCATGAATTCTGGGAACCCGCACTTTCCAGTCTTCCTTGGTCTGTCCCTCTCACTCTTTGGGCAACCTCCCCAAAAGAAATAAAAGAAAAACAAACAAACAAAAAACAAAGTTCAATTTGTATTGTCTATATTCCCACTGGAGTATGGTCTAACTCTTGGTGGTCAGCTCTTCAAAAACACTGAGACTATCATTTGTGGAGAGTTACATTTCAACATTCTTACAATTTTTAAGAGTTCTCTTCAATAGATTTCTGTCTAGACTGTTATTTTAGAGGGAGGTAAGGATTGTCAAGGAGCTTTTTATGTCATTCTAAATTGTGAATCTACAGTCAACAAAAACCATGGCATAAGTAGCTCCCTTGCACTTTACAGTCAGAAGGAGCACAGATCATAAATTTATACATGATTTCTGGCAACAGTAGAGACAATAGACTTTAGCATGGTCACAGGTTTCAGTATGAAACATAGATATCAACACATCCTTCTGTATATAGGCCATGAGAGCCATCACAGCCCTAGGTGACAGCATAGGTCAAAGAAATCAACATGGCTCAGATAGCAATACAGGTTACTCAGATCAATATGATCCCCTGTGGAAGTACTGCTTAATGACATCAACATATATTCAGACATCAGTTCAGACCAAGGATCTCTTTATGGATGTCTGTGATAAATGAGATCAGAGATATCAACACATAACTCCTGGCTGCTATAGGACCATGGACATCCATATGAACCTCTGACTTTAGGTTGGAAAATTGCATTATATGGTTTCCACACTCAAGTCTTCATCCTAAATTGATCTAGTGTAGTTCTCAGGCTATTGGGCATTCCAAGATGCCAGGGAAGATCTGAGAACAGAGTGGGGGCCTGAAGGCCAGAGCTAGCCTGGGGTCGAGAGGGAAAAGCAGGGAGGAGCCCAGCTGGGTCCCACCTGGGACCCAGTTTTTGGCTTGTCAGTGGCCAGCTGGCGTGGTTTGGTGGAGACTGTGGCTGGGAACACTGAGAGGCCTTCTGCGGAAGACTAGATGCACCACTTTAGACAAAAGCCTGTTCCATTGTTCCCCACTGTGGATCCTCATGAAGAGAGACAGTCCATGGTTCTAGGGTATTTATTGTCATGGTGGAGAATAGCAATGAGTGAAACTGTACCCCACAATTTCAGGGCAGGCCCTGGGGTTAAAATACCTTTTGCAGGAAGGAGTGGCTGAGAAGTGGGGTTTATTGGCTAAGCCTCTAGGTGCCTCATTAAAATGGGAATGTCTTGAGGCTATGGGACCACACCTCTACCTGTGGAGGGGTTTGGGGCTATGTGACTGATGATCACATACCTATGGAGAGTTGTGGCCTTGTGTCAGGAGCCTGGGGCCCAGGAGCATGGCAAAACACCTACCATCCCTTGTAAGGTCATCTCCTGCTGGGGAATCCCCTACTGGGTTGCCAGGGTTTTAAACCTTAGCTCAACCAGAAACCAAGCTGCCTTCCACAGTTCCACACTGTTACTCATAAGGAGAAATCAAGTTCATCCACTTTTTTTTAGAAATGATCACTATAACTGACACTAAAGAATGCTAGTAATAAGTCAAAAAGCTATGGTTGTGTTACTAATGCTCTGTTATCTCAATACTCTGAAAATCCTCTGTCCACCACCCTTCTACCCTCACTTAGGACCAATCAGTTTAAAGCTTAGCTGATAATACTTTATTTAGTTAGCCTAAATATAGTGCTTCTTCTACCCTTACTTTCTGAACTTATAAACCTAGTTTTTCCTATAAAAACCCCACACCTCTGAACAGACTGGCCCCAAAGTTTGGCTCCTGAGTCCTTTCTGTGACACTAATCAATCAGTCTGAATCATGTTCAAAAACTTTCATCATATCTAAGACCAGTGTCTAAGTGGTGGCTAAGTAGGTGGCCATTCCTGGACCCCAACAGACAAAAGAAAGAAAGTGACACAGAAAGACAACAATGTAGCTGACACAAAATGCTGCCCTCCCTGCATGGAACCAGTTCAACAAACCAGATGAGGAAGGACAGATCATTCATCAGACTGGAAGCCTAACACCCTTGATTCTAAAACAGACTGTTGGTGAAGACAGATGATCTTGATTGACTTAGCATCCATAGTCATTGGCCTTACTATCCAGAGTTCAAATATATTTTATCACTACATCAGGCTGCTCATTTTCGCTATGAGAAGACAACTAGGAGGAAGTATGATCTCTGGCTTAAAACACGCCTTATTGAAATGTTGCAATTGAAGACTAGTTTGGAAAAGAAGGAATCAAACTAATAATTCTGACAGAAGACATACGAAAGTCATATAAATTAGAGTGGTTATCTTGGAAGTTGTGCAAATATCAAGCACAATAAAAATAAAAATTAAAGCATTTATGTATTACTTATGGTTTTTCCAGGAGTTATCCTAAGAAATTTATGAGAATTCTTTTTTATATTGGCTTTACATGATGATTAAAACAACTCTATAAGATAAATGATTCTTTTTCTTTTTACTCTGATTCAGAACATTAGAAACACAAATGAGGGGATTAAAATTAATGAGCTCAAAATTCCAGAGTGAGGAAAGGCCGGGAGTGAATGAATCCAGGAAGCTATGATGTAGTCACTTCTTAAACTTGTTAAGATGAATAGCAGGATAACAGTAAAGAGCGTGTGTCAACCTACTCCTGAATACAGGGAAATGGAATATTTGTTTTTTCCAATAATCTTGGCATAAGCATCAAAAGAAGAAAAATATCATAAGAAAAGCATTTTACTGAAATATTTTGTGTGTTTAAACCTCTCTGTTTCCTGAACCATGCAATAGCTAATAATATTTAGCAAAATTATGAAACACTAGCAGAGGTTAAACACAGACTTAAGATAACAGTGAAACTCTTGAAAGAATAACATGTTGTGTGCAAGTGTTTGTTTGTCTGTGCACACACACCTTTGTGAGTACATACCTTGGTATATGTGTGGATATAGGCATATATGTCTGTGTTCATGTAGAATAACAGTTGATGCTAGATATACTCTTCTTTCTCTTTCCACTGTAGATTCTTAAATGGTCTCTCTCTGAATTTAGTACTCACCATTTTGGCTAGATTAGCTATTCCTCTAGCACAAGAGATCCAGTTCTCTCTGATTCCACTTGATTTTAGCAATGGATTCATAAGTGAGTGCCAATCTCCTTGTCTTTATGAAATGCTGGACATTTAAAACAGGACCTCACATTTACAGAGCAAACCTTATGCACTGAGCCATAGCTAAGTTCCTGGCACATACTTTTGAGATGTTTCAGAAGTCTGGTCAATGTAATGGTTAGGTAAAAAGAATCAGAGAAATGCAATATTTATGATGAATGGGAGTAAAAATGAAGTTTTCAGATATTCTTAAAACCAGGAGTGCATGAAAATTCTGATCATTAACAATGCATAAAACTACAACTGCTATTTCTCTCAACTATTCTTTATAATGATGGGGCTCTTTTCATTTCTGGATACACTTAACTTACAAAAGATAAAACTGAAAAGTAGACATACAGATATATTCTTCTAAAACAGTTAGAAAATCTGAAAAAAATCATTCTTATTTGATTGTGTAGCTATTTAACTATTAAGATTATAAATATATGGGGATTTAGGTAACAAATATTCATTAAGCTTTATATATGTTTAATTAATATTTACAGTTTAGGTTTGATTACTATATTTGGCTTCATTTAATCCCCTATTAGCTGATAAATTATTTGGAGACTGTGTATAGCTATAAGTCCCAAAGAAATGTTGGAATTGGTGTTTTTCAATTAATTTGACTTGCGGCATATATACTATATTTTCTGTGTTTCTTCGAAAAAGTTCCTTAAAATTTCATTGCCTTTGTTGGGTTACTTTTGTTGGAGAGACATGAAATATTTAGTCACCTTAAATATGAGTCCCAATAGAACAAAAACAAAAGAAGAAGAAGAAGGAGAGGAGGAGGAGGAGGAGGAGGAGGAGGAGGAGGAGGAGGAGGAGGAGGAGGAGGAGGAGGAGGAAGAAGAGGAAGAGGAGGAGGAGGAAGAGGAGGAAGAGAATTCTTTCTAAGTCTAGTATGGAGAACTAATAGTTTTATTGAGGCTACTTTCAGAGTTATGTGTTATCCAACAGTAACTTTATACTAATAAAAGCTCACCCCCAAATAAAGGATAAATATTGGAAGCTACACTGCTGAAATCTTACCCTCAGTTAACATACACCTCTTATAAACCTACCACAAATTACCATGACCATATAGCTGGTGTGTAGGAGTGAATTTTAGCTAGAATCTCTGATGAACAATTCATGAGCTCCCCAAGCCTGTTTCCACTGTTTTCTTGTTTTCATTGGTAAGGTGAATAGCTTTACCATAACTATTGATCAAGTTGTCATTGATGTGCTCACCTCATTGTCATCTCTATGACGATAATATGTTCAACAAATCAGCAGGACAATTTTCAACTTAGAGGTCAGTGGTATATCAGGTTTTGAGGTCACAGCTTCTGTTTTATATTGATTTTGAGAATAATTTACAGGTAGATTAGTAGATATTGTATCAGGTTTTGTCAACACTGTAAACAGTATGAAACTTCATTAAAAATATCTATGAGTGCAGATGAAAAATGGCTCACCAGGTAAAACATTTCCAGCACAATCATAAGGACCTGAATTTAGAGGCCAGAAATCATGTAAGTCAGGTCATGTAGCTCATATTCATAATTCTAGCCCTCTTGTGGTTAGAAAAGAGGCACAGAATTCCTAGAAGTTCTTTGTCCATGTAGATTGGTATATGAAGTAAACAACTGCATCAAACAAAAATGAAGGTTAAAAGTAACTTTAAAGGCTATTGTCTAAATGCTATATGTGCACAATGACAAGAACATGTAACATTCAAAATCTCTCTCTCTCTCTCTCTCTCTCTCTCTCTCTCTCTCTCTCTCACATACATAGGCACACACACACACACACACACACACACAGGCACGTGCACAGAGGCACATACATTACTAAAACCAAAAAAAAATGATATATATTGTGTTAGAGTAATTCTGAAATAATTGTGATCATGAAGGGATAAGGATAGGATACTATGCTTTCTAGAGATGAAATGTAACTTTGCATAAAAATGTACATTTTTGTTGATAAATGAAGATTATCTTTTAAATTAAATAATTGTAATTAAATTATATTCTTGATATACTTTAACATATATTTAGAGTAATGCCTTTTATACTATCATGGAATATATCTAACAGGCAATCATATTTATACCAATGAGAAGTTGTAGCATTAATATCACTATTAAAGAAGAATACTACAAAAGAAAACCTTCACCTAGAAATCAGCTTTGTATAGATAAATATAAAATTGTGAATATAATAGAATTTATATAACCGTCTGAGGGTTATGAAAAATTAAAAAGATTTAATTAGCTGTAGATAATCTTTCTCTGCCTTTTATTTGCTGTCTATTCCTCACCTCTTTTCTCCTTCCCATTCCTCATGTTTAATCTGGAGATAATGCCTGAACCTCTAATACTTTTTTGAAAACACAAGACAGAAGAAAACTAATAATGTAAAAAGAGTGAACATTTATTCATTTATTCAAAATGCTTTTGTGTAGAGAAGTTTAATCCAGCAACATGGCTGCTTTGATCATATCCTAGAACCTTCTAGGTCTCTATTATCCAACTGGAGAACAGACACATCTTTAGTCTTTTAGTCCCTCTGGATGAAGTACTTTCACACTCATTTTCAATGCCTAATAATGACTTCAAATTGAGGGGCAGACAAAGTGATAAATTAGAGAAATATTTGAGAGAATGTGTCAGAGATAGTATATGCCTAATTCTAAAGGAAAAAAAATTAAGAGCAGTACTTATTTGCTTATTAGCCAATACAATATGATAAGGATGACTCAATTCTATATTCTTCCAGATTATAGGGGCTAAAATAAAAATAAACAAAAACCAGAAATTGTGAAATTTCACAAGTAATTTGGTTATGCTGATGAGATACAGAAGAGCAAGATGACAGAGTTATATACCCTCTAAAGAGTGATATCATAATATGAAGGACAAGAGACATTCAGGAAGAGAAACCCAAGGGATGAAGACCCAAACAAAGAAATGTGGGTATGTTTGGAGAAAATAAAGAGCTCTGTAGAGCTACAAAGTGAATGCTTGTGTAATAACAGAAACAAAATATTCAAGACTGCTTTTGTAAGATACTGTGAATCACAGTAAGATATTAAGTTTTAATTGGAATAGACTCAAAAGTGCTCGAGGAATTTGAGTACGAAGTGTTTTGATTTCACTCAGGAACTAATGCATTTTTTCTGATTTTGGAGTGAGTACAGAGTCAAAGACTTAAATTTGAAGCTAATCAGAAAGGTATTATGTCAATAATCCAGAAGATGCAGCATATTTTTCTTGTAGGTATTACAGCAGAGCAGATGACAGATAATCAAATTCACATAAGTTATAAAGTATTACTCTCAAGATTTGCTGAGGGATCAGATCCTGTGGAAAGGAATATATATATATATATATATATATATATATATATATATATATATATATATATATATATATACACACACACACACACACATAATATTATATATATACATATATAATTCTAATGGTATAAAGCCTTTGAGAGTGTCCTGGGGTTCATGCTCTTTTTAAAAGGACCCTAAATACCTCTTACTTCATACGAAGTTATAAGAAAAGAAGAATCTACGTTAGGGAATAGAGCCTTCTCATAGTCCCGACTACACTGTCATCCCAATTTTAGACTTCCCAATGGGTAATATGGAAAACACTTTTTTTTTCTTAGTCTACTTTTGCTATTGTTATGATTTTGGTGTTTGTGGTTGTAGTAGTTAAAATTATTTTAAACACATTTCCTAGTTTTCCATATTGGAAAGATAGATTCAACTAAAAGAAATAATGAAGATGGAGGAATTAGTTCTAAAAAACTGGGTATATACAAAGGTTGACTCAGATGCGGATTCTGTGATATTCACCCCATTCTACTTGAATGTCACATATCAGTTATTCCTCATTCTGGGAAACTCTGGGGCAGTGTTTCTCAGCCTTACCAATGCCACGACCTTTATGTTCCTCATGTTATGCTGACTTTCAGCAATATATTTTCGTGGCTACCACGTAACTGTAATATGGCTCCTGTTTTGAATAATAATGTGAATTTTTTTTGGAGATAAGGGTTTGCCAAAGCAATCATGACCCACAGGTTGAGCACCACTGTTCTAGGGAGAGAGCTAGTAGAAACTTAGACTTGAGGATCAGCCGTGTAAAGATAATTAATGAAGGTGATGGGCAGAAGATATGACTGTCTATAGAAGATATTTTTGAAAAATCTCCCAGAAAGTCTTCAACACCTTAGCATTTAGAGTATAAAGAGAGAAAGTTTTCAAAAGAAAACTAGAGTAGTCACAGAGGCAAGAAGGAAGCAAGACAACACTCTGCTTGAACCCAAGCAAGAGGCTGAGGATACATTTGTTAGTATCTTTTTCAAGTAGAATGAAATTTGCAAATGGGCATTACCTAACTAATGCAGCAATGTGGTGAGTACTACTGATCTTTTTGTAAGGATCATTAAACAAATGGGATTTTGTGAAAATAATGGCAGTGAAAATGAGGCAATAAGAAAAAATACTTTGAAATTATCAACATTTTGAGATACTCTTCTAGATAAAGGAGGAGACTAGTACAAAGTTCAGTGGCTGAAATGGAATAAATATAACCAGTGGTATTTATAGAGACTGGAACACTTGCACATTTGAATGTTGTTTTTGTTGAAGCAGCATAAATACTAGAAAAGGAAGCTTAGAATGTTTAATAATTAGCTAATTAGGAAATCTCCCAAATCTATCTATAAACTCTTAGAATAATTAGCATTATGATTGGGATATTATATCTATATATTTATGTTTAAAATGTATACATATAAATGCTGAAATTATGTTTATGCGACAGACACCACTTTTAAGTACTGTCTTACTGGAATATGTTTTGAGTATTTTGTGTGACTTAAGGGGCTTTAAGAACATCCTTTTCTCAAGGTAGCATTTCTTATTGTGGACTTATAATCATGTAACTCATTCACCTTAGGAACTGAAGTATTAATAAGTTGCTAGAGACTATCTTTTGTTTTCAAAAAAGGAAATACCTGAATATCTACATCAACTATAACCACTTTAAGGCTTCTAGTATATTTTGCTGGACTTGAAACACAGAGGGTCTCAGTGGATTTGCTCCTCCTTCAGTGGAGTAACAGCTGAAAAATAATAATAGCTGAGGTAGAATACCTCAAAGGAACAGAATAACTCCACTGAAGTACAAGATAGAAGAGAAGTTTAGAAGATGACTGAGGTTTTGGGAGACATGCACAGCAAAGATAATGATAAGTGAACAAATTCTAAGTGATGTACAATGTATGGTGGATTATTAATGGACTAAAAAGTGACAGTTTTGTGCATAACATCTTTGAAACAACACACTCAAAACTTTATACTGAGAATTGCAATGATAGGTCAGTCTAGGAGATTTACTGTGCCCTGGAACAAAGAACAAGGGACTGTCACAAAGGCTTCAATTCTTATGGTGTTTTGAATAAGATGACTCCTATAGGCTCAGATATTTGAGTGCTTAGTATCCAGGGAAAGGAACTGTTGAAAACATTAGATTTTGTGGCCTCATTAGTGTAGGTGTAGGTGTTATTGAGGAAATGTTTCATTGGGTATAGGCTTTGAGATTTCAAAGGCCACACCAGGCCCAGGGTCCTCCTCTTTTTCTGCCAGATCAATATGTAGAGCTCTCAGCTACTTCTCCAGCTTCATGTGTGTTTACCATCAGTCAAGTTTCCTACCGTGATGATAATGGACTAAACCACTAAAATTGTAAACAAGCCCCCAGTTAAATGCTTTCTTTAGTAAGAGTGTCCTTAGTCATGGTATCTCTCCACAGTTACTGGGAAGAACAGGTACTATGATATTACTCTATAATTTTTTCAACACTAATTCTATCAATAAACATATTTTAGTGTTTATTCCCAGGAATGCTTCTTTCTATATCTTAATGGACAAAATAAAAGTCATCACTGACTTGTGCAAAACCCAAATGAACTCTAACTAGACAGTCATTGACAAGAGAGTCCTATAGAGGTATAATGATTCCTAACCTGGGAACAGAAATGATTGATAGGAAAGAAGGGATGGAGAACCCTCTGAAACCAGTTGGGCTCTCTGAGCTTGTCACCACTTGACAGTGCTTTGAATTGTACTCTTCCATTGTCATTTTTTGCTACCACTGGACATAAAAAATAAAAAGTCCATTAGTTGAAATTGTGCACATGTCACATTTCAGTAGTTACAGCTTCCAAAATGAAGACTGACATCTGAATCTTGAGAAAAATGAGAGGCTTCATCCAGCAGCTGATGGAAATAGATGCAGAGACCCACAGCCAAGTTTATGAGCATTGTTCTTTAAAAGTAACATTGTTTCCATAGTTAGCTTTGGTGGCTACATCTTAATTTAAAAGACCTTAATATGAAGATTTACTCAGTAAGAGCTGGATGAAGAGTAAGTATTCAAGATCATATGTGAAAAAGGTGGTCCAATATTCAAATGTAACTGATACTTTTTAAAGGAATATATAAAGTAAAATAAAATGTAAGTAGCATTTTCATACTATCGTATGACCTCAGAAAACATGAAGTACATTCAAAAATACAATGAAAGAAGAACAATGACCCAACATTAGTTTTAGTATGTATAGTAAGGATATTCTACTTGTTTCGTATATTGAAAAACATTTTATCTACAAATTAAACAGGATTTGACATTCTCTTGGTAAACATTAAAATCTTAGCAAATCCTGTGAACTTTTAGTGGTAAAGTACTCCATCCTTAGATAATAGTCCTTCTCCTTGATGTTTAGAGCAATGTCACATGTAAGTTAAGGATTTCTTTAGTGTTCTCATAGTCTTGGTGATGTGAATATAAATCAAAGTTAGATTATTTTATATATTATCTTGGGAAACAAGATAATGATGACTTTCTTTTTTTAACAGATGTCACTAGGACATATGGTAGCAGACCTACATTGCCCAAGCATTCAGTCATTGTAAAATGAGGAAGGATTCTATCACAGTTGAAGAGTAAATAGAGAGAGAGAGAGAGAGAGAGAGAGAGAGAGAGAGAGAGAGAGAGAGAGCACAAAATACACACAGTGACAAAGACAGAGACTGAGAGACACAGGGAAAGAACTTTTTTTGGTCTCACATAACACTCACATTTTGCCAAATTTTGCCTAGAAATGATATGTACAACTAGAATACAAAATGCATTGACTACAACAGATCCATTCCCTGGCTTCACAGAACTTCCAGATGCTTTAAGAAGCAATCAAATTAAGTATGATCATTGGAAAGATAAGTTGAAACACTGATCAAACATAATAATATTGGCAATGGCCTGACCTCATCTTATAATGAGTACCTGAAACTTGGGGATCTAAGGACTTCAAATTGAAGCAGAATCTACATTGAAGCCATTACTTCTATTTCTTTCTTCATCTTTTTATTCTCAGCACATGGTTTCCTATACATTGTGTGATTTTTGGAGTTTTCTGCAAAGAAAACATATAAAGTAGAGGATGAACCCTAATAGAAGCTGTAACAAGAGAGAATGGGATAAAATATGTATCCAATAATATGGATATCCCATATGACTTGTTTTTACTAATTGCTTTTATTTTGAAGCACAGTTAATCTTCACATACTTTCAAAATCTATAGAAAAATCCTATGCAACTGATTATCATTGCAATAGGCATTTAAAAATTAATGATGATTTAAATTGTCAAAAATAAATTTTATTTATATAGATACATGGAATAGTGGAATGAAACTGAATCAGCAGATTCCCAATTCAATCAGTCAATGGGCTTGAGATGCATCTAGACAAAATATGGCCTGAATTCCCAAACTCGTAAGGTGATCCTGGTTCCTTTTCTGCCAAGTGCTTAAGTAGAAAGGCTTTGGCCTAAGTGAATGAATACATTCACTCCAGACACAGATTTCCTCTGCTTCTTTGCCTTCTACTCAGGAGAACACTGGCCTGGATGGGGGTGCTAATAGGCCTTTCTAGCCTTGAGGCAATTTTGCTTTTGCATAGTCAATAGACACTAAAGTGTAGGCAAAGAAAGCACAGCCTGAAACTCATTCTAAATGTAGACCCAATTTTCTCTGTCTTGCACGCTTGAGGATAAATTCTGTTTTTGGGGTTTTTTTTTTTTTTTTTTTTTTTTTTTTCTTTTTTTGTGTGTTTGCTCATCATAAAATTCGACACCTCTGCTTTTGCTAACATCATTTATTTATTTAGCACTGCCAATTTTACTTCTAGTTTTACAAGTGAGGAAAAGTCCTCAGTCAGGCAAGCCTTGAGATGTGTGGAGACATACACCCTGAGCTAAAGTTACAGTACAATCTTGGATGTTCTCTGCTTCTGGAAATATTCATTCATTTATTCATACTGCTGACATCTGGCTTTATGGGTCACATGGTACTCATTTCTTAACTGTTGTATTATTTCTAGCATAGCTCCTAAAAGTTTTTCTTGTATTTTTTGAGGTGCTTCTGGAAGTTCATTAGCAATTTCACTCATTCATTCCTGGATTACTGTGGAATTCCATGGTCATCCTAACTTTGAAATAGGCAAGTGCTATAGATTGGTGTTTGAGAGAAATCAGAAGGAACTCTTATAGTTGCATTTATGCATAAAAAAGTAAGTAAAATATTGGTATGAAAATATGAACACACATTGGAGTTAGTCTATTAAAATGATATACAGCAGTTTTTTCATTTAACAGGCCAAATCTTGCCAGCCTTTGTAGATAGTGTTTTATTCTGTTTGTCTTCAACAATGATCTGCTTTTTCATCCTAGAGACTGTTTTTAGTGTCTGGATACATTTTTGATTTTCACAGGTATTACTGTAACATAATGGTACACTAGAGATATTGCTAAACCTCTTGTAAATCATAGACTAGTCACAGTAGGAAACAATATATTGGGTCTGAACAATAAATAATTATCTATGCATGAGGCAGAAATTGACTGTATCTATTTGCAACTACATTTTCTATTACATTCAATGAGAGGCTCCAGAAGAGATCACTTATTTTACAAAGCATGTTCTGTTTATTCTCTGGCTTTTAAGTGAAATTATAATATATAATTTTGATGCATACTGAAAAGTGGGATATTATAATATTGTAACATAATTCTGGGATTGAGATTAAAAGCATGCCTAACTACCAAGTTTGTCTTCTGTGATTAAGTAGGAAAGACAGCTAAAACTAGGGAGTATTTGAAGGGTCGTATGGAAACCTAATGCAGTATAAATGTCCTAAAATATATACATATCTGATATGTATATATCATATATGATATATATGTCATAGCTAAAGAATGGGGGAAGACAGAGTCCCATCTGAACATCCCTTGTTACCACATGAAGCTTACAGTTTCAGGATTAGGCTATAACTAATTGAATTGTTGGATACAGGGACCCTATGGGAATCTGCAAACAATACAGCCTATAGTCAAAATTATAGGTCGCTTTCCACAAACTTATAGTAAGGCCTCATTTTTTAAAAAGACAACCTCTATACAACCCATTAAAAATGAGTACATAGAAATTGTGCCTACATAGAATCTTCAATGCTGTTCCAGGAAATTTGGTACAGAAATATACCCTGTATACTCTTAATAGAGAAACACAGATACAAAGCCAACCATAAGTACTCTATCTTAAGTTTGATGGGTTTTGGAGTCATATTAGATTTTGTTTGTTTTTTGAGAAGGAACTTAAAGTTTGCTTGGTAGGGAGGGAAAAGGGACTTAGGGAGGGGAATAATATGATCAATATATTTGAATTTGAAAATTGATTTAATTAATGGAAAATATAATACAAATATAATGATAATTGATCTCCATAATGAAAAATATAATTTAAAAATACAAACTGAGTAAAATCCAGCACAATATTTCAAAATACAAGTAGAAAGGAGAAAGAAAACATACCCTAGGATTTCCACAATACTCTGTAGGAGAAAGAGGCAGAGGGGACTGTGAATGGCTCTTTAAGTAGGACATTGAGAATGTAGGGGAGGAATACCTAAGAGAAGAAAGTAAGAAATAAAATTGCAGTCAGGGCCCATAAGCTATGTGAAAACATCTAGGTCTTCAAAAGCTGGCAAGGATACAGAGAAAGAGAAACCCTCCTCCATTACTGGTGGGATTGCAAGCTGGTACAACCACTCTGGAAATCAGTCTGGCAGTTCCTCAGAAAATTGGACATAATATTACTTGAGGACCCAGATATACCACTCCTGGGCATATACCCTTAAGATGCTCCAACATGTAATAAGAACACATGTTCATAGTAGCCGTATTTATAATAGCCAGAAGCTGGAAACAACCCAGATGGCACTCAACAGAAGAATGGATACAGAAAATATGGAACATTTATACAATGGAATACTACTCAGATATTAAAAACAACGACTTCATGAAATTCGGAGACAGATGGATGGAACTTGAACATATCATCCTGAGTGAGGTAACCCAGCTACAAAAGAACAAACATGGTATGAACTCACTGATAAGTGCATATTAGCCCAAAAATTCAGAACACCCAAAATTCAATTCACAGACCATATGAAGCCTAAGAAGAAGGAAGACCAAAATGTGGTTGCTTCAGTGCTTTTTGGAAAAGTGAACAAAATACTCACATGAGGAAATATGGAGACAAACTGTGGAACAGAGACTGAAGGTAAGGTCATCCAGAGACTGCTTCACGTGGAGATTCATCCCATATACAGCCACCAAACCCCGATGTTATTGTGGATGCCTGGAAGTGCTTGTTGATGGAAGCATAAGCTGTCTCCTGAGAGGCTCTGCCAGAGCCTGACAAATACAGAGGCAGAAGCTTGCAGTCAACCATTGGATTGAAATCAGGAGTCCCTGCTAGAGGAGTTGGAGAAGAGACTGAAGGAACTGAGGAGGTTTACAGCCCCATGGACGGAGCAGCAGTGTCAACAGGCCAGATCCCCCAGAGCTCCCCGGGACTGGACCACCAACAGAATACGAATGGCTTATGCTCTAGGATCAAGAATTGACAAATGGGACCTCATGAAATTGCAAAATTTCTGTAAGGCAAAGGACACTGTCAATAGGATAAAATGGCAACCAACAGATTGGGAAAAGATCTTAACCAATCCTACGTCTGATAGAGGGCTAATATCCAATATATACAAAGAACTCAAGAAGTGAGACTCCAGAGAACCGAATAACCCTATTATAAAATGAGCACAGAGCTAAACAGAGAATTCTCAACTGAGGAAACGCAAATGGCCGAGAAGCACCTAAAGAAATGTTCAACATCCTTAGTCATCAGGGAAATGCAAATCAAAACAAGTCTGAGATTCCACCTCACACTAGTCAGAATGACTAAGATCAAAAACTCAGGTGACAGCAGATGCTGGCATGGATGTGGAGAAAGAGGAGCACTCCTCCACTGTTGGTGGGATTGCAAGCTGGTACAACCACTCTGGAAATCAGTTTGGCAGACCCTCAGAAAAATGGACATAATACTACCTGAGGACCCAGCTATACCACTTCTGGGCATATACCCAAAGGATGCTCCAACATGTAATAAAGACACATGCTCCACTATGTTTGTAGCAGCCATATTTATAATAGCCAGAAGCTGGAAACAACCCAGATGTCCTTCAGCAGAGGAATGGACACAGAAAATGTGGTATATTTACACAATGGAGTACTACTCAGCTATTAAAAACAATGATTTAATGAAATTTGAAGGCAAATGGATGGAACTTGAAAATATCATCCTGAGCGAGGTAACTCAGTCACAAAAGAATGAACATGGTATGTACTCACCTCACTGATAAGTGGATATTAGCCCAAAAAGTTCAGAATACCCAAGTTTCACTTTATAGTAACCGCTGGACTGAAAGTGAGCTCCCAGATGGAGGAGTTGGAGAAGGTACTGAAGGAGCTGAGGGAGATTGCAGTTCCATGGAGGGAGCAACAGTGTCAACTGGCCCGACCCCCCCAGTCCTCCTGGAGGCTGGACCACCAACCAAAGAATACACTTGGAGGGACCCATGGCTCGGACCACATATATGGCAGAGGAGGGCCTTGTTGGCCATCAGGGGGAGGAGAGGCCCCAGTAAAGGGGAATGCCAAGGTGGGAATAAGGGAGTGGGTGGGTGGGTGGGTAGGTGGGAGGTGGAATTCCCTCATAGAGGTGGGGCGGGGGGAGGGGATAGGGGGTTTCCAAAGAGGAGACCTGGAAAGGGGGAAACATTGGAAAAGTAAATAAAGTATCAAAAATAAATAAATAATTTAAAAAAAAAAAAGAATACACATGGAGGAACCTATGGCGCTGGCCGCCTACATGGCAGAGGAGCACCTTGTTCGCCACCAGGGAGAGGAGAGACTCTTGAGTCTGAGGGTGTTTGATGCCCCAGTGTAGGGGAATGCCAGGGCAGGAGGACAGGAGTTGGTGGGTAGGGGAGCACCCTCATAGAGGCAGGGGGAGGGGAGAATGGATGGGATAGGGGCTTTCTGGAGGGGAGACCTGAAAAGGGGAACACATTTGAAATGTAAATAAAGAAAATATCCAATCAAAAAAATAAAGAAAAAAAGTAAAAAAAAAAAAAAAAAAAAAGAAAAGCAAATTTTAGTCATAGCAGTGTCCACAATGGATTGATACATTTAGAAATCACAGCATAAAAAAATAAGCACAAATTCCTATACAGAAGGCATATGCAGTGGTTTTAATAATGTCTAATATAGTCCTCCATAGCCCTCAATGTTTACCAGAGAAAATTACATGTACTAGCAGTCAGTAAATATATTTTTAAGGTACAAATATAGAAATCAAAATGTTATGCATATCACAGTTCATAAGGAAAAATATGTATCAAATTCATTTACGATGGTGAATCACAATGTAGCCTACAAATAGCAAAAGACCATAGGAATAGCAAAATGTTGCTGGGTAACACAAAAATGGAAGACTGTGATAATATCCCTCCTCTCCACTTCTCTCTGTCTCCTTAGAAAGTTCTTATGAATCAAAATATCCTAGGATCTAAAAGACTAAGGAATCTGGTGTCATAATGTACCACGGGGCTAATATCCTGAGCATCATAGGCGATCTCAACACAGCCTCTAGCAATTAAAAATGACCTCTTTGTGTTTGTCCAGTTTGAGAAGAAGAGTAAAGACAAAATTTAGATTGTACATTAATGTTCATGGACTCTTCACTTTAGTAATTTTATCTATTCATTCTTTATAGTTTCCTGAATGCAAAATTACATTTAAGTTGAGAAGATCACTTTCCCAAGGTGTTCTCATTCCCATCTTGTTTGTGGACCATTAGATAAACAGACAAACCACAACAACAATAACAAATTTCCAATTTCATTTCCTCTTTCTTAAACAACGCGTGCTCTTTGATGATGGTTCAGTCTCTGTGACCTCCCATGGGCCCATATTAGTTGACTCTATAGGTCTTACTGTGGTGTTCTTGATCATTGGGCTCCCTCAATCCTTCCCCCAATTCTTCCACAAGACTCCCCAAGGTACTCCGATTGTTTGGCTGTGGGTTTCTGCATCTGTTTCTATCAGCTGCTAAATGAATCCTCTCAGAAGACAGTTATATGTTAGGCTTTGTCTGGAAATATAGCAATGCATCATTAATAGTGGCAGGGCTTGACTCTCCCCATGGGGAGGGTGTCAAGGTGGGCCAGTCATTGGTTGACCATTCCCCCAATTTCCCCCAATCTCTGCTCCATCTTTATTCCAGCATTTCTAGTAGACAGAACAAAATTTGGGTTGATGGTTTTGTTGCTGTATGTCTAATAGGTACACATTTTCAACCCCCGTCTCTCTCTCTCTCTCTCTCTCTCTCTCTCTCTCTGACTCTCTGTCTCTGTCTCTCTCTCTGTCTCTCTCTCTCTCACACACACACACACACACCCCTCTGTCTGTAAAATCATTTCTCTTTCCTTTGATTTTAGTAATAGCAAGCATGAAATATGTAGGATAAGCTAATTTCACTTTCTCAATTTGAGAACATTAGTGGTGCTGTATTACATTCCATGTATGTTATTCCTACCTTATCATTTTTCATAACATATGAAACACCATTTTAAACATATAACAGTGATTTTTAGTGTGTTCATGATGCTGTACAACAGAGCTGGCGTGTAATTTCACAGCATTTCCATCAGTCCCTCAAGAGTCTCCATTATTGTTTAGTCTCTATTCCCTGGCAATTCTATCTACTCTTTATCTCTAATGAGTCTATCCTCTGTCTGAAATGGATCAATGATGCAAATAATTGTATAAGCAAAATGCACAGATAATTTCACTGGGGCTAATGTCTGACATGAGTTTTGGAAAGCACAAAGTTGAGCTCAGTAAAGATCAAATAATCACATAGTGGGCACAAATGACCTTCTTCAATGCATATTAGAAGTTAGAATAACTGAGAAAACCTCAAAATAAAATAGATTATTGGTGTCTCGGACATTCTGGAAGGAGGAATTCTTGAAAGGAAAGAGTTTTCAACAAGCCTTGAAGGGTTGACAGCTTTGAACTAGACAAAAAAAAAAAAAAAAAGTAGAAAATTGTAAAGTGTGGAGATTGAGCAAAGTGGCTGCTATCCAGGACATTGCTCAGTGGGTACATTCAAATAATTTTATCACCTATGGTGGAAATTTTCTTAATATTTTTAAGTTCCATATCTTCATTTTATAAAATATTGAAATGGTACTTGATTTATCCTGGGCTTACATGGTGTGAGTGTAATAGAACATACTTCACACTGTGGTTACAGTCCAGGGTTTATTTAAAATAAAATTAACTTAGAAGGAAACTTGGCATTTAAGAAGTACTCACTAAGATCTTTTCATATCTATAATCAGTTGTACATGTTTGAGTGGAATATGCCTGTGGTAAATGGAATATGTGGAATATGGTTGTGGTAAAGTTGAAAGGGACTGGTACAACCTGGAAAAGGTGTTTTGATGGCGTAGAAATCTCTTATTAGTGATGGGTGAACCCGTAATACCTTCAGCAAGTCCTTGTGATAGGTAGTTTGACATTCTCCCTATCCTGAAAGACCTTGCGTGAAAATGAAGCAGGAAATCACAGGTCTATGTCTGGATACAACTGCAAGTAGTTAGTGACATTGACTATCTAAATGAAGTCCTTATTTTGTCAAGAGTATCAAGTTAGAGGCTGAAAGATAGGTCAACAGGAAAAAGAGAGGTATGTGTATGTGTGTGTGTGTGTGTGTGTGTGTGTGTGTGTGTGTGTGTGTGTGTGTGTGTGTGTGTGTAATCATAGGACATGAGTTTGAATCCTCAGATTCATATACAAAAGCTAAGCATGGCCACATATGCCTGTAAGAACAAGTGTTTGCAAGCAAGACACAGGTGGATCCTAGAAGCTCTCTGGTGAAGCAGCCTAGCTGAAATAGCAAACTTCTGGTATACTGAAACTCTTTCAAAAAGAGAATAAGGTGGAATGTAACAGAAGAAAACACCCTAAATAATCATCAGGCACCTTCAAATTGAGAGAGAGAGAGAGAGAGAGAGAGAGAGAGAGACAGAGAGAGAGAGAGAGACAGAGACAGAGACAGAGAGAGACAGAGACAAACAGAGACAAAGAGGGATGAGGGGAAGAGAGAGAACAGAGAGAAGAGATTGGGAGGTAGCCAAGAGTGGGGAGGAGGAGTCAATGAAGGATAGCAAGATAGCAAACTAATATGACATGGGGAGGGAAAGAATCTTCTTTGGTTTAATCTTGTGTGGCCCTGGTGTGAAGGAAGATTACGGATGAACTAAGAAAAGCAAAATTGATGTTGGATTGTCTTTCTGTCACCTACATCTTTAATAAGACAAAATCTCCCATGGAAATTGAAGCTCTCTGATTAACTACAATGGAACCCTGCAGTCTCCCCACTAAAACTGGGGTTAAAGGCAAGTGCTTTCTTTTTTGAAAATAAGGTTTGCTTCATATAATATATTCTGACTACATTTTCTGCTTGCCTTACTTCTACTAGATCTTATTACCCCCTGTTCCTCCCCACCTCCCTTCCCATCTTGATATATACCCTTTCTGCCTCTCTTTAGATATCAGACAGGTAAAGAATAAGAATAAAATAAAATTAATAAATTGAAAATTGAAATATGACAATACAACAAAATATTAGAAAGAAGGGGGAAAACAGCACATGAAGCCTATATAGGAGTAGAGACATACAGTTTCACACCCTCAGGAATCCCAGAAAAACCCCAGACTGGAAGCCATAATATACATGCAAAGGACCTGTAAGGTATAAGCAAACAGATAGCAAACAAACAAACAACAACAAATGAGAAACAGCTATGATTTATCATCATGAGACAGAGAACCTCCCAAATACCATTGAGTTGGTTTCATTGGCCTTTTGTTGCTGTACATGTGACATCCTTGCATGCTACTGTAATTGCAAGTGGCTTCTGGCTTAGGAATGGATTGTTTGTCAAATTCTCATTTCAGGTCTCAGACTATATCTGTTAGAGACCAAGCCCTCCTTGAGCATGTAGCCCCAGGCTCTGCATGCACTAGTGCTATTGTATCTTTAAAAAATCTTCAAATTATTGCATGCAAGAGAAACAGAAAGGACATTCTCCAATTCTTTTTGTGAAGCCACAGATTCCCGGATACCTAAAGCACATAAAGAAACATCAAATAAAGAGGAATACAGCAAATTTCTTATGAATATAAACACAAATTTCTCAATAAAATTCTGGCAAATCAAAATCAAGAACACATCAAAAAGATTATCCATTATGATCAAGTGATTTTCACCCAGGAACACAGGGATTATATATATATATATTTATACATGCACACACATACACACACACACACAATCAACCACAGGAATACATTGAAAGACAAAAGCCACATCATCATCTCATTAGATACAACAAAGGCCTTTTAAAAAATCCAACACACTTTTATGAAACAGTTCTAGAGAAATTAAAGATTAGGGAAAAGGGACATTTCCACATAATAAAGGCAGTTAACAGCAGGTCATAGCTAACATCAACTTACACAGGAGATACTCAAAACAATTCCACTAAAATCAAGAAATATGATAAGGTTGCCCACTGCCTTCATATCTATTCAATATAGTACTTGAAGTCTTAAAAATACCAATAAGACAACTGAAGGGGATCCAGAGGATGACAAGTTAGAAAGGGAAAAAGTCAATTTATCTTTACTTGAAGTATGCTTTTGAAGTATTTACTTTGATAGTATGCAGGTGACCTTAAAAATTCCACCAGTGAACTCATACAACTGATAAACACTTTCAAAAATGTAACATAGCAGGTGACAAAATTAAGAACAAAATATCAGTAGTCATCCTGTATGTAAATTAAAAATGAACTAACAAAGATATCAGGAGGACAAAATATTTAATAATGGCCTCAAATAAAATAAATACCTTGGGGGATAACTCAAACCCATCAAGTGAAAGACTTGCATGCTAAAAAATTTAAGACATTAAAGAGAAAAATGAAGAAGGTATCAGAAGATAAAAGAACTCTTATTCTCATAGATTGGTGAGATTAATATAGTAAAAATGGCCATCCTACCAGAAGCAATCTCCAGATTCAGTGCTATACCCATCAGAATATTCTAACACAATTCTTTACAGACTTTGAAAGTACCATTTTCAGCTTGTAAGCAAATACAACAAACTCAGAATAACTAAAGAACTCCTGAATATTAAAAGAACTACTTCAGAGCTACAGCACAATATTTTCTAGATAACTTTACAACTGAGTGAATGATTTTGTAAAGTGAAAGAGAATATTAAGGGGAAACATATCTGAGAATGAATTAAGAATAGCCCATGTTGCTGAAAGATGGCAGCCACTAGATCACAGCACACAACACAGCATTAAATCTTCACTAGGGCTCTGGCTTGTCCCAGGTATGTCCCCTCCCCACCAATTTCTGTTCTCTCTCTCATACTTCTTTCTCCACCCGATCCCTATCCCTGTTTCACTCCGCAACCTCTCTTCCACCCAGTTCCCCCCTCCATCTACATCTGATGACTATTTTATTTCTCCTGAGTGTGGTTCACACATCTTTGCTTGGACCATCCTTATTACATAGTTTCTTTGGGTCTGTGGATTGTAACCTGGCTATCCATTATTTTATGATTAGTGTCAACTTATAAATGAATATATACTATGCATATCTTTTTGGGTCTGTTTTACCCTACTCAGGATATTTTCTAGTCCTATTCATTTGGCTGCAACTTCGTGGTGTCTTTGTTTTTAATAGACCTGGACGGAGAAGACTTCAGGGAATCTACGATGGTAACCCTAGATGAGAATTCTAGCAGTTGGGAATGTGGAGTTTGAAGTGGCAAACTCCTGTAGCCAGGTGAGATTTTGAGTGAAGCAAGAGGGACACAAACCCACCCACAATACCTTCGACCCAAAATTTGTCCTGCCTACAACAAGCACAGGGTTACAGAGAGAGCAGAGATTGATAGAACAGACAACCAATGACTTAACTTAAGACCCATCTCATGGGAGACGGCTAACCCATGACATTATCAGTAATACTTTGCTATGCTTTCAAACAGGAACATAGCATAACTGTTTCTTGAAAGGCTTCATCCAGCACCTGATAAAAATGTATGCAGAGACTCATAGCCAATCATCATATGGAGCTTAGAGAACATTATGGAAGGGTAGGGATAGGATTATGCAAGCCACAGAGGTTAAAGACACCATAAAAGACCTACAGTGCCAAGTAACCTGGCCTCATAGGTACTCACAGAGAAACCACCAACCACAGAGTATGTGCAGGGGCTTGACCTAGGTACCCTACACTTTGTTAGCAGATCTGCGGCTTGGACTTTGTGTGAGTCCCCTAAAAGTTGGAGTAGGGGTTGACCCTGGCTTTGTTGCCTGCCATTGGGTGCCCTTCCCTTAGCTGAATTGCCTGGTCCAGCTTCATTATGAGAGGATACACTTAGTCCTGATGCCATTTGATGTCCCAGGGTGGAGTGGTATCCAACAGGGGCTTCCCCTTCTCTGAAGAGAAACATGGTGCAATGAGAAGAGCAATTTGTGAAGGTGGGACTGGGAGGAGAGGAGAAAGGGGGGGCTTCAATCAGGATATAAAATGAAGAAATAAGCAAATTAATGGAAATATTCTTCACAAGGAATTCATTGCTTCATTTCCAAAACCAGACTGCTTATTAAATCATTGGCAAATATTTGTTTCCCCTATGATATTGCTAGGAAAGAATGAAGGATGAATGGAATTAGAAAAGACAAGCAGAGAGAGAACTAATGTGTAACTTTCAGTAGTGGGGCAGATCTTATTATCCATTTAGAGATGTGATCATGTGAGGCAGGAATCATGGAAAAGTCCTCATCCAAGAAGAAAAAGGTCCAGTTACCAAAGGTCTTTCTTGGGCATTTAAGGACAAACACTTTTGGGTTGGGGGTGTTAAGAACACTAGTACCTCTTCCATAAGATTCTTCAATTCCTAGCATACACATGGCAGCTCACAACTGCCTTCACTCCAGGGGTCTGACACCAACAAACAAGCACAATTGTAGGTGAAACCTCAATTCACATTAAATAAAGAGTTTTTAAAAAAAGATACAAATTCTTTCATCAGGAAATTGAAGACAGCTAAGGTAGATACTAACTGTGTAGTAGTCACTTTTCTATGTATTACACATATATGCTCTGAAGCATAGTTAGCATTCTTATTTCATGCTTCAAATAAAAGAAATAAAACAGTGAAATTCATGAGAGCCAACTAAATAGCTCAGTCAGGGCTAAACACTGGCATCACTGGTATGTGGCACTGGAAGTACTTCAACCAGAGTCATTTTTATTGCCATTCTGCATTCATTGCTATCTAGAAAAGGCATCTATTTAACTCTAAATATAGTCCATTAGAGAGATGTATCTCCTATAACTTTATTGCATCATAAATCACTCAAGAGTTTAGTTGATTAAAACATAAATGGATTTCTTGAAACTAAGTGGTTGACTAATGAGTTCTATGTATGTGATTTTGGCTGGGGTTTTTGGAAGGTCTGTATTGGCTTCACTCATGTATGGAGAAGTTGTAGGATGGAATCTCTGCTAGGGCATTTGGCTTGGAGACTTGAAAGCCTATATGGTTATTATGGCCTCACAACTGGGATGTAAATATTACAGAGTGAGTTAAGTATATTTTAGGTTAATATACGTCATTGAAAGACTCTAGTGTTGAAGGCTCTGTTATTACTTGATGGCATATTGAGAGGTGACAGGATCATGATGGCATAACGCTCATGAGGAAGCTAGGAAAAGATGGGTTAGAAGAAATAAAACCCAATGAGCATGTCCATGAAGGATATATCTTTCCACAATCTCTTTTTGTATGTCTGCCCCTGATTCTGTTTATGAGATGAGCAACTCTATTCCCCTTTGCCCTTTCACTGGTGAAATGCTCCCTAACTATAGGCCCGCTGAGCAGAGGGCAATATTTGTTTCTGATTTTACTGGTTGTCACCCAGCCAGAGGAGTCTCAAGAAAAAGAGACCTAAACTATATTTTCCAAGAGGAACATTTCCTTTACTTTTATGAATGAATAAATAAAAATAGTGTCCCTTTTACACAGAGAGACAGAAACATTGCTCAGAAGGCAAAGCGTGAACCCTGAAGACCTGAACTCCTGAGTTTTCTCTCAGCCAACCTCATGATGAAAAGAAAGAACCAACCAGTTCTCCAAGGTTGCCTTTTGATCACCACATATAGGATTTGGTATCCGTACCTCCAAATGATAATCTCCAATGATCATACACTAAGGAAAATGTCTTCTGCTAAACCGAAGCATCCTATTTGG
Organism: Uromys caudimaculatus; assembly: GCA_028551405.1. Classification (NCBI taxonomy): domain Eukaryota; kingdom Metazoa; phylum Chordata; class Mammalia; order Rodentia; family Muridae; genus Uromys; species Uromys caudimaculatus. The sequence goes on from CM052712.1 coordinate 44,889,731, forward strand.
TGTTTCTTTTATGCAAGACTGAAAATAACATTGTGTAGCATAGCAAGCACTGTTTTTTGAGCAACTGATTTTTGATTTCACATGGAAGAGAATATCCCCAAGATGGCTCAATAATCATTGTGTGATTATTATAATGGTTCACAAAGATATTTCTAAACACTTGTTTCTACTTGCCAGTTCTTTTGGCCAGAGAAGGAATCTCAGTGCTGTTATTTAATGCATTTGACAGTGGATTATAGTAGAGTTAAATGCTAGGAGAAAACAAAGGTTTTTTTTTTTTTTTTTTTTTTTTTTTTAATGGTGCTGAATAATCTAAATGTAGAAATCATTCTAGTTCATTGGAGGGTAAAATTATAGGATGTTGAATTCTTTCCAACATGATGAATTGGGAAGATGAGATGTGGAGATTAAGTGCAGAGTACTGTACAGACTTGTACTGTAACACAAGAGAGAAAATTATGCAGGTAGGGTGAAAAAGGCAGAATTCTAGTGTGTTGAAAAGGGGGATTCCAGTTCATTAAATATAGGGCTGTCAGAAGCTCACAGATTTTGTGACAGCATAGTAAAGATAAATAGTTATAAAGACCCTTTCTGCTCAGTGATAAAATTCCCAGCTACTGAAAGGATTTTAGCATTTGTGGATGAATGGTCCTTGCTGAATAAAGCTGAAATGAAGGCACGTCGGGTCTCTTCATCTGCTGGGAATGATTTTCAAGGGAAATGGTAGATTTATTCTATGTTGTTTTCTCAAGAAATGGGGTAGGCAATTTGAAATCTTTTGACATTTTCTGATAAAGCAGTATCTTGCAAACGAATGATTCATGTTAATAAGGATTAGGGTTTAATTCAAAATTCATTGCTTATTGTCCAATTGAATGCTGAACAACCTTTATTAAATAGTTAAACACCATACTATATAACACAGTCACTGATCAGGCAAAGTTGAGCTAAAAGAATTATTTAGCGACTTCTTAAAATAGTCAATGAAATAAATTATCCTAAGCCTATTAATATAGAACTATCGTAAGAAATAAATGTTTGCCCTTTCTATAGACAAATAGCTTAGTGAGGAGGTGCTACATAATCTTAGTGTCGAAGGGAGATGGGTGCTTAGACAAGTATAAAAACATGGAAGCTGAGGAAGCATTAGGAACTGAGATAATTTTAAAACTAGAAGATCATGGGAAAATATGCTAGCCATGAAATTCTTTAGATTAGTGGGAATCATTAAGAGTACAGCAAATCAAACTGTTATAGATTTTAATGATGATACATGATGGCTCATTTTAATTTGATTTGAAACATACTAGAGTCATTTGGGAAGATGGAAACTCAACTGAGAAAATGTCTCCATAATTCTATAGTTTCCTTAGTTGATCTCTGATGTGGGAGGGCCCAGATCTGTAGGCAGTGACACCAGGGGGATGGTAACCCTGGATGCTACACAAAAGAAGACTGAGAAAGCTATGAATAGTAAGACAGTAAACAGCTTCTCAATGGTCTCTGCATGTGCTGTTCCCTCTGAGTTCCTGACATCATTTAGATTTTGCCCTGACTTTTCCCAGTGATGGAGTGAAGCAAGAGAATCGTAAGTACAAATAAATCTTTTCCTCCTGGGGTCGCTTTTAGTCATAGTGTTTTATCACATCCATAGAAATCTAATAAAGGCATCATATATAGGTGGATTGACACCATAGCCAACTAGCAGACAGGAAAATATAGGTTATTCTATCACAGAAAGTAAACACTTTTCTGACTGCCCATCAATGCACTTGTTTTTCCATTGGATAAAATATATAATTATTGGTGTTCACAATAGTTTTACAGTCATGTTTTATTTTAATTTTCTGAGCAATATTTAAGGCACCAAACTCATGCCAACCACTAAAAATAAAATAAAAAGAAAAATTGCTCTCAAATATCAATTGCAACAAATGTTTAAAATGTATACATGTCAATATTATGTTATCTTTAATACTTTATTATTCTAAGTGATAATTAATCAAACATATTGTGAGGCATATTTTAGATGTTGAATCATTAAGAAAAAAACACTATTGTTTTAGAACCTCTCCGTGTAGAAATCAAGAACTGTATATAAGTTTCCAGCTATAAAGTTTAATATATGCAACAAATGTCTTTCTCATAATTTGTCACAAGAATGCCAGTTTATACTGTTTATATTACATTTATTTTTATTTTGTTTTAATTATTATACATGGTGATTTTTGGTTTTTATCTTCTAGTAATTTTTTTTTTAATTCTCAAAGATTTCTGAAAAGGTGACAAAGTATTACAAGCCTCTAGGCAATATCCTGTAATACTTACTAAAAGTGATAATTATGTTTCAATTTTACAAATAATGAGAAAGAACTTTAAAAATACTAATTAAGTATAAAATATACATTGCGTAGCAAGAGAATTAAAGTTTTGAGAAGGACTGAATGGACTGTGAGCCTTAAAGTAACCCACAAGATGTATATTTTGGATACACAACAATGGACATAATTCAAGTGGTTAGTGTCCGAATAGCATACCATGAAGCAAATGTAAATCCGACTTTAAATGTACAATGTAAAGATATCTGTGACTTCCTTTGTGAATTTGACAACAAAATTCTTATAAACCACTCCTGTTTAGTTAATGCAACATGAGTAGATCATGGGAATTATGCAATATAGTTTATTGCCCCTATAAACCCAGAGGCACAGTTACCTGCTGCTTAAGGGCACAAATCAATCAATATGTTATTGGTAACCTAACTAAAATAATGGGAAACATGCTTGTCATTTTGTATTTAGCATATATTTTTAATATAAAATGTTGTCATGTGTTTGCATATCTTAAAATACAGGTATGGATACCTGAATTATTTTATCACCATAACAATCTACTTTAAGAGATGGGGAATGTTTTTCCTGTTTCATTGTGAATTTATTAATATTAGGGTTCAGTGTACTGTCAATAATTTTAAGTTGAAGGGATGAGTGGACTTGTATTAATACATAATTCAATAATATGTACTTTTATTCATCCATATTAGACTACCTTTCGTCATTGTAACAAAATACTTAAGAAAAATATCTTAAAGGTTAAAATATTTATTGTGGACTGTGACTACAAAAGGTTCAGGTTATGGCTGGCTCTATTGTTTTTCACCTTATGACATTGTAACCATTTGGCAAAAAGATTCTTATTGAAATAATACTGCTCATATCATATTAGCAAGGAAGCAATAGGAACTGGAGGAAGAAAATGAGAAGTTAAGAGGAGCCATATTGAATCAGTCAGCTTGCAGAAGAGTTTGAGCCTGAACAGTGAGTTGAACTAGCTAGCCAGTTCATAAAGAACTATAAAGGATGATAAAGGTTGAGCTTATTCAGCAGTAACCCTCTGAGATGACAATTACATCAGCAGATTAAAAGTTACTTTTATAACACCCTAACTTCAAGTACTTTTTAAAGTAAGCTACTAAGTCAGAGCAGTGTTGTTTTTATATGCATCAGTGTTTGGACAATCAAAAGACCAGGGATAAACCACCAGTGTCAAGGTTCTTAATAATTTTCTCTCTTCTATGGCCACTAAGCACTACTGCAATAACATTTCATTATATATTGGAGCCTAGAGATCATTTCCTTCATGGAATCCAATATTCGATGACTTGATCTGTATAGGTGTTGTGCTCTCAACCATAACTGCCCTCAATTCATAATTGTAATTTCCATGTTATATCTAGAAGGCAGCACTTTACAGTAATCTATCCTATCCTCTCTGTCCTAGTCAGTAGTTTATTGTTGTGGGGAGACATCAGGACCATGAAAACTCCTCTAAAAGAAAGCATGTCATTGAATATTGCTTACAGTTTCAGAAGTTTAGTCCATTATCTTCATGGCAACAAGCATGGCAACATGGAGGCAGATATAGAACTGGAGAAGTGGCTCAGAGGTCTATATCAGGATCCACAGGCACCGTGAAAAGTAAGATTCTGGGACAGGCTTGAGCTTCAGATCTCCAAAGTCCACCCTCAGTGTCATACTTCTTCAATAAGGCTACACCTACTTCAAGGAAGTCATACTTCTAACTACTCTCAAGGACATCCACTCCCTGATGACCAAGCATTCAAATATCTGAGCCTATGGGGGTCATTCTTATTCAAACCACCAAATCCATATTTCATTATTACTGAAACTTGAGAGAGCTCATATCTCCTTCTGTGCTATCATTTGCCTATATTTAAATATTCTACCCAAGTTTCCTTGATTTAATTGACCACAGATTTCTTTTTAACGTCTTCTTTTTTAATAACCTACTGCAGAGCTGTCGTTTTTGTATAAAACATTTAAGAAAATTCTGGGATAAGAATTAACTAAACTCTCCATAGTTTAGAGAATTTGACTTGAAATTAGATAAATGTCAAAATATGAGACTGTGAGAGTATGAAAATAAGCAGAATCCTATCAAACTATGTTGCTTCAGAATAAATTAATTGACATCTCCATTATTAAGATATTTCTCCAGTAGCTCAACAGAGTGCTAGGCATTATGGTGTCAAATATAATTAGATGTCTATTCTGTCAAAGCTATAATTAATAATAATAAAAAAACAGCCATGCTTGTTAGTCTTCTATTTCAGTTCCTATTTATTTTTAATTTTCAAAATAATTCAGAATGTAGGCATTATTACTCAGTTATATTGTAGGAACCTGTCATTAAATGTCATAACTAAGTTTTATATCTGGCACATTGTCGTATGACTGGATTACTTACAGTTAGTAATTTGGAAAGGTAGTGTTGCGGTGTCTGGTAGACAAAAGGAAAATGGCGATCATTTAGAAGACACATACCACTTTTCTTAATGTAAAACAGATTCTCTGTCTCTTCCCACACATATAATGATCTTTAGTTGGGAGGAATCCATATCAATCAGGGAATCTCAGAAAATCAAAGCTGCTTCAGAATTTACAAAAGGAAGAGGTTCAATAAGCAAAATTACTTGTTTTAGGAAAACATTGAAAGAGCTAGAAGAGAAAGATGTCAGAGAAAATTGGAAATTCTTTAGCAATCAGAAACTTTTTGAATTTGACAGAAAGTCCTTTAGAACGGGAGTTGCCCGTAACACTAGTCACATGTGTATGAGAATGACTGGAGCTACACAAAACTCTGTCTTCTCTTCCTCCACAAGTTTCTCTTCCCATGCTTTATTTTCATAATTAAACTCTGAACTCTGAAGTTGGAGAAGAAAAGTATAATTTTTATATATTCTGCTTTTGTGACAGGGACAGGGTTAGTAAGGGATTTGTAAGTTTTCAAAAGACAAATAACACTGGAAACAAAAGAGAAAAAACAAAAACAAAATAAATTCATAGTCATTGCAACCCTTTTAAAGTCTGAGTTCTTATGGAGATTTGTTATAAGTGCCCCTTGTAAGTGAGTATCATACCAACTAGAAGAATTATTAATTAGCCAACTTCTTGATCAAGAAACTGATAAGTAATAATTTCAAATTTGTAAAGAGGAATAGGGAACTCAAAGTTGTCCTGATCTATAATGACCGTTGAATCCTTTGACTATAAAACATGGTTACATCATTTTGGTTACCACACTGATGCTGCTTTGTGCTTTCTACTATGTGCTGGTCTCTATGACTTGTCCTTTCTTCCTTGTGGATGCTTCTGATCCAAGACTAACAAGATAAACTGTCCCATGATAGCAAGTTTCATCAATCCTCCTGGAGCCCATTCAAACACCTGAAGTTAATTTTCACACATTTTGGACATATGTTTTAGTTCTTAAAGCAATATAATAGATTCCCAAACTCAGTATATTCTCTAGGTAGTTGTTTCTAATCAATTTTATATTGTTTTCTTCTGCTTGAAAGTTTCTTCTTATTTATTTTTCCTTAGGTGTAATTTCTAACACTTGTGCCTTAGTTACTTTTCTATTGATGTGACACAGCACAATGACCAAAGCAAAGTATAAAAGACAAATGTTTCATTTGGGACTTACAGTCTTAGAGGATTAAAGTCAATGAAATGACTATTATAGCAGGGAGCATAATAGCAGTCAGACATGGTGCTGGACCAACGGCTAAGAGCTGACATCTTTATCTTCAAGTAGGAATAGGAGGCAGGACAAGAGAAACAGAGGGAGAAAAAGAGACAGAGACAGAGGCAGAGACAGGCAGACAGACACACACACAGAGACAGAGACAGAGAGACAGAGAGACAGAGACAGAGAAAGAGTGATGTTAACTTTTGAACCCTCAAATCTCATCTCAGGTGACACATGCCCCCCAACAGGGTCATACCTCCTAAACCTTCTCAAAACAGTTTGACCAAGTGGGAAACAAGTATTGAAATATTTGAGTCTATGGGTATCATTCTCATTAAATCACTGCAACTTACTGATTCTTTAGCATTTTTTAAATCTACCTTCTCAGTACTTTTTTCTACTTAAAGCACATAGGCCAAAGATATCTTATATAAATGAGGGTTATTCTGTGGTTATCCAAAATAAGTTTTAGTGGTAAGCCCATATCCCTAATATTAATTTTGATCCAAAGCTGAATCTTAGTACATACTTTTAATCACCAGAAATGACTTTAATGGCTTAGGTTTGCTTTGTAAAATCTGTATAAAATCAGTTTGATAATTCCCAAAGCTGATATTTCTAGGCACTTACTCAGTTTCTATTGTGATTTTCAAGTGTCTGGTCTTTTGGTCAAGTCTTCCTTCCGTCTAACATTCTAATTTCTTTCATTTAGTCCTAGAGCCTCAGTAGGCACATGACTCAACATCCAAAGTAACCATAGAACAATACAATTTATTTTCTCTTCATTTGTAATTTTTATTAATAGTTTGCCAAATATCAATAATATAGTAAACTATCTCACAATGTTGGTAGCAACATAATTCTCACTTCTGGATCATTTTACTTAGTCAATTCTGTAAGCTCATTATTTTATCTATCTATCTATCTATCTATCTATCTATCTATCTATCTATCTATCTACCTACCTACCTCTCTATGTATTTGGACATACAATCACCAAGAAACTTAAGAGTTATTAACTGCAATTTCTGTAAAAAAAAAAAAAAAAGATAAACCAGTTCGCTGTATGAGACATTCATACTTGCTGTATATGGTAGAGCCGGATAACTCAATGTCATTGTGATGGTTTGTATCTGCTTGGCCCAGGGAGTGGCCCTATTAGGAGGTGTGGCTTTTTTGGAGTAAGTATGTCACTGTGGGCATGGGATTAAGACCCTCAACTTAGCTGCCTGAAAATTTGTCTTCCTTAGAGGCTGGCAGATGAAGATGTAGTCCTCTCAGCTCCTCCTGCCCCATGCCTGCCTGGAAGCTGTTATGCTCCTGCCTTGATGATACTGCACTGAACCTCTGACTCTGTTAGCCAGCCCCAGTGAAATATTATCCTTTATAAGAATTGCCTTGGTCATGGTGTCTTTTCACAACAGTAAAACCCTAACTAAGATAGAAGTTGGTACCAGGAATGGGGTATTGCTGTCATAGGCCTGATCATGCTTTTGTTTGGAAGGATGTGGATTTTGGGACTTTGGACTTGGAAAGCAGTGGAATGCTTTAAATAGGGCTTAATGGCTTATCCTAGTGGGGATCAATATATTTGTAATATAAAGCAATTATGAAACAAATTTCAAATTTCCTTTATAATTTATATTTATGTTGCATTATTCTTAAGGTTCAGATATTAAATATTTCCTGCAAATTCTTGCCTTGGAGATATGATTAGATTATTAGTACTCTGAACCTATGGATAAACAAATCTATTCATGGATTCATGACTTATTTATTGAGAGTCCCTATTGAAGGACCTGTGTCATCAGAGACATGCTATAGAAAATGTATTTTGTCATAGGTCCTTTCTCTGTCTCTCTGTCTGTGTCTTTCCATGTCTCTCTGTCTGTCTCTCTCTCTCTCTCCTCTCTCTCTCTCAATCAGCTGCCATGAAGTGACCACATTTTTCAGAAACAGTGAAACATGATTTCCATTAGCACACACCAAAAAAGCAATCAGTTCAAAGCAACTATGTTGCAAAGCCTCTAAAATTGTGTTAAAATCAAGATGCAAACACAGCTCTTAGGGAGAAACTTGTGTTTTGTTCAAAAGGTGATATAAGCCTGTGTGACTGTGAACATGGGAAAATACAGAAGATAGTGATGTGCAATCACTAGTATATACATATGGATGCTAATTAAATACACAGTACAACTGTATTATTCAGATTCTGAAGTTGTCTTGGGAAGTGTGCTTGTTGAAAGAGAGAAGAAACTAAAAGTTGAATTGCCTCTTTTCTCTTATTATAATAAGAAAATACCTTATTCAGACAAAGTTATTTAATGTAAATTTATGAAAAGTACATTAATAAGCAACAATGAGAATCTGATATCAGGTCCTGTAGCACATAAAACAGTGATTATGCTAAATTTATACCTGTGATTTGAAGTCTCTATCACTGAGTTCTATCCTTAAAGTTCCAGATTTAATGATTTTGAGATTATATATATGTGTATGTATATATATATATGTATATATACATATATATATTTATCACATATTATAATGTATCAATTCATAATAAATGCAAAAAAATTAAAAACATTTTAATTTTTATGATCCTGTGGTTGTCTATGAAAATAGGTGTAAAAGAGAAGAAACTAACAGTTCATTGCCTCTTTTCTCTTATAAAGACAAGATGACACTTTATTTAGACATAGTCATTAAGGTAAATTTATAAAATATGCACTAATGAGTCAATAAACCTATAAACATTTCAAGTATTTCATTTTGAATGATGAGTAAACCTGTGGTTTACTCAAATCAAAGCAAACCAAACAGAAAAAAAGCAGAACAAAGGGAACATTAGAGGTGCCTATTCTCTGTAAATTCTTCAGATTCACATAGAACGCGATTTTTGTTTTAGTAGTCTCTGGATAAAATATCAAAATCAATAATGTTGTAATCAACAATCATGGATTTTAAAAATCTTTGAGGGGAGTTAATTTTTAGTTTTTGCCTGGAGATTGTATATATGCTTTAGTCTACCAAGGTTTCAATTTATGCAGAAAATTATAAGTAACTCAATTTTAGCTATTACAACTCCAGCAATTACCAAATCATAATTGAAACATCTTTTGGAAATTAATTATTTGCATTTGAATTCCTAGCCATATTTTCTCATCAAAACTGAAATAAAATTTGGTTAACTTAATAAACTCATAGTCAACAAGTATAGAGTCATAATATGTTAGGTACTTAAAAAATAATGTCAATGTAGCTGCAAGAAAGCGCTGAAAGGAAAGCATTCACTCGCTTCATTCCCATGAAGAATCTCAGAGCACTCATGCTACTTAGAAGAGTCTTGGACAAACTGAGCCGGAAGTATGGGATGGTCTTTAAAAAGTAGATATGCCTACCGGTGAACAATGTGCTCTGGTGTCCTCCACTTTTCATAATCTGTATCACATACTTATTTAAAATTTCATAGGGTAACTGTCTTTTGAGTCTCTTTGCTCCAGTAAGTAACCCCATCCCCATATTCCTGTAAGAGCAAAGTTCATTGGTTCAACAGTAACAACAACAAAATAATAGCAATGAGGTAAATTATACTTTTCAAGCACATTTTTTTTTTTTATTTTTAAACATGATCTATTTGAGTTATTCAGACTGGCTTTATTTATTTATTTAGTATTTATTGAAAGTAGATTTTTTAAATCACATAATATATCCTGATTATTGTTTCCCCTTTCTATACTCACCACAGTCCCTCCCCATCTCACCTCTCCTCTGATCCAACTCCATCCTGTCTTTCACTAGAAAACACAGAGACCTATTTATTTGCCCATTCAGGAATCACTTATAATCCATAATAAAGTCGAAGGATCGGTAGGATGTGTGTGTGTGTGTGTGTGTGTGTGTGTGTGTGTGTATAATTTTACATGTTTACATATTTAATTTATTAAATATTTATATATAATTTAAAATATTTAAAATTACACATATAATTTTATCTCACACATATATTGTCTAGTTGTGTAGTTGTGTGTCTCTATTTCTTCCAATCTGCTGCATGATTATACTTCTTTGATCATGGCTTGTCAGCTCCTTGCTGGCAGGTCCCGGCAAGAGGAGAGAACCTGTCCAGCCTGTTCTGTCTGGGCTGAGCAGGATGGCCAGTGTTGATGGCCCCAAAGAAACACACTAGGCTGGGAGTCTTGTTGAAGCAGGAACTCAAATGTATTGTATCAGCCTCTCACTTATATAGAGAAGGCAAAGGGGGTGGGCACTTAGGTATGGGGAGAGATGATGTAGGAGGCGGGGAAGGGGAAGGGGTAACTGACAGGGCCAATAGCAAAGCTCCACATCGGCAACAGCAGGGTAGAGGTAAAGTCAAACAGGTCTTGCTGAGTCACCCTTATATGGAAGTGACTAAGACCTGTCTCAGGTTTGTCCTCAAGACCCAAGCCAGGGTTAAAATGAGGCTCAACACTACCACTGCCCGAGACCCCACCCTCTAGCTCTAGGGACAGCGGGAGAGGAGAACACCCCCAGTGCCGCTGTCTGAGTCCAATTCAGGCTGCTCCCTCCAGGGCCAAGCCCCAGCCCAGAGCTGCCGCAGCCCCAGCTTGGCTCAGCAACACAGCATCCAGTACAGGAGGACGGCCGGGCATGTCAGTGAGGAATCTGGGTCACTGCTGCCAAAGCTGCTCTTGCTGCTGAGGTTGCAGCTGCGAACCTGGAGCCCTGCATACCCAGGCCAACCTGGGCCCTCACTTTCCTAACCCTATGACCAAGGTTGCCACAGCCTAGACACAGTGCTCCCTGTCTGTGTGCCTGGAGGTGCACTCTGTGACCATCAGCATCCCCTGTGGAGAAAGGGCTGCTGAACAAAGCTAAGACCATGTGTGGAGGGGGTCTCCCCAGGCTTGGGAGGTGGTGGAGCCTGTCCAGTCGCAGGCTCCCAACTCCACCAAGCTGGTGCTCCCTCCTACTTGCCTGCCTTCAGGGCATCGGTTGCCTGGGAGTGGGGGAGAGGAGGGGAGGAGGCACAGGACAGGCCCAACAATGGCTGAACAAGGCACTGATCTATGAGTTTAGAAAAATATCATTAGGTGTCCTGTTATTGTTAGGTTTTATTTTTATTTTAGGACAGTAGTATTTGGATTTACCCCCTTTTCTGTGCTACCTAATCTCATGTTCTTGGTCACACAAAATAGTGTCAAGTATGGGTTCAATCTTGTGGAGACTCGCTTTAAAATGACTCTGCAGCCTTGAACGTATTTTCCTCCTGGCCCATTCTCCAGAACAGTAATTACAGGCTTGACACAGGAGGTTCAATAAAGATTCATTATTCTTTAAGATGCAATCTTTGAGAACTATTTCTTGTATTTTTGTGACATATAATACAAATCTGAAAAGTAGTCAACTCGTCCTAATCACCAAGCTTGCAAATATATCTTCCGGTTTCAGAAATATTACTCTTATTTTAAAGAAAACTCTTCATGGTATTTTAGAATTTATAATTATTGAAAAAAATTTTATATGTTGAAGCCTCTATGTTTCCACATTTAATGTTTAAAGATTTAAATGTTTAACCTCTATGTAGCCTTTGTTTGAAAATTGTTTTATCTCATTTATACTATTCTTTTTTTTTTTTTTTTTTTTTTTTGGTTTATTTTTTTCAAGACAGCGTTTCTCTGTGTAGCCCTGGCTGTCCTGGAACTCACTCTGTAGACCAGGCTGGCCTCGAACTCAGAAATCCACCTGCCTCTGCCTCCCAAGTACTGGGATTAAAGGTATATTCTTTACATTCATTTGTTCACCATATTGGATGATTATTTTATAGATTTAATATGGTCAAAATGACTCATTATATCTCTGATGGTTGATCTAGCTCATCAACTTGATGGAATCTAGACTCGATTAAAAAAATACTTCTCTGAACACCTCTGTGAGAGCAGTACCACAAAGCATTGAACGAGGTAAGTAGATATCCCTTCACAGAGGAATGCACTTCAGAGCTAAAAGAATAGAAATGTAAATACATTTTCCTTTGTGTTACTATTCTTGGTACAGTTCATCATAGTTCATTACATTCATCGCCAGTCCCTTCAGATATGTCCTGATCTCACACAAGCAAAGGATGCTTGCAATAGGCCTGGACAAGACTGAGCCTGTGAACCATAAGCCATATATGAAGAAGGATCTTATCTGGCTCTACCCTTTCTTGTTGAAGTCAATGCTACTGACACAATCTCAGAGGAGAATAACATTTTCTTCAGTTGTGTAGCCATTGAGAACTTTCTTTGCACAGCTTTAGTAGTTCTAAACTCATTGATTAACTCTGTGTTTCTCAAAACAAAACAAAATGTGGTGGACATAGTAATGGGGTGATTGGAAGGAGGAAAGAAGGAGGATAATAACAATGTACAATGTGTGCACGGAATTTTAAATAAAATAAAATATATATGAGTGCAATAGAAGAAAAGACACAACTATTTTTTCAACTAAAGTGTTTTTTTTTTTTTTTAACAGAACCACAAGGTTTCTCCTTAAATAGTGATTGAAAAACTTCTAGCAATCAAGCCCAAGCTCTACGCATTTTACAAGAACAAAGATAATATAATATTGAACTCTCTTAGTTTTATTCACAAGCTCTCAAAATTTCCAATTGAGAGTAAATATTTGGCAAGCCTGGCTGTAATATGAGCAAACATTTCGGGAATATCTAAAGCAATGGTACAAACCACATTGGAAGTGGACTTCTTAGTCTTGAAAACTATCCCAACATGAAAACACAGTGTAAATAATATAAGGACAGGGATGATGGATGTCACGACCTGCCTATTCTTCTTTAAAGGAGTGTATGTATTTATCTCACATTTGTCTGTCCTTTATATTCTCATTTTTATATCATATTCTTCTTAGAATTTTGTGTTTATGAATACAGAAGATTTTAAAATATCAATGCATAGAAAGAAAATAAAGGAGGAAAACTAAAAATATTACTGAATTTAAGATTTTTCAAAGGTAAAAATTTTACATTTGATTTATGAAATATAAAATTTAAGCAATAAGTTAATATAAAATATCGCATAGTCTTATATCAGATTATTGATGCTTATACATACATTTTATGTTTGTGGGTAGAATACACACTTGATCATCAGTATAGACCAATGAATTATAATGATAGATAAAGTTTTAAATATTAAGTAAAAATTTAACATGTTAATGAGAGCATACAGGAGTTACATAACCTTGTTTATTGGCTCCTGCCTTATTAGAAATGTAAAAAATTTGACATATTTAATCTTTTTGGTCCATGTATGTGAAAACTGATAAATAAAGTAATATTTTTATATTATTTAGGAAATTGTTGTAGTCTAAAAATTTATTTAGATCATTAATATGGTAGACCAAATTTTCTTTTAAGCAGAGTTAAGGTTCAGCCTTTGACTTTCCACAAAAAACAGTTTGTTATTTAAAGATTTTATAAGTATTTCATAAACTCTGTATATTATGAATAAATCCATGATATGAAAATACCCATGTGCAGTTATTTTAACTAAGGTATTTTAGATGAATTTACTGTGTACATGTATTATTTATTCATGTTGTATCATCTCTAAACTGTTAAATAGCTATTTTAATATAAAAATTGCTTTCTAAACAAGTAAAAATATATTAATATTCAGTGATTCCAAAATAATTTTTTGACACTTGATAATATGTGGATACAAATATATATATATATATATATATATATATATATATGTGTGTGTGTGTGTGTGTGTGTGTGTGTGTGTGTGTGTGTGTGTGTGTATGTATATGAGGGTGTCTCCATGACATATACAGGTATATATGTTCCTTCAATAATATTCAGTAAAATTAAATCATTTTAATGTATTAGTAAAGTTGCTGACACATTTTGGTAGGATTTTAAAGACTATCACCAATAAGATAAAGAGATATTATGGATCAATATTTATCTAAAGCAGATGGCTGACAGTATATGAAAACATACTCACCTTTACAAATAACCATAGAAATGAAAGTCATAGTAATCCCCGGCTACCAGAGTAATTATGGGAAAGAATCATGAATGTAGATTAGTACACGGAGAGAGAGTTTTCCACATTATTAATCTTAGCCTTTAATGTGGAATAATCATTAATCATGTGTCTTCAATATAGTGTCATTTCAAAGGAGGATAAAGTTGAGAATGAACTTATTCGTATTTTACCACATATACTGACAACTAAAATAGATTTCAGCTCTGGATGAAAACCTAATGTAATATTTTTCTTATTGAACTAGCATTTGTGAAAACTTTTGGTGCATAGAATGTACTATTGCTTAGCTAACTCTTCTGGAAGAAATTCCCAGAGAAATTACCTTTTCCTGGTTTATTAGTTCTTCTTTGTGCCTCGGGAGAGGCAATTTACCTTTCAACTATGAAGAACTTGCTTTGAGAAAGTATTTTACTCATTCTGACTCCCTAGAAGATTGAACCAGATTTAAGGAAATTACATTTTATTTTTAGCAAGTGGAGGTCAGATGTGCCCAATACCATGCACCTTTTGCAAGGATTATCTATTTTATCTAAATCATCTCACTTGCACCATGTGAAATGTCTCTATGTGCCATGACATGGAATCTTTAAATAATCTCAAGAATTCACCTTATGGTTTGGTCTGCATATATATAGAAAATGAGTTGTTAAGCCATCATTTCCATGCTTGCTATTTACTGACCAATCAGTTCAATAATATTTATCATTATTACAGGTTTCACATTAATAGAGTAGCTTCAGACAGATGATTTCCTCTCAGATTGATAACAGTACTTTGAAATGAGACTGGACAGAAATAAATGATTTTTTTTTCTTCCTAGCTGATCTGAAGGCAGAGTCATAGTTTAAACTGCTGTAAAAACCAGTAAAGGTTTGGTTGGAATACCTGTTAAAGACAAAAAGTAGCAACTAGCAATGTCTGTGATTAATGGCAACATTTCAAAATCTAGATAAATAAAGCCAGATTACAGAGGCTTAAAGTTCAGTTGGATTTCAGAAGTGTTAATACATACAAAGTAAGTAGTGAGTGATGGTACATGCCTGCAGTCTCAGTTCCAACCCAACCTGGAATAAATAAATTTTGTCTCTAAAATGTATAATGCTAAGTATATAAGTCAAATAACATTTACAGGAGATTCATTGTCTCATGATTAAATCTCACCCTCCTCCACTCACTTAGAGACTAAGTCTTCAGTGAGGCTGCGCACATACTATCATTGTGATCTTTTACATTAACATTTCACACATCATGCATATTTGGTTACCAAAGGTATATCACGCAGAATACAGTAATGAAAATATTTCAGAAAAAGTAAGGAGTCCTTGTACATTAAAGCAATGCGAGGTGAACAACAACTCTAAAACATTATTCACGTGACTGACAGTAAGTTGTGGGAAGGAATGATTTTGTGCGCATGTGTAAACATCACATGTAAATAGTACTGACAAATTGAGCAAAGAACATACCTACTCAGTTCACTGTAAAAAGGAATGATGAACTTGAAAAGGAAAAAAAATATTTTTCAGTCTATTCTAAATCATTTCTCTTTTAAACTGTTTGTGTTCCCAAATTCTTGTTTGATTTAAATTTTTCATTATACTTTTATTTTAAAATTTTCTGTTATATAACCAAATTTTGCTTTAATGCTATAAAATTTGGTCAAGAACATTTGAAAATACATATAAACTACATGAATTTTGAATCACTAAATTGTTAAAATAATAAATTAACACATAAAAATGCAATGACATTTTAAGATTATGCTTTTTTCCATTTGACTTTGAATATCACACATAATTCTCAATAGTAATAGCTTCATAATCAGAGATGCTAAATATACAGAACAGTTGTAAGGATATAATATATGTAAAAATTACAAAACTAACTTTAAAAAATTACAAATCCTTTCCTTGAACAGACCTTCGATAATAAATTGAATTAAAAAACAGCAGATAATAATTTATGTTACTTTGTCCAGAAATTGAATCACATACTTTGATTGGGATTACTCTAATTATTTGTATGTTCCTTAAGGACCACCACAAGTACTGTATATTAGAATGTGGTAGATGGAAACAAAAGGCCTTCTTCTTTATTTTTGCTTCGTTCTTGTCAGGGATGATTTTGCCCAACTTTCCTTGGTGAGTGTCATGTTTATATCAAGGTTAAACCACAAAGTACTCTTCTGTATGATCTGGATATACACGCAGCCAGTCAGCTCCCACAAGCCTCCAGTCATTGCTTGCATTTAGTTTATTTTATATTTGTTTTGAAGGCAAAAATATAACTGTTATGTTTTATATATTGAATAATCATGCTTACTGTATATCAGGAATATAAGTAGAATTTCGTGTGAAATGATTACACAGATTTTAAATATTATATTTACATACATATATAAAATTGTAAAAAACACAAATCAATAAAAATGCAGAAAAGGAGGTAACTCAGTCACAAAAGAACACAGATCGTATGTACTCCCTGATAAGTGGATATTAGGGGAAAAGCTCAGAATACCCAGGATACAACTTACAGACCATATGAAGCTCGAGAAGAAAGAAGACCAAAAGTGTGGGGGCTTCATTCCTACATACAAGGGGGAACAAAATAATCAAGAGAGGTAGACTGAGAGAGGGACCTGGGAGGGAGGGAGGGAGAAAGGGGAAGGACAAGAGGGCAGGATCAGGTATAGGAGGAGACAGGCAAGAAGTTCAGAGGGTCAGGAAATTGAAAGAATGTGTGTAGCATTGGGGGAAGGAGAACTGGGGGGTAGGCAATAGAAAGTCCCAGTACATTCAAAATAAATTCTCTGGATAGTGGTGAACGTTGACTTAAGTACTATTTATTGAATATAACATTGTTGTAATTCTTTATACATATATCACACAAATAATCGAGAACAGAGTCACAGGAAAACCCTGCACAAGCATTAGGACATGGGCTTGATCCTCAGGCTCCATAAAGAGTCAGATGTGGTGGCATGCACTTGTAGTCTCAGTCCTGGGGAAGTGTAACAGATTCCCTATGTTCCCTAGCCAGCCTTTGTAGCCAAACAGACAAAACTTAGGTCCCAGTGAGAAATCTCATCTCTGCACATATCACAGATGTTTCCTGAAAAATTATACACTATGCGACCTCTGACCTCTGACCTCATATGCACACACAGAATACCTCCAAGCATCAAAAATGGTAAACAAACCATGTACTTCTATTACTATGTATGTAAGGAATATTAATATGAATTATGGAATACTATAGGGTTATAGTCATATAACCTAAAGGTAAAGAGATATTCAAGATCATTAAGAAGATATAGGCACCATAATATATAGAGCTAACATTATAGTTATATATTCATGCATATAAAGATATAGGACAGAGACACATAAGGTAACTTAGAAGAAAAATGCTAGATAGTTATAATGCTTCAGAGACTTCCTGGAGAGCTGCTGTATTCTAAGGTTCAAGTTAAAATGATCAAAAGAAATCACCCAGAAAACTTGTTCTTCTAGGGCACTGTTTTTGAGAAAATAAAATCCCACTTTTTTTTTTTTTTAGCTCTCTGGTAAGGAATAATCTATATGCAAGGTGAACTGGGTCCAGTAATTTGGGTTCCTGTTTCTCATTTGAGTTGGCAATGGTGGTAAAACTGATTTCCTCTTGGCTGCTAGACAGAAGGTCCTCCCTTCAGTGGATAAGTTTACCTCCACCATGAATTTTAGTTTAGTTGTATTCATTCTTTCTCCTGTAACGATCCTGGAGTCTATCGGAGACTCTTGTCCACTTCGCTTTAGTTTATGTAACTGCAAATAATTTCGTATTTCTTCAATTGATAATTGTAACTATAACTTACACTCAATATGTCTCCAAAAAACCCAGTTGGCATTTTGTGTCTACCCTTGATCTGATGAATTCTATTCTGTTAGTTTCTCTGTCTTCACCTCTACTTAAACTTATAAAGATAAATAAACTTATTTTTATTTTCACTCAAAAAATTTGAACTCATAGACTATATATGGCAAATAGTATATGTTCAGTAAATAATTCTTTAATTTTGGTGGTGCTGAAAAAAACAAATAAACACACACCTATATATGTATACATATATGCAGATATATATGTATATATAGTTTTTTCACTAAACATACCATTCTCAAATCCTAAAAATAGAGAGCTGATAAACAGTTATACTATTCAAAAAGAACTCAATTCTTAGCAATCACAAACATTTTTAAATAACAGAGCAAATATACCTCTGAAATAAAATTGATGCACTCTTCAAATTTCAGACATTGACAAGATTCTTTCCTTTCTCTGTCTGTAGATCTTTTGTCTGGCCCAGAGAGTATGCCTTGACTAACTTTATATATAAAAAAACCCACCAAGAATATCTCTGTAAGTATGAAATTCAATGTTTTTTCAGCTGTTTCTTGAGAGAATTGTGTATCAGCTTTCTCTCACAAAACTAGTGTCATGGCCATTATGAGCCAACTATGGAAAATTTAAAAACACAGTCAAACCAACAATCTTTTTCTGTACTTCATATAAAAAATTCTAACTGAGAAAGTTATGTTGTCAACAACTGCTGGAGACTATTACCCTGTCTTCTGAGGGAACAGTGTACAAAGGGTTAATGCATTGATTTCACATGTATTAAACATTTTTCTTGCATTTCTTTCATTTTTACTTTTATTTCTTTTTATTAGCACAGACTAACTACACATAATATAAGGTTAAATTATGCCCTGTTCTCTCTCACTGATCTCTGTAAGAAAGAGATCATATAATATATATTATATTATAAAATACATATTTATATGTATTTTATATATAGGTATGATATGCATTAATATATTTACCCCTATTAAACTCTTATATTCCCACTTTCACAGATCTGCTTGCTCTTTATATTTGGTACATCACTTACTTTCATGTCTCGTCTTACTAAAGTTTCTTTTTAAAGATTTATTTATATTTACTTTCTGTATATGAGTGCTTCGCAGCCTGCATGTGTGTTCAGTCCCAAGGTCAGAAAGGCTTGTCAGATCCCCTGGAATTGGCATTTCACACAGGTGTAAGCTACCTAGTAGGCACTAAATCTGTGCTGGGAACCCCAGGTTGAGAACCAGCATTCTGATTATTTAAATCTGTTTAGCACCTGGAGAATACAAACAGGGCATTTGGGAAGTAAAGAAAAATCCCATTGGCTTCTGAAATTATTTCATACAAAATAAATAGATAAACAAAAATTCCACAGAAAGTTTGCCATGTGTGAGACATTGGAACCCTTAACATTAAAGGGGCGTCTCCATCAAATCCCTCATTTAAGGGCACAGGATCCACTGAAGAAAAATACTCAGAACTGGTTCAAGCCCCAGAGGAGTTTGAGAACACCAGAGAATCAGGTCCTTCTAGGCACAGCAGGTCTGGCCACGTGTGAACTTACAGAGACTGAGGCAGCCAGGACAGGTCCTATAAAAGCCAAAGCCAGATGAGGTTATTCAGCTAAAAGAACTGGACACATGACCCCATTTCTCACACAGAAGCAATCTTCACTGAGAGCCGCTTTAAAATGATAATTTAATTTTCTCCAAAGAAGTCTTACTGAAGAGACAAACCACTCCTAGTAGTAGGCTGCATGCCCAGCAGTCGATGGCCAACAGAACATGAACACAAACATCATCACTGGAAGTTCTTTGTTTCACAGTGTTAAGTCAGGGCTGTTTCTTGGGTTTTTTGTTGTTGTTGTTGAGTTTACATGTCTTTTGTGTATATTTTATGGTTTCTGGTTTCAAGTTTTTATGGGATTTCTATGTATACAAATGTGAGTGTCTCCACCTCTGTAGTGTTTCTGGTGCTTTTTCTTTGAATTCTTTTTTGTTTTGTTTTGACATAGTTTGATTTGTTTGATTTTACTTAACTTATTTTACTATTATGTCTTAGGTGACTATTTTCACCCAAATTTATTTTCAAGAGACAGATAGTTGTTGGATCTGGTGGGGAGAAGTTGGGAGGAAATGGAAAGAGTACATGAAAAAAGAAATTTAATCAGAATATATTGTATAAAAACATGTATTATCAAAATAAATAAATAAGTAAGTAAATAAATAAATAAATAAATTGGTAAAACAGTATAGTTCATTATCTTCTTTCATGTATAAGTAAGCATCCCAGGACACCAGATTAATATGGTACTCCTGTCTTTTCTGAGTTTAAAAACTAGGTTTTTGTTAGCTTGTATTTAGCATTTGTAATTTTTTTATTTATAATTAAAAATGCAATGTATTTATTATATGGAACATACCAAAATATTTATAGTTTTCTTGCAATCATTCAGCTTTTAGCAATTACACTTGACAATATTAAATCATGTAACAAAATTTTTGTCTCTTCTGTAGTGAATATGTCTGCCCTAAGCTCTATTCTTTTAAATTATGGTGTAGTCTATGAATATAATTAGACAAAAACAAAGATTCTTAACCAGCATGTAACCAAATCACTGTTAATCAGCAAGGCAAGCAACATAATTTCTCAGTGAAATTTCACTCAATAAGCAAAGATGCTAGGACTCATGCTTTCATTAGAAAATTTTGAGAGTTTTGTTGATTCCATTTTTTGTTTATATGTAAAACCCAAAGTGTTTTAACCATACAAAATGTATAACCTAGTAGCCATGATTTCTGGTGGCTGTCCAGCTTGAACTGCATCATAAATGCTAGATATTTTTTTCGTCTTTGGTTTTGAGGTGATTTTTCTTGTCCTTTTAAAGGCCAGTACATTTAAATACATATGCTGGTAGTCTGAAGCAGTTAGTAACTACTTCCATAAAGAAAGCTTAGAAATACAACAACATTTTACATACTTCTCCTGGTCTCTCCGTACTGAAGAAATAATCCAATCACTGTAAAATGGAAAATAAAAATTATGGAGTCTTCAAAAAAATTAAATAAAATAAAAAAGGCCTGACCATATGCTCTTTAGCTGACATGACTGCACCTGGGACAATTTTCTAAATACAACTACCACAAGGCCTTGGGTCTTGGCTAATAGCAATGCTTAGAAGAAATTAAATACATTTCTCTCCTTTTTTTCTTTATAAATCTAACTCTAAGAGAGTCCAGTAGAACTCTGAAAAGAGATAGATGAATGAGGTCACAGATGGTTAAATGAAATAAAGACCTTCTTCAGGTGCTTAAAATGACTTTGCATATTATAATGTCAATTATCTGATATAGTGATATTATATGAAATATTTGTTGCTCTATGTACAGAAAAAAACATAGTATTTTTATTTTGAAATTATTGGCTTTTATTTATTCCTTTAATGAATTATTTTATTGTTACTCTTGTTTGAGATAGGGCATCACTCTTTAGAATGGATTGGCCTAGAACTTATTATGTAGTCTATGCTGGGCTCAAACTCAAGACAATCTCCTTGCCTCTGCCTCCCAATGTAGAGGAATTTTAATCCAGCCAAATGACTACTCTGGCAAGAAATCACACCCAAAGCTCTGATTGGGCTGGACTGCAATGCCACACACCTTTGATCCATCTGGCTGGAATACAGGCAAGCCTTTAGTACATACTTTTAATCACCACAAGGAAGTCTATTGAGAGGCAGACAGAGTCACAAATCAGAGAAAGCTTTGACCAAATGCTCCAGAGATAGGATATGCCCAGCTTTTAGAGAACAGACCAGAAAAAGAGGCTACTTAAAGAACAGAGGTGGAGAGGGAGTGGAGTCACTTCTGAGGAGTTAGGTTCTGAGCAGTTGGGTTTCTAGAGTTCAGAGTCAGTCTTTCCAAGCAGAGCAATTCGGTCAGACGCTGGGAAAAGCCAATTTCAATCAGTTAGCTTGTTGAGGCATTTTGATCAGTACAGCTGAGTTAAATCAATCAACCAGAGTTCAAAAGGAGCTAAAAAGAATGAGTTTAGTCAGCAGTACATCTCAGAGATTGAAAGATTCTAGGCCTAGGCTAGCAGAGGGTGGATGGAAGCTGAAGCCTTCAAGGTGCGGGCTTGCAGAAGATTAGATTGTTCGCAGGCTAGAAGCTTCCAGGCATAGGATAGGGGATAGCTAGATAGAAATTCTGTGCTCAGCCCAAGTCACATGTTCGTAAAGCTTGGGTGTGGCTCTCATTTCACTTCATCGGGGGATATAAAAGCAATATTTACATTTACATCCCAAATTCTGGAATTTGATACAGTTTCTTCCATTCAAAACATTCATAGTAAAATAAAATTTTTAGATCGTTTGGCAAATTAATTCAGTTTGCTTCCTTAATTTTATTAAATAATAACCCTCAACCAGCAACTTTACATTATTTTGCAAACTTCATTGAGAAATAGTCTGCAACATATACCACTAATGAAACTACACAAAGAAGAAATCCACATACTTTACAAGGTCAGTTTCATTTTCTTTCTTACTCCATCTGTGAAAGTAGTACAACTTAGAAGGAATACATTTTTGAAACTAACTTTTCATTTGCAAAATCATTTGCAATAACATTTTGTAGTAGTTTCTATGTTGCATGGTCTTAAAACATATGTGTTTTGGTTTAAAAATGAACATGACGTAAACCTTTAGAGAGTTTGATGTTTGTTTTCAATATGATAGGAAGGGGATACTGCTTCCTGAACTGGTATGAACGGATACCAGTGAGAACGCAAAATTTCCTTTGTCCTGAATTCTCTTCAGGTGCTTTTATCAACTATAATTAATATGCATTAGCTATTTGTTCGCGTAAAGCTATCTAAGTAGCAAAAGCAATATTTCAATACTTGTTTTCTTTCAGATCTATCTGACGATGTTCAATAATGTGTAGTTTGGAGTTTACTATTTAAATAGTTAAGGTTTTTGAGAAAATGTTCATGTACTGACATTTTGAAAGTTAAGAAGGAGGAGAAAACTTTATATTCTCTAGGTACAGTCATTGTTATTGGCGGCACTTCAATCACAGAGCAGACTGAATGTTTTGTGCTACAACTTTTCATATTTGTGGAAAGATTCCTGTTCCTTTCTGGAGGCAAATCCGCTGAATACTCTATTTGCCACACATTTCATTGAATGTTTGAATCAAAACAGTGTCAAAATCATGAGTGCTTTGATCACAGAATAGTAAATGTATTAAGAACTGCAACACTGTGTCAAATGAAGGATTCATTTTCTATGGTTCCCAGTTTCTTTGTTTCACCCACAGAACACACTTTATCAAGCTTTCAATTTCCCTCATCAGCAGAGATCTCTGGGGACTACTACCTTCCAGAAGAACAGTGTCTTTTGGTTTACCTGGATTTGTGTAGAAAACAGATACACAACCCTACTGCCATTTCAAAGTCAAGGGTGATTTGACAGCAAAGACAGTGTCTATGTACTAAATTGTGTTCCTGGAGAATTTATAGGCTGACATCTTCCATCGTAATATTATGGCTTTTTGAGACAGAAACTCTGAAAGATAATTGCACTTGGTAGAAATCATGAGGTTGGAAGATGCAAAATGGGATCATTATTAGATATTTTATAGGAGGACAGAGCAGGAAGCTTCTCACTACTCTAGTCCACAGAAAGGCATCACTGGAATCCTAACAGACTGGTTCCTGCATCCAGCCTCCACGAATGTAAGAAACCAATTTGTATTTTAGGCCACCCACCTCTTAGCATATTTTATGGTGGCTCAAGGTAAGTAATATGCTACATAACAAAAAGAAAAATTGCTTGTATAATATCACAGAACAATAAGAAATGAAGCCGTTTGACTCCAGAGAGGTTGAGTTCAAAGCTTTCACTATTAATCATCCTTGATGTCAAGATTTTATTTATAGCAGAAAATAAATGGGTGTTTTTTTCTCCTGAAATTGTATAATACCCATAAATATGCATATTTCATGGAAATTAACTTGATCCTATGAAAATTCAACAGTGTTTCTTAGTTCTTGTTTTACATTATTTTTTAATGAACTATTTTTCATTCACTTGTGAATTGATTGAATTTATTTCCTTTTTTCTTTTTTTTTTAAAAGTCAAGCATTTTACTAAGAATATAACAATATGACTTTGATGCCCTTATTTAATTACCATGTAAAACAAAAGTGCATGTTTGACTGCAAAGATGGTAACTGCTTTATTTCAGAAATATTTCTGTATAATAATTTGAATGTTGTATTTTCTTATATTCTTGATACTTTGTCATTTCAACTATAATTCTAGATAATGAAACTAATAAATCTTGACATTATATGAATCTCAAGTCAAGTTTTAATTCTGAGAGTGATGTTAATTCATTGAATTGAAATATTTGTTTCTATTTAGTTTTTGGATTTTCCCTTTCAGTTATCAGTGGAGATCTTGAGATTGCTTACTAAATCAACAATTTCTTATTTTTCATATTGTATCTATATTTTACATATTGTATCTAATTTTTCATATTGTATCTGTTCCACACAACTATAAAAAAATTAGTCTTCATATTTTATTTTCTTAAAATATTAAAGGGGAAAGTCAAGGTGGGAATATGGGAATGGGTGGGCGGGTGAGTGGGAGGTGGAATTCTCTCACAGAGGGGGGGAGGGGGAGGGGGTAAGGGGTTTCCAAAGTGGAGACCTAGAAAAGGGGAAACATTGGAAATATAAATAAAGTATCAAAATAAATAAATAAATAAATAAAATTGAAAAATATTTTATTTTAGATATTTTAATTATTTACTACACTAATATGTATCATAGGTTTTTTTATGGTTTCTTTTTATTAGTTTATTGTATGTTTATGTGTGCTTTGCCTGCATGTATGTTTATTTAATACATGGAGTGCATTTGGATTGCTGAAGACACAGGCTTCTCTTGGATTTGACCTTGCCAGTTCTAGGATTCAAACCTGAGTCCTCTAGAAGAGATGCCAGTGTTCTTACCTCTTCAGGACCAGAGTTTATTTTATTTTCTTAGGAAAACAGTCAAAATATTACTTTTCTTTTTTCCCTGATACCATGTTTTTTCTCAGAATTATATTTTAGGTCTTTTCTAATATGTAAGTGAATGATCTTAAAACTCTTATTATTATTTATGTTTTACTTTCTGTATAATAATATTCTAACTGAAGCAATATGTTCTCTAAGGGCAAAGAAATGTTACTTTGATTTGGATTCTTTCCAATTCACATTCTCTGATAGTTCTGCATAATCAGAAGTCATAGGCTGATTATCAGGAAAAGAACATTTTGCTTCAATTTTGTGGTTAAGAAGAGACTGGACTAAGATGATGAAAGAATAAACTAAGAGATGGGTTTTTATTTGTACAGTGGTTGCCTTCCCACCATTAGTTTGAACCATATTGAACAACTCCCCATTTTCATGAAGCGTTTGGGCTCTTTACAATGCAATCTCTGTGTACTTAACTTTCTCAGTAAAAGTGATCTTGCCATCTTTCAGCAGGCACTTAACTCCTACTCATCATTTAACGGCAATTTTAAGCACTATCTTTTGCTACAATTGTTCTGTAATGTCTCTGTCTCAGGCAGAAGATTCTAATCTCAAGTTCCATAGCAACCAGTCTATGCTGACATACACTGTACCTTAGCATTTAACACTAAATAGCTTTCAAAATACCATATATGCTATGCTACCTCCTTCAAAATTTCCATTAACATTAAACTAATGTGTAAAATATTCTATTTAAGAAATTACCTTGCATTTATCCAATTTATGCATTCTCAGAAACGTATGCTAGCATTCGTTCTCCTTGATAAACATTCCAGTGTCCCTCTTGTTGTTACAGGGGAGCACACAGCCTTGTCGTCAGTCTGTGCTTTAATTAGCTACGTAACCACCTAAACAAATTTCAGCTGGAATGGAGGTCGCTTCCAGACAAGCAGCTAAGGAAACACTCACCCAAAGAGATGTCTTGCTAGATATAAGAAATCTACAAGTTCTCTCTGTGTTTTTCTTTTTCTTTTGTAGATATACAGTTATATCAATACTTAAAGATAAATGGGTCCACTGAGGTAATATCCTATAGAAGAGATATGTAGCATCTATCATCAGGCAAACCCACATTGACAGCTATCTAAGTACTCTGTTGTACTGTAAATAAGGACTATTCATGATGGTATAAAGTTACACTTAAGAGTCTATCAAAGTCTCTCTTTTAATCTTCTTGATACTACTTAAGTATATATTCAAGATTCTATTTATCTATAATCTATCTATCCATATCTATATATGTTTATCTATCTATCTATCTATCTATCTATCTAGCATTTGTCTATTGTCTACCTATTTATTCTTCTGTATAGTTTCATTTAATTCCTTCAACTTTATGATAAAATATGATTTTCTAGGAATTGTAAATTATTTATCATTCTGTTAAATAATATGGACTTTACTCTTATGTAAAAAATGAGAACATATTACCATGAAAAAGAAAATGAAAATGCAGAAAAAAATACATGGGCAGTAATCACTGAATATAAAGATATCATACATACATTATTGCTATTCTTACTAAAAACATTCACTTTGCCCTATCGCACTAGAGGTATTTTTGCTCCTACCATCCACTAGACTCTAGGGAGGGGGAGAGATTTCATGACTACTAATGGAGGACATATAAAAGATAGCCTAATGAAGTCTTATCATTCATATTGTGATCTTTTTCTGCAAACATGTTAGCATTTTTAAGTAACTTGGTAACCTAAGAGATGTATGGTTTTCCTTGCAGGACCCACTAGGAGAATGTGTTATATTTCAAATGGCAAGATTTCAAGTAGTTAATATTGTATCAACATGAGCTACTGCCTTAGTAGTAGATAGATAATCATCACTTGGGTGTTTAGTTGTCATTAACAAATCAAATACCTATAATATTCATTTGTTCTTCATTCTAATACTTGTAAAGTCTCTGCTGTAAAAATGGCTTGTATTAGATTATTAAGTTTTAGATTTAAGAATCTTATTTCTTGTTTATGAATATTTTGTCTGCAAAAGCATATGTTATATGCTTTTCATGTGTTGTGCCCATGGAGGACAGAATTGAAGCCACATAATTGATACTCTTAAATGTAGTAGCAATGATTCATGACAGTGGGATATCTACTTAATGTAGATTTTACTATGTATCTTCAATTCAAAAGGATCTTCATGCTATATGTATGTGTCTAAATGTGTGCCTATATGGGTTCTCTCAAAGAACAAGATTTTTTCTGAATTAATTTATTGAAAAGAAATTTTGAAGCCAAACATAATCTATGATTTGATCATAGAGTGTGTGGTGATATATTTTAATAGCAGTAACCTATTTTTTCTTAAGTGGGAATTACCATGCTCTGGGAATTGTCAATTTTCTCCAGCTGTCACCACATTTTGTCACAGCCACATTATATTATTCTTCAATCATACATTTAAAATAAGCCAATGAGGGAAATAAATAAAACAATTAATTGACTTTAGATGATATATCTTAAGTCACGGAGTGTATATTTCAATGAACACACTTAAAATTGATATTCCTGACTACTCACAATGTACTTAATTTTATAGAAGTGTGCACACTACCTTACATTGTCTTTAACAGTATGATGAAGCTGAGTCAGCACATCTCATAATGCACTATTACTAATTGGTGACACGCTATCATATTTTAGTTCTATTTCACCAGAAACAGAAAATCTAATCAATTAGCTGATATATTGGACATTTGAACAGATCAATGTCAGAGGAACAAAGAATCTACATTCTACATGAACAACACTTCCCTGCATGGCCACATGTATTGCCGACTTCCTAAATCATCCAAACATGACAGTTGTCTGATTGTAGAATTTTTTAATATAAATTAGTATGTACTCATGATTATGAATTACTTTTGCATCAACTTTAGTTAAAAACTTGCATGTTAATATTAATGTGAATGTTAACGGTACATTTTTCAAGGCAGATTTTTTAAAGTATCATTTTATATTTTCTGTATGATCATGTTAATGTGCAATCAAATTAGATAAAAATCAGGTCTACTATTTCAAATGTTGTAATGCGATTTTTAAAATGATGTAATCTGCTTAGACCACCAATAATGAAAATTACATTTCTACATTTAGTACTCTTAGTTCTGGCTACAGAAATTCCTTAGAAGAAGGTGGATGTGATACCATAGCAAGGTCATGAATTCTGGAGCTAGAATATTTTAAAATCCCTTAGATGTTGCCTGAAAACATTGCAAATAAAGCATTTGGTACTAATGTGCCTTAAAGAATTTGTTTTAATTCTTAGAACAAAAGTGTGTAGCAGATTTAGACAATAAAAGCTAAAGGTCACCTAATTTGATGCTCAATATAAAGATTTCAATGAAAACTTTCAATTTTAAATCTATGTATACAAACACAATATCTCTTAGATGTTTGTAAACAAATTTACTATGGTTTTTATTGATATTTTAGATTAGTGTATATCTCTGAAAATAGTAATATGATATAAAAATTATATATTTTATTTCAAAGTGCCAATACAATTTATTGAACTTAAATTCTTATATTGTATGAAGGCAAAATAGTACAAACTGGGCAAAGAGAGCTTTCTGCATCCAGCATTGGCCTTGAAATGTCACTAACAACTTGCTTGCATTTCATGGTTTTCATTGGCAAATCAGAATAAAATATCTGCATCATGTGCATCAGAAATGATATATTTGACTTAATAACATATGACATATAAAAAGTACCTATAAGATGTGAGTTTCATAAGTGTATTTTTGTTTATAAATTAAATTTCATGTATTCATTCAGGAAGGTAGCTAGTTGTGATTCCAGCATTCTGCCTAACATAGTTGAAAGTGATGTTCTATTGCAAAGTAGGGAAAGGCAGTGTAATTTAGACACACCATTGTACATCTTATCTTTTTTTGTAGAGAAAGATTAAACTACACATGTAGCGAGGGAGATTTGTTGAAGTGATTTTTCTACTGGAAAGACAACTATATAATAAGTCCCCATTCAGTGAATTATCAATAAAAATGGTTCAAAATCATCAATTTCTATGTTCTAGACATTATGGTCTGAATCTGTACATGCCAATATTGGTCTCATCTTTTCACAAGTGAATTTGTTGTTATGGTAACTCTTCTAGGTATTTGGGTACATATTATCCCTGAGAATAGTGAAGAAAAGAGATGTCATGCAGATTGAATTTAAGCACTTCAAAGCTCTATTACATAGAACAAATCTCATTTTATATCACAATTATTTAGGCATAAATATCACCAGAATCATTTGTTATTTTATAGATAGCATATGGTACCAATTATGGTTACTTGGGTATCTATCTGGTACTCCATCTGTCTTGATGAGTTCAATTGGCCTTCACTCATAGCCGTGGGACCTCATAGGAACAAGTATGAGACAAGATTCAAATGGGCCATTCCTCTTTGCTTGTAGTTTCATGCTTTTCTCGTAAAGTTTCCAGAAGTCAATTCAGCCTCCATTTATGTTTACTCAGAACTGTAGGAACATAAGAGAGAAATTTCTACTGGGCCCGATCTAAGCATAATTACAGCCAAGAGGCATTTTATGTTCAGTTTTGCAAGAGATAGAAAATGATGTCCATTCATCAGCAGGCTAGTTTATAGCCAATTTCTGAATTGCAGCAATTGTATAGGTCAGAAGATAAATTTTCTCAAATGTACTGTAATAATTTCTGGGGTGTTTTTCTTAAGAGAAATAGAACTCGTGTGTGTGTGTGTGTGTGTGTGTGTGTGTGTGTGTGTGTGTGTGTGAAGTAGATAACAGATAGGTAGATAGATACATAGATAAAGGGACAGTAGCTTACTGAAATTTGGTCTTGTAATTGACATGGCTCAAAAGGTTTATATCTTTTGGTTACAAGGCAAGGAACCAGCAAAGCTGAGAGATAATTCAGTTTGAGGTTAAATATCTGAGAGTCATGGAATCTATTGGCATTATTCCAGTTTTAAAGATAAGCAAATGAGATCCAAGATGGAGGTTCCAAAATTATAAGATGCAGAAGTCCAAAATCATTAGAACATTAATGTTCCAGTTAGTAAAGATTAATTTTCTGGTTTGGTACAAACAAACGATCCATTAAAGCATTAAATGGTCATTAGAGTTTTATTAACCTAAATTGTTCTTGAAAATAATTATTAGTGAATATTGGAGTGAGGCCCAGGGCCTAGGCATGGGAAAGACAATGGGGGTAGGGAGAGAAATGAGACAACTACAGTTTAATGAAATAAAAAGACAGAAATGTTAAGGTAAGTATCTCACATATTTCTTCATAAACATTGACCTGAAGATAATACCTTTATATGATGGTTTTCTCCAAGATTTCATCAATTAAAATAATCATTTGGCATTAAGTATTCAACCTCCAAGAGTTATAATGTTATACTATAATCTAAGCATTCCATAAGCAGGGACAAAACTATCATAACAAGATCAGGGTCAGCCTGGTCCACAATAGAAAGTGTCTATCTAGGGAGATCTACAAAGTAAGAACTTGTCCCAAATAAAATGGTTCTTTAAAAAAGCAAACAAAAAAATTAAGTCAATATTAATCTTCCTCAAAATCCATAAACTTCTCATTATATTCTAAATATTTAAATCACCTTATAAAAACATAAAATTTCCATCAAACAATGTTAAAAATTGGAATCAAGATTACATTAAAAAAGATTACATTTTAAGTCAGTATTTAACGCATAAATACCTTCATAAAAGAAATTTGGAGTCTTATTGCCAGTGGTTAGTTAAGCACTTTTCTGCAACTTAAAATATTAAAATGTATTAAATGTTATTATCTCTTTAATCTTGATCTAAATTTGAGTTTACAGAGGATAGAGTCTATACGTTTCCTTCTTTCCCTATTACTAGTATTTTCCAGTTGTAGAAAACCTATGCTAGATTAATAGTAATGTATAACATTTTATATTGCCTCTGCTGACCATGGGTTCAAAAGGACAGTAACTTTTCAGTGTAGATTGGTAAGTATTGTGTACCATGGTGGAAGCAGCAAAAATCATTGCTGCAAGTCACTCTGTAGACACTCACTGTCCATGTTAGCCCTGCAGGCATCAGGGATGAATGCTGCCTTCACAATTGTTCATCTCTCCATTGGGAATCTGTTTCTGGAGTCTGATATTTTCCCCGCGGTATATATTCTAAAGTTCATGTATCAGCAAGGGAAAACTTATGCACATCCACATCCTCAGAGCATTTGGTTATCTTGCGCTTCTCCTGAAGCAAATATGCTGGTGTTTGTATTCACAGCAGCTCTATTATTCTAGCCATGGTTTCTTTCTACCTGTCCACAATTATCTATTAGTATGCCAATTCAATTGCTCTGCGACTTGTGCAAAATTGCCTTGCCTTGCTTATGCACAATTTCCATTTTGTGAAATAGGATGATAATAACAATATCCACCTCATAGGGCTGGTGTGGGAGTTGAAGCAGACAGTGCATATGAGGTTCTCCGCACAGCACACAGTATATAAACTTATTTATTATAGATTACAAACCTTGAATATTTCTGTTTTTCTTACATGTTAAACCTGTTACTGGAAGAAAAATTCTACCGTAATGTCCTTGAGACATGCATTGATTTTTTTCCCTTTTCATTGAAAGAAAAATTCAATAAATAATTATGGAAGAGTCTGTCCTTCCAGGATCCAAATTTCTTTTAATTAGATCTTTATTCATACCCAACTCCAGTTCCTAAATTGTCTTTCTCCTCATAAAGGATGTTCAGGATCTTCTATTGTGTATGGTGATAAGAGTGACTTACTATAGCACAATTTCGAATTTTTTGGTTGTTTTATTTTCCTTGAAGTCAGAAACAGAATCAAAGTGATCACAAGATGCTTACTCCAGTTAACCTGAAGAATCTAATTTTTTTGAGGTTTCTATGACTACTGTGTATCAATTTCTCCTTTTCTAGAACACATTAGTATTTTGTTTCATAGTCACATTTTCTGCTACTGATAAACCTTTCTACTTCTCTCTTATTGGCAAACATTTAACGTAGGCCCACCTGGATAATATATCATTAGCCCCGAATTCCTGACTCATTAATCACATCTGCTAATAGGCTTAAATTCATAAATCGGCATATTCATAGAGGAACAGCTTTGAGCCTAACACAGTGTAATTTTAAATTTTTACTACAGTTTTAAGGTCCTTTATCATCTGTTGTCAAATTGTCTACTACTATTTTATTCTCTCTCCATGGTATTCTAATTTTATCCTTAGGAAACTTCAGTGTGTGACTACTACTATCATATCATTCATTTTCTTTAGTTGTGTGTCACCTTCCTCTTACTAATCTCTGTATATTTTTATGTTATTTTTGATATTGAAATAATGCTACTCATTTTAGCTTTTCTTTCCATAATCCGTTTGTAAATTAGAGGGAATAGAGTAGAATAAATAAATGCATAATTGTATACTTTCTTAGATTATTAAATAAAAGCCTGAGGATTTTTCAGTCTCCATATTCTTCTCACATTGATGATAGTATCCAGAAAAATATTGCTTTTTAAAGAGACTGTGAATCTACTTGACACAGTGTGATTGAACATGGAGAAAGGCAATAAGAGTTCTGAGGACCAGAGTGAGTTCTAGGACAGCCAGGGCTACACAGAGAAATCCTGTCTCGAAAAAAAAAAAAAAAAAAAGAATTCTGAGGACAACTACTTAAATGTGTGTGTGTGTGTGTGTGTGTGTGTGTACATGTGTGTACAGTACACGAATATTCAGGCATGTGTCTTTGCATGTATCATGTATCATAACGTTTATTTGGAAGGCCAGAGAACAGCTGTGTGAGCCTTTTGCCTTTCACTACTGTGTTTTTTCAAGGCCTTGTACTCAGGTGGCAGGTCACTATACTTGAAACAAGTTTTTTGTTTTGTTGTTGTTGTTGTTTTGTATTGTTTTGTTTAGTTTTTAAAATACTGAGCTATTTTGCTCCAAGAGCTCATTGATGTGTTAGTCTTTATTTAAAATAGGAGTATTAGTTGGAAAAATTAAGAATATCCTGTAACTGATTTGCACAAAAAGTGAATATAATGAAGAAAGTTAAGGAGCTCACAGCATCTCCCAGAAGACAGAGAAATTGGTTGCAAAACTTATGGTAGAATCACACTGTTCTGCTAGATCTATATTTTTCCCAATGGGATACTATTACTACATTTAGACAGTTAAAATCCCACAGTTAAATGTTACCAACAAGACTTTTGTTACTTTTGTCACTATAAAATAAACTCTTCTTGTTCTCTTTGCCAGAGCGTCTTCTATGTTTCTCAGTGTTCCAGTTCTTCCAATGTGAATATCTCTAGAACTTGTGTTTGACCACTCTATCTTTAGTATGAGTTCTTTAGGGAAGAAACAATTCTACTTGAAATAGTTTAAAAATGTTTTTACATACTCTGATAATATGGCAAGTTCAACTCTGCCTTTCCTACATACAAACACAAAACCAGCAGAATTAGATTAATTTCTTTGTAAATATGTCTTAAAGAAAGAAAATAAAAACTATAATTTATGGAATAAGAACATTATTCATTTTGAGCAGTAGAAAGATCCAAAAATGTTTCTGGGTTTTGTATTATTAAAATGAAATATTCATTTTTATGTAATGGTCCAGTCAATGGGTAATGCTGTGAGACACAGACATAGCAGAAGCACTGACGTGACTTATTTGCATTAAAAGATGATAAAAGTTGTTCAGTTTCATGTATAATTTATTAGATTAGAAGTAGAAGTTTTTCACATTCTCTTTTATATTACCAATGTAAATCTTCATCCTTGTTTTCAAGAGAAAATTAACTTTTTCTTATGAGGTTAATTGACAAATCTTTCTAGAATTGAAAATAAATTCCTATTTTAAGGACCAAAATGCACTAGAAAAGTTAGACTAAAAAAAAAAAAATCTAAAATTGGAGCACAAAATCCAATATTTTGGTAGTAGTGGAATGCAAAAACAAATCTATGATTTCAACAATAGTGGAACACCAACTATTCAAAAGTGAAAAAATAAAACAATATTATACAAATTATTGTTGTCTTCATATGATAGGTTGAATTTAAAGCATAGATTCTACTTTCCAGGTATCTGTTTTATGTAATAGCCTTTAAATACTTCAAAAAGTACACCTTTAATCATGTAATTTACAAACTGAACATGAATTTTATAACTCTTTCCTGTTTGGCTTTCATCTATTGGAGGCCTACTCTTTTGTGAAGGAAAACTTAAGTGAGGTGGGTTGGGGTATGAGTGGTGGTGATAACCTACGAGCAGTGGAAGGAGCTGTAGCTGTGATTGTGAGGTAGTACATGAGAAAAGATTCTATTTTTAATAAAAATTAAAAAAACAAATTGTAAATTTCTTATGAGCTATGGTGTACTATTTTGGGCACTAAATAAGCATTTTCTTTTGTGTTTCTAGAAAACATTTTTGTAAAGATTCAAGAAGATTAGGGCCAATTTCTTCTGTCTTTATGCAAGAAATAAATTCTACTCTTCTGCAAATTTTAGAGAAAGGAAGTTATTGTTTTTCTTCTGGCAATAGATTTTTGTGAAGATAATACAAAAGGAAGTTTATCACTTACTGAAATACATTATTACAAAACTCCTTTAGATATGCTGCTTTAAACCTAATCTAGCACAATCCTACATCTACAGTCTAAATATTTGTCCTTGCATATACAATTCAAATGTACGCTTCACTCTTTGTTGAGGAATTTTTTTATTGTAACAAACAGAGACTATTTTAGAAAATCATAAACAACAAAATTGCAGTTATAGAAACTGGTCCAGTGGACACAACTGCAAAACAAGTCCCAAATCTAAAGATCAGGGGTTCATTCAGAAAAGAGGGCAGAAAGCAGCAGAGGATTGGGTAGTTTTCTGTGAGACTGTGCCCCCTCATAATGTGAGGAGCTATACCCAGAAAGCCTCACCACCATGGTTGAATAAGCAAGAGCTGAACAGAGACACACAATAGACATGCCAACGTGGACAGGAAAAAGAATGCTGACTAGAAGAAATAATCTTGTCCATGAAAATGTACACTACCTGGTCAGCCCTAAAAATGTACAAATAACTTTATAAAAGCTGAGATGGTTGTATTTAAGAATATACAAGTATATTTATATATATATGCATGCAACAGCACTCAATGTAAAAAAGAACAAAAATTTGAAAGAGAGCAAGGAGGTGTATAAACGAGAATTTGGAGAAAAGAAAAAGAAAGGCAAATTATTTAACTATATTATAATTTCAAAAGTAAAAATATATAATTAAGAACTAAAATAAAATGAATAATGAGATGTAAATATTCCTTTAAATAGATCATTAGTCAGTTTTCTTTGTCACCAACACAACCATAAAAAACTGAGTAGTGTGGTTGCTGATAGAACCCTTGACTACCAAAATATTCTCATGAATGTTTCTGTGCTGACTGGTTATTAGATTTCTGCATATGTGTTTTAATTATTTAATAAACGTAGACATGTACTATGTCTATTTACTCCTTTGCTTAGTCTTTTTCCTCAAAGCTTCATTATAGCATACCTAAAACATTTCCTATTTTATTGTGTATATTCAAGGTATACAGCATTATTTTTTTTCCATTGAAAAGTCACATATTCTATTCAAACAATTCTTTCACTTCTCTCTTTTTCTTTTAAAAGCAAACACATTTTCTCATACAGTAAATTCAAAGTTTTAAAATTATTCAGTTCATCACACCTATACAATGATGTACTTAGTCTTACATTTAAGCATATATATATATGATATATATATATATGTGTGTGTGTGTGTGTGTAACCAAAATTGTCACATATATATATGAATATTTGTTTATAAATATCCTCATATGCAAACACAGATATAATCATATATGTGTGTCTTTAACACATTTATGAATCTAACAATGAGAATAGATTACCAGCTTTTTAATTATGTCTCATGATGAATTATTTTACAATATCTGGAACCTATATAATTAAACTGACAATGTTTGTCTATGTGCTTTTCTTCAATATCTTTATCAGTTAAGGTTTTTTGATGCATATTTGTAACTTCAAACTCCCATTTATTTTTTATTTTTTCACAGCAGTTACTTAAGTAAATTATCAAGCATTTATATGTCAATGATATTTTACATTAGGTGACCCTAAACAACAACATAAATAGCAATTTCTGGCACCATGAAAGCTAGCCAGTGAAGAGAAACTACCAGGTCAGAGCTAGCTTGCTCTAACATAGGCACAGGTAAAGGCTTTCTAAATAGGATTGTAGTTGCTTGGAAAATAAGGCCAAAACCTAACAAACAAGACCTCAATAAAACAAAAATATGCTGTATATGAAAAGAGGCTGTCATTTGAATCTAGAGAGAGCAATAAGATAAAATAATAATTTCTAGTTATACAGTTTAACAAGGATTGATATCAAGATTGTAGAAATTACTTAAAAATTAAATATCAAGAAAAATGAGTTATGACACTGAATAAAGTTCTCTAAATAATAAACAGCAATAAACATTTTAAACAATTTTAAACATCATTTGTTATGATATAATCTAGATTAAAACTGTTATGTTTCTATATAATTCCTGTTATAATGACTATTATCAAATCAATCAATCATTCAAAAAACCACTCAAGATTTTAGGTAAAGGGGAACAGTTATTGTTAGTATGGATGGAGAATTATATATTTGCCATAATAATGATCATACAGATTCATTATAAAGCTAGAACTACAAGATATACCATATTCAGGAGCATATACCCAAACTCCTCCATTTTCTAGACGATGCTTGCTCAGCCATGTTCAATGTATGATAGGAATAGATTCAGATTAGATTTTCATAAATGGGTACATTCTTTCTCAATAGTGGACGTTATCTTAAATGAATAGATTTGTGTGTTTATCTTGGAGTATGTTTAGTAGATAGGGAACACTGTGAAAGAAGCAGGAAGGATATAAGTTTTATGAAAGGAGATATTATCCTAAGGAGAGAAAGGCTTAAGTAGTAATGGGGTAAAGTTGAAGTGAGAGGGCAAGTGGTCTAACCAAATGAAATATGAATAAGCTATATATAAATGCACTGACCAGATGGGTTTAATGCAGAATTATATCAGACCTTCAAAAAAACCTTAAAACCCTAACTCTTCGAACTATTGCACAAAATAGAAACAAAAGGAACACTACAAAATTACTTCTATGAAGAAACAGTTATGTCGATACCAAAACCACACAAAGACCCAACAAAGAAAGAAAACATCAGACTAATTTCCATTATGAATATCAATACCAAAATATTTAATAGAATTCTTCCAAACCAAATCCAAGAACATATCAAAATGATCATTCATCACAATCAAGTAGGCTTTATCCCAGGGATTCAGGGATGGCTCAGTGTATTGGAATCCATCAATGTAGACCACTACATAAACAAACTCAAAGAAAAAAAAAACACATGATCATTTCATTGCATGCTTAAAAAGCATTTGAAAAAATTCAACACTCCTGAATGATAAAAGTCTTAGAAAGATCAGAAATTCATGGCCCATACCTAAACATAGTAAAAGCAATATACAGCAAACCAGTAGCCAACATCAAACTAAATGGAGAGAAACTTGAAGCAATCTTGCTAAAATCAGGGATTAGACAAGGCTGTCCACTTTCTCCCTCTCTATTCAAACTATTACTTGAAGTTCTAACTAGAGCAATTAGACAACAAAAGGATGTCAAAAGCATACAAATTCTAAAGGAAGAAGTGAAAATATCACTATTTGTAGATGATATGATAGTATATTTAGTGACCCCAAAACTTCCACCAGAGAACTCCGAAACCTGATAAACAGCTTCAGCAAAAAGGCTGGATATAAAATTAACTCAAAAAAATCAGTAGTCTTCCTCTACTAAAAGGATAAACAGGCTGAGAAAGAAATAAGGGAAATGACACCCTTCCCAATAGTCACAAACAATATGAAATATCTTGGTGTGACTCTACTCAAACAAGTGAAAGATCTGTAAGACAAGATCTTCAAGTCTTTGAAGAATGAAATCTAAGAAGATCTCAGAAGATGGAAATATTTCCCATGCTCATAAATTGGAAGGATTAATATAGTAAAATTGGTCATCTTGCCTAAAGCAATCTACAGATTCAATGCAATCCCCATCAAAATTCCAACTTAATTCATCATAGAGTTAGAAAGAGCAATTGCAAATTCATTTGGAATAACAGAAAACCCAGGATAGCAAAAAAATTTCTCAACAATAAAAGAACTTCTTGTGGATTCAGCATCCCTGATCTCAAGCTGTTATATAGAGCATTAGTGATAAAAACTGCATGGTATTGGTACAGTGACAGGCAGGTAGATCAATGGAATAGAACTGAAGACCCAGAAATGAACTCAGACATTTATGGTCACTTGATCTAAAATAAGTAGCTAAAACCATCCAGTGGAAAAAAAGATAATATTTTCAACATATGGTGCTGTTTCAACTTGTAGTCAGCATGTAGAAGAATGCAAATAGATCCATTCTTATCTCCCTGTATGAAGCTCAAGTCCAAGTGGATCAAGGACCTTCACATAAAACCAGTTACACTGAATGTAATGGAAGAGAAAGTGGAGAAAAGTCTTGAACACATGGGCACAGGGGAAAAGTTCCTAAACAGAACACCAATGGCTTATGCAATGCACTAAAATCAAGAATCAACAAATGGGACTTTATTGTAAATTTTTGTCAAATTGCAAAGTTTCTGTAAGGCAAAGGATACTGTCAATAGGACAAAACGGCTACCAACAAAATCGGAAAAGATCTTTACCAATCCTACATCTGATAGAGAGCTAATATCCAATATATACAAAGAACTCAAGAAATTAGACTCCAGAAAACCAAATAACCCTATTATAAAATGAGCACAGATCTAAACAGAGAATTCTCAACTGAGAAAACTTGAATGGATGAGAAGCACCTAAAGAAATGTTCAACATCCTTAGTCATCTGGGAAATGCAAATCAAAACAAACCTGAGATTCTACCTCACACCAGTCAGAATAGCTAAGATCAAAAACTCAGGTGACAGCAGATGCTGGTGAGGATGTGGAGAAAGAGGAACACTCCTCCATTGCTGGTGGGATTGCAAACTGGTACAACCACTCTGGAAATCAGTCTGGTCATTCCTCAGAAAATTGTACTACCTGAGGACCCAGCTATACCACTCCTGGGCATATACCCAGAAGATGCTCCAACATGTAATAAGGACTCATGCTCCACTATGTTTATAGCAGCCATATATAAAATAGCCAGAAACTGGAAAGAACCCAGATGTCCCTCAACAGAGGAATGTTTACAGAAAATGTGAAACTTTTACACAATGGAATACTACTCAGCTACTAAAAACAATGACTTCATGAAATTCTTTGGTAAATGATTAAAACTTGAAATTATCATCCTGACTGAGGTAACCAAGTCACAAAAGAACATACATAGTATGCACTCACTGTTAAGTGGATATTAGCCCAGAAGCTCGGAATACCCAAGATACAATTCATAGACCATATGAAGCTCAAGAAGAAAGAAGACCAAAGTGTGGATGCTTCAGTGCTTCTTAGATGGGTGAACAAAACACTCACCAGAGGAAATATGGAGACAGTGTGGAACAAAGCCTGAAAGAAGGGCCATCCAGAGACTGCTCCACCTGGGGATCCATTCCATATATAGTTGCCAAGGCAAGACCCTATTGCAGATATGGGAAAGTGCTTGCTGACAGGAGCCTGATATGGCTATCTTCTGAAAGGCTCTGCCAGATACTGACAAATACAGATTCAGATGCTCATAGCTAACCATTGGTCTCAGCGTGGGGTCCCTGATGGAGTATTTAAAGAAGGGAATGAATGAGCTGAGTGGGTTTGCAGCCCCATGGGGGAGCAACAGTGTTAACAGGTCAGGTCCCTGGAGCTCCTGGGGACTGGACCACCAACAAAAGAGTACATGTGGAGGGACTTATGACTCTGGCCATGTATGTGGAAAAGGATGGCCTTGTTGGATGTCAGTGGGTGGAGGGGCCCTTAGTCCTGTGGGGGTTTAATGCCCCAGTGTAGGGTAATGCGAGGGTGGGAAGGCAGGAGTGGGTGGGTGGGGAGTACACTCATAGAGGAAGGGAGAAGGGGTATGGGATAGGGTGTTTCTGGAGGGGAGATCTGGAAAGGGGATAACATTTGAAATGTAAAGAAAGAAAATATCCAAGAAAAGAAAACAAAAAGAAAAGACAAGTAAAGTTAAAAAGTAAAAGTTATAAAAAAAGAGATGTCTTAGAAAGTTGGATAAAGAAATCTCTTCCAAGTGCGGTTCAAGCATCCATGCTGTGCCTTTCTTCTCGTTTAGCTGAATAGCATACCATTGTGTAGACGTACATCATTTTCTGTATCTATTGTTCAGCTGAAGGATATCTAGGTTATTTCCAATTTCTGGCTGTCATGAAGAAAGCTGCTACAAACGTAGTTGAGCAAGTGTCTTTGTAGACTGGTGAAGCATTAATTGAGCTTATGCCCAGGAAAATATAGCAGAATCTTGAGGTAGATACGTTCCCAGTATCCTAATAAAGCACCAAATTCATTTCCAATGTCATTGTACAATTTGTACCCCCAGTAGCAGTGGAGGAGTATTCTCCTTCCTCCACCTCCTTGCCAGGATATGCTATCATTTGAGGGTTTTGGTTCTTTGTTTTTTATTTTTCAATCCTTTTTTACAGTACAGATTTCATACCCCTCCAAGTCTGGACCCCGACCACTCCCCATCCCATACCTCCTCCCCCCATTCTCCAAGAGAATGTGCCCAACCCCAGACCTTCCTACTCTCTGGGGCCTCAATTCTCTCTAGAGCTGGGTGCATCTTCTCTCACTGAGGCCAGACCAGACAGTC
Source organism: Uromys caudimaculatus (assembly GCA_028551405.1). NCBI lineage: Eukaryota > Metazoa > Chordata > Mammalia > Rodentia > Muridae > Uromys > Uromys caudimaculatus. The sequence continues at coordinate 44,930,776 of CM052712.1, forward strand.
CTCTTCTGTATATGTGTTAGGGGCTTCATATCAGCTGGTGTATGCTCCCTGATTGGTAGTTCTGTGTCTGGGAGATCTTGGGAGTTCAGGTCAGATTTTTATCTTACACCATTCTGATGGGTGTAAGATGGGATCTCAAAGATGTCTTGTTTTGCATTTCCTTGTTGACTAAGGACTTTGAACATTTCTGCAAGTACTTGTTGGCCATTAAAGATTCCTCTGTTGGGAATTTTCTGTACCTCATATTTAATCAGGTAATTTGGGTTGTTGTTAAATAACTTTTTGAGTTCGTTATACATTTTGGATATTAGCCTTCTGTCAGATGTTGTTTTGGTAAAAATCCTTTCCCAAACTGTAGATTATTGCATTGTCCTATTCACGGTGTCCTTTGCCTAACAGAACCTTTTCAGTTTAATGAGGTGTAACTTATCAATTGTTGTTCTTAGAGCCTGAGCCATTGATGTTCAGGAAATTGTCTCCTGTACCAGTGTTTTCAAGGGTATTTCACACTTTCTCTTTCTGCAAGATTTAGTGTATCTCATTTTATGTTGAGGTCTTTGATCCACATGGACTTGAGTTTTATGCAGGGTGATAAATATGGATCCATTTGCATTCTTGTACATATAGACATGCAGTTAGACCATCACTGTTTATTGAAGACGCTTTCTTTTTTTCTATTGTAGGGTTTGGGCTTCTTTATAAAAAAAAAAAAATCAAGTGTCCATAGGTTTGTGGCTTTATTTCTGAGTCTTTGAATTCATTACATTTATCATTGTGTCTGTTTTTGTACCAATCCCATGCAGTTTTTACTATTTATTGCTCTGTTTTACAGCTTAATGTCAGGTATGGTGATTCCTCCTGAAGTTCTTTTACTGTTCAGGACTGTTTTGGTTATCTTGTTTTGTTGTTGTTTTTGTAATTTTGTTTTTCCATAAGAAGTAGAGGATTACTTTTTTCAAGGTGTATAAAAACATGTGTTGGATTTTTGGTGGTGATTGTATTGAATCTATAGATTGCTTTTGGTAAGATGGTCATTTTCACAATGTAAATAAATCCTACCTACCCATTAGCATGGGCGTTCTTTCTATCATCTGATATCTTCTTCAATTTCTTTCTTCAGGGACTTGAAGTTCTTTTCATACAGATCTTTCACTTGCTTGGTTAGAGTTATCAGAGGCAGATAAAAGGAGGAAACTGGGTGGCAGAGAGAATGAGGGATGGATTTGGGGGAGGTTCTAGATCAGGTGTTGAGAGGAACAGGAGAGATGACCAGAAGGCCATGAAAATTACATAAAATCTGCAAGTGGCAGGCATGGGGTAGTGGATGGTCCAGGATGTGACAGAAACCTGGGATAAGGTATGTTCCCAAGAATCAACGAGTGCAACCTTAGCTGTGACTCACAGCATTGGGGATATGGAACCTGAAGAGGTCACCACTTGTAGCCAGACAGTAACTCCAGTGGAGCCATAGGGACACCAACTCACGTACAAAATTTTTGACCCAAAATTTACCCTGTCTACAAGAAATGCAGGGACAGTGTATGTAGCAAAGACTGAGGGAATGGCAACCATTAACAGGACCAGCTTAATCCCTGTCACCATTATTTTTTTTTCCATTGTGAACTTGTTATTTTTTGTTTGTTTGTTTGTTTGTTTGTTTGTTTCGAGACAGGGTTTCTCTGTGTAGCCCTGGCTGTCCTGGAACTCACTTTGTAGACCAGGCTGGCCTCGAACTCAAAATCCACCTGCCTCTGCCTCCCAAGTGCTGGGATTAAAGGCATGCGCCACCATTGTCCGGAGTGAACTTGTTTTTTAGTGTGTGGTGAGACACTAGTAGAAGAGATTATTTCATAGTCTTTCAAGGAAGAGTTGTGCTTTAGGGTGTCCTCCCCCCCAGTGCTGGTGGCCCAGTCATCTCTGAGTGTTGTCCTCCACATAGGACAGCTAGTTCCTGTAAAAGCCAGACTACATTCTTTTTGCTAAACTTTAGGGGTTTTTTGTTTTTTGGGGTTTTTTTTTTTTGTGCATTAGAAAAACAAAAACAAAAAACAAAAAACAAAAAACTAAAGTTTAGCAAAAAGAATATATCCTGTCACCATTAATGATACTCTGTTAAACATGCAGACAGGAGTCTAGCATGACTGTCTTCTGAGAGGCTCCCCCTAGCATCTGACACAGAGAGATGCAAACACCACAGCCAAACATTGGGTAGAGGCTGAAGATTCTTATGGAAGAGTAGGGGGAAGGATTGGATCCCTGAAGGAGATAGGAACTCCACAGGAAAACCAACACCAACTAACCAGGACCCGTGGGGTTCTCAGAGACCAAATTGCCAACCAAAGAGCATATATGAGTTGGACCTAGGCCTCCCTGCATGTATGTACCAGACGTGCAGCTTGGTCTTTGCCTGGATTCCAAACAAATGGTGTGGGGGCTATCTCAAAAGCTGTTGGTTGTCCATGGGACATGTTCTTCTAGCTGGACTAGCTTGTCTGGACTCAATGGGAAAGGATGCACTTAGCCCCACAGAGACTTGATGTGTCATGGTAAGGGGATACCTCGGGGGCCCTGCCCTCTCAAAGGAGACAGAGTGTGGAGAGGATGGGGTGGAATGAGTGTAGGAGGGAGAAACAGGAGGGGGCACAATGAGCAGGATGTAAATGAAGAGAAAGAGAAAGGAAGGAAGGAAGGAAGGAAGGAAGGAAGGAAGGAAGGAAGGAAGGAAGGAAGGAAGGAAGGAAGGGAGGGAGGGAGGGAAGGAGGGAGGGAGGGAAAAGGAGGGAAGGTGGGTGGATAGATAGATGATAGATACATAGATAGATTGATAGATAGATAGATAGATAGATAGATAGATAGATCATTAGATAGAGAAATAGATAGAAAAACAAATCTCTTCCTGAAATCGTTGTTAAACCAAAATCCCATGGCATGCTGTGGAAAATCTCCTCAAAAAGTTTTGGTCAGGGATCCACCACAGTTACAGAAAAGTGATATGTGCTTGTTACATTACTCTTTCTTGACCACTAAAACCAAATGATAATGCAAAATTGCAGACCACAGCACAAACTTGGATTGCAGTGGATAAAAATATTCTAAGATCATTCTCTATTTGTAGCTTAGGCTAGATAACAAACCTCAGTTTTTGGAACACAGTGTTTAGAATGAAGGGCCAGTTTGCTGTTATTTAAGATTTAGTTTAGTTTTCCTCCGAGTTTGTGCCACTTTTTCAAGTGTTCCATGTGTCATTATCTTTTAGAAAATACTTGCTCTTCTGGAAAATATTAATAAATGATTATAAAAGATGAATGAGATGGCCATGCCCCATTTGTGAGCCATAACTTACTCACAAGATCTATATTCATCAGAAAATCTGTAACTGTGAACTTCACTACTTAACCTTCTGAATGATCACTTTCTTATCTTGGTTGATAACTGACTTTTAATTGTAGAAACTAATGTTGTAACTATAGTCTATTAATCCTATAATTTTAGCCAGCTTAACTAACACTAGAGACTACATCTCCAAAGGAATAATATTTGAATTAAATATCATAATATAAGCAAAATCACTTTATAGTAATCTTAAAATATATGTCATTGAACTGTGTTTTGATAAATAATATAGATTTTAAATAGGTTTGCGATTAGCTTAACTTTAGATAGGTGAGAGGAAATTGGGAGAAACTTGAGACAACATGGCTCATAGGTATTTCTGATATTCATTCAAACATTAAAATAAAATGAATTTAGCTGCAGAATCAAGTTTATAAGAAGAAATTTATTTACCACTTAGCTTTAAGTCAAGTTTCAGATTATAAATTTTGCTATAGAACTTTCCGAATTGTGGATTATTATACAAATGTGAGTGTATTATGAGTATTTTATAGTTAAAATGTCTCTGTATTCAATTTTTAATTGCCATATTTATGTCTTTAGGTTGATATTCTTTTGGTTATTACTATTTTTTAAAGAAAATTTGGTAGAGGTGCAACATAGAAAAATCACTGAAAAACTATGACATTGTAGCACAAGCTGTAACAACCAGTATTTTAAAGGCAGCGGACTGCTATCTGATTAAAACTAATCCCCGGCGTGGCCTTAGGGGATCTTATCAAAACTCTTGGTGTGCATGAATGTCTTATCACTTCCAATTATCCTTTTCAGAAAAGAATGTGCCATGAAGCAAAAGTAGATTTTAACAAGGGCCTAAATGCTGAATTGTATATATTTTACAGTATTTTTACATGTTATGTTATACTGTCTTATTCAAGGTGAATACTTAGAGTGATGCATTCAACTTTTAACTACTACATATGGATGCATAGTCAAAAGTCAAACACATTGGAATAAGGAAATTCAGTAGAAGTGCAATTGATTGCACATTGATATGTCTTGCCTCTCATGATAGAAGTACATTAAAATGTATATTAAATATTTTTTTCATTTATCTGCACCATCCTATCTTATATTGGCAGATCATTTTTATTTATACAAAATACTGATTCAAGTGAGGAAGAGCAGTTGTATCCTATTAAAAACAGTACATAGAGAAACTGATTATAATGGATGAGTGCCATATGTATACGTCCTGTGTTGATCTGAGTGTTGCATAAGAAAATGCAAGGTTTCATCACAAGTCTCTCAAGGCAATATAATAGGATTTGTATCATTAAATTTAAACAAGTAAAAATTAAATAAAAACCACTTTATTATTTAAGAACACTAATTTCAATGAACTTAAAATACATATCACCAGTGAGTATGTGTTTGCACAAAATGTTGTACATAGTAACTCCAAATATAATGGTCAAGGATTATTAATACTCTTCTGTGGTATAAATATGATTATGCAGCAATAAACTCCTCCAGATATACCCCTTACCAACTCCTGAAAATCTACTGAAGTGTTACAGTTAATGTGGCTACTAAAGTCAGAATCCTTCCCAATCATCAACAGTCAAATATATAAATAACCTGGGCCAGCTCTAAGTAGCACATCAAATGTCTGGTCATGCTGATTACACAAAATGAATACCATCTGATATATACTTGGCAGTTTGTGAACATCTTTAATAATTGCACAAGAGTAAAGTGCCTTTTTACCTCCTATTTAATTTTGGAGAGAGAAAATGCTTTGCAGAAGAATCCTGGAAGGAAATGAGAATACACTGTCTAACTGCTTGCCACTGCTTTTTAATGAATCTAATTTACTCTTTATTTTTCTATATTCATCTGAGATGAATTTTTCTTATATGAATTAGAAAAGAGTTAAATGAGTATCATTGTTAAGTGTTATTTAGTCAATGAGATAATATCTCAGAATTTGATTAATAAAAATGTGTTTATTATTGTAAAGAGTAAAAATTGGTGTTTTTTCAATGACTTTATTCTAAGACAATTCTGTCTCCTTTTATTTCTCTTCTCCTTCCATGTTTCTAATCTTTGTCTAAATTTCTTCCTCATTTGTCTTTATGTGCTGCATGTATATATATATATATATATATATATGTATATGTATATATATATATATATATATATAAAATATGTATGTGGATATATGCAATGAAAACATCTAATTTTTAATAAGAAAATATAGTTGAAGAATAGTGTCTTGGTGTACATGATGCTTATTTTTCCCTGTGCTAGTAAATTGCCTAGAATATATATGAACAAAGAGCTACAGGCAGCAAATGACTGTGGGAAGAAGAAGAGTTAACTTCTTCCAGGGATACACCCCTTTATTGGTTGTCTAGTGTAACGTGGTCTGAAAGCAAGTGGTTGTATACAAACATCAGAAATGGATTTAGTAGGCTGCATATTTTTATGTGTATGTACTTGTATTTTAATTTAAAATACTCATGTTTTTAATGTAGAAAAGACACTTGGCAGAAATTAAAATTTTGCTAGAGTCAGCATTTCTTGGTACCAAAATATACATTCATATTTTGAAACTGCATTGCTCTATTTATCCAGCTATGTAAAAATGTGTTAGGCACAGGGCCTCTTTGAATCATAATAAAATCAGCAGCACAGGACCCAAAGGTGTATACTTGCATACTTGCTTATGTATAATTCCATTCCAGAAGAAGAAATAACAACAATAGCAACAAAACAATTAAATGGGACTGGAAGAAAAGAAAAGTCCACATGGATATACCACACTGATATTCATTTCACTATTAATGCACTATGAAGAATGATTGCCTTATAATAAAGACTCTTACATTCATTAGAGGAATATAATTCTTATTTTCTTAGAATGTAAATCTTTATCTCTTTCTTAAGAAGGCATTAATTTTTTTAAAATTGGAAATGAATTGTTTTTATACAATATATTCTGATTACAGTTTCCTCTCCTCTGACTCTCCTTCCACAAAAATCCACACCCTTTCCTAGTATCTATTAGAAAACAAACATGCTGGCTCTCCCAGTCCTCTCTCCCTCCATCCTCCAGCCACCTCATCCCTCCTGTTCTCATTCCCACCCCACCCCTAGACAGTCCTCTCCTTCCACCCATACTCCTTCTTAGTCTAATCTATTTCCCCTTCTCAGTGAGATTCAAGCATTCCATACTTGGGCCTTCTTTGTTACACAGCTTCTTTGGGTCTGTGTTTTATTACATGTTTACTTAATGACTAATATCCACTTATAAGTGAGTACACATCATGTTTTTCTTTCTGAGTCTGGGCACCTCATTCAGGACTGGACTGGTGTGTGGGGGAAGTGCATTTCTGGAATGAGCTAGCGTAATGGAAACTCCCAGGAATCTATGAGTTGAACTTAGTCAAGTCTTCTAGCAATGGGGGACATGGAATATGAACTGGCCATTTCCTGTGACCCGACAAGACTTCCAATGCAGGGATTGGAACATCAACCTAGACACAATACCTTAAATCACAATTTGGTCTGCCTACAACATATGCAAAGTAAAAGATGGAGTGGAATTTGAGGGAAGGTCTTGAGACCCATACTATGAAAAAGAATCCCTCCCTGATAATATTCATGATACTCTGCTATGCTTGCCAATAGGAACCTACCATAAGTTTCACCAGAGAGGCTTCATTCAGCAACTGATGGAAACAGATGTAGAGTCCCACAGCCAAACAGTCAATGGAGACTGGGAAATCCTGTGGAAGATGGGGAGGAAGGACTGAAGGAACCAGGGATGTCAAGCACACTGAGAGAAAACATACAGAATCAACTAACCTGGGCATATAGGGGCTCATAGAGACTGAACTAACAAGGAGAAAGCATGCATGGGATGGACGTAGCCCTCTGCACATACGTGCCAGATAAACAGCTGGGTCTTCATGTGGGACTCCTAAAGAAGGAACAAGGGCTGACTGAATGCATTGTCTGCCTCTGGATCCATGACCGGCCTCCCCTTTTCTGGGGAGAAGGGAAGGAGACGTGGGTGAGGTGAGAGGGAAGGACTGGAGAACAGGGATGAGAAGTTGCAATAGGGATGTAAATAAATAACTTAATAAAATAGGAGAAGACAAATAGGAATCTATAAATCATTTAAAAAGAAAGGGAATAGATTATTTTTAAACAGATAAAATTAAAACAAACACACTTGAATAGGACAAAAACAAGTAAACAACAAAAAATCTCCAAAGGAAAAAACACAAGAAACAGATACTGATGTAGAAACAAACTCATTTGCAGGATATAGAAAAATTCCAGAAAGACAGAAAATTGGGAATAATAATATACAGAAAATAATCCTATAAGATTAAAAAATGCTCTGATAAAGTGTAACAATATCAAAAAGCCTTCAAAAATATAATTGACTTTGGTTCAATTCTAAAATTAAAATTAAATCAATCTATTTGTAAATTTCTTTGAATAGCGTTCAAGAATTAAAGTTGGAACAATGTGTTTTAAGTAAAATATATTCCCAAAGAAAATTTAATTGGGTGCTATTAACCTTAGTTAATAAAAGATGATGTTAAAACAATATATAATATTTATATTAGTTGAAAAGAGAAAAATCTACTATGTATATAACATTTTTAATGTTATATTTAAAATAAGCTATAAATTATAATATTAGGAAGAGTAATTTGAGTGGGATTCATATAGAAAGAGACATTTTAAAATTTGCCTTCTGTTTATATTCATAAATTAGACAAATAACTAATAAGCCATTTAGTGAAATAATCCAAGACTGCTTATCTTTGAATATCATTTTGTTGTGTATATTGTCTATTTATTGTGCTAAAATATACTTAAATATTCCACACATTGAATAACTGTAGTTATTATTGTTCAACTTTGGAAAAATCTTAAGCAATTAATCATAAAATTTTTGATTTCCTTTGACTTAAAAATGGCATTTAGCATAAAATTAAAGATGTAAGATATGCATTATTACTCATATTTACTAACTTTCCCTTAATATACATCTTTATATCAGTATTTTTTCTAATGTTCTGGCTTGAAGAGACTGTAATTTATACCCAGAGTAAAGAATGATATATGTTAGTCACACAATATGTATGATAGTAAAATAAAATATACAGAAATAAGAAGTTAGCCTTTCTTTTAGAAATTTTTCTTCTCCCTGATTTTAGATAGAAACCCATCCTAGGAAATTTCACTTGAAAATAGTACACTTTCATTATTATAGACACTGAACTAAATCCTTCCCAATATTTTCATGGCAAGAAGAAAATATATGGGAGGGATAACATGTCGGACAAAATTTTAAAGTGATTTGAACAACATTAGTAAATTCCTCATTGTATAGTTCAGTTCCTTGAAATGTTTTGCATGGAACAAGCAACTTCTTTTAATGTTTTTTCCATTTGTGTTAGTCTTTGCTTAAATAATTATTGATAAAATGGTAACAGGCAAGTTTTAAACATGGGGAATAACCTTATGTAATCAAAGGACTGGCAGCAGCTGGACTCACTAATCCAAAATTTGGTCAGTTTCTTGGAGTAAAAATTTGGTAGATCTGTGGAATACACAGCTAGCTTTGACTGAGAAAAGTTGAAATATTTAGACTAGAGTTATTCAAAATTTAGTGATATTTCAATTCTGTATTAGCAATTAAAACACTTCAAATATTTGGAAGATTCTTTGAAGCAGAAGATACACAAATCATCCCTCAAACTACTCTTAGAAGCCCATCATGTCTCACGCAAAACAGAAACCAATGGAAGATGCTCTAAAATCAGTCACGTATTTGGACACAAAGAAAGATTCAACAAACTGAAAGAACATCATGCATTCTGAAGGCCAATGTAATAAATCTGTAAATCATTAGTAATAGAAACAATATAATGACAAAAGATCGTGGAAACAGAAATCTTCTAAATATTGATTGTGCCATTGCATAAATAAAGAAGAAATGTAATATTCCTACAACTCGCTGAAAGTGATACTAGGAAATAACGAAGTATATGGAATGCAACAAAGGCAGTTCTAAGAGGATCATGTGTAGCATTACAAGTCTCCATACATTAATTGAGAGATCTCAAATTGATAATTTACTGATTCACCTGAAAGCCTTGAACAGAGGAAGAAATGCACTCAAATAGTTGGTAGGAAAAGATATTCAAAACCCGGGCTGAAGTTAATACATAAATACATAATTAATACATACTGGAATTAAAAATCCAAAAAAACTATGAAATGAAGACTTGTTTTTGTAAGAGATTAAGAAGAGAAAAACCTCTAGTCATCTTAATCAAAAGGAAGAGAGAGGAGACAAATTAAGTTTAGACAATAGAACAGACACTGCAGAATTTAACAGGCTAAAAATGACGTATTATACGTCTATATCCTACCAAACTGATAAACGTAAAAGAAATTGATGAATATCTAAATGTATATGCTTTACAAACCCTAAGTTAAGATGAAATAAATAACTTAAAGAGACACAACAAAGGGGAACACTAGGGCACTGAGGTGGGAGGGGTGGGGGAGTGGGTGGGGGAGCAACCGCAAAGAAGCAGGGGGCCAGGGAGAAGGACAGGGGCTTTAACATTTGAAAAATAAAATACCCAATATTTTAAAACCTCCCATGCTGATAAAAAAAGAGTCTCATATTCACCAATGAAATAGAAGCTGTGATTAAGTAAATATTCTACTCTCCACTAAATAAAGCCTGGGGCCAGGCTTTATTCTGTTTAAAACACAGAACTCTGATAGTACTTCAAAGAAGAACTAATAACAATTCTACTCAAATTATTCACTAAAAAATGCAGAAGTTTCAATATTTATTTATTTTTTAATTTTTTTATTGGTTATTTTATTTATTTACATTTCAAATGTTATCCCTCTTCCTGATTTCCCCTCCGAAAATTCCCTACCCGGACTCCTCCCCTCCTGCTTCTGTGAGGGTGCTCCCCCACCCATCCACCTACTCCTGCCTCACCATCCTAGCATTCTCCTACACTGGGGCATCAAGCCTTCACAGGACTAAGGGCCACTCACCCATTGATGCCAGATAAGACCATCCTCTGCTACATAAGCAGCTGGAGACATGGGCCTCCATGTGTATTCTTTGATTGGTGGTTTAGTGCCTGGGAGATCTGAGAAGTCTGGTTGGTTGATATTGTTGTTCTTCCTATGGAGTTGCAACCCCTTCAGCTCCTTCAGTCTTTCCCCTAACTCCTCTATTGGGGTCCACATGCTCAATCCAATGGTTGGCTGCAAGCATCCACATCTGTATTGGTAAGGCTCTGGCAAAGCCTCTCAGGAGACAGCTATATCAGGCTCTTGTCAGCAAGCACTTCTTGGCATCAGCAAGAGTAACTGTGTGTGTGTCAGCAGATGGGACATATCCCCAGGTGAAGCAGTCTCTAGATGGCCTTTCTTTCAGTCTCTGCTCTACTCTTTGTTCCTGTATTTCCTTTAGACAGGAGCAATTCTGGGTTAAAATTAAGGCTGAGTGTCCCCATCCCTCAACCAGGTGCCATGCCTAACCTCTGGATATGATCTCTACAGGTTCTCTCTCCCCTTTGTTGGTATTTAGGCTAATGTCATCCCTGTTAGGTCCTGGGAGCCTCTTGCTTTCCAGCAACTGTGACTTTCTGTTGGCTTCTGCCAGTTCGTCATCCCCCATTTTTGGAGCCAGTATTAATAGGCTACTAAAGTAGATACTGTCCTGACAAAAAATAATATTAGGAGTCAATATTGCTGATGAGCATGTATATAAGAATGCTCAGTAAAATACTTTCAAACCACTTCCAAGAAAATGTGAACAGTATTATCCATTGTAATCTAGTCAGTTTTATCCTAGAGATGCATGAGAAGTTCAACATACAAACCAAAAACCAATCCACCATGTAAATAGAGTCGAAGACAGAAACCACGTGACCATTCCATTAGATTCTGAAACTGAAGGAGTTTCAAATGATGTGAAACCTTGCCATGCTAATGAGTTAGTAGAATTCATATTGTGAAAATGGTCATCCGACCAAAGCAACACACAGTTTCAAATTTCTAATGCAGTTCTGTGGAGAAAGTAAATATATATGTAATACATATATATTTATTTACACATATATTATATATATTATACACACATATATATTACATACATATATATTTATACATATATATTTACTTTACATATATATTTATTTTTACATATTATATATATTATATTTCATATGGAAACACAGATGACCAAGTGTAGACCAAATAATCTAGAACAAAAAAAATGAGAGCAAGAACAACAAAACCCTTGCTATTGGTATGGCTACCACAGCTATATTTCAAGTTATATTACAGAGCTATCATGCGGTCATAAAAACACGCCCATTGAGTAAACAGAATAGACGTGAAGACCCACAATTAGCCTCCATTCCAACAGACATGAGCTGAGTGACAGAATGGCCAATATTACACATTGGAGAAAAGACAACATTATCCACAAATGGTCCTGATCAAGCTGGATGGCTGCATGTAGAAGAGAGAAGCATGATCCTTATATTTTGTCCTGAATGAAAGTCAACTTCAAGTGAATCAAGGGCCTCAATAGAAGACAGGATGTCCTAAATCAAATAGAGGAGAAAGAATTAAACATATCCACATTTATTGGCTGAGGTAAGGACTGTGTGAATAGGATCCTAACAGGGCAAACCTAAAATACTGTCTTTTAATAAAAGTGACCTCATGGAATTATTAAGATTATGTTTAGCAAAAGCAACCATCATTTCATTGAAGAAGCAGTTTGTGGAGTGGGAAAAATATCTTCACCAGATATATATCTGACATAATTTTTTCCTGGTCTTTGAAATCTTCCTCATGCCTATGAGCACATTATAATCTATCAAATTTTTACATTAATAGCAATCATAGTCTATGCATTACTCTAACTATATTTTCAATGTACTTTCTCTTTAAATCCAACCATATGCAGACTCCTTAAATATATAAGCTACTGTAAATGAACTATAGTTTATAATTTCATACAAAGCATTGACCTTGTACAAAATATATTTAGATATATGAGAAAGCTGAGAACTGAAAAAGGACACAAGTAGACCTCATATATTCTTGTATATTGTATACATATACATATACGCATATGTGTGTGTGTGTCTGTTAAGATGTGTGTACTTATACATATATATTTCTAATACTATTTATTTTTTTGCTTTTCATTTTTCACACAGTTTTTTTTAATTAATTAATTAATTTATTTACACTCCAGATTTCATTCCTCCCCCTCCCCCCGGTCCACCCTTTAACTGTTCCACATCCCATACCTCCTCTCCACCCCGCTGTCTCCATCCGGACCTCTAAACTCTCTAGGGCTTCCAGTCTCTTGAGGGTTAGGTGCATCATCTCTGATTAAACACAGACATGGCAGTCCTCTGCTGTATATGTGTTGGGGACCTTATATCAGCTGGTGTGTGCTGTCTGTTTGGTGGTTCAGTGTTTGAGAGATCTCTGGGGTCCAGTTTAATTGAGACCACTGGCCTCCTACAGGGTCGCCCTCCTCCTCTGTTTCTTTCAGCCTTTCCCTAATTCAACCACAGGGGGCAGCAGCTTTTGTCCATTGGTGGGTGCAAATCTGACTTTCAGCTGCTTGTTGGGTCCTCTGGAGTGCTGTCATGCTAGCTCCTTTTTTGTGAGCACTCCATAGCCTCAGTAATAGTGTCAGGCCCTGGGACCTCCCCTTGAGCTAGATCCCACTTTGGGCCTGTCCCTGGACCTTCTTTTTCTCAGGCTTCTCTCCATTTCCATCCCTATAAATCTTTCAGAAAGGAACAACTCTGTATCAGAGTTTTGACTGTGGATGGCACCCCCTCCCTCATTTGATGCCCTGTCCTCCTGCTGGAGATGGGCTCTATAAATTCCCTCTTCCTACTGTCAGACATTTCATCTAAGGTTCTGAGAGTCTCTCATCCCCCAAATCATGTACTTGGAATAGTACGTATGTAGACATATAATTACATCCATGCATATGTATGCATAGTTGCTGCCCTATCATAGACTTTTTCATCCATGCTTTCAATAATCATGTAGGAAAAAAAATCCTGATAAATAATTGTGTCTCTCAAGTGTTATTCAAAGGTGCTGTATAACAAATATTTCTTTTTATGTTGTATTAGTTAAGACACAAGAGACATAATACACACGAAGACATAGGTTATATGTAAATGCATTTCAATTTTTATTAGTAAATGGTATGCTTCTTAGTCTTAGTCTTAGTACCTGTTTTCTGAAAACAGAGTAAGATATTGAATATTTACTATAAGCACACACATGTGTTTATTAGATACACATATAGAAAATTTATAAAAATGGATATACAAAAGCACCCATAAAACACAGAGATATTCTACAAATGGACAAGAAGATAATATATTCAACAATACAATGAAGCAAAAATGTCATAATTTAGAAATCATCAAATGTTAAATATGATGGCTGTGTGTGTGTTTCAGAGCAAATAATCCATTTCTTAGCTCTGTTATCTAGGGTGGTCTTAAATTTTGGAATGTCTTGCCTCACCCTCTGGCAATAGCTGAAACTAGGAACTTACAATCCCTTCTGCCTTAGATATATTTGTGTACATACGAGTACACAAATTTCTGTCTCTCTGTATGTGTATATCCGTATCTGTGTATGCCTATTCTATGTGTGTATGTGTGTTTATTTATGTATTTGAAAGCACAAATTTCTCTCTTTTTTGTCTCTCTCTTGTGTGTGTGTGTTTGTGTGTGTGTGTGTGTGTGTGTGTGTACTGGACAGCAAAGAACATTTTGGAATTGCCTTTCTCCTTCCCTAGTTTGTGTCCTATGAATAGGAAAATCATCAGGCTACATGATTAGCACTTTTACCAACTAAGCCGTATTTCTGGTACAATTTAATTCTTGAAAAAGTCTGCTATACATTATTAAAATGAAAAATGTAATCATCTAATAATAAGTGCAATAAGTGTTTGCATAAGCATACCAATTAAATTTTTGAAATATGTAATATGTAAAAATGTTTAATGGGAGTTGATTTCCATTCAGAATATATAGTTCTATGGTCTTCCCTTATTTCTGTCAGAAATTTATTTATAGACTTAAATTACTTCTTTTGTTTCTATGTATTTAGAATGATAGATGTGTGTTCATATGACTTTACTTAATTCTAGAATACCACGACTAATATGACATGTAATATTTAACCAAGATTTAAAATATAAATAGAAAATGTATAGTTTATTTAATATTTACTATTCTTTCTCAGCGAGTTTTTAAGTTCCTATTAAGTGCCTAATGTAGACAAACTACAATAAAGATGCATTTAGCAGGTGCTTCTATTGACCACAAGACAATTAAAAACCAGTAAATGACAATGAACATGCTGTTATCCTGAGTCTAAACTGGAAAAAAAATTCCACAGTTTGCCAAATTAAAAATAATTTAAACTGAAAAAAGCTTATGCATTTAGAATTAAACTCCTTTAAATCGAATAAAATCAATCCATATCATAAAAATCAGAGAGAATTTGTTATTTATTCTATAGCTGGGTATATCCTTTAAGAATTCTAGGTAAATAAAAAACAGTTTCACATGCATCTGACCATCATTTCTGTAGCACTTGTCATTGTACATAAGCTATTGTTAATGAGAGCAAGACCCTATGGAAAGATAGATCAATGGCCCTAGGAGAAAACATTATATGATTATTCTGCTAAATAGATATGGTAGTAAAAAGACTTTTTTTTATTAAAAGTATACAATATATTTCAATTATATTTCCCTTTTCTCAAGTCCTCCCAATATGCACCCAATACTTGCTTGCTAAACCAATTTTGTATTCTTTGCTACATGTTGTTTCTATACCATACTTCAGTGCATCTCTCAAACCTCTTGCTGTGGATGATAATTAAACATAAACCCACAAGTGTACAAAGTGCAGAGAATAAACGACTTTGAAATGCTCAACATTAAATTAAGTCTTTTCTCAAATCTCATGGGATCTATGCAGAATGATTTTAAGAGGTAGGGTGTTGGATGCCTTCAAGGAAACAGCACTTTTCAAAAACAGCCAAGGCAATACACATATGAACTCACAGAAATGGTGACACCAAGCAGAAAACCTGCAGAAGCTCAAGCCAAATAACATTCTCGTATAAAGGAAAGGTAGTCAGTACCATAAAGTCATATGCTTTGCCAAGAAGTTATTCACAAAGGATAGATTCTGGAAGAGGTAAAATCAACATTCCAATGAAGCTACCCCAGTTATATAAGCTCAATGTCAGGGAGGGCCCCTCACTCAGAAATAGTTGGCCAAATCAAGCTAAACTTAATGTCTTCTTTTGTTTTAGTTTTTACTTTTTTCTTTTTAAAATTGATTTGAAAGAGAGAAAGTAAATGAAGTCGAGTAGGTAGTAAAAAAGAAGTGAAGGTTTGGATGAAGTTGGAAGAGGGTAAAATTGATCAAAATATATTGTAAATAATATTGTTTAAGGATTAAAGAAAAACATTATTTAAAATATACATCTTTTTACTGGATATTTTATTTATTTACATTTCAAATGTAAAATATACATCTTTAAAAAGAAGAGTCCATATAAGTTTCTTTGATTTCAGAAGTATTCAGATGATTGTGTACTTCGTTTCATGTTTCAAAATTTGTAGAATTTCCTATATACCTTTCAGACAGCCAAACCACAGAGTATTATATTCGGTGTTGAGAATCATTTCATTCATATTACAATCACAGAACATTTCAGCATTTTTAAAATACTTTTTTTTTTTAAATCTCAGGATGTTGTTTCCTTCACCAACTGTGCTCAAATGAAAGTTACTGTGCATCTCATTCTGACCTCTGTACATTCGTTTCCATTCTGTGCATATTATTCCATCCACCTGATGGCTTTATCCTTGCTTCTGGTCCCAAGATTGCAGTTGCCACCTGTTTTTCATTAACTGCAGAAGTTTATCAAAAATCCAAACTCGTGTTTAGGAAATGTGAAATGTTATGGTATATGAATGTGTCTCCTTCTGATAGTCTATTATTTAGTATGATTGGAATTTCATAGCAAAATTCGCTAGAATATGCAGAAATTTCTTTGCAATCTATAGTGCACACAGACTAGATTTTCATTCTCAAGGACTGGATGTTCTAGGGAAATGATGCTTGCACAGATGCACGGAAACTATACCACCTGTAGCTGCCACCTGCAAGTTGGTGCTGTTCTTCCCACGCTAGTGATTAATGCATGCATACCGATTTCATGACATTATCAAGACAGTGATCTCTAACTCTAAACTTGTCTTGTAATCTGCCATTTGATTCCCATCTCTTTAGATCATATCATCTACTGTCTCTATAGGTTGTTTAATCTTCTAGATTGTTACATAGTTTAAACCATTGTGCATGTAGTCTTTTCTAGTTAGTTCAAATCACTATATAACATGCATTTTGGGTTACCTGTGTTTTCAAAGCTTGGTAGTTCACTCTGTGTGTGTGTGTGTGTGTGTGTGTGTGTGTGCACGTGTGTGTGTATTTCAATACAGTAGAATATTCTAATTGACTTCCATTAAGATGGCAAAAAATATTTTGAAAATAATTTTATTTTTTAAACAGCAATGTTCTTTCAGTTTTTGCTTAATTCTAAGAGCTTTCCTAGAATAATGCAGAGATAAAACCCATCAAAAACACTATTTATCTTCTTCCTTTCCAAATAGTATTGTATCGCATAATGACTAAGGACAGAGGTGACACCCCAGACTGGGCAGTGTCACTGACAGTAGCCCAAATGCAAATAAGTGAGGGACTCCTTAGGTATCCAACTTCATGATTTGAGTAGTTACTAAGTTCTCAGCTTTTCTAGTGTGACGATAAAAATTTATGGATTAATATATATAGGTTCTGACTGTGGAAAGAAAACAAATACAATGTTCTAAGCCTGTATCCCTGTATCTCCTGGGCATATACCCATAAGATTCGCAAATGTATAACAAGGACACATGCTCCACTATGTTCATAGCAGCCTTATTTATAATAGTCAGAAGGTGGAAAGAACCCAGATGTCCTTCAATAGAGGAATCAATACATAAAACGTGGTACATTTACACAATGGAGTACTACTCAGCTATTAAAAACAATGACTTCATGAAATTCTTAGGCAAATGGATAGAACTAGAAAATATCTTCCTGAGTGAGGTAATCCAATCTCCAAAGAACACACATGGTATGCACTCACTGATAAGTGGATATTAGCCCAGAAGCTCGGAAAACCCAAGATACAATTCACAGACCACATGAAGCTCAAGAAGAAGGAAGACCAAAGTGTAGGTACTTCAGTCGTTTGTAGAAAGTGGAATAAAATATTCACAGGAGCAAATATGGAGACAAAGTGTAGAGCAGAGACTGAAGGAAAGGCCATCCAGAGACTGCCCCACCTGGGGATCCATCCCATATACAGTCATCAAACCCAGACACTATTGTGGATGCGAAGAAGTGCTTGCTCAAAGGGGACTGATATAGCTTTTTCCTGAGAGGCTCTGCCAGAGCCTGACAAATAAAGAGGCAGATGCTCACAGCCAACCTTTAGACTAAGCACAGGGTCCCCAACGGAGGAGTTAGAGAAAGGACTGAAGGAGCTGAAGGGGTTTGCAATCCCATAGGAAGAACAACAATATCAACCAACCAGATCCCCCAGAGTTCCCAGAGACTAAACCACCAACCAAGGGGTACACATGGAGGGACCCATGACTCCAGCTGCATATGTAGTAGAGGATGGCTTTGTTGGGCATCAATAGGAGGATAGGCCCTTGGACCTGTGTAGGGGAATTCAAGGGCGGGGAGACAGGAGTGGGTGGGTGGGTGGGGGAACACCCTCATAGAAGCAGGGAGAGGGTAGATGGGATAGGGGATTTCCGCGAGGGGGGTGAAACTGGGAGAGGGGATAACATTTGAAATGTAACTAAAGAAAATATTCTATAAATAAAAGTAAAAAAATAAATTAAAAAATAAAATAATCTGATTATTCATAATCAGACATCTAAGTAATAATTCATCATATATATATTAAACCCCCTAAATTTAGTAATCCAGAGTTCCAAAAATTTTGAGATTTGGAAAACTTTTTAGAGTTAATGCACAATAATTTCAATAATGTCCATCAACATACTAATGCATATATAATATAGATATCATTCCAAACAGCTTTCAGCTCTATGTTTTAAAAATGTTGATAGAGTCTGATTGAAATATCCCAGATAATTGTCTTGTACTTGAGACTTATAAGATATGTATCTCTTAATTATTTTATTAAAATTTAAGTTAGATAAAATGTGAGCCTCATTGTTTTGGCCATTGATGCTCTGAACTGTAGCAGGGCCTCATTTAATCCTCAGAATTTGGATGGTCCTGCTGTACCTCTTCACATCTACCCTAATGAAATCCCACAGTCTGGACAGTTTTGGGAACAGATAATTAATTGCTAAATTTACAGTCTCCAAGATGATCAAAAAATCTGCAGAAGAAGGTGGTGCTTTCTCTATTATTTACAGCTTCTTGTACAACAATTAGTTCTTAGCTTGTGGCAAAAAAAAAAAAAAAAAAAAAAAAAATCCACTCAACCCCTATCTTTCCTACCCTGATCATCATCATGTTCCTCCATGTCTATATGTATAGAAAAAATATGATTGTTTTATTTCCCATAAGATACTCATCGTATCAGCTGACTCCTCTAATGAACTCATTTGAATGTGATTATCTGTCTAACAATCTTATTTCCAAGTAAGGCAAGTTTGTGTGTGATCTGAGTTATGACTTTGACTTTTTATTGGTTCTCTACCCAATCCTTAAAAGCACCTCATCTTTCTTTTGAAAACTTGTTAGCATAAACCAGATTATTTTATTCATTTTATAAAACTCCTGGATAAACCTTGAACTGTATGAAAGTAATTCTTAAGTGACAGAAAGAGGTCTGACAGCTAAAGCTTTTGTCTGTAGAAAGCATACTCAAGAAAAATCGTGTTTGAAGGGAGTTTTCTTTTTCTATGCTATGGAGTTAAATAGCATGGAGAAATACTAAGTGTTCTCCTTGTCTCTAGGCAGTGGAACCTTCCTGCAGCTAATCTGTAATGTGGGAAATCAGTACGCAGCAGATGAGGAGAACTGCAGGAAAAAATGTACTTCCAAAATATGCCTGTTTTACTTTTTCATCATCTGTGAAACTTTGCTTATTTCACAGTTGAGTTGAAAATTCTATGGCTTAGATTGCATATTCATGATCATCGATCTGTTTGCAACTTGAGATGCCAACATCTTCCTGAGAATCATTAAGTTCAGACTATCAGTGTTCTGTTAAGGGGGAAAAAGTTATTATTTCTCTTTTTAATGGTTAAATTATTATTATTATTATTATTATTATTATTATTATTATATTTTTCAGACTGCACTTCAGGTTTTCTTAGGACTCTCTTTGCAGCTACAAATTACAAACATAATTTTGGGTGTTCTGGGACATAACACACCTAATTATACTTAGTTTTATTTGACACAAAGAAACTGTGCATAACATTATATAATTATAATATTACTGTAAAATAATATACATTTGCCTATTATAATGGCATTGCATATATATAAAATATACATATTAATATACAGAATATAAATGGGTTTATTTTTTTTAAAACTTAAATGGAACATAGCAAATGTTTCATACAGTTCATATTCCACTGGAATCTATAACCAAATTTGAAATTGACTGCTTCAAAATATCAATAATAGTGTACATTTAATCAGACTGGAAAAATCTCAAAATGTCATTGTTTTATTTTTGTTCAGTAGTTAGCATTTCATAACCTAGATATCAAGAATAATGAGAACAGTTTATGTTATTGAATTAAGAGATTATCCTTTCTAAAAGTAAGACAATTGATATATTTTAGATGTTTTACCTGAAATGAAAACAAAGTATGGAAAAATGACATATTTCAGTTAGATTTTATATTTGCATTTTATCAATTAAATTGAGAGTGTTCTAAAACATGCACAATAAAATACTCTGTTTGTTAAATTATATTTTAATGAGATTTGATAATGGAAATTATAGAAACACTGGGATTTTAGTTTGTTTCTCTATCTTTGTGAAAGAAGTCTCTCAGACATCTTATGTATTTTTGAAACTTGATTGTAGGTGGGACACTCTACCAGATAATATAAATACTTTTCTGTTTAGACAGGTAGCCAATACATTGTGCAGTATAAGTGAAAAAAAAACCATGGTGCTTAAGGAGGGAGATGTGGTAGACATACCCCCTACACACACAAACACACACACACACACACACACACACACACACACACACACACACACACACACACACACACCTGTCAGTATAACAAGGTATGTTTTTCAGATTGTCCCAATTTAAGTCAAATCATTTTTCATAGCTTGGTGTAGAAGTGAATGATGTATCCACTCAGTCTTTTGGGTTTTTAACTTTCTGAAAAATATTTTTGCAGAGATTTCTTTTTAACATTAGAAATTTCAGAGTCTATACATGAGAATGGGGTCTCCTTTCTGACTGTGGAAACACTTTGTAATCCTCCCTTCAAGGTTCAGATTTTAGTAACAAAGGCTATTAATTCACTTTTTAAAAACTTACTTAAAAGGGCAATGTGAAATTACCTCTGATCTTAAATCTCTTCAAATACTTCCCTTCATGGCCAAGATAAAACCCACTCTAATCCTAGCCTTGAAAATTATATCTGACTTAGCTGTTACCTCATACTTCCACTTTACCTCATTTTACTCCAAGAGTCCCTCAAATGACAAGGAGCTGCCCTTCCTGTTCAAGGTGCTCCTCCAATGTTTTTTCCTCTCTGTGATATACTTCACACATGTGCTCATTCATCATGACATTCTAACCACACACCAATTACTGAGCTGTTGCTTCTGTTAGCCCAGGAAAATTGCCATCATCACAGGGAATCATCTTGCTTCATTATTTTCCTGGGAGGCAATTACTCCTGCTAAGCAGCAGTATTTGAATCTACACCTAGTGACTGAGTGATACAGCCAATAAAGAAAGTTAAAATTAAAAAAAAATATGGTTTGCCAAGTTCTCTCAGAGAAGTCATAACTCTGGTACCATTTAGGCTCTCAAATTTCTTTTAGTAATGATCATTTTCTTTTCCCTTACACTCATGTACTTTAAAAGATATGTTTTCTAAAACATCATCTGTGTAAACCTATTCATATACAGTAATGCACAAAGCACTGGACCTAATATTGTTAGTAGAAAATATTGTTCAAGAATTGAATCTTAAGAAGTCCATAAGACCTTTGCTGGAAATCAATGAAAATGTAACTGAAGCTTCTTAAAGGAATACATGAGAAACTAGAAAGTAAACAGATCACTGAAAGACAGATGGACAGAAAAAATGACTTTGGGGAAATTGATGTAGTTTTCTTTTAAACATTTAATATGACTGACTTTTTGTTCCTCCCTCACATACACAGAGTATCTGGTTTGGAAGAAAGTTTCATGGAACCTTCAAGTCTTCTAATGGGGATGTGGGTGAACCTGTTTGAAACAATCAGCTACCCCTTTGTTCTGTCTAGTTAGTTGTATGTCATCTTGACATAAGCTAGAGACATTTAGGAAGAGGAAACCTCAACTGAGAATTTTCTCTGCTACTTTGGCTTAGGCAAAAGCTTGCAGGGTATTTTACTGATTGTTGATTAATGTGGGACGGCCCAGATCACAATGGTTAGTGACACTCTTGCTCTACTGGTACAAAGTATTCTCAGAAAGCAGGCCATGCAAACCATTAGTGTAATCCAGTAAGCAGCACTCATTTTTGATCTTGCATCAGTTACAAATTGCATTTGGTCATATTTTTTCACAATAATAGAAACCCTAACTGAGACACTTTTCTTTATCTGGATTAACTAAGCTCTTATGATATCTCAAACCAGCGAATTCTTTGGTGAACTCATCCCATATTAATATAGAAGTTTTTATTTTGTGGACCACATGTTTAATTTCTGGACCCTCTCCTCACTCTTGAGGCATCTGTTTCTTTGTGTGCTTTGCTTTCAATAAACCTTGGCTGAGTGCTAAGACCTTAATTATCCTGACTTCTCATTCTTTAAACAGACAAGAGGAATCTGTTCTTGCAACCCTAGATGATCTCACCATGGTGATGCCATAATGACTATGCCAAGCTCTCTCCAATGCTGTGATTGAAGAAATTACTTCTTTTTATGCACTAGGGGAGAAATACACTTAGGAGAGACTCATTTCTTTTCTGCCATTATGCAATCTGTGATTCTGATGTTTGAAAACTCTGACAGAAAAGTAACTGTAGAAACTATGGAGTGAAGATACCATGAGAGTGGTAAACTGATAGTTTTATCTTATTCAAAAGTTTTGTTTGTTTGTTTGTTTGCTTGTTTGTTGAAGTTCAGAGAGTTCTTTTGGAACATTTAATATGACTTTCATGGTCTGTAGCTTATAGCTAATGCTAAGGCAAAAAGGATGTACTTCTATTTAAAATTTAGCTTTCTTATTCAGATTGAAGATACCCAAAGACACTGAGAAAATATAAAAGACATATTATTCACATAGTAATGCCTGAGGGAAAAAGCACATCTCCACGGAGAGATTTTTATAAATGTCTTGAAATGACAGGAAAAGAAGATGACCTGTGCAGGTACTGTGAAGATGAGGTTATGAGGACGAGGAGTAAGAGTTTGTCTGCTCTGGCTATGAATCTCCCAACACGGAGAAAAGAATCACTCAAACTATCTTACTAGAAATTTCAGAAGTAAAATAAAAAGCAAAAATTCTGGGGAAATTAGACTTAATGGATATAAATTTGAAAATATGGATTCACACTCTCTTACAGTAGGTCAAGAGGAACAAATTGTGCTATATTATAAATGTGGCAAAATCTCAGAAAAAGCTGAATTTATTAGACTACTCAATTCTTCCACATAGAAGTCAGGGTCCTGAAAGGGGAATGGAAGAGCTTAAGCTGGATTTGTTTGAATAGATGCTCTTGAGAAATGCTGCAGATTTCCCTGAAGCTTCTGGGTTTGTAGAAGTGTTTCATCTGCCTTGTTAGAATGACCTCAACACTGTTATTTGAAGGTTGTGGGAAAAGATAACTAAGAAGTATACATTATGATGTTTGTCTTTCCAAGGATCTAATTCCACCTCATATAAGTAACAGCAGGAATGAAATGATAGCATTCTTTAACCAGGAGAGTGCTGGAACTGGTAAAAAAGGAAGAAATGAAAAAGAAGGTGACAGACATAGCTAATAAGTATTGACTGGGTGTTTATGAATGGAAGAGAAACATTAATGTTTTGAATTAAAGAAGGCACAGCAAATGGTTAGATGAAATAAAGTGAATATATATGATATACTACTAACTGTCTCAGGAAGGAATCTTGGTGAGAGTCCATGGATCTGATTTTAAAATACTACTAATATAACATTGCAATGTTTGGAAAGCTGATGAGCTCTCTTTAATGTGAAAAGAGTTACCAAAATAGTCATAGTAAAACTGATAATGAAAACTGACAAATATTTTAGAAATGTGAATATTATTAGATGACTTTTTTATATAGCTTTGAAAAATGTGACCATTTGACTGCATTTTTGGAAGGTATAGAAAAGACCATCTCACTATTAATTCAGATTCTTTACTGTGGAAATAGATAAACACTACATTTCTAGCTATTTCATATCTTTTACCAATATCATCTACCCAGCTGTAACAACAAAAATTTACATAAATACAGCCAACCATGTCTTGAATAGGGCGAGGACCAGTATCGATAGCATTATTTTGTAGGACTGTATACCACATTGGTAAAGTGCAATATCGTGAAAGAAGATCTGACAGTGATGAGAACAGCAATTATTCTCCAGGGATATCAGAGTTTAACAGTAAGACACACTGCAATAAACCTGTAACCTGTATATGTGATTCAATCTAGAAATGAAAACTGGGAAATGACAGAAAAAAAGTTTGCTTCTTTCCATAGTGTAAACAAGCTTGGAGTAATATTTTTACATACAACATAGATTCAAAGAATAAGATAGATAAACAGTAAAAATGGAAATTCTTAATGCCTATACAAAGTTTATCAAGACTTAGATAAATGTTGAAGTCAGATACCTCAATGAAAATTCTTTTAAAATATTCTCTTCTCTGTTATTTCTAGATTGAAAAACAACTGCCTAAAGGAAGTGACTATCCCATGAAAGTTATATTCATATCATAGTTGTTTCATAAGAGTAAAGTTATTCACCAATGAGTGTAGAGTTATTGATTTGAACAATTATATCCTAAGAATAAGGAAG
Organism: Uromys caudimaculatus; assembly: GCA_028551405.1. NCBI lineage: Eukaryota > Metazoa > Chordata > Mammalia > Rodentia > Muridae > Uromys > Uromys caudimaculatus. The sequence goes on from CM052712.1 coordinate 44,955,586, forward strand.
TGACAGATTTCAGTGTGTGTGTGTGCATGTTTATTAGACATTAATTATTCATTATATCTGCCTTGTCATAGCATGAACACAAAAAACTTCCAAACATAAAAGTTGACTGGTCAAAATTTCTTTCCAAGAAAATACACCAGGTCCACAAAACCATGTGGTGATCAGTTTTCTATTTCATAGATATATAATTAGAGTATATATGCTTTGTAGTTGACTACAAATTAGCTAGAAATAAGTAAGATCTAATGCTCTTTAGACATTTAGGTGGAAACCTCTTAAACTCTTTTATTCATGTAAAATAACAAAATGTGAACAAAATCACAAAATGGGAAAATATGGTTACCAACAGAAAGATTCAGCATTTAATTCTTCCTACTAAGATCAAAAAAACAACTGAATCAGAGTTTATGAAACAACTGTGTTGAAGCTTCAGGTGTGCCTGACAGAATGTTTATGAGAACAAAGTAATAGTCTCTCATATATACCATGCTGATTGATGCAACAGATGTCTTCTTTTTATACATATTGAAAGGAAGCATAATAAATATTTTATATTATATTATATATATAATTTTATGTACTGTTCAAGAAGTAGTATATGTATATGTATAATAGTAAACCTTGAGTGCCTTTTACTAACATAAAAGCATTCTATATGACCATTAGTTCTTATATTCATCCAATGAGACAAAAATGTCAAATAATCTACAACCACTGTTAAAATGGTTAGAGATAATACAAAGAACTGGATGTTGGCCATATTATTAAACATTTTAGGTGTATAGAGAAATCTAATCTATTCAAGAAATTGTGAGGGTGTTTAGAAGCTTCACAGGAATAGTAGGCAGAAATCTAGCTCTGTAAAATATTTCTTGACATATTTATTTATCAAATGAATGCCTGCCAAATTTGATGGGAACAGGGCAAGCAGGAAGTCTAGAACTTTGCCAGACTATTGTTTAAACCATTCAATCGCTACATTTCACATAATTAATGGTTTTAAACAGAGGAACTGATTAAATATTAGACATGATAATATACAAGTCATAAACTTACAGATATATGTAGAGCTAACAACAATACTTGCAAATCGATAGTGATAATTCTAAGATGACGCCCAAGGTCATTTAATGAATGACAATAAACCACAGAACCAATGGTGTAAATTCTCAACCTTCAAGAACTATTGGCTAACACTTTTCCTTCAAATCATAATTTTGTCCTCAATATAGGTATCATTTTTCCAGGTGCTGAAGGAAAGGAAAAACAATAACAGCTTCATGAGTAGAATATTTAATTTGGCCATTGTATGCTTATATGTGTAAAAATAGATTGTTGCTTCATTGTATTTCAAGTGAAGAATCAGAAGGATAACAGTAAATCTTTCAGTCACTCTTTGGAGAACTACGTTTAGATATTTTCATGTTTCAGCTGAGATTATCAGAAATAATTATCCTAGGCAGTGATAAATCTCTCAATTATTTGAACAAAGGAGTCGAGGAATTTATATTGTAATCATGAATACAAAGATGGGTGAGGAAGATGCATGCTAGTCAGCCTACAGGAGTGGGTAGAATGGGCATACTTTTATTTCATCTACTAATTCCCCCTGGGGGATAACTACTAATAAAAAGGCAAAGCTGTTCTACATTATTAGTGAAACATTGGGTTCAGAGACAAGAGATGGGACCAGGAATAGCCCTAATATCCATGAGAAAACATTCTAAGAAGTTGTGGGTTTTGACTTGTAATTTTACAGGCTGCTATTCTTTGTGTGTGTGTGTGTGTGTGTGTGTGTGTGTGTGTGTGTGTGTGTGTGTGTGTGTGTGTGTGTGTATGTGTGTGTGTGTATTTACATTATTTACATTTCAAATGTTTTCAACTTTCCAGGTCTCCCCTTCAGAAAACCGTTATCCCATCTCCTCTCCCTCTGCCTCTAGGAGGGTGCTCCCCCACACAAGCACCTACCCACTCCCGTCTTCCCTCCCTAGTATTCCATTCCCCTACACTGGGGCATCTAACATCCTCAGGCCCAAGAACCTCTCCTCCCACTAATGGCCAACAAGGCCATCCTCTGCCACATATGTGGCCAGCACCATGGGTCCCTCCATGTGTATTCTTTGGTTGGTAGTCCAGTCTCCGGAAACTCCGGATGGTCTGGCCATTTGACACTGTTGCTCCCTCCATGGGTCTGCAAACCCACTCAGCTCTTTCAGTCCCTTCTCCAACTCCTTCATCCGGGACCCCACACTCAATCCAATGGTTGGCTGTGAGCATCCACCTCTGTATTTGTCAGACTCTGCCTGAGCCTCTCCTGAGACAGCTTATCATGCTTCCATCAGCAAGCAGTTTCCAGCATCCACAATAACGTTCAGGTTTGATTGCTATATATGGGATGTTTCCCTTGGGCAGCAATCACTGGATGGCCTTTTCTTCAGTTTCTGCTTCACACTTTGTCTCCATATATCCTCCTATGTTCCTTCTTCTTAGGCTTCAAATAGTCTGTGAATTGAATCTTGGGTATTCCGAACTTTTGGGCTAATGTCCACTTATCTGTGAGTACATACCATGTTTGTTCTTTTGTGACTGAGTTATCTCACTCAGGATGATACTTTCAAGTTCCATCCATTTGTCTGAGAATTTCATGAAGTTGTTGTTTTAATAGCTGAGAAGTATTCCATTGCGTAAATGTACCACATTTTCTGTATCCATTCCCCTGTTGTGGGATATCTAGGTTGTTTCCAGTTTCTGGCTATAAATATGGCTTCTATGAACATAGTGGAGCATATGTCCTTATTACATGTAGGAGCGTCTGCGTATATGCCCAAGAGTGGTATAGCTGGGTCCTCAAATAGTACTGTGTCGAATTTTTGAGGATTGGCCAAACTGATTTTCAGAGTGGTTGTACCAGCTTGCAATCCCACCAGCAACGGAGGAGTGTTCCTCTTTCTCCACATCCTTACAAGCATCTTCTCTCACTCGAGTTTTTGATCTTCGCTATCCTGACTGGTGTGAGGTAGACTCTCAGGTTTGTTTTGATTTGAATTTTACTAATGAGTAAAGATGTTGAACATTTCTTTATGTACTTCTTAGCCTTTAGAGTTTCTTCAGTTGATAATTCTCTGTTTAGCTCTGTTCTCCAGTTCTTAATATGTTTATTTGGTTCTCTGTAGTCTAACTTCTTGCGTTCTTTGCATATATTGGATATTAGCCCTCTATTGGATGTAAGATTGGTAAAGATCTTTTCCCTATCTTTCAGTTGCTGTTTTGTCCTATTAACAATGCCCTTTGCCTTACAAAAGTTCTGCAATTTCATAAGGTCCCATTTGTTGATTCTTTATCTTAGAGTATAAGCCATTGGTGTTTTGTTCAGAAACTTTTCTCCTGTGCCCATGTGTTCAAGACTTTTTCCCACGTTCTCTTTCTTAGATTCAGCTTATCTGGTATTATTTGGAGGTCCTTCATCTACTTACACTTGAGCTTTGTACAAGGAGATAGGAATGGATAAATTTTCATTCTTCTACATGTTGACTTCCAATTTAATCAGCACCATTTGTTGAAAATGCTGTCTTTTTTCCACTGGCTGGTTTTAGCAACTTTGTCAAACATCAAGTGGCCATAGGTGTGTGGATTAATTTCTGGGTCTTAAATTCTATTCCATTGATGTATCTGCCTGTCACTGTACCAAAGACATGCAGTTTTTATCACTATTGCTCTGTATCGCAGCTTGAAATCAGGGATGCTGAATCCCCCAGAAGTTCTTTTATTGTTGAGAATAGTTTTTGCTATCCTGGATGTTTTGTTATTCCAAATGAATTTAAGAATTTCTCTTTCTAACTCAATGAAGAATTGAGTTGGAATTTTGATGGGGATTGCATTGAATCTGTAAATTGATTTTGGCAAGATGTCCATTTTTTACTTTATTAATCCTGCCAATCCAGGAGCATGGGAGATCTTTCTATCTTCTGAGGTCTTCTTCAATATCTTTCTTCACAGACATGAACTTCTTGTCAAACAGATCTTTCATTTGTTTGGTTAGAGTCACACCAAGATACTTTATATTGTTTGTGACTATTGTGAAGTGTGTTGTTTCCTTAATTTCTTTCTCAGTTTGGTTAGCCTTTGAGTATAGGAAGGCTACTGATTTGTTTGAGTTAATTTTACATCCGGTCACCTTGTTGAAGTTGTTTATCGGCTGTTGTAGTTCTCTGGTGGAGGTTTTGGGGTCACTTAATTTTAGGATCATATCATCTGCAAATACTGATATTTTGATTTCTTCCTTTCCAATTTGTATCCCTTTGACCTCCTTTTGTTGTCTAATTGCTCTAGCTAGAAATCCAAGTACTATATTGAATAGATAGGGAGAGAGTGGGCAGCATTGTCTAGCCCCTGGTTTTAGTGGGATTGCTTCATGTTTCTCTCCATTTAGTGTGATGTTGGCTACTGGTTTTCTGTATATTGCTTTTTCTATATATTGACATGGGCCTTGAATTCCTGATCTTTTCAAGACTTTTATCATGAAGGGATGTTGAATTTTTTTCAAATGCTTTTTCAGCATCTAATGAAATGATTATATGATTTTTTCTTTGAGTTTATTTATATAGTTACATTTACATTTACATTTACATTGATGGATTTCAGAATATTCAACCACCCATGAATCCCTGGGATGAAGCAACTTGATCATGGTGAATGATGGTTTTGATGTATTCTTGGATTCGGTTTGCAAGAATTTTACTGAGTATTTTTGCCTTGATATTCATAAGGGAAAATGGTCTGAAGTTCTCCTTCTTTGTTGGGTCTTTGTGAGGTTTTCATATCAGTGTTATGGTGGCTTCATAGAATGAATTGAGTAGTGTTCCTTCTGTTTCTATTTCATGGAATAGTTTGAAGAGTATTGGTATTACGTCTTCTCTGAAAGTCTGATAGAATTCTGCACTAAACACAACTGGTCCTGGGCTTCTTTTTGTTGGGAGATTTTAATGGCTGCTTCTATTTCTTTAGGGGTATGGGAGTGTTTAGATGGTTTATCTGATCATGAATTAATTTGGTATTAGGTATCTGTCTAGAAAATTATCTATTTCATTCAGATTTTTCAATTTTGTTGAGTATAGGCTTTTGTAGTAGGATCTGATGATTTTTTTGAATTTCCTAAGTTTCTGGTTAGTATGGCTAAGACTTTATCTATATTGTTGATTTTCTCAAAGAATCAGCTCCTGGTTTTGTTGAGTCTTTGTATAGTTCTTTTTCTTTCTACTTGGTTGATTTCAACCCTCATTTTGATTATTTCCTTCCATCTACTCCTCTTGGATGGATTTGTTTCTTCTTGTTCTAGAGCTTTAAGGTGAGCTATTAAGCTGCTCATGTATGCTGTCTTCAGTTTCTTTTGGAAGCATTCAGAGCTATGACTTTTCCTCTGAGCACTGCTTTCATTGTGTCCCATAAGGTTGAGTATGGTGTACCTTCATTTTCATTGAATTCTAGAAAGTCTTTAATATCCTTCTTTATTTCTTTCTTGACAAAGTTATCATTGAGTAGAGCATTGTTCAGCTTCCATGTGTATGTGGGCTTTCTGTTGTTTTTGTTGCTATTGAAGACCAGCCTTAATTCATAGTGATCTGATAGGAGGCATGGGATTATTTCAATCTTCTTATATCTGTTGAGGTCTGTTTTGTGACTGATTATTTGGTCAGTTTTGGAGAAGGTACCATGAGGTGCTGAGAAGAAGGTATATTCTTTTGATTTAGGATAAAATGTTCTATAGATATCTGTTAAATCCTTTTGGTCCCTAATTTCTGTTAGTTTCACTGCATCTCTGTTTAGTTTGTGTTTCCATGTTCTGTCCATTGATGAGTTGGGGTGTTGAAGTCTCCCACCATTACTGTGTGAGGTGTAATGTGTGCTTTGAGCTTTAGTAAAGTTTCTTTTATGAATGTGGATGCCCTTGCATTTGGAGCATAGATGTTCAGAATTGAGAGTTCTTCTTGGTAGATTTTTCCTTTAATGAGTATGAAGTGCCCTTCCTTATCTTTTTGATTACTTTTGGTTGAAAGTCAATTTTATCCGATATTAGAATAACTACTCCAACTTGTTTCTTGGGACCATTTGCTTTGAAAATTGTTTTCCAGCCCTTTACGCTAAAGTAGTACTTGTCTTTGACATTAAGGTGTATTTCCTGTATGCAGCAAAATGCTGGGTCCTGTTTATGTATCCAGTCTGTTGGTCTATGTCTTTTTATTAAGGAATTGAGTCCATTGATGTTAAGAAATATTAAGGAATAGTGATTGTTGCTTCCTGTTATTTTTTATGTTATTTTTATGTTTGTGTGGCTAGCTATCTTCTTTTGAGTTTGTTGAAAGAAGATTACTTTCTTGCTTTTTCCAGCGTGTACTTTCCCTCCTTGTGTTGGAGTTTTCAATCTATTATCCTTTGTAGGGATGGATTTGTGGAAAGATATTGTGCAAATTTGGTTTTGCCATGGAATATCTTGATTTCACCATCTATTGTGTTTGAGAGTTTTGCCGGGCATAGTAGTCTGGGCTGGGATTTGTGTTCTTTTAGGGTCTGTATGAGATCTGGCCAGGATCTTCTAGCTTTCATAGTCTCTGGTGAGAAGTCTGGTGTAATTGTGATAGGTCTTCCTTTATATGTTACTTGATCTATTTACCTTACTGCTTTTAATAATTTTTCTTTGTTTAAGTGCTTTATGTGTTTTGTCTATTATATGAAAGGAGGAATTTCTTTTCTGGTCCAATTTATTTGGAGTTCTCTAGGCTTCTTGAATGCTTATGTTCATCTCTTTCTTTAGGTCAGGAAAGTTTTTTTTCTATAATTTTGTTGAAGATATTTACTGGCCCTTTAAGTTGGGAATCTTCACTTGCTTCTATACGTATGATCTGTAGGTTTTGTCTTCTTATTGTGTCCTGGATTTACTGGATGTTTTGGGTTAGGAGATTTTTGCATTTTGCATTTTCTTTGACTGTTGTGTCAATGTATCTTCTGTACCTGAGATTCTCTCTCCTATCTCTTGTATTCTGTTGGTGATGCTTGCATCTATGACTCCTTATCTCTTTCTTAGGTTTTCTATCTCCAGGGTTGTTTCCCTTTGTGATTTCTTTATTGTTTCTATTTCCAATTTCAGATCCTGGATGGTTTTGTTCATTTCCTTTCCTTGTTTATTTGTGTTTTCCTGCAATTCTTTGAGGGATTTTTATGTTTCCTCTTTAAGGACTTCTACCTGTTTACCTGTGTTCTCTTGTATTTATCTAAGGGAGTTATTTATGTCCTTCTTGAAGTCTTCTATCATCATTATGAAATGTGATTTTTAAATCTGAGTCTTGCTTTTCTGGTGTGTTGGAATATCCAGGACTTGCTGTGGTGGGAGAACTGGGTTCTGAGGATGTCAAGTAGCCTTGGTTTCTGTTGTCTATGTTCTTGCCTTGCCTTTCACCATCTGGTTATCTCTGGTGTTAGCTGATCTTGGTCTCTCTGTCTGTGCTTTTTTCTCTTCCAAGCCTCTGTGTCAGTACTCTTGGGAGACCTGCTCTCTCTGAGAGGAATTTGGGTTTGGAGATCTGTGGTACAGGGTCAGCTCTGGGGTGCAGAGAGAAACCAGAAGGATCCTGCCCTCATCTGTTCCTTGGTTCCTGTGTCCTGATGGCTCTGCAAGGGTCCCTCTTGGTCCAGGAATTTGAATATAAGTAATGTTCTTGCCTGAGCTCAAAGTTGTGTTGGTACTCTTGGAAGACCCACTTTCTCTGGCACTATTTGGGTAAGGAGCCCTGTGGCACAAGCTCAGGTCTCTGGCTGCAGACAGAAGTCAAAAGGCTCCTGTTCCAGACTGGTCCTTGGTCCCTTTGTCCTGAGGGTTCCTGGAGGGTCCTTCTGAGCAGACATGCTGGTCTTACCTTCGCTCATAGGCCTAAAAGTCATTTTTTCCAGAAGAGAGATGAGTTCCTCTTAAGCACAATATATGCTTCACTCAACTTCTCTAGTTATAGCTTCTTCCAAGTGATCATGTTAGACTCCTTGTGCCAGAAAGTGAGATAAACAAACATACCAGAAGAATAATTGAGTATGATTATATGTAAGAAAGTTTTATATATATTTGAAGGAGGCATACTTATATTTTTAACTTAATATTTTTTTACTTAGTCACTTTACATCCCAGTGACTGCCCCTCTCCTGCTCCCATGCTCCCACAATAGGTCCCCCCACCTTCCCTTCCCTTGTCCTCCATGCAGCTGAGAGCCCCACTGTGTATCCTCCCACACCAACACTTCAAGTCTCTGTGAAGCTAGACATTTCCTCCCCCACTAAGGCCAGACAAGGCAGCACAGATAGTAGAACATATCCCAAGTATAAGCAACAGCTTTTGGGATAATACCCCTGTCCAGCTCCAGTTGTTCAGGACCCACATAAAGATCAAGCAGCATATCTGCTTCATATGAGCAGGGAGGCCTAGGTCCAGCTCATTTAAGTTCTTCGTTTGGTGCTTCAGACTCTGAGAGCCCCCAAGGATCTGAGCTAGTTGATTCTGTTTTACTTCGTGTGGAGTTCCTATCTCTTTCAGTGCCCATACTCCATCCTCCTACTCTTCCTTAAGAGTCCCCAAATTCCACCCACTGTTTGGCTGTTGGTGTCTTTATCTGTCTGAGACATATACTGGGTAGAGACGTTCAGAGAACAACATGTTCCTGCCTGCAAGCATAACATAGTACCAATAATAGTGGATTGAAAATTGGTCCTTGCCAAAAAGATGGGTCTCAAGTTACGCAAGTTATTGGTTGGCCATTATCTTACTCTCTGCCCTATCCCTCATGCCTGCATTTCTTGTAGACAGAATAAATTTGGGGTTGAAAGTTTTGTCAGTGGATTGGTGTCTCTAGCTCTGATTTCTGTCTGGCTACAGGAGGTAGATTCTTCAGGTTTGATATACTTACAATATTTAGATGAACTAAGCAAGGTTTCCAATTTAGTTTTAACTATATATGAGCATATACAACTATACAATGCTGATAAGTACATTAGAAATGTAGGTTCAGAATATTAAAAGATGACAATGTGTATTTACCAGGTAATGCAGGGACTGAGAAAGTACTATCTGAGGAAAGAATTTACAGTGGATGGAAACAAGGGGAGTTATTGGGGGGGATATTTTTATGAAAATTAGTAGTTCTATTCTTCTATGTAGTTAGTTACAATTTTTCTTTTCTTAGACTACTTAAAATTCATGGCCATCAATCCTGAAGCTGTTCTGCCTCAGCAGAGGGCACTTATGCTCATATGATGTCAATAGATATGAGCGTTGAACATCATGGTACATGTTTTGATAACTTGTCCCTTATCATTTTCTGAGTATTTTATACTATACTTCCTTGAAGCTGTTGGGATTATTAATGAACCTCATTAATATAGCACTGAGGAGAGAAATAGATTTCGCTGAGATCTACTTGTTCATAGATGCCTAAGAGCATCTTAACTCTCAAACAATTCCCTATGCAGTCTAAGTCACAGACCCACTAATTAAGAGTATAATAACTAACAAAATATCCCCACTGGTATACAGGACCATGAGTGTTATGAGGTAACAAACCACTTGTGATTGTATTTGTAATTCTATGGAAGGCAATTTCATGCCTGAAAGTGTAATCCTGTCCAAAAAGCCCCTGTTTTGGGAGATTATAGGTCCTAGAATAGAACATGTTATTATTTTAATAAATAGGCATGCTGTTAATTTGTCATCTAAATATTTATGTACATATACCTAATCTTCTCTTATCACTGCTTAGTTTGTCAGTGACAGCTATCAGGTGAGAGGTACAACTAGCAAAGCACTGAGAATAAGAACTGAGTTTTCATATCTAAATAGTTCAACTGTATTAGCGTACCCTACACTGTACTCAGTAGTGGCTTAGAGACCACTACAGAACAAATGGCCAAAATAATGTAAGAGCACAGAAAGGGAAGTATTGATATTAAATGCTGACTTATAAATAAGAATAGCCTGACAGAATCATTTAAGTTCAGCATGTTTAATAATATGCACAAGATCTGTATAAAATCCACTTAGCCAAAATTCTGGTTAAGTTGGAAAACATGATCACCAGGTCTCATCCCATATTTGGGTGATGTTTGTAGTGGATAATTTCTGGTGAATGGAGAATCATTCCCTTTCAAGCATGTGGTCACTGATAGGATTCTTCAAGCTGCCTCAGAGCCTTGAACTCATTTACATATGGTCAGCACCAACTAGACTAAGTATTTTAATTAAAAATAATAGCATGATATCCAAATGAGAGTTGCTAAACTCTCCAAATGAGAGGTTTCAAGAAAGAAAATGAGGTATTAATGATGCATAATTAATATATAATTTTATTCTCATATAGAAGTAAGCAGTATATATTTTGCCAAACCTGAGACTGGAAGGTAAATTAGCTCTTAGTATCTACATGGTCAACCAGATAACCTACCAGTCCTATAAGCTGCAAGTTAAGTCTAACATTCAAAGTTTTATGATATAAGGATATTAATTGCATTTTTTTGTGATGGAGTCTCATATACCCCAAATTTTCATTAACCTTGCCATATAGTCAATTAGGATGGCTCAGAACTTCTAATCTTCTTCCTTTCACCATCTGAGTTCTGAAATCACAGGCCCATGGCAACATACTAGAATTATTTGATGCTAGGCATCACATATAGTGCTTTGTGCATGCTAAGCAAGCACACTATGAACTGAGCTGTATCCCCAGGCTCTAAAAATATTTTTCTAAGTTATGAGCATTTTTTGATTAAATTATCTCATTCCCTGACAAATACTTAAAATCAATACCTTCATAATCAGAAAATTAAATTTATCCACTTTTATGTACCATGATTATTTCCCCCAAAATATGTTATGCTTTCAAAAGGAATCTGAAAACATTTTCCAGTATAAAGGTCACAGCATTATTGCTATAAAAAAATAGCAGTTTCTAATAGCCCTTCAATCTTTTAAATAAATTGTAGTTGCTTATATAAATCACTGCTGCATTACTGAACAAAAAATGAAAAGAAGAAAGCATAGCAAGTTCTGCAAGACCAAATAGATATTGTGAAATCCTTTTCTAAGCATCCATTCCAATCACTTTTCTATCTCAGCCTGTCCTTCTTGTGTTCTTGTTTATACTTGGTCAAGAATAGCAACCACCACCTACAGCTTTCAATCCAGCCATTAGTAGCAGGATGGAAGACCCCCTTAACTGTGTCACTTACAAGGACATCACTTGGCCTGGAATGATTCTCATGGATGGTAGTCAGAAAAACAATCTTCAAAGAGTCAAAGTGGCCATGAGACTCCAACCCAGGAGAGGAACTGGTAAGGGGACTAAGTGGAATGAAAAGAGATTCAGAACATCAGCATTGCAGGATCCCTTCCTTATACACTTGTTAAACAGTGAGAGCATGACAGCCTCCTGAAGTTCTTAAACCACAGTCTTAACTGTGAAGTCTGATATCTCAGTTACTCCTTGGGCGAAGTAATATTAGTTTTAAAAATGTCAGTCAATAGAAGTTGCTTTTAAAGTACCATCAGTGACTGACACTTGATTTTTTTTTCCCCCATTGCAGGAGAAAAATGCCATTCTTGTCTTCCATTTTGACTAAAATCTCATCCAGTGTAAAAATGTCATAAGAGAGAGAAGATAATAAAGAGCCTAGTGGTGCTGTCATTCTTTGCTATCTTTTATACAGAAGCAGAAAAGAGGCTCAAATGTTCCTACTTCTTAGATGCCTTCTAGGGAGAAGAGCTGTTAAGATAATCCAATAGTCAGCTAGACATCATTTGTATACATTTTGTTTCTTCCTCTTGTTATCCCTGTTTGCTTGTCTTCTCTTGCTTCCTCCTTTCTTTCTTGCTTTCCTTCCTTCCTTCATTTTTTTCTGTAGCTCAGAAATTCTTCCAGCAGCCTAAGGAATTCCTTTTCTACTCAGGTAAACCTAATTCTTTATTTCACTATAGAAAAGGTTTCCAAGGTTAGTGAATATGAATCATGGTAGGAGTTCACTAAAAGAAAAATATTAACATCAATATAAACATAAGAGTCATCTTAGTTATGGTTTCTATTGCTGTAATATAACACCAAAACAAAAACATCATGGAAAGGAAAGGGTTAACTTGGCTTCTTCCACATTTGGACTGTGTTATGTATATAACAGTAATTAATGACTTTTTGTGAATTTGAGAAAGAATGGGGGTAGAGGAAGGCCTTGTTTTGTGTTGGTGTTTTTATCTTTCTTCCTTTTTCAAGAGGAGGAACACTGGGCATTATAGTCCTGATCAAGAGAAAGAACAAGAGGGTTGTCCACATAATTTAGTAATATCTTTCCATCATTATAAAATTACTTAGTGTTTTAAAGTCATTTTCTTGTACAAATAGTGCATAGAGTGAAAACTGCATAATATTTGATTGTAGAAACAAGCTTTGAATATAAATACTAGGTAGCTGATACTCTAGAGACTGTTACCACCTGGAAAGCAGGTTTGTAGTTTGACACAACTGGACAGAGAATCTATGAGGCCCATGAGAGCAGTTCAGTCTCCTTCAAAGGGATAATTTGTTTTGCTTCTCAGTAAAAGTAGAGCCATTCCAAACTTTTTATTTTCATTGCATTTAACAAAATACCAAGCCCATATGAAAAAGATGTCAAAAATATCAAGCATTTATTCATCTAAAGCAGTGAGCCAAGGAGAGTCAAGAAAGAGGTAAGTGATTGTTAAGTCTCAGATGAAATAGATGGAAGGAGACCTATGGATTATTTGGGGTAAATGTTTCATTTTAAAATTTTATGCAATAATATTTATTTTACAAAGCATTTATTGTGCAAATGAATTGTTATTTGTGTTTGTGAATTATTTATAATTAGATGTTTAAATACTCTTCTAATACTTATGGTCTGCGGCAAAATAATTAAAAGGAAGATTGCAAGGTACTTTCCAAATGATTTTGACCTTGAAGATTTTGTTTGATTTAAAAGAATATTTTCTGTCTACTGTCAGAATTAAAACATAATAATCTGTCATAAAGATCTGGGGAAAGCACAAGAAAAAAATGAGACAGAATAGATAGGACAGCTCAAGATATATGGGAAGAGAAAGGAGGTTCTCCCTGATGTGTAAATGTAACTTTTATTCATCACATTTAGTTATCTTCTCTTACCTTCTGCTGAATAAAGCTCACTCTTTCAGTTCATTCTGAACTCTGGCTGGCTGGTTCAACTCAGCTGTTCTGGCTCAAACTCCTCTCCAAGCTAACTGATTCAATCTGGCTTCTCTTGATTTCTCATTAAATTGTTCTGCTTGGCCTCCTACTAACTCAGCCAATTTGTTCTAATCTTCTGCCTCCTTCTCATTCTCTGGCTTTTTCTGTCTTCACCTGCAATCTGTCTTTCTAAAATGTCCTCCATGCCCTTCAAATCCCACAAATCCTGCTTCTGTTGCCTGGCAAGGAACTGTTCAGACTCACAAAGGAAATCAACTCCACTGCCTTTACTGAAAGGAGCTCATCTGTATTCAGTTTGAAAGGAATTCATCTGTACTCCACTCTGAACTGACCTGAACTGACTCAATTCCATTTCAATGCCCTCACCCAATTGAACTGATTCAGTTCTCTCTCCCTGCACTACTTACTTTTTTTTTCTGTTTTTTTTTTATTGGTGATTTTATTTATTTACTTTTCAAATGTTATCCCCGTCCCAGTTTCCCCTCCACAAGCCCCCTAATCCCTACTCCCTCCCCCTTCCCCTATGAGGATACTCCCCAACCTGCCCATCCACTCCTGCCTCAGAGGCCTAGCATTCCCATATCCTGGGTCATCAAGTTTCTACAGGACCAAAGGGCTCCCCTCCCAGTGATGCCAGATAAGGCAATCATCTGCTACATATCCAGCTGGAGTCATGGGTACCCCTGTGTACTCTTTGGTTAGTGGTTTAGTCCCTGAGAGCTTTGGGGGGTCTGATTGGTTGATATTGTTGTTCTTCCTATGAGGTTGCACACCCCTTCAGCTCCTACAGTCCTTGCCCTAACTTCCCCATTGTGGTCCCTGAGTATAGTCCAATGTTCAGCTGTGTATACTCGCATCTGTATTGGTCCGGCTGTAGCAGAGCCTCTCAGGAGACAGCTATACCAGACTCCTGCCAGTAAGCATTTCTTGGCATCAGGAATAATGTCTAGGTTTGGTGTCAGCAGATGGGATTGGATCCCCAGGTGGGGTAGTCTCTGGATGGCCTTTCCTTCAGTTTTTGCTCCAATCTTTGTCCCTGCATTTTCTTTTGACAGGAGGAATTCTAGATTAATATTTTTGAGATGGGTGAGTGGTGCCATCCCTCAACCGGGAGCTGTGCCTATCTCCTCTTTGTTGCGTATTTCAGCTAATGTCCTCCCTGTTGGGTCCTGGAAAACTCTTGGGTCCGTGGCATCTGAGACTTTCTAGTGGTTACCTCCAGTTCCCCCTCCCCCACTGCTACACATCTACTTTCAATTCCTTACCCTTTGTACTTCTTCCCTCATCTCCTCCCATATCTGAACTGGCCCCGCTTTCACTCCCCCTCCTTTCTCCCTCCCAGATCCCTCTCTCCCTGTACTTCTCAGAGATTATTCTTTTCCCCCTACTGAGTAGTACTGTAGCTACTCACTTTGGTGTGATCTTCTTTCTTCTTGGGTTTCATATGGTCTGTGAGTTGTATTATGGGTATTCCAAGCTTCTTGTTGGCTAATATCCACTTATCAGTGAATACATACCATGTATGACTGAGTTACCTCACTCGGGATGATATTTTCAAGTTTCATACATTTGCCTGCAAATTTCATGAAATCATTGTTTTTAATAGCTGAGTAGTTCTCCATTGTGTAAATGTACCACATTTTCTGTATTCATTCCTTTGTGGAGGGACATCTGGGTTGTTTCTAGCTTCTGGCTATTACAAATAAGGCTGCTATGAACATAGTGGAGCATATGTTCCTGATATATGCTGAAGTATCTTTTGGGTATATGCCCAGGAGCGGTATAGCTAGGTCCTCAGGTAGATCTATTTCCAATTTTCTGAGGAACTGCCAGATTGACTTCCAGAATGATTGTACCAGTTTGCAATCCCACTAGCAATGGAGAAGTGTTCCTCTTTCTTCACATCCTTTCCAGCATGTACTCTCACCTGAGCTTTTTATCTTAACCATTCTGACTGCGATGAGGTAGAATCTCAGGCTTGTTTTGATTTGCATTTCCCTGATGACTAAAGATACTGAACATTTCTTTAAGTGCTTCTTACTCGTAAGTAGACTCTTTTCCTGTCTCTTCTCATGAGGGTTAGGCAAATTCTATCTTTGACTCATTTTGCCAAATCTTTATCTGATCCATTACTTTGTCTCCAAATTAGATATCATTGTTTGGGATTAAAGGTGTGTACTAAGGCACTGAGTCCTACATGGTCATAGAAGGGACAATATGATATATTCCCCACTCCTGGAACAGAGAAAGCAGCGTGTGAGAGTGCTGACAGTTACTAGGTATGAGGCTTGATTGTAAAAGTACACACACACACACACATACATACCCCCACACACACATACACACACACACACACACACACACACACACACACACACACACACACACATCATGTTCCTCCTTTGGAAAATGTTCTCTTTGCCAAAGTTATTGGAAATGTCCTCTCTGTCAAGGTTAATGACTCCATGATAATTAGAATTAGCACAAGTCCAGAAAGTGAGTGTGTGTCTATGTCCTTAACAAAACTGGTAAAAGCTGTGACTTTCAGAACAGCCCTTATGGCTGTGGAAGGGATCACTAGAAACATGAGTTTAAAAATATATAAACAGGATTTCTGAACTATGCAAAATATAAGGATGCAATATGAATCATATGAGCATTTCATGGACCTAAAAGAACAGACGTAGTTGCATTATGAGTCAGCTAGTCAGAAAATTACAAAGGCAGGCTGATTCAAAGACATGCAGACTCCTGAGTTCTAGGTCAGCCTGGGACAGAGCTAATTCAGGCCCAGGTGTGGTAGAAGCAGTGGTCTCAGACCTGTATCCCACCCAGCTAATTTATTATCTTTGCTTACAAAGGCAGGCCAGTCTCTGATTTCATTTGCAATGTTAAGAAAAATGTACTTCTTGTTTTTTCTCTTTCCCTTGGTATATACAAGAGTGCCAACTGTTCACAATGAGATGCCCTGACTAACACCATAACAGTATATGAGATCAATGCATGTTATCCTTAAGGATTGTGAAATTTTATAGTAAATGTTTCCTTCAACGATATGCAGTTCTGACACCTAGGTACCATGCAAGCATGGAAGGGCTCTCAGAGAATGGCACATGATTTGGTAGCTATTCATGGGAACTGAGCCTGTTTTATTTGGAGAGTGCCTTAGATAGGAAAGAAAATGAGTATCTTCAGAAGTGGCTCTCACAGCAGGGGCCTTACTTATTTACTTATTAGTTTTGTTCTTCACAAAACTTTAGTTAGCTCCTACTGTGCTAATGACATCTCTGATGAATACCAAGGTAACAAAACAACACTGATGTCTTACTTCCCACATGCTTATGGAAGACTGTAACAAGAAAGGGATCAATTACTTTTCTACAGGTAGTTATGGGAAATGCTGAAAAAACTGTTTCCTCTCTCTGTCCCTCTCTCTCTCTTTCATGTATCTGTGTGTGTGTGTGTGTCTTTACCCGTAAGAAGTTATATAAAAGAAAGATGGTCAGATATGCTACCACCACATATGATACCTTCCTCAACGTGAGCAGGAAGGTGTGCTCTTCTTTTGAGATGCCTTTTACTACATGGCAAATACATCCTACATAGGATAAATGACTTCAATAGTATGTATTTATTAGTCAAATAAATAGAAAATAGATTAATATGTAAATAGCTTACAGAAGAAGCATGCAATAGACTAGACCGAATCGTATTTTGAGTTATATAAACCTCCTAAGAAAGTAAATCAATATTTAAAGAATAACTTGACTTTCTTAAAGAGTAGACTAAGTCTATGTTCCACCACTACTTGTCACAGGTTTGTTTGTTGAGGATAGAAAGATGATCAGATATGTTACCACTATATATGATAGCCTTCCTCAATATGAGCAGGAAGGTGAGCTCTTCTTCTGAGATGCCTTTTAAAACATGGCAAATACTAAAATTTTGGTGACACTTACTAACTTCTTTGAAGCAATTCCTAAGAACCCCATTTTGAGACATGGTCTTTCTGTCCCTAAAGGAGCTAGACCTCCATTCTCTAAAGATCAATATTCAGGTCTTGCCAACATTCCACATTTCTTATCAGGAGGTACATCCATTTCATCCAATTGTATTTCCTCATCAATGACACTATTGCTTAGAACTAAGTATAAAAACACGCAGATTTCTCCATTTCTTAGAGATTTCATTTACGTAACAACCATCTAAAGAAGTGGCATTAAGTACATTTCATTCTTTTTCATTGTCATTATGTTTAATGACAGAGTCTACAGCCTTAACTTTCAGGTAAGAAAGAAATGCTTGACTTTTAGGATGTCTATGATTTTCCCTAAAGGATTTCTATAATTTATATTAGCTCTGTTTTATATCTCAATTTTATATTCTTTTCTTACTTACCGTGTATTTCTTTGACATGTACATAATAAAGAAGTTTGTCATAGAGTCAGTTGATCTACTACATAACTCCTGTCACCACTTACAGGAGTATAAACTTACAAACAAACACACACAGCAAGCAAATATTCAAAACCAGTTCAGGTTTAATGTAGGATTTTGTAGATCTACAATATGGTGTTTGAGGAAACCTTTAATATACCAGAATTCTATGTTAGGCCCAGGCTTCTCACTCCACAAATAAGCAAAGACGATAGATCAACAAGAAGAAACGATGGCATTGAGCAAATATGTTTTCCTTTGCAGGCTTGTGCTTAGAATTCCAAAGACTTCTAGTAATCTGGGATGAACCACATTCAACGCTAAGCATATTTATACTTCAGAGTAATTTAATATGCTGTTGACAGTCTGTTTTATCACAGGAAATTCTATAAACAAAATGTAGATTTCAACAGGGAACTATTAGGGCAACACTGGAAAATCAAACAGGATTGAAAAACTGGGTAAAAGCTTTTCCCATGAAATGGCACTAGAGCAGACTTAAGTGTTTTGCTATGATATTATCTGTATATGACTTATCCCTCTTAAAATCTTCAATAAGCCATATTAGTTACCTTCAAAATATAACAAGAACGAAATGGATTCACCATATAAGAGCAATGACTTACTAGGTTCATTGATGTATTGGTGGTCTGCTATGAGAGACAATTTTACTAGGACTCTGTACTCTCTGTCTTTCATCATCCTGAGTAACCTTCTAACTATGCCAGAATGAAGTACATACACCATCAGGGCTAGCCTCCCAGTTCTAGTCAGATCTCTGACCTGAAATAAAACTCTTGTCTTTCTAATTCGTAATCTATATCCCAACAAAGAAAGATTATAAAAAGGAAGAGATGGAAAATGACTGAGAACTCCTCAATGTATTATCACATGGATGTTCCCTAAAGGAGGACTTTAGTAAAGATAGATATAATAATCACTATGATTTAATATCCCATCTAAAACATTATCAAGAAGCATATATATAACCTTCCTTCTGAGAATGAATCATGTGAGAAGGCAGAAAATATGGCTTGAATTCCTTTTTTAGTATCTGTGTCTATTAGTAACTTTTTATTTCCAAGGACATCACCAAATACCAGAAAAATGTACATAAATAAAAGTTCAACATATTGTTATTTTTATTTCAATTTACATTGTTTCTGCTTGCTTTTTTCTGCTTTTATTTCTTCAGTTGCTATGTGTTCTTTGTGTTCATTTATTTGTACAGTTTCTCAAACTACTCATGTATTAAATATAATTTAAGACTTCTCTTGAAAACTGTGACTATGTTAGGCATGCTATGAGTGCTGTACAAATAGGAATTAGCTGGTTTACTCAGTTTGTATTCCTCTAGGAAAAGACAAATAGTGCAACACAGAATCATAAAGAAGTTCCATCATAAAGAATATTCTGAATTCAAAAATGATACAGATTTTTAAAAAGGGTAAAATCAAAGAATAAAATAAAAAATTAGGGCTTCTGGCCTGTGATATTTTAGAGGAATGTGTAATTTAGATTTATTAAGAAGCTGATAGCTGAGCTGAGATATGAAGAAAGTACAAAACTGAATTTTCCAAGTGCAAATTTAGAAGGCAGTGCTCCAGGCAAAAGTTCAACTAAAACAAATGCCCAGAGGGTGGAATGCTCTTGTCTTGTCCAAGGACAGGAGACACCAATGAAAAGGAACAGCTGAAATAGGAGAACTAGACAAGTAATGTACAGGTATCAGAGAGAACCTCCAACTGGAATCTAATCAAATTGTCCTAGGGAGATTTTAGTCATAAAATGCAAAGAGAGCTTCTGATTTTAATCAAATAGTACACTAGTTGATTTTTGAACAAGTCAATAAAAGATATAACGGATTCATACATACATATATGTGTATATACATATACCAACACATATATACATATACCTACCCACATAATAATTGGGTAGGTATATATGTGAATATATATGTGTACATATTTGTGTATATACATATGTATTTAAGATTATTTCTTCTTGTAATAATTTATCCACTAAAATCAATCATAAAAGTGCTATAAAAATCTTTAAAAGAATATTAAATTTTAGTGTCTTTTTAAAAAGTCTTATCAAATCCTCTCAAACTTTGATAGCAATTATGAGTTGGAAAAAAAAAA
Source organism: Uromys caudimaculatus (assembly GCA_028551405.1). Taxonomy (NCBI): domain Eukaryota; kingdom Metazoa; phylum Chordata; class Mammalia; order Rodentia; family Muridae; genus Uromys; species Uromys caudimaculatus. The sequence goes on from CM052712.1 coordinate 44,975,432, forward strand.
GGCATGCCAACCCTTCATCCTATCTTTAGTTTTAATGTCAGGTGATAATGGGGTTTTCTTATCAGTAACTAATTTCAGTTGAGGTTTTTCTTTTTAATCCTATTTCTGACTTTCTCTTGTCTGATGAGAGAGATGACTTTGATGCACCCATTGGGATTTTGATCATCCATGTGACAGCCATCACATCCAAGACAACACAGCTAACAATGGGGAACACTGAAACACAAATCTAAACCCAGACTTCAACAACGTCTCCAGAATGAGGCATTATGACATTCAGTGCAATGCACACCACTGCCATCACTAAGTGTGGCTTTTAAAACTGTTAGATGATTCAGAGCTTCAATGACCCATTTAAATCCACAGGTGATTAGAAAATCATGCGAACAGATGAGAATTCTGACACCACAGCAGCACTAGATCTTGTAAACAGAACCAAGGGCTGTTGGTTTAAGGAGAGCAAAAGAACTGGCTCAAGAAACTATGGGCATAGTCCCAGTAAGAAAATAACTGCAGTATATTGAGGTAATAGAAAATAAAATAAGAATTTATTAATTTAGAAATATTTGGATACCACTAGATTTACGTATTTCAGCAAATTAAAGGAACATGAAGAGTGATATGAGGTTTGTCAAAGTTATTCATCCGGATGTCAGGGTCTGTATAAATTATGGGTGAATTTCAAGGTTTTTGATTTTTCTGTTTTTCTGATATATGCTGAAACTATTTTCCACAGCAATATTTTTTTAAATATTGCTTATATTTAGATTTGATATATAAGATTTATATTAATTTTTTATTATTTATGAAAAGGTATTTATTATGTATATACTCTAGGTCAGGTATAATTGCTGAAATAAATAATATGCTTGGCTTCATGGCATTTATATTTAATTTTCTAGCATTTTTAAATAAATCAATAAATCATATATAGATAGATAGATAAATTGAGTTTAGACTGAGATCTAATGACAAGATCTTGCTTAAAGTTTTCTATTAATGAAATACTTCTGTTAAAAAAAAACAATAAGACAATTCTTTAAAGTTTTTTTGGTTAAGAAGTACTTGTATTTTGGGTTTTTTTTTGTTGTTGTTGTTGTTTTTTAATTTATTTTAAACTCCACATGTTATTTTCTTCCTCGTTCACCCTTCGACTGTTCCACAACCCATACCTCCTCTCCAACTCCCTGTCTCCACGAACATGTCCCCACTTCCCACCCCTACCCCACCTGACCTCTAAACTACCTGGGGCCTCCAGTCTCTTGAGGATTAGGTGCATCTTCTCTGACTGAACCCAGACCCGGCAGTCCTCTGCTGTATATGTGTTTCAGGGCTCATATCAGCTGGTGTATGCTGCCTGGTCGGTGTTGAGTATCTGAGAGATCTCCGGATTCCAGGTTAAATGAGACTGCTGGTCCTCCCACAGGACTGACTTTCTACCCGGCCTCTTCTAATTTTCCCCTAATTCAACCACGGGAGTCAGCAGCTTCTGTCCATTGGTTGGGAGCGAATATCTGCATCTGACTCTTTCAGCTGCTTGTTGGGTCTTCTGGAGACCCTTTTTGTGAGCGCTCCATAGCCTTAGTAATAGTGTCAGGTCTTGAGCTGGACTCCACTTTGGGCCTGTCTCTGGACCTTCTTTTCCTCAGGCTCCTCTCCATTTCCATCCCTGCAGTTTTTTCAGACAAGAACAATTATGGGTCAGAGTTGTTTTTTTCTTTTTTTTTTCTTTTGGACTGTGGGATGGCAACCCCATCCCTCACTTCATGCCCTGTCTTTCTGCTAGAGGTAGGCTCTACAAGTTCCCTCTCCCCAATATAGAGCATTTCATCTAAGGTCCCTTTCTTTGATTCCTGAGAGTCTCTCACCTCCCAGGTCTCAGGTACATTCCGGAGGGTCTCCCCAACCTCCCCCCTCCTGAGGTTGCACGTTTCCCTTCTTTCTGCTGGCCCTCAGGTATTTCAGCTTTCCCCCCACCCAATATCTGATCATGTTCCCCTCTCTGCCCCCTCCCCCCATCCCCTTTTCCTCCCAGGTCCCTCCCTCCTCACTTATGGTTGGTTTCTTCTCCCTCCGAAGTGGGACTGAGGCAACTTCACTTAGGCCCTACAGCTTGTTGACCTTTTTGGGTTTTGTGGGCTGTATCTTGGGTATTTGACACTTCTTTTTGGCCAATATCCATTTATTAGTGAGTACAAACCATGCATGTCCTTTTGGGTCTGAATCACCTCACTCGGGATGATATTTTCTAGTTCCATCCATTTGCCTGAAAAACTCAGGATGTCCTCACTCTAAGTAGCTGAGTAATATTCCATTGTGTAAATGAATCACATTTTCTGTATCCATTTTTCTGTCTTGGGACATGTGGGTTGTTTCCAGCTTCTGGCTATCACAAACAAGGCCCCTGTGGCACTGTGGGGCATCTTCTCAAATTTCACGTTTGTTTTGTTTTAACACAAGTATGTTAGGAAAATCAGGAAGCTGACCTAAAATCCTAACGTACTTGTGTTAAAACAAAACAAACCTGAAATTTGAGTGGAGCCTTATATAAAACAAAGTATACATGACGCTTAGAGAAGACTGTGACAGGACAAAGTAGAGTATTTTAAAAAGAGACATTTTGTCTTTTACATATTTTTTTGAGGGGAATATGAACTCAGTGAAGAATGAAAACAGTGATTGGCATGGTGCTGAAAAGGCAGTAGGGACATGCCCATGTTGGTACATTTAAAAACAAAAATTTTTTTTTGAGGTTCTTTTTCTTCTAACTGCTGAAGGAAGCCACTGAGGATTGGTTTGGAAGAATGCCAGGAGTGGATCCATAATTGACGAGAATCATTTGTAAAAGCTAATATGAAGAATGCACAGAAGAAGATCAGGAAATGAGAGACCACTTGAATGATTTCACACGATATATCAGATATTGGCTTTGAGGAAATTGGTATGTGTGGTAAACAGTTATATGTCAGAGTTGGCTTAAGGATTGAGAAACTTCAAGGTTATTTCCAAGATGTTTGTCCGGCCACTTGAAGATCTTACTGCTAAGATCAGAAATATTCCATTTGAAATTATTTTGAATGGGTATGAAAAATCAAGGTAATGTTTCACTATACAGGTTCCAAAGAAAATAATTAGTAAGTATGTGGATGTCTATGCATGGATTAAGTGAATTTATAACAGAATTGATGGACTTAAAATGAAGAATATGCATTTGAATTTTCCATTATAACATCTATAGAAATTTTGAGTAAGATGTAAAGAGAAATAATTTAAGATCTGATTCCTTAGATTCCTTAGAGTCTGAGAAGTCTTCAGTGAGGCCAAATCAATTGTCCTAAAAAAGAAAGAAGGAATGAATGAAAGAAAGAAAAAAGGAAGCAAGAAAGGGAATATATCCTTTTAACATAAGTGTAGACATTCACATTTTCTTCTAAATGTGTGGAGTTTTGATTACGTGCTTGTTTGCAGATGAGTTAAAGATATATGATTTTTAAAGTTTGATAATTGTTTCAAGATGAAAGATAACATTCTTACCAGGGTTACTTTTGAAACTCGTTGAACAGAAGGGGGTTTAAATAGCCACATGAAGCCTATATATCATTAGAAATCTGTTATAAGTGTTTTCATGATGGACAGTTACTGAATTAAAGATTTGTATACTATGTACTAGGCTTCTGAGATTTAAAATTCACTGTAGAAAATAAAATAGACCTTGACAAATCAAAAAAAAAAAAGAAAAAAAGAAAATGGTTTTCCATAATAAAAGTGTAATATTTGTCTCCACACATTGACTAACTACATGTGGGGAGCAGAAACACAAAGGTCTGTTTTGAAAACCCTCAAGTGCCTCCCTGGTAGCAAGGACGAGGTGCCCCTGTAACTAGTACACTTTAAATAGATAAGGATTTAGTGAATTTCCTCATTGTGAACTAGTGTCCCAACACCATACTTTTGATAAGGTCATCTATTACACTGGTAAAGAAACCCACTTTGACAAATCTAAAACAACCATGTTTCATCAACATTGAGTTACGGGCATAAAATATTGTATGGGAATTATGCTTTGATAAATGGCAACATTCTGGTCCCAGATTGAGGCCAGATGGTTACAATGTCTTTAATACATGTAACCATTTGGTGTGAGCACGGTTGTGTGTTTCAGTCTCCTCATTTCTGTTTAATGATGGATTTGTTCCAAATAATACATATGTTCTCCCAACATGCTAAATTTCTTGTAAGTCAGCAAACCATGAGCTCTTCCCAGTTTACCTTATTTTCACTAGGTTCATCCAAAATTGATCTGAGATTCAGGCTTATTAACTCATATTTTCAGTCCCCAGGCATAAAGAACAAGAAGCACATTCTTCCTACTCAAGAAAGGAAATGCTATTAATCTTAACTAATGTATTCAGTATGTGATGGTGTCACTATCAGCATTTTCTTGGGCATTGGCTTTTTTTTTTTTTGGTCAATGTCTATACTTAAATTAGTATAGTAGAGAAACATTGCCTTCATTACAATTAGATATAATATTCTGTGTAAAACTGAAATATAAAGACATCATTCAATTATTGGTATATAACAAGAGAATTTCAAATTTGTTTTTTCACCAATGGGAATTTAAGCTTTACAATCTATCTTAAAATTTGAAGTCTTCCCACCAGTTCCAAAATAAAAATTCACATTATATGGCTCATGATATAGTTCTAAAATGTGCCCATATTCCTTATCATCTCTAGATTTGTAAGTATACTTACAAAGTGTGTGTGTGTGTGTGTGTGTGTGTGTGTGTGTGTGTGTGTGTGTGTGTGTGCGCGTGTTTAGGAAATATGATAAATCAAAAATATATATCTCCTTTTTTATAATTACTTAGCATCTATCTAAAGGAACAAAACTGAAAAGACATATATTCTTATGGATGATTATGTCTGGAAACATATGAGATTAGTTACAATTTAACTCTTTATCCTGTATTTATTTAGTAATATGTAACAATTAGATGCTATGCTGACATAAGGAATGACACTAAGCACTAAGTAGAGTACAGTTTTACCCTCACATACATTGAGTAGATTTTGCACCTGGATTTTTTTCATCAAACCCAGGACTGTCATGAGTAAATAGCAATCTGTCTTTCTGAATGATAAAAAAGGAACAGCAATATAAAGCTCTCTACTTAGGTAACAAAAGATGGTTCTAACACAAGCTCTAGGATACATTTATTCATTATTACCAAGTAAAGGTTGTCTGGATGGCAGCAATTGTTCACCAGGTTCTACCACTTTTGGTGAACCTAGCATAAAATATGGATACATTTATTTACAAGTTATATCTGTGTATTTTAGTATTTAATGAAACCCCATTGAGAAAAGTTTTTCTGATTGTCAAGAATTTAATTTGGAGAAACCTTTTATTATTATAGTTTACACCTAGAGGGATGGGTAACCATCAGTGAGAATCTTTTGCAAATATCCTGCACCTCACAGAAATATTTATGTAAACTAGAAGTTTTGAAGCTGATCTGTGGCCTAGAGTATACTTTGAAAAATTATTAATTAATTAATTAATATAATTAATGTGCTTCTGACTAAATTGGGAGTTTTACTTAGCAAATTGTTTAAAGAAATGTATGCACTGACAGGAACAGTAATTTTCAAATTCTCACCATGCTTCTCATTTTGGACCTGTCTAATCTCAGTACAAGATTATTCATAGAAGCTTGGACCTGAAATCTGGAAAAGTCACATTTGGAGACACATCTTTGCTCATTATGGCCAAAACTATTAGGCTATCACCACAGTCTCTTGCTACACAATTCTGGCAAGCCTGAAACCTGTCATGCAGATATGCCTGCTGCATATTTGCATCAATCCTCTGTCTCTGGATCCTGAGTACTGTCATTTTAAGCTTGGATGAATATAACTCTTGAGAGCAATAAAATATTTTTCTATGGGTAATTAAGAAAAAGCAAACATGTTTGATGTCTTTTAAAACCCTACAGGTGTATAGGTAAGATAGGCAGCAACTCATCTCTAGAGACATCACAAAGATCCAAGAGGGGAACTTGCTACTAATGTTTAACCGAATTGACAGTGTTGAGCATCCTTCATTATTTCTAGGTTTATACCCATAGACAAAAGTTAGTCTCAGCCTAAATCATAGAAGGCTCTCTCTTACATGGGAGGACTGTTAATGCAAAGATTCATAACTGTCCTAATCATGAAGAATAAGATACAGTTGAAGGATAAGTCTTAAATAGGACTTAAAGATTTTAAATAGTCTTAAATATCACACCTAAGCCTCTGAGAAGAGTGTAGAAGAGATGCCATAAAAAATATGTGAACTAGGTAATATGGAGAAGAGCCATGAAATGCCATTGTCTAGGGAGGATCACAGTTTCAATGCATGTTTCAATGCAATGTTTAACTCACAGCAGCTGTGCTTACTTGTACTGAGACTAAATGCAGCTGACCTGATCAATGATCCATCATGAGTAGTTGACAGGTTTATGGAGCCCTATTCTTTACATCTGAAGTGTTTACTATTGATTAACTCTAGGAAATGGCAGGGATAATGGTGATAAGTCTTGATCTTCTGTTGTGTATCTACTACTGAGCCCTCCAGCTTCCAATACAGACCTCAAATCTCATGGTCACACAGACGGCCCTGGCAAAACAAAAATACAGGCATGTGCATGAGAATGTGTGTGTGTGTGTGTGTGTGTGTGTGTGTGTGTGTGTGTGTGTGTCTGTCTGTCTGTCTGTCTGTGTGTACAAGGATTATGTGGATGGAAACAGAGATGAGGGGGTAAATACTGAGAGTAATTAGTATAAATTAGATAAATATGTTGAAGAACAAATATAATTTCAAAACTCATTTAAAAATTTTTATGGGGAAGAACTAATTCAGACTACTGTATCTCCTTGTTATCTTTAAGTCATCCATATTTTGTTTTTAAATTAAGTACATACTTCAGCTTTTGAGAAATTAAATATGAATTTGAAAACATCCCACTCTATCTTGTCTTTATCATTCAATTTACCTTTTGCTTTATTTCGATTATTTTCGGGATGAGTTACCATTATTTATTTCAGAACTTCTTTCTGTTTGTTTGCCTTTCTTTATCTGCCTGCCTTTATTTCATGTTCGGAACTGTCTGTATAGCTTTTTCCTCTGCTTTTATTTTTCCTTTGTTGATACTATGCTGCTCTTACTTTGCTGCCAGAGTCTAAACGAGATGTGAAACTCCTATCTCTTGTGAATTTACTCTGTGCTGCACAACATTTTTCTTTTATGTTTTTGTTTGTTACAAATTATGATGGTTTATAAACCCTTCCAGGCTTTTCAAAGGGTTTTATATTACTAAACATGAAAAATAAAAGGATGTGGCAATTTCAAAGGGACAAATTCCCTTTCAGGAGTCACAAAGGATGCAAAGTGAAGCAATAGAATGGCTATTGGATGTATTCTCTAGCAACATGAGGTGATACAGTAGCTCTTGGAATGTCACGGAAGCTAATGAGGCAATTTCCTACAGAGAGATGGGACAGTGCAGAGAAAACCTTGTGGTGCCTTCTGCACAAAAAAAACAAAAGGCACTTTCCTCACTGCAAATTATAGTTTCAAAATAATTCAGAAAATAGTATCTACTTATGAAAAATTGAGTCACTCAGCCAAGTATATTTGGTGCCTCAGACATCAGGGAAGAAGGTATATTTTTGTGCATTTTTAGCTGAATGTAGTTTTTCCTAAGTAAATTCTCATGCTAAATTTGAAAGAAAGACCAAAGTAGTTCCTACCTGACTTAAGATTTTTTTACTTTACAGAAAATACGATCTATGATTTATTAGGAAATATAGAAATCACCTCTGGGTTATTAAGACATTTTTTGGAAAATATTAGCCTTTTCACAGGCAAATTATAGGAGATTTATAAATAAGCATTAAAAGGAAACAGTAACAGCAGCAAAATAATGCATGAAGATCCAAGAAAGCATGCGTTCCTTTTCAATTTCCCTTTGTGCACACAGGGAGTTCCAGGTACTATATTTTCACTGGGTCAGCCTAGACTGAGCTTTACACCTTTGTGTCAGATGGAGGTAGAAACAAGAGTGTCCCATTAGTAGGCTTGGCACATGAGATTCTCAGGGTGAAACATTTTCTAAGTAACAGCTAAGTTACTGGTCAGCTAAGATAATGGCTCCAATCTTTTATATTTTCTGTTGTATCCTGAAGCACTATAATTTTGTTTACTTGCCTTTGTATTCATAAAGTGGACTTAAAATATGTGCCTGTAGAAACTCCTCTCACTCAACACTATGCTTATGGAATGAACAATTTAACTTTCAAAGCTTGATTTGTTTTCAAATATTATTATTTTCCATCCCATGGTCATAGCACATACTATGTCTCCTCTAGTATGACACTGTATCTATCTACTTAAGATGCTCCCAGAGTTCAATAACTATAGAAAATTATTTTCATTCTTTCAAATGTCTTGCCTTACTCCAGAATATTTAATTAGCATTTGAACTTTGGGATTTGGGAATAGGTGCTTACTTTCCTTTTAAATAAGTGCTAACAGCTTTCCAAAATGTGTAACCAATATGAATTTAATTTGTAAAAAGTCCTAAAATTATATTGCTAAAGATTTGTCACCAATCTTAGCTGTTTATTACATAACAGCTGATCATATAAATTTGAGTCTGTAGACTCTCTTTGCTTTACATTGCTGCTGCATAGCACTGAATCTGGTCTGTGAGCAATATCTCACTCTTGTAGTAGGCCATTGGGGTCTGAGATCCCCCTTTGTTGATGACAGAGGCTTTTGTATGTGCATATGTATTTGCATGTATACATTTACTTGTTCATGTACATAAACTCATGAATATGTATGTGGAAGCCACTTGGTGATCTGCTATTGCTTGTCTCTTTAGTCCAATGAGATATGGTCTCCTGCTAAACCATAAGCTAATCGTTTCAGCTAGGATAGCTGTCAGGATCTTTGGTTCCTATAGCTCTCCTGTCTCCACCTACTCTTCACTGGAGCTACAGGCATTCATAGCCTTGCCTAGGGCCTTATGTGAGGATTAAAAAGTAGAGTTCAGGTTTTTATGCTCACATGGCATGGATTTAACATTTCTCTTTAGCAGTGCTAAGTGATATTTTTCTCCCTTCTTGACTTTTCCTCCTGTATTGGAAGTCATTGTATATATTCGCAAATTTCCCACCAACATGTATTTGTATTGAGTAGCATTCAATTTTATTTTATTATATATGTTATTAAGGTATTACTTCTGTTCATTTCTGAATACTTGAATGCTTTTGTAATGACATCATCTAAAAACTTTTAGGAATGAAGATGTAGTTTGCTGTAGAATGTCTGTTTTCCTAACATGTATAATAAAATCCTGAATTCCTTTCCAAAGAGCACATCAGCATATGCTTGCATGTGCACGAACACACACACACACACACACACACACACACACACACACACTTTAAAACATTTTATTGTTTCAATGTCACACTGGTATAGAAGTCTTCGTTTTCTAACCTGGTGATCTCATACACGCATATGAAAGAGTTTCTTGATTCGTGTTTTAAAATTTGTATGTACAGAAACATAGTCTACAGTTTTGAGGGTCTTATTTTTACTTTAAAAGTTTTGTTATATTTTCATTACTTGCTATACTGAACTACCCAGTCATTAAAGAAAAATATTGTAGTGAAGTGGATCTAGCAGGACGTTTCACTTTTAAAGCACTTGAAAAGGAAGATTTCCTACGTTTTATCATAAGTTTTCTCTGAGATTTAGAGAAACTTTCTTTCACATTTTAAAGTTCCCTCAGGTTCCTACCTTTTAAAAATACATGAATGACTGTTTCATTTTACAAATGCTTTTATTGTATCTATTCCAAAAGACTATTTTAGATTTTACTCTTTGTTCTTTCATGTGGTTACATTTGATTAAATTTTTTCAATGTCAAATTAACTTCCCATAGCTTAAGCAGTATAAAATTTAAACATAACATATTATTATAATATATATTGAAGGATTCAGTTTAAGAAACTATTGAGAATTGTATGTCTTTGTGATGAAGATATAGCTCAGAATCTGTGTTTCATTTTGTAATTTCTCATATTTTTCTTTTTCAAATGAAAACATCAAGTTCTTCTCTCCTAAAATATAATGAAATATATTTTATTCACACTTTAATCTTAATTTTAGAGTTTGTGGACAATATGTGGTATAATCTTCTGATAGAGGGCATCTCATGGAAAGAATTGGAAATAATGATTTAGTTTTGATAAATGTAACTTCCAATATTTTTGTCTTTTTTTGATTTGATTTTTTAATTTGTGTATTTTATTTACATAATAAATAGCTTTCATGGTTTGTGATTTATAAAAAAAATTCAGCAATTTAGTGTTTTTAAACTTTCATCCTTTTTTAGATTTACATACTTTATGTACATAAATATTGACCCAAGATTTTAAAAAGAGAACAGTCTTAAGCTTCCTGTCTTCCCAGAGGAGTTTCTTGGCCTTTGCTTAGGGACAGCAGTCCTACTAATCACACAATTTGACTCTGCTACAATTTCTGTATTACAGAAGAAGTTGCAGGCAGTTTACTAGGTTTTGTGCCATTTAGTTTATCCATTTTAAGGCAAGATTTCTTATAGTCAGTTATGGGTTCAAAACAGCTAGACTTGAACCCTTGATCTTCTTTCTTCTAACTTCCAATTGCTCTTATGTTAAATATTTGACTACATACAAAATTATTCCTTTAGTCTAAAAGTTTTTAATAGTATTTTCCAAGACTTTGAATAAATAACTAGTTATTTTAATTTTAAGATGCATACTTTAGGAATATTTGTTGCTAATATAGTCTATTTTATTATAGATTTGATGTTTATTAGGTTAAACTTGTATTGTTATTTATTTAAAATGAGTTACTAACATTAACTGTATTTTTCTTCAAACTGATAATTTACTTAGAAATGATTTTGTTAATCTATATGAATTTATGAATTTTACTCCTTAGTTTTTGCCTATTTTCTGTGTCATGGCTTATGGGCAGGGTTTTAAGCACTTAGTAATTTACTGATATTTTGAGACAAATATTCCAATATACCAAATATGAGATTATAAACTTTTTCAAATACACTGAGGGTTACTCTCAGATAAGGATCATCCGGGTAAAACCACACTGTGTCATGCAAAGTGTGTGATAAGACTATAACTATCTTTTTATCACTGTCCTTTGTAGTAGGTAGAAACAGGATCCCAGATCTCGTGAACTACAGACAAAGGGGGAGAAAAAGATGGGATGAAACAAATATCAAATTTACATTTCTAAATTACGCTTAATGTTTTTTTATGTATTTTGTTCAATATGAATTTAAACCACTTTTGTAATCGCGAAAATATTTCTACACTCTGTGTAATGAAACATATAGCCACTCAAACACATTGACACATATAAACAATGATTTTGAAATTTCCACTGAGATGGTTAGAAAAAGTATATCGCCTTTGACTAATGTTTTAAATCATTTTTCATATGTGTTAAAAAAGACCAACAGTGACTGCTGGAATCTCAGTTCATAATGCTGGAATCTCAGTTCAGTTCACCCTACTTCCAGCTTAGTGCTGTAAGAAAACTTCCATAACTGACTTTCTACTATTTTTCTGTTCTTCTCTTTCTCCTGCAAACAGAGCTCTTAGACCACCATTGCCACATCTTTTGGGACTCTGCTATTTAGATGGTCAGAAAGTAAGAGGAAGTTGTAATGAGTGATATTTGGAATAAGTCAAGAGATATGTGTGGATGTCCTTGGCTTTTCTAGACACCAAGAAGCCAGGGTACATATTCCTATGGTTAAGCTACAATGAATGCTCTTTTATACTTTGGGTTTTTTCAACATCTTTCTTTCAAGTATAGAGTTAACAGTGGATTTCAATACTTGCTAATTACAAGGAGCTTCACTGTAACTAATATTTTAATATTCCCTCTAACCTCTAACAGATTTAGATTTTGAAACCCTTTTAAATTTTATTTTACATATTAAATTTTGCCTGGGCATACATCTGCCTACCCCATGTATGCCTGATGCCACAGAGTCCAGAAGAGTTTACTAGATTTCATTGAACTTGAGTTACTGATGGAGTTAGCTGCTTTGGATTAACAGAATTAACTGTTGGTGTTTTAGAAAAATAGTAGTTTACCTACTGATCCATTCTTTCACCATTTTTAAAACTATCTTTATTATCCTGTTAAATACTTAACACAGCCCAATTACAATATATGTTATTATATAGTTTAAAACATGTGAATTCAATTAATTTTTTCAAAAATTTTCATAAAGCATTTAAAGAATGGTATGGTACTTACTATATAAAAATGTCATACATCACTGAACACTGTCAAGCAGACTATTTAAGTTATATCTACCTTACTAAGTAAAACTATTTATTTCTGGTAAAAATATAGAGAAGACAACCTAAATCATAATATCTGTGTCAGGAAAGAGACTGTTCTACACAAATGAGAATAGACCTAATGAACTGAAATTTGTTAGGAGAGACAATAAATAGTAGGTTATTTTTTGAAATATTTTAGAATATATTTGTGAAATATTAATTAATCAGCAAAACATCAGTTAAGAATATATAATAAATTCAAACCAAATATTAAATTCCCAACAAATATGTTTCTTTCAAATTTATCATTTTTATACATTTCTTTCTTTGTAGTGCTTTGAATAAAATAGTATTTCTATTCCTTATAAATGATAGTGTTATCTTAAATCTGTTATACAAAGTTCTTGTTAATTTTCAATATAGCTTAGATACAACTTGTCATGTAGAAAATTCTGGAATAAAAGGTATAGGAAAGTAGATAATTTTGTCTATTTGTCAAAGGTGAGACTATTATTATTTCAAGTGATAGTAACTTAATCCTCAAATGAAGAGAAGAAGGAAATGGAGAGAGGATATAAAGAAAGAAGTAAGGAAGGGAGGAAAGAAGGAAGGAAGGAAAGAAGGAAGGAAGGAAGGAAGGAAGGAAGGAAGGAAGGAAGGAAGGAAGGAAGGAAGGAAGGAAGGAAGGAAAGAGGGAAGGAAGGAAGGGCAGCAGAAGTAAGGGCAGGATAATGGAAAGGGAAGGGAATCCTACCATATTTGATCTGCACATGGAAATTCCTGAAATGGAGGAATTGAGTTTTCTGGTTTATTTTCTTTCTTCTCACTTCTGTTTACAGCAAACCAAAAGCAAACAAATCTTCAGTAAAAATCAGGAAACTCTTGTATCTTTGGGTAAAAACAATTTGATACTAGAGGTGCAGGGTAGAGGTGGAGTATTGGTGGTTATACAGGGTGGGGTGAGGTGGAGTATTGGTGGTTATACAGGGTGGGGTGAGGTGGAGTATTGGTGGTTATACAGGGTGGGGTGAGGTGGAGTATTGGTGGTTATACAGGGTGGGGTGAGGTGGAGTATTGGTGGTTAAAGTTTCCTCCCTTAGCATGCAGTATATAAACACTCATTTCTCATGGTTGGGTATTTTGTGAATTCTTCTTATGAAAAGTCAGGCAGTTTCTTAGCAAAGTAGTAGCAGTATTATAGCTGCTAAGTCACTTCTAACTGAGAAGCCAATTTAGAGGGGAATGGACATATAAGCTGCTAACAGTAGGGTAGAAACTTCAGAGGTGTGGAAGGAGAGTTGAAGAGAGGAACTGCAGGTTTTCACATTAATCTGGGCGATAACCTTGACACTAAAGTGATGATGGAAAACTCATAAGGTGTGAATGAAGGTCTCCAACCAGCAAGTGAGGAAGTTACATAATACATCACTTATAATGACTTCTTTGACTGCATGTAGAGTGAGTGTCTCATTCTTAATAACAGTAAATCTACTGGTATTGTATAGTGAAGGGATGAATTTTGAAGTCAGATGAGTTAGCTGAGTACATTGGATGAACCATTTAACCTTTCTTGCTGACTGGGTTTTCCTCTGTAAAATATAGATATTGTATCAGATCATGTGAAAATCTCATTGGGCTCCAAAAGCTCTGTTGCTATACATACATTTAATGACAGATTCCCAATTGAGACAGCTACTATATAAAGGGAGCCAGCTCATTTTATGTCAAGGTAAAAGATACTCAGAATGGAGCATTAGAAATTCTCAGAAGGTTTTTCACTACTGCCTTGGGAATCTTGAGTAGTAACTCACAGGTTAGGATACCACATAATTCTTCATGAAGAGGTATTTACTAAAGAATAAAAAAAAGTTAAGATTCAGCAAATTTATTAGACACTTCACAAGTCACCAAAACCAACCCCACAAAAACAAACAAACAAACAAACAAACCAAAAAAACCCAGGTATATGTTCATCAAAATCAGGAATTCAACTTTTTATATCATTGATATTCATTTTCTTGACACTAAAAACTGACATGAATTCTTTCTGTCTCCTTATTGTCATAAATATTTAATTTTTTAGATTTTTATTTGCCTGATTTAAGTTTTTGATTTGAAAAGTTTATGGAGCCATTGGTGCCATCCACCCATGATTGGATAAGCAAGCTCCCTGCTACCATGAGCTGGCAATTGTTTCATTGATTAATTCTCGTTATTATGACACAAAGAATTAAAGGTTAATGTAATTTCATCACCTACAGATTTGCATAGGAATATAATCATTAACATATTAGTACTAGTAACTGATATATCACAATACGGAAATAAGGTGACCAGACACTGATGATAACCATCTTTAAATCTCAATGATCAAAAGATGTAAGTAACTAAGACTCTAAGGGAGTTTGGTGAGAAGCTAAAATGGTAAGCTTTAAAGTCTATATATGTCTTCAAAGGAAGATATTTCATAAATATGTTCATTGAATTTGACCTAAAATATATTAATTATCAAGGAACCTGAATTCAGAAATAGTTGGGATTGTAGGTGACTCTTTGTCTCTAGAAGTTGTTTATATTTGAAAAAATTCCCCTTTGAGAACAGAATGGGTTTTTATTCATAAACAGAGATTTAAAGGCTTTTCAATATTCTGATTTTGTCAGAATCATCTAGGAAACAGTGGGCAACTTCTCTTTGTCTCATCATATCCTGTATTTCTACTCATTGATCTTATTTGTTTCTTTCACAAGAGACTGCAGTTTTCTCACTCATAAACAAGCCAGTTCCCATGCCAGTCAGATTAAATTCTTTTCCTAGTTTCCCATATGCTTTTGTTTGCTTAATTTTTATTTAGTTTTATTTTCAGGAAAGTTTTTTTCCCAAAACTGAACATTTTATTTTGTGACTTTTGCTCCTGTCTCATCGATCACACTTTCCTATTATTTAAAACCACATTCCCTTTTACTTTTACTTTTTTACATTTTTTACTTTAACTACTATTAAAATTCCATGAAACCAATAATAATTTCCAGCTTTTTAGAAAATAGCCAACAAATAATAATAGTTTTTGAAAATTAACAATGAAACTTCAAATTCCATTCATTCCCACCTATATTTCCTTCAATAGATTGAATTTATATACTCCACTGAAATTACACGCATTTCAGGATGTCGTTCTGTAATGCTCTTAAACTGAGAAAATATATCTTGAAATTGATCTTGAAGATAATATGGACATACAGCATTTATGCTTTTCAATAATTTCCTTAGAACTTACATGAAGTTTAAGATTCATAGGATCATGGACACAGCCTCAGTGATATTATGTAGATTAAAAATGATTTTTTGAGACACTCATAGAACTCTGAAGTTTGAGAGCTTAACCAGCAGGAAGTCATGAGAAAGAGTGTGGTGGGACAGATGAAAGAGAATATCAAATGAATGTTGATCCCCTAAGAATAATGGTTGCTTTTTTGTGTGTGGCATTCACACACCAAAGTCAGACTTTTACTGATAATGCATTGGAAACTGTTAAAATATTCTAAACCGGGCTAAAGATCACACATTCTTAATGAGTGTACACCACTCCTAACAAACATACAGGTCTTGACAACATATATTCACAAGACTGTATTTAGTCATCAATTTCTGTACAATTAATATTAGAAACTGCATCACAAGTTAAGAAAGTATAAATAAATTTGAGACTGGAAGTTATACAAGCACAAGAAGTTTCTCTCAACAAGTTCTGATTCTGGGTATATTTTCAAGGGAAAGCCAAAACTTCTGTGACAAAATAAATCATTTTCTCAGCTTTTAGGTGGAAGAACTATACAGATTAATTGGGTCCTCAGAAAAGCTGTATAGCAGAGAGTGTCTCACATGCTGAACAGTTTCTCTGGAACCATTTAATTTGCAGATGGCTTTGTAGTTACAGAGTTATGGGCATTACATGGTGCATCATTTCATTGTCTATTCATCATTTGAGGCCATAATAGTTGGACCACCAAAATGTAAGCAGAGCTAGAATTTGATACATACTAGAATTATGGCTTGAGGTTCGAAAGTGTAATTTGATTTTAAGTGGAAATAGGTGAAAAGCTAATAGTGTTTAGAACTTGTAGCTCAACATACATACAATATCAAATTCCATGGGATCTCAAGAAGTAGTAATGGGTCAGATCAGTAATCGCTCAGATCTGTATGGGTAGATTCTAGGAGATATACAGTTTGTAGATATCAGTAATTTGCTATAGAGTAAAAAAGGTGATGGCTTTTGGAGTTTGAAGCATATACAATAGTAAGTCTTATTTAAGAAAATGAAAACAAATTTGGAAATACAAAATCATTCCATGTCAGTAAAAGTAACATATATGCTTATTATGTAGACACTTAAGATTTATAAAGTTCATGATAAAATTCACTGCTGAATTCATAATATGAATCTAAACTATTTTCATAACTCTAATGGTTTAGTTTTAATTTGTTTATAGCAGTTCACAATAAATATCCATTTCTAAAAATATTGAAGATGGAAGATTATTATATTGAAATAATGTGAAAGTTATTTTATACAGTTCATTCCTGTACTACTCTATATTGCTTTTGTGACTCAAATACTTTTAAAGTTATATTATAAACACATGTTACTTATAATTTCTGTTTTTAAAAATATCTTTACAGATGATCAGATTTATTTTAAAAAATGGTAGAGAAACAAATATTGTTTGATAATAAATGTGACAGGGGATGGTGTTTTTACTTTATTGTGGTCAAATAACAGCCTTTATCATATTTCCTGATGCTTGAAATTGAGGAAAACAGTATTTACTTGCAATTAGATTCCTGATTTTCTATGTATTCCTGCCTCTTCTATCACACACTTGGTATGTGAATCAAAAGAGATGATAATGCTTTTCTTTTTTTTTTTTTATGTATTTTTGATACTTTATTTACATTTCCAATGTTTCCCCTTTTCTGGGTCTCCTCTTTGGAAACCCTCTATACCCTCCCCCTCCCCGCCTCTGTGAGGGAATTCCTCCTCCCACCTACCCGTCCACCCATTCCCATATTCCCACCTTGACATTTCCCTTTACTGGGGCCTCTAGCACCCTCAGGCCCAAGGGCCTCTCCTTTCTCCCTGATGGACATCGAGGTCATCCTCTGCCACATATGTAGTCCAAACCATGGGTCAATAGATGTATATTCTTTGGTTGGTGGTCTGAACTCCAGGACGACCAGGGGGAGGGTCAGGCCCATTGACGCTCTCCCTCCATGGGGCTACCAATTCCCTCTGCTCCTTCAGACCTTTCTCCAACCCCTCCATCTGGTAACTCACTCTCAGTTCAGCGATTACTGTTAAGTGAAACTTGGACATTCTGAACTTTTGGGCTAATATCAGCTTATCAGTGAGTACATACCATGTTCGTTCTTTTGTGACTGAGTTACCTCACTCAGGATATTTTCAAGTTCCATCCATTTGCCTGCAAATTTCATTAAGT
>CM052712.1:44993855-45021866 GCA_028551405.1 Uromys caudimaculatus
TGCAGCTGATAAACAACTTCAGCAAAGTGGCTGGATATAAAATTAACTCTAACAAATCAGTAGCCTTCCTATACTCAAAGGATAAACAGGCTGAGAAAGAAATCAGGGAAATGACACCCTTCACAATTGTCACAAACAATATAAAGTATCTTGGTGTGACTCTAACCAAGCAAGTGAAAGATCTGTATGACAAGAACTTAAGTCGCTGAAGAAAGAAATCGAAGAAAGACCTCAGGAGGTGGAAAGATCTGCCATGCTCATGGATCGGAAGGATTAATATAGTAAAAATGGCCATCTTGCCAAAAGCAATCTACACATTCAATGCAATCCCCATCAAAATTCCAACTCAATTCTTCATAGACTTAGAAAGAGCAATTCTCAAATTCATTTGGAACAACAAAAATCCCAGGATAGCAAAAGCTATCCTTAACAACAAAAGAACATCTGGGGGAATCAGCATCCCTGATCTCAAGCTGTACTACAAAGCAATAGTGATAAAAACTGCATGGTATTGGTACAGTGACAGGCAGGTAGATCAATGGAATAGAATTGAGGACCCAGAAATGAACCCACACACATATGGTCACTTAATCTTCGACAAATGAGCTAAAACCACTCAGTGGAAAAAAGACAGCATTTTCAACAAATTGTGCTGGGTCAACTGGCGGTCTACATGCAGAAGAAAATGCTTTTCAAAATCAATTTTTATTTTTCTCTTGGTGAAAATCTTACTCAATTTTTATAACCTCTTTAATTCTCTAAATTTATATTTTCTATGCAACTATGAATCCCTTCCTACTTAGGACTATAGCTGAGAATTCATTGAACGGTTTAATGATCATTAGGAAAAAATAATTAGCTAGGAAATCATCCACTCTTTGACTCTAGGGGAAAATAAAGGGGACCGAAATTAATCTTTTACTCCTTGGCAGAACACTTCACAAAGACAGTCATTATGGACCAGGTTGGGATTTTCTACAGATACTCCTTGCAAGGGATCTAAATTTCCCTCAAGTCTAGAAAATTTTTAGCTCACAAACATGTCCAAGGAAGTGATGATGGCTCTTGCCAGCCTGGACCAGTGTGGCCTGGATTTTCTCATTCATTATGCCTAGAAAGCAGGTTGGTGAAATGCTCACTGATTTGATCAGGTTTCAGTTATGTGACACAGTTGGCAGGCTGATGAACCCATTGGTTACAACATTCATTATCTACAGATGATCCTGCATTTATCAGCAGTCTATTGTAGTTGTTTTTTAAGAGATAACTTAATATATAAAATTTTTATTTAATTTTTTTAATTATTCACTTCCATCCTGTTCACTGGCTCCATCCTGGTCACCCTTCCCACAATACGTCCCTCATGCCCTACACCTTATTCTCTGAGCAGGAAGGGGACCTGGGTATTCCCTCCTACACACTGGCACTTTAAGTCTCTGAGAGTCACATATGCTTTGGAGATGTGACATGGTCCTGGCTGTTGTTGACTGAGTTCTTTCAGTGACCTTTAGACATTTTTATGTTTTTGGTCCCTGGATATTTTTGTTGCAGTAGGTATTGGGAGGGAGTGAACCTCTATGTTCCTGGTATGGAAGGCAGAGAATGGATATCCTTGAGCTGTATGCTTCTGGACCTTGTTCTGAATGCTTCAGGAACCTCATGTCCAGTGAAGGTGGGCAGAGAAGTGGCAGGGGAATGGATGTACCCCTGGAATTGCAGGTTGCTTGGCCCAGTGTACTCAGAAAGTAGGGAAGTTTGGTGGGGAAAGGGAAGATTACCTGTATATTTCAGGAATCTTATGGAGGTACAGGAGAGATGTGTGGTTGAGTGGAAGTCTGTCTGGGATGGAAGGCTGCTCAGGGCATCTTGGCTTGGCCTAGAGGTCTCAGTTGGGTGGGGGAAGGGAAGCTTACCTGTATGGTTCAGAAATCTGAAGGAGGGTGCTATCATTTCTTTTATTTTTGACATTATAATATAATGACATCAATCCAGCCCTTTTATTTTCCTTCTTCTGAGCACTCCCATGTACCCCTCCTTGCTCTCTTTCTTACTCATAGATTCTTTGTTAATTTTCCTATATGCATGTATGTACATGTATATACATATATTCCTAAATATTAACTTCTCATTCTCTAAAAGGTTTCTTATATGTATGTTTCCAAGGCTCATCTTTTACTATTAAATAGCAATTGATGTGTTCTTAACTAGAGAACAACATAGTATTACCCTTTCCTTCAGCATTTCTTAGTAACCTATAGTTTTTTGCATAGCGTTGAGGATTCATGGTTTAGTTAAGTGGTGGTTATAGGTTCTCTTCCATGATCCATGATTTCAATCTCCCTGTGTAATAGACTATGTTTCCTGTACTAGACATGATTCTCCACTTTTTGAGTGGGTTTAAGTCCAAGGTATGTATGCGTGTAACATGCATGCTTATATACATGATAACCCCAAGAGGTTAGCATGTAATGCTGATAATTATTGTGGTTCATAAGCATCATAGCTAGGTAGTATGTCTGGTTTACTGCATACTTTGGGAATCTGCATGTTGGTTTTTGTACCAAGAAACCTAGTCCTGAAGAAGGAGGTTTTCAGGTGAGTTCTAGCTCAGAGACCATTTTGCCCTGTGTCTGAAGTACATAGTATCTTCATCAATGGGGACATAACATTCACCTATAGGAGGCAATCAAGTCATTTTATTGTTATGTTCTTTAGCAGAACAGTAGTATTTGGTGTTCTCCTAGGTTTCTGACCTTTCTAGTCTCGGTTTCTTGGCCACCAACACAGTGTTAGGCATGGGTTCCATCTAATGGAGTGAACCTTAATTCAGGTCAGATACTGAGTGGTTACTCCCACAAATGTGCCACTATTGCACCAGCATTTCTTTCATGGAAGACTCCATTTTAAAATGAAGGTTTTGTAGTTGGCTTGGTGTCTACCTTTCACCTTTCTTAGTATGTAGAATAGCTGCCAGTACAATGAATATCAATAAAGTTAAAAGCTCTACTCAATAGCAGTATAACTTTTCTCTGTTTAATGAGATATGTAGATGTTCTCTTAAGCATAGGGCCTCATCAGTTTGTAAAGATCAACCAATACCCTTGGAAAAAGCCTAGAATAGATTGCTATAACCTTTCTCCATTCAGAATTATTTTGGCACTTATTTAAGATACCACATTATCCTCCTTTCATATGCGTACAGGACCTAGATAATATTAAAGAAATCATTGACTACATGCTTCTTAAAAACAAAAGCTACAAGTAGTATTTTATTGGTAATTTGTATATCCTGCAATTGGATTTTTGTTGTTGCTGTTTGTTTCTTCATTATTATTTATCAAATGATATATAACCAGGGATTGATGGAATTATTACACATACAATCATAATATAATTGCAGGCTCTACAAGGAAATATATTTAGAATAAATATTATTATGGTGTCTTGCATGTTTCTTATTTTTGTATAGTTTTGCATAATAAATGTCATATATGAAAGCACTAAGTTTTGCATAATAAAGGTTATATATGAAAAACCTATAACCTACATCATTCTAAAGAAAAATTACTTGGAAGAATTCCATTACAACCAGAAAAAGCATCTGGCTGTCTACTCTGTCCAATACTGTTAGACAGAGTGCTCAGAGCATTAGCTGACACTCAGAAAATTAGCTGATGATCAGAAGATTAGGTGATGCTCAGAGGACTATCTGTAGCAATAAGACAAATGAAATGAATCAAATACATATAGATGAGAAAAGAAGTAGTCATAGTACTGCATTTACATGTTTTATGATTCCGCACGAAAGTGACACTAATGACTCCACCAGAAAACTATTAGTACTCATAATATTTCAGCATATGAATGAACGCAAAATTAACATGCAATGTACAAGAACCTTCTATTTGTCAAACTCTATTCACAAAGGTGTCAAAAATATAGTTTTCAATATACATAACCAAGGAGGTAAAGAACTAGTACAATGAAAACATCAAAACACTGTAGAACAAAAAGAAGTCAGAACTAGATGACAGAAAGACCTCTTGTTCTTAGGTTGGAAGAATAAATATAGTGAAAATGGCCATCCAAACAAAAGCAAAGTAAATACTCAATGTAATTCTAATATAAATTTCAGGGCTATTCTTCACAAATACAGACCAATCAGTCTCAAGTTGTAAATGGGAGCACAAAAGAGCAAGGATATCAAAGCAATCATTAAAAGAAAGAATAATGCAGAAAATATCACCTTACCTGATTTCAAGTTATACCCCAAAGAGATGGTTATAAAACAGATGCCACTGACACAGAAAAAGATGCGTTTATTAATTAAATAAAATAGAAGTCTCTCATGTATCAGTTCATATAATTATAGTCACCTGATTATTGAAAAAAGTACCCAAATATTCACTGGAGAAAACACAGTATTTTACAAAAATATTTTTGGGAAAGCTAGATGCTAACTACAACAATAAAGCACAAACAAAATACTAATAAATAAAACAACAGCAAATTCCCTAAACAGCAGCAATAACACAATTCCAAGTGGACCAAAGAGTTCATTTTAAAACTGGAACCTCTGAAAGTATTAGAGGCAAAGCTTGGGTTTATGATAAAAGAAAAAGAAATAATTAATAGTTCCTAAATATATATCCAATAACCCAGAATACAAGGGCAGCAATTGACATATGTTTTTTTTCATTAAAATAAAATGTTTCTGTGTAATCAAAGAGTGAAAAGTCAGCCTACAAAATGGGCAAAAAAAAATTCTGACTATAAATCTTTAAAATTAATACAAGGAATACACTGAGAATTAAAATAAACAAAACATTAACTAAATAAACTAATCATTCAAAAATTAGGTATTAGATCTGAACAGAGAATTCTCCAAAGAAGAAATATAAATGATTAATAAACATTTTGAACTATTCAGCATCAGGAAATGCAGATTTAGATCCTCAACCTCCTGATCCTAATCCATAAAATGGGACTTGGGACAGATTTTGGAATGAGAATAGAAATCAGTGGGCCACCATCTCTGGGACCAGCAGAAGACCTGGGAGTTGGAGACTCACAGGAGTCTATGGAGGTACACTAGCTGATACATCTAGAAGCTGTGGATATGGAGTGTGGTCTGGCCACCTCCTGTAGCCAGGAGAGACTTCTAGTAGAGGGAGGGACACATTAACTCACCCACAAAATTTTGAACCCAAATTTTCTTCACTACAAGGTGCACAGGGATAATTAGGGAGCAGAAATTGAGGGAACAGCCATACAATGACTGGTCCAACTACAGTGCCATCTCATGTGAACAAGCTAATCCCTGAAACTCTGCTATGCTTAAAGACCAGGTCGTAAGTGTTTCCTGCATGGCTTCACACAGCAGTTGATGGAAACATACAGAGACCCACACACAAACATGAGATTCATTTGGAAGAGTAGAGAATAGGATTGAGTTAGCTGGAGGGGTCAAGAACACTACAAGAAGACCTACAGGCTCACAGAGCCTGACTCACCAACCAATAATTATGGATGGGGCTGGACATCCTACACATTTGTAGCAGATATGCGTTGGTCTTCATGTAGGTCCCTAACAATTGGAGCTGGGGTTGTCTCTGAGTTTTTTGCCTCCCCTTCTTCTAGATGGACTGTCTCAATCTGCCTCAGTGAGAGAGGATGTGTTTAGTTCTGCTGCGTCTTGATGTCCCAAGGCAGGGAGGGTGCTAACCAAGGGGAGCTTCTCCTTCTCTGAGAAGGGATGGAATTAATGGTGATAACATGGGGAGGGTTATGTAAGGGTGAGACAGGGATATGTAAAGGTGGGTCAGGGAAGAGAGGAGGGCACTGCTATTGGGATGTAAACAACAACAAAAATTTGTTAGTAAAATACACATATAATTTTCTATCAGGAAAAAGAAGTTAACCTGTTGAAAATTCCATCTCAACACAGTCAGAATGACTACCATCCAGAATAAGTGACAGCAATAGATGACAAGGATACAGGAAAATAACACTGGTTTTGTTTTTGTTTTCAGTGTTGGAGGGAGTATAAATTGGTATAAATGCTGTGAAATATGTGTTGATACACCAAAAAATAATTCTAGAAATAGACTTTCCAAATGATAAAGCAATGCCATTGTTTATAACCATGGGGCACTATAACCTACCCAGTGATACCTGATCATTTCTATTCAATTGCTTCTAAGTCATTTACATTTTGAACAGGGCCTGGCTATGTAACTCCAAATGGCCAAGAAGTCACTATGTAGCTCAGATTACCTAGAAAATCATGTAAATCCTCCTGCCTTAGTTTCTTCTATACTGACTAGTAAACATTGTTTTATAAATCTTTAATAATTTTTCTTTTATTTTTGATATTATACTATAACTACATCATTTCTTCCTTTACTCTCTTTGTTCTAAACCATCACATATACCAACCTTATATATATCTTGCTCAGTCTGTGTAATGTTATTCATATGCATGTTTTAAAGGCTATTTGGTACTGGATAATCAATCGATGTTTTCTTCCCTGGAAAAAATTATTACTCATGTTTACTATTCTGCTGTGGCACATTATTTTCCCATCTCCATATACTGCTATAGAACTATTCATCTACCCTTGATCAATATATAACATAGTGAGATTTATTTATGTAGATCAGAAATGAGAATAAATTTCTTATTGGTTAGTGTCTATTCTTGAACTATCAGCACTTAGCAAAAAATAAATGCTTAATTTGAATTATGTGATCAATATATATTTAATACATAGTTCAGAAATAAAGAAATAAATAAAAAAATGCTCTGAACATAGTAAAAAGAGGAGTGCTAGATTTAGAGATATTCTTACCTATAAACACATGCTCAAGAACAGGGAAATGGCCATAAAGCTCTACGCTACTCTTAAGTTTACTTGCACTTTTACTTTATTACATTCAGTGAGTTTATTTCCTGTACTGAAAATCATCCCAGCATACACAATTATCTTCAAGAACAACTTCATAACCAGACCAGAATCCACAATCTCACTGATTGATATCATGTTTCCAAAAGTTTTAGAAAAGTCCTTCTTTAGATATGTAATCTTTTTTAGAATTACAGAATTAGATTTGTGATTAAATTTTTCTTTTTTATTGTTTTCTTTTTATGTATTTACATTTCAAATGTTATCTCCCTTCCCAGTTTGCTCTTCACAAACCCCCTATGTCATCCCCCTTATCCCTGCTTCTATGAGGATGCTCCTCCAACCACCTAATCAGTCCTACCTCAGTGCCCTAGTATTCCACTATGCTGGGTCATCTAGCCTCCACAGGGCCAAGGGGCTCTCCTTCCATTGATGCCCAACAAGGCCATCCTCTCTGCTACATATGCAGCTGGAGCCATGGGTCCCTCCATGTGTACTCTTTGGTTGGTGGTTTAGTCCCTGGGAGCTCTGGTGGGGGAATCTGGTTGGTTGATATTGCTTTTATTCCTATGGGATTGCAAACACCTTCAGGGCCTTCAGTCCTTCCCCTAACTCTTACATTGGAATCCCCATGCTCAGTACAATGGTTGGCTGCAAGCATCTAGATCTGATCAGGTTCTGGCTCAGCCTCTCAGGGGACAGCTATACCAGGTTCCTGTCAGTATTTTGGCATCAGCAATAGTGTCTGGGTTTGGTGTCTGCAGATGGGATGGATCGCTAGGTGGGGTGGTCTCTGGATGGCCTTTCCTTCAGTCTCTGCTCCACTCTTTGTCCCTGCATTTCTTTTAAACAGGAGCAATTCTGGGTTAATATTTTTGAGATGGGTGGGTGGCCCTATCCCTCAACCAGGGCCCATGCCTCACCTCTGGGTATGGTCTTTTCAAGTTTTATCTCTCCTTTGTTGGCTATTTCAGTTAATGTTGTCCCTGTTGGGTGGTTAATTTTTTGAATTGAAATCCATTTTAGGCATTATAAATACTTTGTTTTAATTCCTCATCATGCCAAAGAAATAAACTGTGCATTTTGAGTATTGTATGACTGAGTTTGGTTTACATACCAAGGACCTTTTTCCAGAATTAGTATATGAGTTCTTCCCGTGGCACCACATCAGTGAAAAAACATGAGTTATACTTTGATTTAAAGAAATACATAATAGAAATTCCAAAAGGATCTGTGTCTTCTAAAATAAAACTGCCTAGACTCACATTTCAAGTAAATAGATTTATAAATGATGGAAACTGGTAAGCATTCTAAATTAATTATTCTGTTTTATGAGTTTCATGTACATATAAAATGTTATATTACCACCAGTAGAAATATGTATTTTATAGTTGTGTTCTTGTCTCAAAGACAACCCATGCACATAGTGAGTACTCAACATGAGTCAGCTAATATATAATTATATAAATCCAATTGTAAAATGTTTACATTTATTTTCTTACATATTTATTAAAATTTTATATATGGCTATGTATAAAATAAATAGTTAATATGAAAATTCAAACTTATTATATGCAGGCCTTCTTTTATACATATTTATTAAGCTCCATTTATACATATTAATGCCTTGTCTATTTTCTTTTATTGATAATTGTTTTTTTTTCATATAATCTATTCTTATTACAGTTTTCTTTCCCTCTACTTTTCCCAGTTTCTCCCCCTTCCTCTTCTCCCATCCAGATCACCTATAGTCTGTGTCTCATATGAAAATAAACAGGCTTCTATAGAATGATAATAAAATTAAAGTAAACTAAATATAATAAGATTCAACAAAAGCAAACACATCAGACTAATACAAAACAAACAAATGTAAGAAAAATAGCTCAGAAAACGCACAAGAAATGGCATAGAAATAAAAACCCCGGGGGGCGCTGAGCACTGAGACCAAGGGCTAAAGGTGGGAGATTGAAAAAATGCAGACTACCAAAGCACTGCTCATTTCTCCAGTTCTGATCTGCTCCTGTACCAGGGGTCTAATCAGGCCTGTGTCTGCCTCCCTCCTGAGTAGACCAGAGGCCCCATCTAAACAGCCTTCCTGCAGCCTCTCCCCTCTCCAGGTGGCCAGACAGGAATTGCAGAGCAGTGTTATTTCCCGGGACATTCACACAGCAGCCAAGTTTATTGGTACTGGGGCTGCCACAGTTGGTGTGACTGGATCAGGTGCTGGCACAGTGTTTGGTAGCTTGATTATTGGCTATGCCAGGAGCCAGTCTTCAAGCAGCAGCTCTTCTCTTATGCTATTCTGGGTTTCACCCTATCTGAGACAACGGGACTCTTCTGTCTGATGGTCACCTTCCTCATCCTCTTCGCCATGTGAATCTCCATGGTGTCACTCAGCTGTCCCTGGTGCTTTGACTACATGCCAGTCCTGGTGCTGGAGTGCGCTTAGTTATATCATTAAACAATGTTTCTCTAAAAATAATAATAAATAATAAAATAAAAAATAAAAAATATAAAGCCTTCATTTAAATATCCAGGAATCCAATAAAAACACAAAACCAGAAGCATATATATATTATGTAGAAAAAGAAATATAAATAAATTTAAAAGGATAAAATAAAAAGCAGTTGTTTTCAATGTCTGACTATTACAAGAATAGCAGTAATAAAAATTGTTAGCAAGTATATCTGTAGTAGGATGTAGAGACCCTTGGGTATAAACAACAACAACAACAACAAAGAGCATATAATAACCAAAATAACAGAAATTAGCAGTAGTTGATAACTCTCAATATTATTGGTCCCAATAAAAATGATACAGGCTTTCAGAATTGATGTGGAAACAGTTCCTATCTTTCTGCCGCCTCCCCAAAACACTTGGTAACACTAAGGATAAGCATGTCTTTAGGGTTAAAGGAAAAAAAAATGTTCCAAGCAAATAGACCTGAAAAGAAGGGAGGTTTAACTCCATCAATATGCTACAAAATAGCTTTCAACCCAGAACTTAGCAGAAGAAGTAAAGAAGAATGCTATATACTCATCGACATAAAAATCTGCTCAGAAGGCATTGCAAGTTTTTAAAATCTGTGCACCAAAAGGAGTCAACAATTTCATAAACAAAACAATACAACTTTAATCACATCACCTATGCACCTAGCTCACGGAAGTGACCCTAAAAATACTCCCAGGAAACTCCTAAAGCTGAAAAACTCTTTCAGAAAAGTAGCACTGTACAAAATTAACTCGGTAACCCAGTAGCTTCTTATATAGAAATGATGAACACACTCAAAAACAAACAAACAAACAAAATCAAACAAACAAACAAAAAAACCGGGAAGCAACATCTTTCACAAGCAGATTTTTACCTTAGCTTTGTGAATAGCTGGAGCCCACTAACTTTTTTTCTCAAAAGGAAACAAACTACTCAGTTTGTGGTAGAGGAAAATGTTTCTTGGGTTTCTTTATAAACTCACTGCCCCAGATTGGTCATCAAAGCTGCCTCATTTGGAATCTAATTCATCGTTGCTGTAAAGTGATGAACCCATCAGCCTTGTGAAAAAGAAATTGAAATTAATCAACTCTTCATCCCCCAGAAAACTAGGAGGTTTAGAATACATGAGATGGGAACAAACTGATAATTTTTCTCTAGTCACACATTTGGGTACAAGCATTGGAGGATATAACTCAGGTTAATGAAACCCCGAAGGGTAGTGACCTAAAGCTATTGAAAATCTTCCTTCAGCTCTCATGTTGTCTTCAAATAGAAGCTTATACTACCCAAATTCCACAGACTTTAACAATATTAGGTGTCAGTCATTAGATTTTAGGAAAAAAATATGCAAAATATCTTCCAAAAATCAATTATACAGCAGAATAAGACTGATATTGAAATATTAATAAAGGTCCTGGGAGACTGTTCAGTTATTTTTGCTCCAAATATAGTAAATTGTCCCTCATGTATTATACATTGTTTAAATTTGTGTAACATAAATAATACATAACCGGGTAATTTACTTTTTAGAAATACACATTTTATTCTCCATTTCTAGGTTCACAGTACATTGTTATGCACATCTCTCCGTTGAACTAATCACTCATCTCGGTTGAGTATTAGTTAATGTGCATAAAATGTGGAAGGTTTTATCAACTTGAAGCATGCTAAGAAGTATGAGCACATTTCAGAAAGAAAACGAAATATGCATGGAATTAGAAGTTCAATATGTAGTCCAGTACCATTGCCTAAATACCTTTCATCTTTTAATCCATAAATCTATCATCTATCTATGTATCTATCATCTATCTATGTATCTATCATCTATCTATCTATCTGTCATCTACTTATCTATCTACCCATTATCTAACTGACTATCCTCTATCTACATCTATCCCATCCTATATCTTTCTACTTCCCTGCTTACGTATCTAGTGCAAATACACTATAGACAAAAATCGAAAAT
This sequence comes from Uromys caudimaculatus, assembly GCA_028551405.1. Taxonomy (NCBI): domain Eukaryota; kingdom Metazoa; phylum Chordata; class Mammalia; order Rodentia; family Muridae; genus Uromys; species Uromys caudimaculatus. The sequence continues at coordinate 45,005,217 of CM052712.1, forward strand.
TTAAAAGCTCACAAGTTCTAAGGTCTTCAGAAAATAAAGATATCTTTGGTAAAATTCAATTGTGAAATGAGCCTTGAGCAATGGAATACAGCGCCCTAACACTTGTGATTTTGCAAAAAATGGATCTCATTAATCTCAGTGGATTGTTCCAATAAGGATTCCAGAGTTCACCTTATGTGTCAGTGTGAGCAAATATTCTCTGAGGTTCTTCAGTGTGTGAACTAATCTGAAAAAAATCTATAATTTCCATTGCCTTAAAATTCTTCCGTTTTCTTCTTTTCCAAGCTGTATGAATTAAAAATAAAAGCAAATGTGTCTGCCTTATTGTTTTCTGTCTGAATGAAATCAAATTATATACTTGATTTAAATGGAATTTTAATTTACAAAAAAAGACTTCCAGAATAAAATCTGAAATAAATTGGCACTCGTCTTATAATTGTATTGCAAGTTCTGAACAAGACGTCCTTGGGGATATTTTTCAATAGATATAGAGAAAGTGAAAGGTCTGTAAGTTTCACTGTGTATTATTCCTATAAGTCATTTCAACTGGGATACAAGTAGATTTGCATACCTACACACACACACACACACAGAGGTCGGGGGGGGGGGAAGAGGAGAGAAGCTTGGCCATACATGTCATGTCTGGGCAGGCACTAAATCAAGAACATGCACAGCACTGTTTATGTCTCACTTGTTCTCTTGGTTTCTCTTTATTACAGTTTTCATCTCAGGATTCATCCATCCCAAATGTCAGTGAGTTTACTCTACTCACAACCACATACAGTTACAACAAATTAGTGGTGATGCTCTAGTACCATAGGCAGAGTTTGCATGTGTTGGGTGATTCTGAGGTAAATTCAGATGCTTTGTTTAATGTAGAGGCTGAATTTTGTAGAATGTTTCTATTAATCTATATTTTGTTTTTAAATTAATTAATTATTGTATTTATTTATATCCCAAATGCTGTACCCCAAGTCCTTCACAGAGTGTCTCTCCCCATTTTACTTCCCACTTACCTCTAAGAGAGCACCTTTCCTGGATACCCCTCCACCCTGGGGCACCAAATCTATACAGGATTAGGTGCATCCTCTCCCACTGAGGTCAGACAAGGCTGCTGACACGTTGGTCCTCCTATGGGGCTGCCATCCCTCTCAGTTCCTTCAATCCTTCCCCCACATCTTCCATAGACACCCCTCACCTCGTGCAAGTCCGATGCTTGACTGTATCTGCTTTTTTTTTTCTTTTTTTGTAAATGAGGGCCCATTTCAGCAGTCCTTTTGTAAAATAAACAAATCTAGAAAGTTTCCATGACTCATGGTGATGCAAAAGAAAAAAAAAAACAACAACAAAAATAAAACCAGTGATAAAGTAATAACAAATCCGATACTTGCAATTTAAGAAACACAAAAATTATAGGAGAATGCTTTCAACATTACACTCTTACAACAATCCCTAAGCAATGACCTGACCTTACTCAAATTCATACTCTCTAGTCCAGAGTATCGTAAACAGCTCTTGCTGGGAGACTGGGAGCAAGTATTATATTGTCAGTCAGTTAAGCACTTTTACCTATTGGTGTTGCGGTATGTGGTTTGAATAATTCCAATTGGCTGATTGTTGATGAAGGGAGTTATTGCCTCCAAGTTAAATATGCTTTATTATTTCAGTATTGGTGTTCATGACCAGCCCTTTGCCCATGACTGATAATTCTGCAGGGATATGAAGGTCTCATTTTTGGCTATTTAATAATCCCAGCCAGGGGTGGGGGGTGGGGTTCCATGGGATCAGTCAATCAAAAAGTTCCTAGTTTCTAGTGGCAGGAAATCTGTAGTAGATCATCTAAGACAACTGGAAACATCTTGAATTCAATGGTAGCTAAAATGGGTTGCGCACTAACTCTAGCATTTGTCCCAGGTTTCTTGGAAACAGCTTATATCATGCAATTTCTGTGAAGAACATCTTTTGAAACTATAGTATTTCCGTCAGTGTAAAAACTATTTCTTCTATTTTGTTTAGCAAAGTAAAACGTCATGAAGTGATATAACCACGATTAACATTTGCTATAAGAAATCATCAGACTTCTCTTCCTACTTGCCTTACTGCACTTTTTCTTCACAATCCTCATGTTATCATATCCGGCCCATTTTCTCACCTACATTGTTGTTTCATCCTTTAATTCTTCCTATTTTTCTTTTGTTTTCATCTTCCCATTCTATCTCTTCATGCATAAATCTAAGTAGATATGTAGTATAGAAAAGAATATATATATACATATATATGTATATATATATATATATATATATATATATATATATATAGTCTATGATGTTTTATTCTCTAATTCAGATTATTCAATCCAAATTGAGTATTCATACAATCTCAAAATAGAGCTTTTATACCTACAAAGAAAAGATCATAAGTTTAATTTCTCTTATCATATTCATTAACATCCCATAGTATAAAACATCAGTATGTTAATTTGTAAATTAAAAATATTAATAGGAAAATACTTGTTTAGGAAGTTATTGAAGTATCTGACAAAAATCCTCAGTCTCATGCAGCAGTGACATCAAATTCTTTTATTTATATATATATTTTTTAACCCAGTAATATTCAATTGGAAAGTGTCAGCTTATTTGATATTTAACCTAGCAGAATGGATGCCTCGTCCACGAGTCTTTATTGGTAAATATTGAAATTGAAAATGTCTGGAGGAACATATAGATATTGAGAAAGTATGTTGTTACAGCTATGCATTAGTGCTTCAGAGGTAGAGGCTTAGTAATGCTCAGCTACTTCTAGAAATGAATAAAGAAAAAATTTGCTCTGACACAAGTGGCCCATGTTCATACAGTGGTCATCCTATTGATGAAGACAAACAGTTATGAAATCCCTATCTGAGCAGAGTGGTGGGGAGAAACTGCAGTGTATTCCATCATTCAGTGATTTTTTTTTTGCAAATTTAATGAAAAAAGGTTGTAAATAGTGTTTTACAGTATTCTTATTATGTTCTCTAGGTTTCCAACTGTCTTTAATGTGATACCTAGTCAAATGAATGTCTTGAGAATAATTTTTCATTAATGTTACAGAGACATATTCACTTAAAATGGGACATACAGACTCAAATATTGGTACTCATACACACATGCCCACACACATGCAGACACACTGTTGCATTTACGGGTAAACCATAACTTCAGTTCTTACCAGCATGCACTTAAGAACAAAGGCAGAGCTTTATACAGAATATATAATATATAACATAATATATAATATGTGACACATAATTGATATATTATATTATATATGCTATATATGATATATGATGTATACAATATATGATATGTAATATATATATAGTCCGGGAGTGAATATTCTAGAAATGACTTCCTTATGTTTATACTTTAGAATATAAAAATGTTTGTAAATTTTTACACATACTCAATTGCTTTTAGTCTATCAATTTTGTTGTCATATCTTAATTTATTCTGGAAAAATAGTGGTCATTGTAAGATAAGGGGTAAGATAATAAGATGTTATGTAAAATAAAATGCAGATGTTGTACTCACAGAAATTTTATATAATGATAAGAAGGGAACAATCATGAACAACATTTATATAATATGTTAGTGAGTTGTGTGTGTGTGTGTGTTTGTGTATGTGTGTGTTTGTGTGTGTGTTAAAGTCAATAGTTGTGTGCAACCTTCAGTTTTATCTCAATTTAATTTCAAATCTTTAGTATTCCCTTTGATAAATCTACATTGGTACTGAAAGGGAAATGCAGAAATTCACATAACCGGAATAAGTTTTATTTGATTAGAATACACTGTTTCTGAAAAGGTTGTTTATTAAGAGCCTTCTTGTTTAGCAAGATGTCTATATGGATACTGAAAGAGTATTTAAATTTTTTGGATGTTCTTGCTGATTCAGTAGGAAATTAAGTTTTTATTTTCCATTCTGTCAATTTGTGATCTATGTGAGTACATTCATGTTTATGCAGAGAGAATGTGGATGTCCAAAGAGAGAGTCATCTCTTAGATCTATGGCTGGCTTGCTACATGGATCCCAACTCTGGTCGTTATGATTGAGTTATAAGAGCTCTTAATTGCTGAGATGTCTCTCCAGCTATAATTTGTCATTCTTTTGCTCTACATATTGAGCTTTCCCAGATTTATTTCATTACTAACTTTTATATCATGGAATGACCATAAAAGTGAAATAAACTTGTTGAAGCATTCTTGAAACATCTGCTCCCTTAGTGATTGGTCCTGCATCATGTTGCTCTCTTTGTATCAGTGGCAGTGTTTTCTGCATAGAGATCTCCTCTACATCATCAAAATATCTACATACTGTGCCTTTCATGAAGATGTTATCAACCATTTTATTTATGACTATAAAGTTTGGAAATTGACATCTTTCCAATACTCATGTTTTGAATATTCATGATAAAATACTGATCTAGAAGCCTGCAAATAGCCAAATAATATGCTTCTGCCAGACAACCTTTCTACTATGCTATCACCAATGTATTAGACTGAGACTCTCTAAAACCAGAGCCAAAGTGATTTTTTATTTTTTGTATTGCAGAAGGCTGTATTCAGTCATAGATATAGAACTAAGGTTTAATATAACATTCAAAATCATGCCCTGCTTTAAATGTTCAAGACAGGCTCATTTAAATATTCTATAACCTACCTTCTCAATAAATACTAATTTTAAAGTTTTGACAGTAAAGGGATACCTTGTCTATACTAGTTCTCTCAAAACTACAGTCTGAACAGCTGAGATTATGGGACATGCTGTTGTCATAGATAAACCAAGATTGTAGGACATACTGTTGTCATAGATAAACTGAGATTATGGGACATTCTGGTATCATAAATATAAAATGAAAAAAATGTGCTTGGGGAATTCTCAAAGCATTGTAAAGGAGTATAATATATCTTTATGATGTCATCTCACAAAGGAATATTGTCCATATTCTCAGAACTTGATATAGGATGTAAAATAGCTAGAACAAACTAATATTCACATATGAAAGATTTTTATTTGATTACTTTGTTATAGAACAAGGGAAAGATTTCAAAGCCAATCAAATCTGTGCTTTCTCATACTTCCATCTTTTTTATTTATTTATTTTTTAAAATGACCCAACAAGCCTCTGAAAGAGTCAGATGCAGATATTTACACTCAACCAATGGACAGAAGCTGCTGACCCCTATGGTTGAATTAGGAAAAAGCAGGAAGAAGCTGAGGAGGAGGGTGACTGTAGGAGGACCAGCAGTCTCAACTAACTTGGACCCTCAACATCTCTCAGACACTGGACCACCAACCAGGCAGCATACACCAGCTGATATGAAGACCCCGATACATATGCAGCACAGGACTGTAAGGTATGGCTTCAGTGAGAGATGTACCTAATCCTCAAGAGACTGGAGGCTCCAGAGAGTGGGAAGTTCTGGTAGGGTAGGAGGTGGGGAATGGAGACATCCTTGTGTAGATGTGGTGAGAGACGTATGGGATATGGAACAGTCAGAGGGTAGACCTGGAGGTGGATAAAATTTGGACTGCAAAAAAAGATTAATTAAAATTTAAAAAATAATTATTTTATTTATTTACATCCCAAATGCTGTCCCCTCTCCTGATCCCCTCTCCCAGAGTTCATCATTCCATCTCTGCTCCCCTTTGCTTCTGATAGGGTGCTCTCCCTAATACCCCCCATCCCTGGGGCAGCAACTTTCTATAGGATTGGGCAGATCCTCCCCCACTGAGGCCAATCAAGAAAGTCCTCTGCTATATATGTGTCAGGTGTCTAGGACCAGCCCATGTGTGCTCTTCGGATGGTCGCTTAGTTTCTGGGAACTCCCAGGAGTCCAAGTGAGTTGACACTTTGGGTCTTCCTATGGGGTTGTCATCCACTTCAGTTCCTTCAATCCTTCCAGTAATTATTCCATAGGGATCCTGGACCTCTCAGTCCAATGGTTGGCTATAAGTGTCTGCATCTGTCTCAGTCATCTGCTGGTAGAGCCTCTCAGAGGACAGTTATGCTGGGATCCTGTCTGCAAGCACAACATAGCATTAGTAAAAGTATCAGGGTTTGATGCCCACCTATGGAATGAATCCCAAGTTAGACTGCTAACTAGTCAGGTATTCCTTCAGTGTCTGCTCCATTTTTGTTCCTGTATTTCTTTTTGACAGGTTCAATTCTGGGTCAAAAATTTGAAGGTAGGCTGGTGTCCCCATCCCCCAACAGGAGATACTCTCTACCTACTGGAGGTGATTTCTTCAGGTTCCATCTCCCCATTGTTGGGTGTTTCAGCTAAGGTCACCCACACTGCTTCATGTGAGCCTCTCACATTCCTGGAATCTGGAAATTTCTAGAGGTTCCCCTATCCCACATCCCCGATGACCTGCAACTGCAAATCTCCATTCATTGTCCTGGTCCAATGGCTTCTATCTTCCCAGTACCTGGTCCTGCAACCCTTTTCCCTCTCCCTCCCCTCCTTCACCCAGACCCCTCCCTCCCTCTGCCTCACATGATTATTTTCTTCCCCCTTCCAAGTGGGACTGAGGCATCCTAATTTGGGCATCTTTCTTATTAAACTTCTTAGGGTCTGTGGGGTATATCGTGAATATTCTGTACTTTTTGGCTAATATTCTTTTATCAATGAATACACACCATGCAAGTACTGTGGAGTCTGCGTTATCTCACTCAGGATGATATTTTTAGTTCTATCTATTTACCTGCAAAATTCATGATATCCTCCTTTTTAAAGAGAATTAGTTCTCTTTCTTTATTAGGTCTTTGTGCCGTTTAGGTATCGTAGTAACTGTGACTTCATAGAATGAATTAGGCAGTTTTCCTTTTGTTCTATATTGTGGAACAGTTGAAGAATATTGGTATTATTCTTCTTTGAAGGTTTGGTAGAATTGTGCACTAAAACCATTGGGGCCTGGGATTTTTTTTTTTTTTTTTTTTTTTTTTTTTTTTTTTTTTTTTTTGGTTGGGAGGTTTTAAATTACTGCTTCTTTTTCCTTAGTGTTTAGGAGAATGTTTTGATAGTTTGGCTGATATTGATTTAATTTTGGTATGTGGTATCTATCCAGAAAATCATAAAATTCATCTAGATTTTCCAATTTTGTAATAAGATAAGCTTTTTCAAATTTCTTTAGTTTCTGTTGTTTTCTTTTTCATTTCTGATTTTGTTAATTTGGATATTGTCTCCACGCCTTTTACTTAACTTGGCTAATGGTTTATCTATCTTGTTGTTTTTCTCAACAAAAACATATCTTGGTTTTGTTGATTAGTTGAATTGTTCTTTTTTATTCTAATTGGTTTATTTCAGTCTTCAGGTTGACTATTTCCTGCAGTCTACACTTCTTGGGTGTGCTTGCTTCCTTTTGTTTTAGAGCTTTATGGTGTAAAGTTCAGTTGCTAGTATAGGATCTCTCCAGTTTCTTTATGAAGATACTTAGTGCTATGAATTTTTCTCTTAGCACTGCTTTCATTCTGTCCTAGAAATTTTGGTATACTGTGCCATCATTTTCACTGAATTCTAGAAAGTCTTTCTTTCTTTCTTATTTCTACCCTGTTCACGTTATCACTGAGTAGAAAGTTGTTCAGTTACTACAAGTATGTGGGTTTTCTGTTGTTTTGTTGTCATTTAAGTCCAGGCTTAGTCTTTGGTAATCTGGTAGAATGCATGGGATTGTTGTCTTTTTAAAAATAATAATCTTATTTTTTCTTTTGTCTTTGTTTTGCTTCATTTAGTTACTTCAATTATTCTTTTTCTTTGAAGCTCCCAAGAATATGGGTACACTTAAAGATTCCCATGAGCTTTGGAAGTTTAAAATTATTTCAATGTGAACTTATTAGAACAATAATTAACCCATAATACCATACTCCTATTTAACTTTGAATTCATATACTCTATTCTTTTATCTATGTTCCTCTAAAGAATTCAAGATTTCTTGTTTTATCTCCCTCCTTCTGCCAGCATCATAGGAATATCAGACTTGCCAGTTAATTGCTTTTGGTTTGAAGCTGAAGAATTCTAAGTAAAAGGCCAATGGCCACTTGATTAAGAAAAAACACAAATGTCCTGACAGTTGCTGAAAATCAGAAGGTTTTAACAAGTTATCACACATGTTGCAGTGGTTCAGGTCATACATCTAAGAAGTACCACTAATTAACAGTCATTTATAAAATATCTTTTAGAAATTGTTACTGAGAGTATGGTCCTTAGCTGCAGCTGCCAAAGTTTCCTCATGCATCTCCAAAATAATCTTATAAAAGAATTAAGTGTAGAGCAGAGGCGACTATAAGAGAATTTTAATGAAGTAGAAGGACAAAGAAATACCTTTGAAAGTGAAATGGGTACCTGTGAACAAAAACAGATGTTAGGCTTCAAGTCCCAATCATCTATTGAGATATTTGAGAAAACTATGTTCTACTCAATATGGTATGGCCATTGGTATTAAAAATAATTATCACTCTCTCAAAACAACTGAGAAAGATGTAAATACATTCAGTAGCAGTTGGTTTTGAATTTGAGGTCATTGGCAGGGTGTTTATGGTAGCCACAATCAAGGTAAATTTTGGAAATAGTAAACTGCTAGCTACATTTATTATTGTGAGTTTATTTACATGTAGATTTTGTTGTCTTTGGACCAGAACATAATTACTGATTACATTGTCATTCATTAACCCTCTAAGTCAGTGGTCAATTTAAAGCTCTTCCTTGATTCATCTTTACTTTAACACTTATAATTCCAGGCTGCTCTTAGATCCAGTTGTAACTAAGCTGTGACAAACACACTGGAAAATGCTGGTCCTGTAACACCATTTAAATATTTATGTTTTTCCTTCATCTTTGAGAACTTGTCTTCTCTTTTAATTCCCTAAATCCATGCCTATCAAATGTGGACTACTGATAAAATAATTTAACCTATATTTTTATATTGTTTTGACTGATATCACATGAAAACACACTAATCAGGTAAGTCACACATTTACAAGTGAAACTAAAATTTCTAAATTTATATACACAAAAGTGATACTATAAAAACAGAAGTGACAGCTTATCATGTTTCCATCAGTAAGCATTTCCTAGCGTCCATAAGAACGTCTGTGTTTGGTGGCTATATATGGGATGTATCCCCAGGTATGACAGTCTCTGGATGGCCTTTCCTTGAGTCTCTGCTCCACACTTTGTCTCAATATTTCCTCCTGTGAGTATTTTGTTCACCCTTCTAAGAAACACTGAAGCATCCATATTTTGGTCTTCCTTCTTCTTAGGCTGCATATGGTCTATGAATTGAATTTTGGGTATTCTGAACTTTTGGGTTAATATCCACTTACCAGTGAGTGAATACTGTGTTCTTTTGTGACCGAGTTACCTCACTTAGGATGATATTTTCAAGTTCCATCCATTTGCCTGGGAATTAGATGAAGTCATTGTTTTTAATAGCTGAGTAGTATTCCATTGTGTAAATGTACCACATTTTCTGTATCCATTCCTCTGTTGAGGGACATCTGGGTTGTTTCTAGCTTCTGGATATTATAAATATGACTGCTATAAACACAGTGGAGCATGTGTTCTTATTGCATGTTGGAGCAGTCTCCAGAGAAGCTCAGGCAGAGTCTGACAAATACAGAGGCAGATGCTCGCAGCCAACCATTGGACTGAATGTGGAGTCTCAAATGGAGGAGTTGGAGAAGAGACTGGAGTAGCTTAGGGGGTTTGCAGCTCTGTGGAGAGAGAAAAATTGTCAACTGACCAGACCCCTGGAGCTTCCGGAGACTGGACCACCAACCAAAGAATATACATGGAGGGACCCATGGTGCTGGCCACATATGTGGCAGAGGAGGGCCTTGTTGGCCATCAGTGGGAGGAGAGGCCCTTGGGCCTGAGGGTGTTAGATACCCCAGTGTATGGGAATGCTAGGGAGGGAGAACTGGCGTGGGTGGGTGGGTGGGTGGGGGAGCACCCTCATGGAGGCAGGGGGACGGGAGGTGGGATAGGGGATTTCCAAAAGGAAAAGCATTTGAAATGTAAATAAAGTAAATATCAAAACCAAAAACAATAAACAAAAACAAAAACACAGAGGTGATAGCACCCTTTAGATAAATGTGGAAAATGGATCAGGATTAGAAAAACTACTCAAATTCAACTTTTTATTAATACTTTATATGATAATACAGTTTCATTAGCTTAAAGATAGATAATGTGAGACATCTCCATGACATAAGTTGTAAAAGTGCATAAGCAGGCTTTGAGGGGCAGAAGCAAAACATTACAGATTAATAACTTATTCAAAGTAAGTGTTTATCTTTACTCTTCTTGAAGTTCCAGTCTAAGATTCAGCAACCTGTTTCTCTGATTTAAGGCAAGTGCACAGTGTGACCATGAAAAGGGTGCATGTAAAAGGAAATTGCTCTCATCATAAACCAGGAGACAATCAAAGAAGGTGTAATCTCACAACCATGGTAGACACATGGCTCAATGGTGTAAGTATTTCATATTACATAGCACATTTTAAAGATCCTTGTCAAGTTACATTGAGTGCCATTTTGTAGCTGTTTGCTATTTTGTACTTTGCATAGAATATTCGTGATTGTTAGTTTAACTGTCAACTTGAAACAATCTAGAATCACCTGGGAAGAAGGTCTCAGTGAGAGATTGCCTGTAGGATTGATTTGAGGAAGTGCTTGTGGAGGATTATTTTCATTAGCTGGAATATCTTTATCATTCATACATGATCCATATAGGTATTTTATATATTATATATTTTATATATTATATAATGAATATCTTATATTCATACATAATTGCAGCATACATATTTGTGATTCAAGACATTTAATGTGATTGCATTTTCTGCATCTTATGTGCTTCTGTTCCAATAAATGTGCAAAATGGATGTATCGATTATTTAATATTCTCCCTTGTTGTAGCCCAGAAGTCATTACAATTGTTCTCTTCTTTCTTATACTAATTCAAAGCTACTCGAAACTATCTTTCTATGTAGAGTTTATTCATGTTTGACTCATAATAAACTATTTTTTTAAGCAAAGCCTTTACTGGATGTCCACAATCTTCCTTGTCAAATACGTGTCATTATCTAGAAGGTAAGGACAGTATCTGATTTCCCTAACCATCTGATTTTAGTTCTCTGACAGCTACGGAATTATTAAATCTGGAACTCCAATTCTCCATGTGGAACATAGGGACCGTTACACATTAGATACTATAAAATATACCTCCCCCAGTCCCACCTGCTCACTACATCAAAATACAAAATCCTTCATGCCTTTTTGGTGCCCAGCACCCTCTGTTCCCATGCTATAATTTTATGTCTAATAAAGTTCTCCGGATCTAGTTGTACAGTGTCATATGTTGTAGGTTTTACCATCCCCACTACCTCAGGTCAGAGATTCGCCTATTAGGGAATAAAGTTATCTAGACAAAACCAATGGGCAAATGTGGTGAATAAACGTTCTGGTCCTGTGTTGTATTAAATGAATATTTATTATTAATAACAATCTAAAAGATTCAAAGATAAAATTTACTAAATGCTCAACTTCTACCATATTCTGAACAAGGTGATGGGATCTCTTCACTCATAAACATATATATTTACAGAGTATTATCTTTGACTAAGTTGGCCAAAATCTGTAGCGTTCTCCCATTATGTCTCCCCAAACCAAGGAATATAAACTAAATTAAATTTTGTCTTTTGGCTTGGTCTCATGGTTTACTAATTATATATATATATATATATATATATATATATATATATATATATATATATATATATGTACATATACACATTTATGTACTTTTTGCTACCCAATTAGTTTTTCACCAAGTCTTATAAACTATACTAGTCACATTTAATTTACAGAACATACATGTTATTTTATATTTGCAAAAACTGATGAGCTTACCTATTTTGTCATCTTATGCACTACTATCATCCTACAGACAGCTGATACCTTTTTTCTAAAGACATTCCATCCAAATGTTGTAAAACAAAAGAATGATTAAATTTGATATCATTACTTAAAATAGATATGCTGAAAAATGTTGAAGAACTTAGCCAAGTTTACGTATTTATAAAATTCTAGTAAAGGTAAGGTGATTTCTTTCCAACTTGGACTTGATGACTACAGTTGTGCTACTTACGAATAGAGACAATGCATTGTCATTTGCATTGAAATTTTAGATAAAAAGATAATCAAGTTTGCTTTTACTGGAAGATTTTAAACATGAGGAAGTCAGCTGACTCTATAAGTTACACTCATATTTTAAAGCAAATACCTTTCTTCTGTAATTCATCCTCAGCTGTTGCTGGTCTCCATTCTGCTAGCTACATGTACTCTGAATAGCACTTAGGTGGCATGCAAAAGGAAGATTATTCCATGCAAGTGGCATCTTCTCAGTTAATTAACCACGAATGTCTGAATAAACTTTTTCGTTTGTGAAATTATATTTAAAAATTGTTGAGGTGATCTAGCATTTGTATTCTCACTGGAACTTTCTTTCCACCCAAGTAATACCTTTTCTTTCAAGTAAAGCTTGATAGATTAGAGTTAAATGTCTTTGAAGACAATTTCACTCACCACCTATATGTCATCGGAGAACACGCAGCCACTAAGGGATAAGGGAAAATGATCAGATTCATCGGTCTACCACAGAAATGCAGTGAAGTTTTTCTTTAACAGTTACCAAACTTTTTTTTAAGGGGGAAAAAAGAATTATGGAACGCCAGGAGTCCTTTTCATCTCCAGATCTTTCTCATGAGAAATCTCCAGTGGGCTTTCAGAACTGCTGTTCCTGCATTCATCTGAACTGGAGGGAAGGGACAAACAATTGAAGGTGATTTTAGCAAGATTCAGGCAGCAACGCTGAAATTTAATGCTGAAAGCAGAAGGGCTATAATGTCAGAGAACTTGCAAAGAAATATGAGTTTAACTATGTCTTCATTAAACTTTCAGCTTGAAGCTTTTAAGGGTTGAATAAAATATTTCATTGTTGTGTCTATCAGAAATAGTACATCATTAAACTTAGGGAAGGTTTCATTTTATACTCTTTTCTTTTAAAAAAGATTTGATTTCCAAAAGTTGACTAATCATATACATTGAGCATGCTAAGAATAATAAAAATCACCCATCAAATATATATGTTTTAATACTGTTACAAAGTGTTATAAATAGGAAATTAAAGGAAAGCCATGGCAAAATGAAATCCACAGGAAGCCTATGCTTGACAAGCTATTTCGTGTGCCTCTATCTTCTATACTTCATGAGTGGAAAGTTGTGTCTTCACTCCTATACTCACCAGATTATGCAAAACCCATGACAGAATTCAAAACAAACTAGTTACTTACCCAGAGAGTCACTGAGCAATAATTCACATGCCTTTTATTTCGTCTATACAAGTACATGCCACAATGGGTTTGAGTACATTCACAAAGATGTGTTAGTACACCACAATATAATTTGAATCATTGCATAACGCCCTCAAAGTTCTGTAACTTCTGGAAATCAATCTCCTCTCATCCACCTCTAGGCCGTAGCAATCACTAATCTATGTTTTATACCTCTAGATTTGTCCTTTCTGGACAATTAATTTAGAAAGAATCATATAAAATGTAGGCTTCTGTAACAGACTTCTTTCATTCAAAGTATGCCCAGGCTTAAGAATGTATCAATGTACTTTATTCCTAGGTGATTTTATGGATGCACCATTATTGATTATAGTATATATTTATTTATCTGTGTAAAAGTTCAAGAATGCATGTTTCTTTCCACTTTGGACTATAATGGAAAAAGCTGTAAAGAACATTTTCAAGTTAATTTGTATGTCGGTTTATAGGTTCCTTGCACTACAACTAAGGAATTTAACTTTTGTTCTTCAAAAACCATCCAAGAAGTTTTCCAAACCAGTTTCAGCATTTCATTTTCTCACAAGATTTGTGGTCTCTCTGAATTCTCTGGAATCTTTTACTTTTTCTCTTTATAGAAATAGCCATTCCACATTTTTATTGGCTTTTTATCTTACTGTTGTTTTGCATTTTAGTATATGAATATATTAAATTATTATTTTTATATATTTAGCTTGTAAGGCAGCAAGTGTGACTACCTGATATTTCCCTTGTTTTTCTGCTCCATAGGCAATATCCATTCTTTGAAAGATATGGATCTTCAAACCATTTGGGAAAAATATATTGTGCTTTAATTGAAATAAACTCTTGAGTCTTAAATGCTTTAAAATAGTACATATTTTACATGTCAAAGGAGCCTATGTTTTTTACATTGCTTTAAAACCTTACTGAGACATTACCAATATAAAATCTTTATATCCAGTGTTTGAATTTTGATGAGTTTGGGCTTATATACATACAACCACAACCATCAAAAATAAGAGAACTAAGTATAGATATAACCTTACAGTTTTTCTTGTGTTGTTATTTGCAAGTGTTTTTGTGACTTTGTGTGTGTGTGTGTGTGTGTGTGTGTGTGTGTGTGTGTGTTTGTTAAGAATACTTATCATGATATCTCTTGAAAAATTGTGCAAATTTTGTACTGTTAACTGTAGTACATTTAGGGATAGCAGATCTCTGGAATAAATTCATCTTTTATAACAGAGACTTTATTGGCCCTGTCTCCTCTATCACGTTGCCTTAAGCCCACAGTATCCGCTAAACATGAATATGGTTGTCTTAGATAACTAATATAGATTAAATCTCTTCTAGTTGCCATTCTATCTCGGATTTATTGTTCTTAGTATAAATTCTTCAACTTTAATCTGTGTTATTATTTTAAATATAGGCATTTTTTTTCAGTGTTTAATGATTTGCTTCTATGCACATGTGTGTTTCTGTAATTTTCTTCATCCCTTCAACATTCAATGGACCTTTGGCTTGCTTTCTTTTTTATATTTATTTATCTATTTATTTACTTATTTTGTGTATATGAGTACACTGTAGCTGTTTTCAGACACACTAGATCCCATTACAGATGGTTGTAAGCCACCATGTGGTTGCTGGGAATTGAACTCAGGAACTCTGGAAGAGCAGTAGGTGCTCTCAACTGCTGAGCCATCTTTCCCGCCCTCTTGGGTTGCTTTCAGATTTGACAATTGTGCTTAATTCTCCAATAAAGAAAAAGATACAGATACCTATTTGAGATTCTGCTTTTAATATCTATAAATATATACTTAAAAGCAGCATTCTAGAACCACGGGGGTATTTAGTTATTAAATTTTTGACAAATTATCTTGCTATCTTTTATATTGACTCTATGATTGTAGATTCCCTTTAGCAATGAGAAAGGGTTCTAATACCTCCTCACTATTATTAGCACTTGGTGAATTTTGTTATTTTGATGGAAGATGATGCAAACTCTCATTGTTCTGCATTATGTGGAATATATGATTTAATATGATGATATTCTTTTTCCCTTACCAAATACTAGTATATATTCTAGGCAAATTTTACATTTACATGTATCTCTCTTACAAACAGAAACCCCAGACTTATGACTGAATTGCTATAGGACCTTGGAAGTATAAAAGAAAAATAACGATTTGAAACAATAATACTTTCACAGTCATAAGAAACATTTGCACATTTTTCTAAATATGCTTAAAGGCAAATGATGAGAAAAAGGGGTGTAATCTCATTTTAGTTTAGTAAATTTAAAATCTTATATAAAAGATCAATGAAACAATTTCATTCATTCAGCACCTTGCCTGATATAAGATGATATGTAAGATTTAATACATATAGAGTTAGAATACATAAACACAAGGATAAAACAATGAGAACATACATGGTGAGGGAATAAAGAATTACACAGATGGTTTTTTGGAAAACAGATTCAGTTTTACATGGAAGGTAGTATTTTTTCCTTCATGAGAAATTTGTCATTCCCTAGCTTAACTTACCAACCATATCAATGATATAAATTATACAAAATCTATAACACACATAAGAAAGACTCTAACCAAGCAAGTGAAAGATCTGTATGACAAGAACTTCAAATCTCTGAAGAAAGAAATTAAAGAAGACCTCAAAAGGTGGAAAGATCTCCCACGCGCATGTATTGGGAGGATTAATATAGTAAAAATGGCGATCCTGCCAAAAGTAATCTACAGATTCAATGCAATCACCATCAAAATTCCAACTCAATTCTTCATAGACTTAGAAAGAGCAATCCTCAAATTCATTTGGAACAACAAAAATCCCAGGATAGCAAAAGCTATTCTCAACAACAAAAGAACTTCTGGGGGAATCAGCATCCCTGACCTGCATGGTATTGGTATAGTGACAGACAGGTAGATCAATGGAATAGAATTGAAGACCCGAATAAACCCACACACTTATGGTCACTTGATTTTTGACAAAAGAGCTAAAACCACCCAGTGGAAAAAAGACAGCATTTTCAACAAATGGTGCTGGTTCAACTGGCAGTCTACATGTACAAGAATGATAATTAATCCATTCCTATCTCCCTGTACAAAGCTCAAGTGCAAGTGGATCAAGGACCTCCACATAAAACCAGATACACTGGATCTAATAGAAGAGAAAGTGGGGAAAAGTCTCGAACACCTGGGTACAGGGGAAAAGTTCCTGCACAGAACA